>OY776678.1:121152966-121780147 GCA_963675555.1 Leptura quadrifasciata
TTATTTTTACCCCAATAGCATCAAAGCCCGGTGCACTTTTGTTTTATAGACTATTTATACTATTTACGATTTCATTTTCTGAGACTGACTACAAATATGTTGAGTTTTTTACTATAGCTTTTGATATTATTCTTTATTATTAGCCATTGATATTATTCAAGGCGTTCACAGAGAAAAGAACGCCTTAATTTAATTTTTAATGTATTAATGGCGACTCAGTTTTTTAAGGAATTGTCAAGATCAACGTGTCTGACGATTCCTTTATGAAAAGGATATTTTTCGGTTAGTTTTTAGTCGTGACTCGTACATCTGTTCGTGTGCATATGTTATGGTTATACATTTCGGAGTTCAATACAATTTTTGATGACAAACATATCGGCGTCGAGGATAACTTCATTTTATATATCAGAGTGAAATTCTTGTAGAATTTCAAGATCGTAAGATTTGTACATTTGAATTTTCGACAGAATGCGTCATCCTTTTACATTTTGCAAATAAGGACAGCTTGTGGAGAAGAGCTAGGCCGTAATACTCTCCTAACAATATATTTAAGCTTTATTCTAGATTAATATACCGACGTTTTTTTTCGTGAAATTGTATTTGTTTTAGGTCGACCAATAGGGTGGTAATGATCTCATGCGATAAGCATGAGACCATTGTCGAATTGAATATACGTTTAAAAATTATAACGATGAACAAACCACGAAAACTCGTGTTCCTATTTAAAATATATATTGAAGGCAAGAAGTTCTAAAATAGGTTCACATAAACAGAGATAACGTTATAGAGCGAAACCCATCAAAAAGTTTTGGACCGCCGAATCTGGGGAAATCTGAAAGATATATAGAGCAAGATTAAACTCAACAGGAACTGCTATGGGATGGATAACGATACCGCCAGGAAAATACATTTCGGTAATAATTTAGTATAGAAATAGATACGTTTCTTAACTGCCGCTAAATAATTTTTACACAACTGATCCGGAGTTATATTTGTAAGTGAATTGTTTTTTAATGGAAGTCGATTATAATTGCTAGTAAATACCCTTCGCATAATAAATTATGTTTTATCATATCATTCATAAAATTACGTATTGCTAGGATATAAAATACTTGCGTTCTATAAAATTTTTGATTTTCTCATTTAGAGTATTTTATTTGGCATAATTACATAATTCAATGGCTGATGATTTCTGCGATATAAAGTATTTAAAATATTTGAAACATAACAGAGGTTTGGACTTCGTGCTACACGTATATGTAATTAGGTTCATTCCTCGAAAGTTAATAAAATAAACATGCAATACCGACTGCAGGTGAACGAGTTATTATAAATTAGTTATTAGAGTTAAAAATATCAAAATAAAATTGTCATTATACAAACCACTCATGATGTAATTTCCATGAGAAATTCATTTGCAGTTTCGAAACATATCGTATATTTACCCTGCTTTAGTTATTAGTTTCTGCTGTCTAAACCTTTCCCTACAGCAAAAATATAATTTTAAAATATCTCTATAGTATTTTTAACCTCTCCACAATAAAATTGTGAGAGGTTACTAAAATTGGTTCAAAAACGAAAATTGAGATAACATCAAATCTTTACGTTTTGAAGTCCTAGGAACCCAAAAAAGTGGTTTTTGAAAAATGTCTGTGTGTGTGTGTGTGTGTGTGTGTGTGGGTGTGTGTGTGTGTGTGTATGTGTGTTAGCACGATAGCGCCGAAACTACTGAACGGATTTGAATGAAACTTTGCATGTGCGTTTCTTTAGTGCCCCAGAAGATCTGAAAAGGGTTTTGGTTGAGATCGGATTACGTTTAGTGCCATTTTGACGCAACAAGTTGTTTATTTTATAATTACTTTCAATTTGCAATAGAACCATTAAAAAGCAGTCAAAATTCTGATTTCAACGATATATCACACTTCCTCCCTTTCGATTTGGTTTCTGTGAAAAAAATTAAAAACAAAGCAAATATGAAGCACAGATCGCATTTCGCATGACATGATCGATGCGCGTAGCCGTTACGTCGTAAAACTCGTCACATCACGTGTCAATTCACGTGTGAGGGTTTCTTCACTGCTCTAGAAGTGGAGCGGATTACGTTTAGTGCCGTTTTTAAATATATATATACAGACAAATCGAAAAATTAAACTACAAATATTCCTCTAAAATCTAGTAAAATTACTGAAATGCTAATGTTTCATTTAACAAAGATAGCCGCGAGCGATTGGATTGCAATGAGCAAATTTTGACGATTGTCATTGTCATCGTTTGTCATCCGATAACGTTGGTGTCATGTCATGTTAATAAGATTTCGACATATTTGTAACTTTTAGTAGATTGTCACAAACTTTAAAGGTAGATGTAGCAATATCAATATCATATGCTTTCTGTACCTTCGTTGGTGAATTTATTATAGATTATCACTTTACCAATTTTCAGTTTGTTGCTTTACAAATCTGTAGTATTTAGGATAACTAGACTTTCTTAGTCCTTCAAGTGATGTTAAAGTTGTTAATATACTAATAGTATAGTATTCAACGAGCGATAATGTAGGTAAAAACTCGCATAGATGATTGTAAATTCATTAAGTTGAGGGTTTCTTTAGTGCCCCAGAAGATCTGAAAAGATTTTGGATGAGATCGGATTACGTTTAGTGCCGTTTTGTCACACAATTTAATGCTCTTTTCGGCTTCAAAGATCCACCGAGTGGGGAGGTTCCAGTCGCTTCCAGTAGCTGCCGATTTTTTTTTCCTACACGTTTTAAACATATAATTTAAAGGTTCTTAGGGTATACATTTTTAAAATTCTGAATTTAATGTAAAGAAAATAAATTTAAAACCTTTCAAAAATATTTTTTACAATATTATATACTTTATAAACCATTAATTAATTAATAATTCATAAATCACTTGACCATAGTAATAAAAATATGTATATATTTTAAATGAAAACGTTTATTTTTTTATAAACATAGCTGAATAGTAATTTGGGATATCTACAATTAAAAGATAGTTACAGACATTCAGTTTAAAATGGAAATAAGGAACATCTCATGTTTTATTTGTTTATAAATAAGTAAATTACTACTATAACCTAAAATTACACTAGCTTACTTTCGAGATCTTGTGCTAATGTGAAGATTATAAAGAAATAACCTGTTGTTCTCTTTAATTATTATTTACCTTGTTTACCCTCAGAAGCATCACCTGCAAAAGATTTTTTAAAATTTATTTAGAAGTTATTTAAAAAAAGGCATTGTGCTACTGTGGCGTATCTAGTACTATTACTAGTTAGTTATTTACTGTTATTCAAATAAGTGTCATGGTATATAATTATGTATGTATATCAATCTTGAAATATTATTCTTCTGTCATAGATACCATTATCAGCTGACCTAGATATCATAGGTATATTTTTTAATATAAAAAATAATAATAAATAAGTAACCAGTAATAGTAGTAGATATGTCACAAAACTTCTCCTCCTGTTTATTTGTTTTACGGATCACAAACCTTTGACAGCAGCTTTATTCTTCACGGTGGTGAGAAGTCCCAGACAAATACGTTATACGGAATTTATAGAGCAATTTACTAAAAACATTCAACATGTTAAAGGTGAAGATAATATGATTGCTGACCCGCTTTCACGTATAGATGATTTATCTTCACTGCAACAATGTATTCCTAACAGTTCTCAAATTCACACACTAGTAGATCATATATCTGCAATAAATCCTCCAGATTTTAGTTTAAAATCGCTGAGCGATAAACAAACTGGAGATATGGAACTAGAAAAATAATATTAAAAATGCATTAAAGAAAGTTAAAATTCCAAATTCTCAAGATGAGATTTGGTGTGAAGTTTCTGATTCCAAATTTCGACCTTATATACCCGACAAAATGAGGCGCGCTATTTTTGAAATTTTTCATAATTAAACTCATTCAGGAATTCGAGCAACTAAAAAGTGAATTAACCGTAAATATTTATTTCTGGCCTAAAATGAATACACACTGCACCTTGTGGTTAAAACATGTATTAATAATTAGCAGACAGCTAAAATAAATAAATATAATAGAAAAGTCCAACTGGTAAATTCGAAGTCCTTAGAGGGCGATTTGAACACATTCGAATATATATGTCGTTTTGGTATTCCATTTTACAAAACTACAGATCAGGGTGCTTAATTTGAATGTAGGTTATTTTCACAATTTTCAAAAGTCCTGGGATTTCATAGAATACGTACTACTGCATACATCCTCAGAGTAATGGGTTGGTTGAAAAATTTTACAGAACTCTAAAAACAAAGTTGATTATCAGATCTAATTCCAGGAATTGGAAGAGTGAACTCCAGTCATTCGGTTTGGGAGCGATGCCAAAAGAAGATTTACAATATTCTTCCGCGGAACTTATTTTTGGTCAACCGTTGCATCTTCCTGGGGAATTTCTTATTAACTCTCACGATTATAGAGACTACCGATTTTTACAGCAGAATTACGTGAACATTCTCATGGCTTCAAAACATCATATATTATATTTTTATTGGGAAAGAGAAATTAAAACCTTTATCGTCGATGTATGTCTATTAAGGTAGTATCTCGTACTGATAAAGTTATTTGTATAAATAAGCATGGAGCATGAAAAGTTTTTGCTGTTTCTTGTTTGAAATGTTGAAATTACATTTGTGGATTTACTGAAATATTGGAAGCATTTTGTTTATTATATAGGTAGGCTAAATTTTTATTACTTATTTGTAATTTATTCACAATATTATATTGTACAAGCGCACACTGACTTGTATAATCAACTATTTTATTTTGTTTCTGATAATTTAATACTTATTTTATCTCTAATTAGGTATATTTTATGTTATCTATGTATATTCCATAATATTTTGATATATTGACTTAACATTTACTCTTCGTCAAAATTTTTGTTTTCCTCTTTTTGAGGTTATATTTGCTCTGAAAATTTGTATATACTGTTTAGCTGACGTTCAAATACACACTAAAATTGTCGATCTGTGTCTAAAATGCCTGTGCCGTCTAACTTTGACGTTTCTAAGCAAATACGGTTACTTGATATGAAATATTTATAATTAATTTTTCAATGTTTTTACTTTTAACAGCTATTATTGACTTTTTTGAAAATAAATATTACTAATGTGTTTCCTTTTATTCTACTTTAATTTGATATGTTATTTGTTAGGTTTTTAAATAATTTTCTGAACATTAAATTATCCGAGATAAATTTAAAAATTTCTGTAAAATTTGCTATTTTCTATTTATTTTACCATTTAAATATTTTGAACACTTAATACAACTTTGCTTTCAATTTTCAATTATGGATTAATAATTACACAATTTTTTTATTTTTCAGGTGACACTTTCTGTACATTGGTATTTTCAGACTTTATTGAAGAGCGAGCTTGTCTAGTTTAAATCTTTCACTAATTTTTTCTCATGGCCTCTAGTTTGACCATGGTATGAATTTACACTACACTAAAAGTTTTTATAAAAGTTCTGTACATATAACGCCAGCTGTGACACCTATACCACTTTTCAAGCTGTTTTAGTCCTTTTTCTATACTTGATTTTGTGATTACACGAGATGCGTTTCATTATTTTGTGAGTATTTTAACTATTATTCACTATTCTTATCATTATGTTACAGTTTTTGTGATTATTTTAAGTTTAATGTTTTTTGCTAACGGTAGCCGTTCTTACTTTTTATAATTTTCACAACTTTGCTAATTTCATTGTCTACTTTGCACTTATATTGTTTCTTAAGTTATAATTAGCCCCTTTTATGACTTCAGATTCGCTTTTGGTACATTTAAAATTATAAATTATTAATTTGTTAATTTTTTTAGATCAAATTTTGGAGTTTTATTATTAATTAACAATTATTAACTAAATTGATTTATTCCTTACTTCAACTGCTTTCCGTTAAATAACGGAAAATAAATATTTTGTCAGACATTATGTAATATTTATTTTAATGTCGTGATTTTTATACTTGAAGATTATAGACAGGGGGCGAGCGTGGTGCGTCTTTACTATGTACATACTTCGATATACGATGTAAAGCAACGTAAGGCCCGGTTAGTAGTTGGATGGGTGACCGTTCCAACGAAGACCGCGTCCTCGCCTCACACATCTTCCAGCGGCTTGTATATCAGAGTATGCGCGGAAGCTATACAACCTTAGGCGAGGGTTGTATAGGGGATATACCATCCTTCGGAGGGGATGTAAAGCCGTCGGTACCTTGTCTATTAAATGTTAGGCAAGTAAAAGATCCTTACTCTTCTTAAGGGAAGGGGTTCGGCAAAATTCCTGGTTGGGGGTAGCTCGTCTACAGGCGTCGGTGTTAGGCCTCAGTAGCGGAAATAGGCCGACGTTAAATAAATGTATAAAAAAAAAGAGTACAGATTTTTTATTAATTATATTTTATTTATATTTTATTCATTTACTATTCTTGAAATTTATTATTCGTGAACAAATATATTATACTACTATTTATCTTAAACAATTTATTTTATAAATCGCATTTTTGCTAATTTTTGTTGAATAACAAATTTTACCACTTATGTTTTATCAGAAATTTAATGACAAATATGTGTATACTTATATATATTTTCTCAATATGACAAATGCAACCGAAGAAGTCCCATGAAAAAGAAATTCCTTGGACTTGACCAATTATTTTTCTACAACTTCCATCAAATTGAACTGTTCGTTTCATAATAAAATTTACCTTTTCATACAATTCCATATTATGCAAAATGATAGATTTACTCTACTATTAAATATTATAAACCTCCTTACTTAAAAGTAACGAGAATCTGCGTCTTTATTAAACAAGAAATATGTATCGCTTTTCATGCAAATGGCTCTGAGAAATCGCAAACGATTTATTTGCGTCATTTTGCGCTTCTGATATCCTGTTATCGCGGAACACATAAAATCAAAATCGTAATATGACACAAATAAATCGTTTGTATTCATGTATTCACGTACTGCAAACCGTCAGAGCGAATATTTTAATCAAGCAAGATAATACGTGGCGACAAGTTGGTAGAATAATAATAGGACATCTACAGTTTCAGCAACATAAATTAGATTCCAACAGCATGACTCTTTAGATGAAAGTCCATATACACTCCCTAGTAGGCTCACAGCAACCTGTGGAGCACCATTTTTAATTAAAGTTCTCGTTTAATCTGGAACGACCACTGTTCTAGTGGTCAATAATGACTTATCCCAAGATTTAAAGCAAACTGCTAGGATTATGTTGCGCTTTATATAAAAACTAATTGAAAAACTTGTAAAAATGAAGATTTGTAAGAATTAAAATTCATTAGAGAAACAATCTGGATAAAAACTTAAACGATTTGCAATTGCATATTTAGCAAAACAACTAAAAATAGTTTATAGCTCAGACAATACATCAACAGGTATAGTATAGTACTGCGCTTCCCTGCAGAAATAAACGAAATAAAACCTTTACGAGCTCATTATTATCAACAAAATAAGTCGACGCACATTAAAAACCTATAAAGATATGCAAATTAATTTGCGAATGAAATAGTACAGACCCGTACTTAAAATTCGTATGTATTAGAATTTACATATTAACAATACTAGAAAGACTATAATACAATTCATTGCAGTGATGTAAAAAAAACTACAAAGTAGCAAACAAATATGTCGTGAGAATCATCGGGTCTGGGAGTTGAACAGGACTGCATTACGGTTTATATTTTATTTGTTTTTTAATTATTATTATTTTAATCGTCTTATTTAGATTACCGCCTCGCCAAAATTTAGAATTTGCTGTTCCACCACTCCACTACCAATCAGGACACATATACGCAGACAATTACACAAATGCTTTCCCTGCAATATTGCATGTGACGCATTTTTCTGCACTTCGCGCAATGACGTGGAGGAAAAGCGGCCATTCTTTCACACTCGAGCTTCGGAAACAAGTTTTCGATTTACTCGGGCGCCAGTCCTAGTTTAAATGATAAGACATACTACCCTCAAGCCGAGTACGCGAGGCTGAGTAGATCAAGTGGAGAAAGTGTACTCCAGTGGGTCAATGTATGATAAATTAAACGTTCACACACAAACAGTCAAACTCAGTAGTTTTCAATACTATCGGTATCTTCAAATAAACCTAGTATTACAATGTTTCTTTTCTAACTAGTTACTTTCTGTCAAAAATCTACAACTACCAATTACCGGGAGGAGCAAGCAAAAATTCTAATAGTACCAGATGTCTCAAGCGACAGAGATAGCAAGTTGTAACATATGCGGTAAAGCGTTAGCAAAAGCAAACAGGGTGCAGACTAGATACGGATACCAAGCAGGTGAAGCCCAGCGGGTGGTATGAGAACACCTACAAGACACAATTCTCGTGGCAACGGCTGAAAAGACAAGGTATAATTAATACACAGTGGTGGAACTGTTCAGCGCTCTGAAAACCCCAGCGGGTGGTATGAGAGCACCTACAAGATGCAATTCTCGTGGCAATGGCTGAAAAGACAAGGTATGATTAAAACACAATAATTGCTCTAGCCAAGTTTCTTACTCAAATATCTTCCTTCCCTATGGTCTTATTTACTTCCAGGTATAAACTTGGTCACGTCTGCTGTCTGGAACGGTCAGCTCGGACTGACCCTCTTTTCAGGTCCACAGGAACTTTTCTATCGATGAAACAACTTTCTGTGGGAGTGGGAGAAGGCGCCAGAGACTGGGATGCGCTACTGGTCGATGACGTAGACTGGAATTAGCAAAAATTCCACGGAATTTAATATATCACAATAATGGTAACTTAGGTTCAAATCTCGGAATGAACACGTCTGCTTGTGACGAGTCGCTCTGGCTCACTGCCAACACGGTATGAATTTAATTACTTCCTTCAAATAAGAATAAGTGGGAGCGGAAAATAGATGCTCGATAGATCAATGTGACGTCAAACGGACTTGATAAATATTTCGAAATGTTTTGCGACTTAAAAAAATAATTCAAATACAAATTTGTGTACTTAGGAAAATTATTTCTGAATATTCAACGACTTACAAAAATTCACATACCTTATTGTGGACTTAGGATATTTTTGTAGTAAAATCCGAGCAAACAGCAGGCAAATGATCTCTTGGTGATTTTAACTAATAAGGTAAACTTTTTTATATTGTACGGTACGGTACCAATATACAAACTTGAAAAATCTAATTTTTCTAATAAAATGGAAAGCTGTAAAATGTAGAAAATGGTATAAGTGTTGCGATCTGTTGATGGGCGACTTAAGCACACAACCTGGCTCCTTAGGTAGGTTTCCTTACAATTTAAAATAGTGACAGGTATACAATCGATAAAAGGAATCTTTAATCAATAATAGTTTAACATTAGTTGCATACCACAGATTAGATAGTTATTTTGTAATTTGTATACATAACCAAAAATAAGAACTGTCGCAATAAATTGCACAATTATTTATAAACTGTATTGTAAAGATCCAGTAAATACATTACATCATATAAGATACACTATACATATAACAGATGAATGAGAATGGTTCATAAGTAAGGGAAATAACCACATGTGCAATGTGCATAGTAACAGAGTATAAAAATGAAATAAAAATGAATGTAAATATTTTTGTAACTTGACATCGACGATGCGTTCTGAAATGCTGTAAGAGACACATAATTTAGTCTTAAAAACATAACTAAGTTCCTAGGATACAAAAATAGGTACATAAAACAATGTGAAATAATTTAGGAATTATACAAAAGAACATTCTAACAGTCTCACTTATAAAAACTGAATCAGATCGTGCTAAATATAAGTAAAATACCAGTTATTATATAAAATTGTCATATGGACATAGGCCATGTAACAAGACTGAGAACTGGAAATTAATGATAATAATTTTCCACATTAAATAACTTTCATCTAAAATAATTTTTGATTATACGAAAAATTGTCTTTAATTATTTTTTATTTTAAATTTCTTTATACGGCGAAAATTTGTTATTTCTCTCACTGGTAGTGTACCAATTTCACCAATATTCAATAGTGCCCTTTTCTGGATATCCAAGATCGAATGTCTAAAGTTCAGACTTTCACGTTGAGCCGTATTTGAAAAAAATAATCACCCACAGACAAACAGACCGACAAACTAGTGTTACAGTTCAATTTAACATTTATACATTATTTAAAAAAAAATTTCTAAATCATTACTTTATCTCTTACGTTTAATGTCTAACGAATTCGTGTTATCCGTCGTCACGCGTAATATTTATTATTTAGTTGTCTATATGAATTCGCAATTGTAAGGAATTGTTGCAGGTATAGGCATGGCTTTATACATTTTGTTGTGTAGCGTGTTGCATATACTTAAGCTCTCTATTTCTGTAATTCTTAAGCTAGGCAACCAATAACTTTTAATTAGTTTATAGGTAGATTCCTATAACCTACTGACGATCGGTAACACAGATTTATTTCTTCACAATAGTTTTTGGCTTAGGTTTTGTCTTCCGGTAGTCTGTCACTTTTCACGTGTAATTGGCTCGAACGCTTGGCAATTTATTAAGTGGTAATTTTACGTGCTCGTTGCGATTTTTGAAACAAGTAATTTCACCATTTTGGGATATTTTCGCAACGTTACTTTTCGATTTTCCATTTATGTTTGGACGAGTGCATATTTTTATGGTATTGGAAATCGATTGTCTTCATTGGAAGGATCTATACGTAAAAGCCATTTTTGCCAAATTTACACGAGGCCAAGGACATCCAAGGTCAACAACATTTCTCTAGGAAAACCCCCCGAAACGAGGTAATTATTTTATTTTTATATTCAAACTAGCAAAATATCACTTGTAGTAAATTGTTCAATGGTAAAAATTTATTTTTAGGGTTTTATTTTCACCTACGGTTTCGTCTAGGATTTCGTAGTTTTTCATACGATTTTTTTTTTGTCTCCTGATACGAACGAATAACTTTTTTCCACTGGTCTACACGTACTTATGTTACTTCTCCTTACTGGACTGGAATTTCTTTTTTGTGGAGAGCCATCCATTTTTTTGGGTTAATTGATAGGCTGGAAGTTGCCCATTCCTGAAAATTGAGCCGAAGCTGAAGCCCTGCTGCCTGCAGTTTGTATCCTTCTTGCGCCATATATACATTGAATTTTTCTTAAAAATATATTATAAATTTTACTAAAAAAATTTCACCACTGTACCTATATATATTTTTTTTTAAATTTTGCTAAACATTTTATGAAAATATTCTGTCAACTAATTATAACATCTATGATATTTGTTGGGGGTTTAAGCACTTACGTAAGACGCGTATACCCAGTTAGATATATTTTTTTTTTGTGTGAATTTGTCTACCATCCCCTACGTTATTGTACTCTTGAATGTTATAAAGTTACTTCGTTTATTGTCATTAAAAGATAAAACTGAATTTGAATTTTTCATTATCGTCTCGCTAAGTAATTTATTTAGTAAATTTAAGGTTACATTGTACTTGAGCTGGTATTTGGAGAGGAAAAATTTACTTGGCGCCCTGATACATCATAGTAATTTAGAACCCCGACCATCTCCACTGTTAGTCGGCCGGCAAATACCGTTATGTCAACAGACAACGACCAACTAGTTACGTCAGATTGAGTTTTAAAATTTGACGTAGCACTAGCAGAGTAATAGACTGACAGACGGATAGACTGACAGACTGACAGACCAACAGGCCGACGAACTGACAAACTGTCATGCTGATATAATAACAGACCAAAGAACTGACAGACTGACATAACAGACTCACAGACACGCCGACGATGAAGTAAAACGATTTTTTATATGAAGGTACAATCATATGAATTATTTGATAATTGGCGGTATCCTTCGATTTTATATTTCTCATAGATCTGCAACTATTTGTACACTACTTGGTCATCTATTTCATACACATACATGTCTTAAATTTTTTGTATGCAGAAGTAAGCACTGAATCACCTAACATAAAACATAGCCATAATATCCAGTAAAATCAAAATCTAAAGATATGTTAAGGACTGAGAGACTCATTTCTAATGTAAAAATGTCCACCAAGAGACATAAAACAGCAGAATTGAGAAGACAAATATTAACACCTCCCGATATCATATAGACAGCCCTCTAGTCTGTAGATATTGAGTTTGGTTCGCGTACACAAGTTGTCGAATTTATTGAAACTACTCGTTCCAAACGTTAGGCAAATCCAATTCACTATCAATTTAGTTCTTTTGGATCATCAAGCCCTAGTGTTGGGCAATTACTGAAATAAATATTATGGTAATATGCTGAACCACAACAAGGTTAATAAAGAACCGAATAAAACTATCACTACCTATTAAACAATATCTGTTTCATCCATATACATTAAAATAAAACATTGGCACATTAGAAGATAAATTACAAGAGCACAAAGCGATGTCCTTTACACTGTTACTAGCCCCTTTTAATTAAATAGTAACTAATTTACCGAACGACAAATAAAGTGTAATTTTTATAGGAATAAAATGGATGTTGCTTTGAAGTTTAAATGCGGCAAACTTCAGTTAAATTCGGCATTTTGCTAATTTTATTTCAAACCTATTTTTTCAACTCTTTAATTTACAGAACACAGGGAATTTAAGCATTAAAGGTTTTATTTGCTGCTGATAGCAAGTATTGAATACGATGGCTCTGAAGGGCCACAGCAAAAAATAAAAAAAGTAGAAATTTCTACTTTAATACTAGAAATTTCTACTTTTAAAGTAGAAGTTTCTACTTTCAAAAGTAGAAATTTCTAGTTTTAAATTGGAAATTTCTACTTTAAGATTACAATTTCTCTTGTGGTGGTAAACGACTTCTTTTGTGGTGTAAGGTTGATCGAGAGTAGATAATAGGTAGATAGATGATCTTATTCCCATTAAGAATATGGTGTCCCTTGAGGCTTGTAAAAATGAGACTAAATTTCTACGATTTTCTTGTGACAAGGTCGACAAGGATGTCTATCAATTATATGAATTAATTTTAGAAGAGAAAAAATGGAGTTAAGGCAGATCCATTCGATACAGCTGATATTTACGTTTGTTTAAGAAACGAGATAAAATTATTGTTAAATTTAGAGTAGTTAGTAATATCCAATGAATGTGATGACAACTATACAACTATACAACAAGATATTAAATAAAAAATATCTAACTATTTTTACTTTTTACATCAAACTTTTGTGCCGTTTTTTACACTACATTGCAATTTTAAGTGTCGTTTTACACATTGTTCTGTTTTATTTATTTTAGTATAATTTCGAAAAATGTTTCAGTAAACCTAAATATTTAAAGTCAGTATTTATATCTTTACAAGACAGTAACCTCCATTTTAAAAGCACAGTTCAAATTGGCTATATTTATGGGCATCAAAATCAATTTATTAAATATAGATTCTGCGGGAACTAAATATTTTAATAATTTATACTATTTTGATATGTCACATAACTAGAAATTTTACTAGATTACTGAAAACTTCTAGTATCTGATAGATGTTGCTGTGAAAAGCTGCGATATATGGATACGCACTGTATAAAAGATCATATGTTTGTATTATGTGAGGAGGAAAAAGTAATCCCAGATACAATTTATTATAGGAATTACATTCTTTTAGCAAAAGTGCCGTTACGTATGATGTCATCTACAACACTTTTTGGGAAGATACACTTAATTTAGAAAATTCCAACTCAAAGTTAAAATAGGTCTTTCGTCGGTAATTGGATTAAAAAAATATATTTTAAACAACGAAACTCATAGCATATTAGAAAAAAAATTCATAGACTAAGTTTTGCTATTGGATATATATTTATGTTTTATGTTATACTGGTAACGATATTATATCTGATTTTAATGACTGATAACTTTTCGCCTCATTAGTCCTGAGAAAAACAATAGATTTTCAAAACGTCGACTCTATAAAGAGAAAATAAGTTTTGCTTTTTCCCGACCAATCCAATTACCGACGAAAGGCCTACTCAACATTCATTTTGTGAATACGAAACTTATGTACTAAAAATTAAAATATTTTGATAGTAATATATATCTGTTTTAATTGTAATGCATCCATTATGTCCTCTTAGCAAAAAACGTAAATACTGTCCTTATGTAAGATATAATTTTAAGCAAACGATTAAAGAAGAAACAAAGATCACACAAATATCATTTCCAGTTTTTATCATCGATCTCCCAAGATACTTACTCATTGTCGTGTTCACCTTTAGATGAGAGATTGAGATGCACTTTTCATTCTCACTAAATGATTGGATAAAAGCCATAAAATATATAAATGCTGATATACTGAAATTTAGGGGTCATAGTAGATGGATTTTTGTCCTTCAATTACCACATTGATGGATTTGAATCTGAATGATTTTAAATTATGGTCAATTATGATTATTCTTAAACTTGAAGTTCCAAAATCTATCACCGATATATTCGACCATAAAACTATTGATCTTCGATATATCCCCTTCGATTCGTTATAAGTTATTTTTCGAGGATTTTCTGTAAACAAATTTGCGCACCAGTGCAGAATCTCAAAAATTTTGTTAAATCCTTCTCATCGCATTCGAATTTTTTAATAATTGTTAATATTTTCGATTCTTCTAAATCGAGATGTTCATCAAAAATTATGTTATTTAAAATGTTTTCTGGCGTCGCTTCTCTTTCCGAATAAATTTCAGATAAAAGTTCATAAGGTATAAAATTTCTTAGAGTAGTTTCCCAGCAGTCAATTATAGTTATAATTACTTAAAAAACGAAGAACACATAAACCATAACGGCAAATAACACTAGAAGACATTTCTGTCTTGAAAATTGAATAGTTTAAAACTAGAAATTTCTAATTTTGAAAGTAGAAATTTCTACTTTAAACCTATAAATATCTACTTTGAAAAGTAGAAAGTTCTAATTTTAAACTAGAAATCCTAAAGTGGGTTTGACTGTTAAAAAAAATTTTTTTAGTCTAGGTTTCCATCTTGATTTCCATATACATTTGTCGATAACAACCAAAAAAGTTTTTTAAGACGGCATATTTTTCAAATTTTTTTCCTTATAAACAAATTAACACTCCTCTTTGGCTTCTGTACTAAGCGCAAAAATAAAAACATAGCATAATAGCACTCTGAGAAGCCTATAGCAAAAAAAGTTATAAAACGTTAATTTTGCACAGAAATATGAAACTCTTTAAGTTTTAATTTTATGAATAAACAAATTGGTATTTACACCTAAAATTGCACTAGTTTGCTTTGTAATTCTTGCACTAACATAAAAATCATAAAGTTTAGGAAGAGCACTCTTGAATGTGCTGATCCCATTTTTCATTGATCTCTCGATATATTTAAAGAAAATAGAACGAATAATATTTCTATTTTCCTTAATGGATTATACAAATAATCTATTAGACATGAAAAATTGTGAATACATGCTACTCGACATGCCACATATGAAACAGCTCGACACGTTTCAACTACTAGTAAGAAATTGTGTTCTGGCGTGCGAAGATTATGAATTATAAATAAGAAAATTTTCACCTAATGACTAGAAATCCTTAGAAAACTGTAATCATTGGTCATGTTAGGAGCGTCTTTTAATAAAGCAAACACCGATAAATATACGGATTAATATACACATTGTTCGTATACAGGGGTTCGTATACTCAGTTTTTAAGCCTCTTTGATAATTGTCAGACCGAAACATATGTCAGGCAAAACTGAACAACACTCATGAAACAGTAAACCAAGTGTGTATTATAATTATTATACTGAATATGTTTCATCAAGAGCCTACCACAGATTCAATCCAATTAAGTAATTTAATACGTTTCACGCAATTTCTCTCTAAGGTTGGCGATCAACATGGGCAGGTGGATGTGATATAGACTGACTTCTCCAAAGCCTTTGGCCGTATAGATCACAGGATTGTTTTAACCAAACTATCTGAACTAGGATTTTCTGGACGCGCTTGTCAATTTTCTCTCACTCATATTTGACGGATCGTTTCCAATTCGTTGCATACAACTGTTTAAAATCTAGTCTGTGAATTTACTTCGAGAGTCCCACAAGGCTCTGATCTTGGCCTGTTTCTTTTTGGTCTTTTCATTAACGATTTGAATGACGTAATCGGTTGCGAAAACTTGTTTTTGCAAATGATTTGAATATTTTTTTATCAATTAAATCAATTGATGACTACATTAACCTGCCAGCAGTGCTAGGTAATGTGGAGCATTGGTGCAATGCTAATCGCCTTGAGTTAAATATTTCTAAGTGTAAAGTGTCACTTACTCCTACAAAACTAATGCCATCACATAAAATTATCAAGTAGACTTGCAGGCTCTGGCTCGCGTTAATACACTTAAAGACTTAGGTGTTCACTTTGACAATTTCACTTTTCTGGGCACGTTGAGCAGATTGATTCACTATCTATAAGAATTTTGGGATTTATTATTAGGTTAAGTCAAGATTTTCAGATTAAGAATGTCCTTATAACCTTTCTCAGCCTATATTCATTCTAACCTTAAATACTAGTCTCTTGTCTGGAACCGTCCTTACGACTGCTATATCAATCCATAGGAGTTTGTTCAAAGTACCTCATTTTTCGAAATGATGGCAGGAATCCCAACAGAGGCTGTTATTATCATTATTTATTAAATAGACTTAATTTTGACTGGCAAATAAAGGGTTTTAAGGACATCCTGGCTACAATGAATAGACATAAATTTTAGCTCATAACAACTTTTTATAGCTTTATACACAAATTTTTAATGTGATGAGTCCATTGCAAGTGTTTATCAAAAGGAATTAGAAATTATTAGCATCACAGTTATTTAACTCAAGGTCAGTACTATTAAAAAGTGTTAGGCTTTCGGAATTGTTATTTAGCGTAAACTGTATGGCAACAGTTTTAGTTTTATTTAAATTTAAAGAGTTCCTAGAGGCCAGCATATAATTTCCTGATAAATTGTTTTTACTTCCTACTCCTTGCTTGATGTAACAAGTCTCGCAGATCTACATGCCATTTTTACAGTTTAAGCTCTGTTGTCAAGATAGGACGACAATATTTGCTTTTCCTCGAACACCATATCGAGCGAGTTTAGCTTTGAACAACTGGTGATCAACCATATCAAAAACTCGCGAGAAATCTACAAAAAGACCTACAGCAGACTTCTTATTGTCCAGCGCCTTAATAATTTGGTGATGGAAATCGCATAATGCCAACTCGGTGTCGGTATTTATAGTAAAACCATGTTGAGCAGGAGAAAGCAGATTATGTTTTTACAGAAAGTGGGATAACTGCTCTTTGAGATGGAGCTCGAAAAGTTTTGAAAAACTACATAATAAATTAATAGCTCTATAAGTGCTATACTCATTTGGATCCCTTTTCTTATGAAGGGGATGGACGATAGCCCTTTTAAATTTGCTGGGTAAAATACCATTCTCTATGGAAACATTTATTACGTAAGCTAACGGATAACTAATGATACATTTGCATTTTTTAATTAAATTGTTAGAAATGTTTGGGATTTTAGTTTATCTGTCTTGGATGTAGTGATTTTTTTGTTATTGAAATAATGCCATCTGCAGATACATTTTGAAAAAATCACTACAGTCGCCATTGTAGATTTTAAGAAAAAAATTTGTAAACACCAGTTACGAGACACTGTGTGTGCTATTGATAAATTTTCACTTCCTAGAAATATACAGGGTGGCAAAAAAATTTCTGAATTTTTTTTTCAAATGGAACACCTTGTATATTTTTCGACCATATAATGTACGAATGAAAAACCAACCATATAGATAGATACATCTATATAGTGTCTGAAAATTTCAACGATAACAGACGGACCGACATTTTTACAAATTTTTCGGATATTATAGGTTCGATATATGCGAAAATCTCGCAATTTATTTTCTGCCTAGTTATTTATTTTTCATATGGCAAAGAATAGTAATAAAATGAACAGGGCAATTAAAAATGTCGGTTCACACATTTTGTCTTGTAATTGCCAGAAAATCTGAGAGTTATTAAATCTTTTGTTGCAACGCCCCTTTGCAGAAGCCAAGTCCTGATACATTATTTCTGGGGCCACGTTCGCAGTCTCGTGAGAGAAGGTCCGCTCCTTTGTTTCCTTTATACAGCAATTCTCTTTTCATATCTTCTTTCATACATCTTCCCGGATATTTTGTGGGCCAGGGAACCTGACGTTTAGTGGAGCGTTTCTTTTATTTATATTTGCAATAAAATTTCCTGTAAATTTTTAATTCGTATAAATTTTATGTAAATTCGCACGGACAACTGTATAAATTCCCGATCTCGGTGTACCCCATAAATTAACAAAAAGCTTAAGTAAATAAGATTCTCATTATGTAAATGTAGAAGAGATAGCTTATCCGTACCACAAGGCCTTGTATACAGGATATCCGCAAGTTCCTGTCGTCAACTTTATGTCGCAATAATGTTTGCAAATGTATCGGGTGGATTATCTGCGATGTCAAGACCAAAGTCGAGATGATCCGACTGCAAAGACAAATCAGGATCTTCAATACTGTTAAGAACCAGAAATGGGGGGAGAATCCCCAGGACAACTCGCTGTGGAAGCTGACTTTGCTAACCATTTTCAAAACTTACACAATACGAATATCCCAAATAATCTCGAGCAGGAAAGCATTGGAAATGACGTAGACGAATTAATTGGTCATGACGTATCAATGACGCGACGAGAATTTATGAAAGTCATGACCAAGCCCTCGGAAATAGCAGGCATTGTCAAAAACTTACCTAACAATAAAGCCCCGGGGAAAGACTGTGTCGGGTACAAACTATTCAAATATCTCCCGAGGAAAGGTATTGTGCAATTAACGTATATCGTTAACGCGATCCTGCGACTACAGTACAAGCCCAGCCAGTGGAAATGCGCCGTGGTCGTTCCCATTCAGAAACCAAATAAGAACGCGAAGTTTGTCGGCAGCTATAGGACCATCTCGTTGATGTCGGTGATCTCTAAGTTGGTGGAGAAGGTCGTCCTGGTCAGACTCGATGCTGTTCAGGAGGAACTTCACATCGATGATGAGTCTCAATTTGGCTTCAGGTGGGGCAAGAGTACGGTGCAACAGTCGTTAGGATAGTTAACGATGTCAAAGTGCAATACAACCTTGGGAAGAGCACCGCCATGCATTATCCACAAACTTCATGACTGACTTACTTTATCAAGCTCATTCACTCATTTTTGATGGGTAGATGCCTGCAAATTCGAGTGAATAACAAACTCTGAACAAGGCGGGACATTCGTACGGGAGTCCTGCAAGGATCGTGCGTGTCACCGAGGATGCATAACTTGTACATCTCTGATTTCCCAGCCATGTACGAGCATTCACACAACACGCAAGCAGCCAATATGCTGCTGAAGGCGCACATGGTTCGTGTCACGGAGTATTACGGCAGGTGGAAGATTCGGGTAAACGCTGAGAAGTCAGAGGCGATAATCTTCACGCGTCGTTTCACTGAAAATAGAATATTTACTGCAATTTCGATCCGGGGAAGCCAAATTCGAACCGAAAGATGCTTGAAGTACTTGTGGGTTAGGCTGAACCAATAACTGACATACAGCGCACATATTTGGGGTAGTGAAGCGCAAGTTATAGCCTCTCCTACTCAATTGTTAACCTCACCTTCGCGATGAGTTCAATTTGAACTTGGTGCACCCTGTTTTCACTAACGAGGCTCTAACGACCGAGTAAGGGCGGAATAACCCTTACCTTTTGCCGTGAGCACATCCACCTTCTCACGAAGAGTGCGGTAAAAATAACCCACCGCACACAAAGGTTGCTTTTGGAATCGTTTGGTTACCCCATCGTCGCAGTCTCCTTCTGTGCCATGGGACCACACCACTCGCCTTCCGCAACCGAGCTGGTCAGTTGCATACCTGCTCCAGCTAAAACTTCAAATGCAGCTTCGTTTTCAGTCGATTAAGGCTTTAAAAAATGATGGAGCGTTCAAGTGGGACAAAATCATCCGGAGGTAAAATACCCTCCCGATCGGATCTCCGGGGGAGGGTGCCCACAGGGACACCTCATCGAATGTCGAAAAAACACCGACAAGTTAAATCCAACAAAACGAATTCTTTCATCTACGGCGCTTGGAATGTTCGTACTTTGAACGACAGCACCCGCACCGATCGGCCTGAAAGAAGAACTGCTCTAATAGATAGAGAACTTCACCGACTCAACGTTGACGTTGCAGCTCTCAGCGAAACTCGATTTTTGGAGGAAGGCTCTCTCACAGAAAAGTACTACACCTTCTATTGGAAAGGTCTTCCCACCAATTCAAGAAGACAACATGGAGTAGGATTTGCCGTTCGGAATCAACTTGTATCCAACTTAACACAAGTACCACAAGGCCTATCCGAGCGTCTAATGCTGCTACGCTATGAGCTATCAGATGGCAACGCGGTAAATCTAATAAGCGCCTACGCTCCCACTCTGGATGCAAGTCACGAAACCAAGGAAAGCTTCTATCAACAGCTGGAAGAAACCCTCTGTAGAATACCTAAAACGGAACGACTCGTTATTCTTGGCGATTTTAACGCTAGAGTAGGGAGAGATGCAGACACCTGGCCAGGCATCATAGGCAAGAACGGTTTGGGCAACATGAACGCTAATGGTCAACTACTCCTAACTAAATGCGCCGAACATGATCTAGTTATAACAAACACCATTTTCCGACAAAAGGATAAATTTAAAGGCACCTGGCGTCACCCCAGATCAGGTCACTGGCATCTACTGGACTATGTTATCGTACGTAGGAAGCATCTCAAGGACGTCCAAATTACAAAGGCGCGCATTGATAGCGAATGTTGGACCGATCATCGTCCTGTTGTCTCTAAAATGAAAATTGTTATGAGACCCAAACACCGAAGAACTCAAGTAAAACGTAGACCCCGTCTCTGTATTAGTAAATTGCGTGACCAACAAACCGTCGAACAGCTAAAGCAAAAAGTTCAAGAGAATTTGAGTGCACTAGAAGAAACCAATTCTGTAGATGTCGCTGCTACCTGGACACAAATTAAAGACAGTTTAAAAAGTGCGAGTGAGGAAATTCTTGGCACTGTAGCAAGTAAAAAACAGGAGGACTGGTTCAATGATAATGAAGCTTTTATACAAGAACTTCTTGACCGCAAACATATTGCCTTCCAAAACGCTATCAACCACCCCAACGACTCATCAAAAGCAGAAGCTTTTGCCCAATCTAAGTATGAAACGCAACGCGAAATCAGAAGAATAAAGAACGAGTGGTGGGCAAGCAAGGCCAGAGAAATTCAAAGGTACGCCGATTCACACGACTACAGGAATTTCTTTCAAGGAGTAAAAGCAGTGTACGGCCCCAGTCGGAAAAATATGTGCCCTATTAAAGATTTAAATGGAAATCTCCTCAAAGAAGACCAGGAAATAAGAGCCCGATGGAAAGAACACTACTCTAACATTCTTCACCAGCAAAGTCAAGCCGATCACGATATTATAACACGATATTATACATCTTATCCCTCAATACGACACCTTCGAAGACTTAGATAAGCCACTAACAACGGAAGAAATTTTAACCGCCATTGGGCAGCTAAAAAATAACAAATCTCCCGGCGCCGACTCACTCCCAGCTGAGATCTTTAAAGCTGTGTCGTCAGAGCTCATACCCTACCTCAAAAAACTGTTTGATGTCGTGTGGGAAAGTGGTCAAGCTCCGCAGGAGTTTCGTGATACACTTTTAATTAACCTCTTCAAAAACAAAGGGAGCGCTGCGGACTGTGGAAATTACAGGGGTATAGCTCTCCTGGCTGTTGGAGGGAAGATACTCACTAAAGCGATGGCAAATAGGCTAACACCTGTTATGGAAAAGTTACTTCCTGAAACACAGAGTGGCTTTAGACCAAACCGAGGCACATCGGATTTAATCTTCACACTTAAACAGCTTCAAGAAAAAGCACTCGAACATCAAGGAGAAATTCACATGGCCTTCATTGATTTAACCAAGGCGTTTGACTCGGTGGACAGGGAAGTGCTCTGGAAAATTATGTTCCGCTTAGGTATCCCTAGAAAATTTGTGGAAGTATGTCGCAGTCTACATACAAACAACAACGCCCAGGTTATGTATAATAATGAGGCAACCGAACCTTTCCAAACCCTCACTGGAGTTAGGCAGGGATGTGTCCTGGCACCCCTACTCTTTAATTTGTTTACCACTGCTCTAACAATTATTGTTGACAACAAACTGACTGTCAGAGGAATAGGTCTCAGATACCGTTTTGATGGCGGTCTCTTTAACATAGGGCGCTTTAGAGCTTTCACGAAGACACGCACACGATTCATTTGTGATCTCCAGTATGCGGATGACTGTGCACTTTTAGCCTCTACGCCGGAAGAGCTTCAAGAACTTTTAGATGTGTATGCCCAGAGCTATGATTCCTTAGGACTTAAAATCAACATTGGAAAGACTAAGATTATGTCAACTCCTCGTCAAGTGAACCAAATAGACATTACACTTAACGGAAATTCTCTTGAAGTGGTGGATCAGTTCAATTACTTAGGCAACGTTGTTAATGACAAAGCAAACATGGACAGCGAGATTCGCAATAGAATTAACGCTGCATCTAGAGCACTCTGGGGACTTAGAGAGAGAGTATTTGACAACCACGACCTTGCTTTGTCAACGAAAATGGCTGTCTACAGAGCAGTTGTCATTCCAACACTGCTATATGGATGTGAAAGCTGGGTCACTTACCGTCGTCATGTGAAAGAATTAGAACGTTTTCAGCAAAGACATCTCAGAAGTATGATGAAAATCCGTTGGTTCCATCACATATCAAACGTGGAAGTACTCAGGAGAGCAAACAGCCTTGCAATTGAGGTGCTTATTTCAAGAGCACGCCTAAGATGGGCAGGTCACGTTCATCGTATGCATGATAACCGCCTTCCTAAATGCACACTTTATGGTGAATTGCTAAGCGGTAGAAGAAGGCGTGGCGGTCAACGAAAGAGGTTCAAAGACGCTCTCCATGAAAATCTAAAATCCTGCGGTATTGCAGACGAGCAATGGGAACCACTTGCAGCGGACAGAACCGAATGGCGAGGGGTTGTGGCCAGCTATCAAGGAAATGTTGCTGCAAGAAGGCCGAATCCAAGACCTAACCAGGTCTATGTTTGTCCTGACTGCGGTCGACATGTGCTCTCCCGAATTGGCCTCTATAGCCATAGTCGTGTGCACCGTAGATGAATGGGAATTACAATAAACTACACCTGTTACTTGTTTTTTATTGTACACAATTTATCGACTGTAACATTTTCATACTCGGACTCGAGTAACGGCTAATAATAATAATAATAATAAAATAATACGGACGGTCTACTCCCTTCCAAGTGTCTGTATCCGCTCATGGTCAAGGGTAACAGACTTAACCGAAAAGTTGTTGTACACGATGGTGGTTAGGCCGTCCATCACATATGCGGCATATGGATTTAAGTAAGGGTATATATTGGTCTTTTTAAAAAATTTTTGTTAGTTACAAATTTCGAGCATACGAGTGTAAGGTTAACAAAAGTTAAATTTAACAAGAGTGTCGGTCCATACCACACATGATGAGGATTAGGACTACCATCCAATGACTTACTTTAAGCAATCGACTGACACCAAAAAGAATCAACTAAAAATAAAATGTTTATTACTTTGTGGGCTTTTAGCTTGCACGTCTTTATGCATCATAAATAATTTCTGGTACTCGTTATAGATGTTGAAAATACTTGAACCGCTTCTAATGTGAATATTATTTTAATTCATACGTTCAGGCAAGGCGATCCCATGCACTATGTACATGGCAATAGAGCGACGTAGATTCCCAATTACTAACGAACCATGTTTACCGCCAACAATGGTCTAAAATGACGATCTAAAAATTTATCGCCTACGAAAAATCTCCTTTCAGAAATTTTAATACGAAACTTTTCCTCATGGCGCATAAGAAGCAGTACTACACAACGTCGGTTCGTAATAAAGAATTTTATTTTGAATCGGTTTTCAAGGTAATTGCTAAATTTACGTTCCTTGCGATGTAATTTGATGTAGTTACACAAATCGCACTCCGTGAGATATCATTTATTGGAGTTGCAATAATTACGCCTAGGGAGCAAATATTTATGATAGTTTTCAAAAGTGAAATTTTTGTTATAGTTCCAAAAAATATTTTTTTTTCCATATTCGAAAAACTTTCATAGTACTTCCACAAAATATCTTCCAACGGTATTTTTATGTGTTGCACGAGGTTCATGCAAGATATTTCGGATTTCATTACAGTTACGAAAAATTTCTTTCGAAGGAGACTTTTGCTAACCCTCAGGCATGATGATTTTGGATATGCTTAGGCAGGTTCTACGACAGCCTCTAGGAGTATCTCTCTGTTTATTCACATAAAAAAAGCAATTACAAAATATTAAAATATATCTTATTCAAAAAACTCAAAATGTATTGAAATGCAGTGTTTGATGTAAACACTAAACTTGTTTAGTGAAATGATTGATTTGATTTAATTTTTTGAATGGAATAATCGGGGTGTAATTACTAAGCGAAACAATCAAACAATTAAAATAATGTTTATAGTAATGTCAACATTTGCGGCTCACATTATGTGCATGTTAATGATGCATTTAACTACAGTAAATTGTGGCGTAATTATTTAGATTAACGAAGGTTTTTGTTATACCAGCCATTAAGTTGCATATTACGCTATGGTAGGTACCGATATTAAATTGTATAGATAAAATTTACTAGGGTGATAACTTCTTTCCAAATTAGAGATACGGCGATTATTTATGTTTTGATTTACCAGTGTGCTGGTGTAAATCCTGCATTTTAATTTGCTTATCACTAAGACTAACGGACGACTGGCTCAATGCTTGAGCATTAGGCCGGTAGCCGTAAGGTCCCGGGTTCGAATCCTGGTCAGGTATGGATGTTTAGTGGTGGTTTTCATATACTTCCGAAACGGTAACAGTTGGCTAGATAGCGGTTATGTCAGAGACAACAAGGCCAGTCGCTGTTATCTCTTCTGAGTTCGAGTCTCAGCTGCGGCAGACGGTAATGTCGCAAGGAATGGGTTGTGGTTGTGTCATCGTCTATATAGCTCCTGTGATTAAACTCCGCCAGGATGTTAATATAAATAAAGCCATGAAAAAATTTAACAAAAATATATATTCATCAAAGAAGTTACTTTACCCGAATTTTCGAGGGTTTTATCGATTCAAGAGAAAAATACATACAACATATGTATTTATTTATTTCAAAATATACTATAACAAAAGAACAATTAAATTCAAATTCGTTTTTTATAAGTGACACATAGAGATCATCATCACATAAGTTGACATGAAAACACCTAAACATAGAACGTATTGTGAATTTCACGTCAATTTGATTATGAATTGAGTAAGATTAGTTAACTGTAGCATTTATTAATTAAAAAAGAATTATCAAAAAATTATAGATAGGAAAACAAAGAATAATATAACATAATAAACGGAACAGAGAGAGAGAGAGAGAGTGGGAAAGAGAGAGAGAGGGAGCGCGCGAGAAAGAGAGGCAGTGAGGCTTTAAAACAATAACACAAAGTAATAAATAAAAATAACATGTTAATTGCTTGAGTGGGTTGGTAATTAGGAGATAATATATTTAACATAATACATTGACTGCAAGTAAATGCAGTAAATATAAATGAACAATCCATATTGATAAGCCTGTTTTTTGCTGCTTTATTATCATACAGGATGGTGCAATAGACAGATCTTTATTGGTGCATTATACATATTAGTATTTACACAGGTCACAAAAACATACAATGGCAAGGAGACTATACAATAAAAGAGGTAAAACAAGTAGATAATAAATAGTAAAACAAATACTACACTACTACAATAACAAAGATAAAGAACAATTTCATATGGTAATACAAGTCAAATCAGTAGACAAGTTATTATTGATATCATATAAGGCATTATTTTTTATCACAATGTTAAAACGATTATATTCTAGTCTTTATTTGTTATCCGGCAGTACATTAAAAAAAATTATGGCACATAGTAACTTGTGCTATTTCTGGTCTTGGTTAGACGTAAAAAATTATGGTTTAATTTCTTATTGTTCCTGGTTGCATGGTTGTGGAATGGGTCTCATCCTGTGTATCTACCCTGGTTTTATTGGATATAAAGGAGACATTGATGTATATGCAAGACAATGTTAAAATGGATAATTCCTTAAAGACGTCCTTACAATCGTCTCTGTATCCTAGTCCTACAACAACTCTAATCGCTTTTCTTTGCATCGAGAAAATATTCGTGGTACGCCCAGAATGTCCCCAGATCAGAATATGAAAATGTTGAGTGAATGACCCAATGACAGGCTGTCAGTAAGGTTGATTGTGAAACAATACTCACCAGGTTACGTAGCAAAAAAATGTTGCTGGACATTTTTTTACAGACGTGGATGGTATGTTTTTCTCAGGACAACTTGTGGACTAAATCAATGTCCACTGTGTGAAGCCCTAAACTGAAAGTCATTGATTGTGTTTTTTGTTGTTCAAAACGACTTGGTTGCATAGAAACCAGTCTTGAATAGCCGGTTTGTTGTGATTGACGTTGGATAAGCGAGAGACGGTTTGTATCATGATTATTGAGATTAATATTATATCGTCCGCGAAGAGATTAAAATGCGGTACAGACGTACAGTTGGGCAAATCATTTATGTAGATAAGGAACAGCATTGGGCCAATACTGAACCTTGCGGCACCCCAACATTTGTATTGATTAAGTTCAATTTCATGTTTTGGTACTGAATATACTATCTATATCTATAGGATATGAATTTAGAAAACTATTTATTGAAAATGTATACAATGTTAGTTTATTTATTACAATATGATGGTACACGCAGTCAAAGGCTTTACTCAAATCTAGGAACTGAACGTGGAGAAATTCACTGTCCTCGAAACCTTTACTTATCAAATCTACTAAAGAATTTATAGCTAACGTTGCGATTTTTCCAGCTCTAAAACTGTCAATTGATGAGTAGATTAAAATTTTTAAAATAGAATGTAATTTGTAGTTTTAATACAATTTCTAGAATTTCTGCAGAAACAGGAATAATTGCGATAGGTCTATGGTTGGCAGGATCGTCAATAGCGCCATGCTTGTGTAAAGGTACAAGTTTTGACAGTTTTAATATCTTAGGAAATACATTACTTTGGATACACAGATTTATTAAGTTTTCTACAATATGTATTATTATCCTCTTCAAAACAAATCACCGAATCTAAAAAATAATAGAATTATTGGAAAAAAGCCTCTGCGCCCGTAACGTTTACGCCAAAGGAAAAGTCAGAGGTTATGTTTTGCAAATAATATAAATCAGAATAAACACAAAATAATAGAGAGCAAAATTTACAAAACTTTGTTTAAATACAAACATGAATTTAATGATTTTGAACGAAGGAAACTTACACCACATCATAGTAAGCCTCCTCATTTTTATGGCTTATCAAAGACACATAAACAAAATATTCCTTTAAGACCAATTGTTAGTTCTATTAATTCACCATGTCATAATTTGGCAAAATTTTTACTTAAAATTATTGATCCATTATCTGGAACTACCGATTCATATATTAAAAATAGTAAACATTTTATAGAAAAAATTTATGAAAACGATATTCATGAATCACACCTGATGGTTAGTTTTGATGTAGCTAGTCTTTTTACCAATGTTCCGGTAGATGAAACCTTAAAAATAGTTAAAGACAGGTTGCTAAATGATAATAATTTGGAAACTAGAACTGAATTAAGTGTAAATAGCATAATGGAACTCTTAACACTGTGTATAAAAACAACCTATTTTCAATTGGACAATGAGTTCTATCAGCAGGATTTTGGTATGGCAATGGGGTCTCCATTATCACCAATTTTAAGCAACATATTTATGGAGAACTTTGAGAACAAACATGTTCAAGATTGTATAAACAAACCGGTTGTCTGGTGGAGATATGTTGACGACATCTTTGCAATTTGGCCTCATGGTGTTGATTTACTAGATAGTTTTTTGGAAAATATAAATAGTAAGGAACCGTCTATTAAATTCACATTAGAAGTAGAAAGTAGGAATGAACTACCGTTTTTAAATGTTTTAATTAGAAGGGTAAATAAAACAATTGAAACAAGCGTTTATAGAAAACCAACACATACTAATAGATATCTAAATTTTAACTCAAATCAGTCAATAAATATTAAAAGGGGTGTTGTAAAATGTTTATACTATAGGGCCAAAATAATTTCATCTAATAATGAAATATTAAATAACGAGAAAAAATTTATCAAAGAGGTTCTAGTACAAAATCAATACCCTGAAGTCTTTGTTGATAGAGTTTTCATAAATGTTGAAAATAGGGACAATCGGGTACGACAAAAATCTGAACGTCATTATACAGCAATAATTCCTTATGTATAGCCGTATAGGTGACAAATTTGATGTTAGGACGATATTTCAAACGGGAACACTTTAAGATCTATTTTAACAAAAACAAAACCGATAAACAGGGAGCAGAATTCCAAAAACTGTATTTACAATATCTCGTGCGAAAGTGATAAATGTTATGTGGGTGAGTCATCCAGACCTTTCAGTGTGAGGTTGGATGAGCACAAGAATTACATTAGAAAGAATGAAATTCAGAAATCAAAGATTTGTGAACATGCTTGGGAAAACGGACCTAGAATAAACTGGGACTCGGCAAAAATTTTAACAAAAGAAACAGATACCAAGAAAAGAAAAATCAAGGAATCTGTAATAATCTTATTAAATGAAGATAAGTGCGTATCGAATTGTTCTGTAGATATTTGTACAACCTGGCTACCAATGTTAAAAAAAGAACTTAACAAACTCAACATTATCTAAAAGAAAATATCATCAGTTCTATGTTCTGTGTAAGTAGTAAGTATCTATGGAAATAACATACACAGAATCTTAAAGCTGTGTATTTGACATATACAGCAAAATAAGAGTTGTTCCAAAAAAAGCTTTGAAAACGGAAAGAGATTACTTTCCGAAACGTCAGAAAAATACATTATTTCTGTGATTATTCCGATTTATATTATTTGCAAAACATAACCTCTGACTTTTCCTTTGGCGTAAACGTCACGGGCGCAGAGGCTTTTTTCAGATAATTCTATTATTTCGTAGATTCGGTGATTTGTTTTGAAGAGGATAATAATACATGTGGTAGAAAACCCAAATAATAGGAAAGAATATGGGTTGTTACTATTAATTTTTTTCAAATTGTTAATTATATCTGGAATATTTATAAATGATACTTGTAAAAAGTCAAATTCCCCTCTAGGTTACGCACAACAGAATTATCTAAATAATCATCACTACTGGTTTGTGCAGGCGGTAGACTACCTATTAAATATAGTGGGATGGTCGCGAAATAGTTTATTTTAGATTTTGTACTTATCGCTCAATAAATAGAAAGTTGTTACAAATAGCCATAGAGACAAAAAATGTTAGTTATTCATTCTTGCATCATATGGTCGGAAGATATACAGGACGTTCCATTTAAAAGTGCAGAATTAACTGAAAAAATTCACATCGAGAATAGTGATCAAATTTTAGATGCCCCTCGAACTTTGAACAGCAGTGTATATTTTCATACTTCAACAAATTTATATCGGCTTAACCAATTAGCCGAAAACCAGGTCTTGATAGCTAAAATGGGCGAGAAAACAATTTGTTAAAAGTGTTATCTTTGCAAACCTGCTACATAAACACGTATATAGGTAGTTAAGTACTTACGTAAGCTTTGTTTGGGAAGCGAATGCGGTCTCGGCGGAAGATGAAGGCAAATAGGTCCTGTAGTAACGAACTGTGATCAAAGCACAGTAAACTAAATTTGACAGCCGGATCAACCCAAGGCGTTACACAAACAGTGCACACTAATTAAATTATTGCTAGCTTTCTGGTTCACCTACGAAATTATCATTTCCTTTTCAATTATCAGTAAATATAATTTGGGATACGTAAAATTCAATTATTTACACGGGGCACAGTGTGCGAAATTTGAATAGAGACAATTATTATTTCCCTGCTAACACTGTCAACTGAAGTAATTTGTTTAGTCTTCGGATACAACAAAACGAGTTTGATAAATGACTAAACGTCTAGCGCGAATTTACCTCTAGTTAAATTTAAACAAAGGCTCTTTTTGCATATGATTGTTGCGTACTTAAAACTACTGAGATTTATTTATGGAAAAAATATACAGTGAAGTGCATAAGTAACGGATGAATTTATAATAATAATAATAAATGCTTTTATTCATATACTATGACAAATACAAGTAGCAAGAATATATAATATATAAGACACATAATATAGCATATGAAGCGGTAAAATTCAGGCAAGAATGCTCTTCCACTTAACCTAAAAAACATGTTAGTATATGGGACAACAAAGATGACAAAGTTAGGATGAAATTACCAGCAACTACACTGATATCGTATGACAAATATCCAAAAGGTAAGAACTTACAGGCGAATACACACGAGTGGGGAAGTTAGATAGAGAATAAGAGTTTTTTTAATTCCCTCTTAACTCTGGCTCTGGAGTAGTCTTTAATATTGCAAGGTATCATGTTATACTCTTTCGCAATCTGATATGAAAATCCACACTGAAATAAGGCTGATTTGTGTTTTGGTACAGTGATAGTATTCTTATGACGAATGTTTAAGTTGTGGACATCAGTCCGAAATCGTATTTTTTTATAGAGATAAGGAGGTGTTTTAAAAGTAATAATTTTATGAAATAGGCAGCAGTTGTGGTGAATCAACCCTTGATGTATGTTAAGCCAGCCCAAATTCCTCAAGTGATGCGAGACAGAGTCATACTTTCTTACGTTTTCGATTAACCTTACACAAGAGTTTTGAATTCTTTGAAGTCTGTACAAATCGACCTTTCTGAGAAAGGAATGGAAAACAACATCACCAAAGTTTAGATGAGATAGAACCAATGCCTCACACAAAGTAATTTTTGTTTGATTGTTGAGAGACTCTCTGTTAGCATAAATTAGCTTCAAATTTGAGAAAGCACGTTAATTATTAGATTTACGTGATCAGGGAATTGAAGGGAACTATCAATGACTAGACCTAGATTTTTTGTTACATTTAATATTTTTAGGCATTGATCAGATATTTTAATATTAATTAGATCAAGACACCTACTTCGGGCTGCCGAATTACCGAATAACATTACTTGCGATTTAGGGGGATTTATTGAGGGACAAAATTTTGTAGATATACTTATCAGTGCACACAGATCCTCATTTACTGCATCATTAGCTATTTGGACGTGTTCTTCCTTAAATGAATAATATAGCTGTGTCATCTGCGTAAAAATGTGATTTACAATTTATCAACACTTTTTTAAATTCTGAAGTATAAATCGTAAATAGCAGTGGCTCTAGTATAGAACCTTGTGGCACACCATGATCTATTGATAAGTAAGTGGACAATTGGTCTCTATATTTGACACATTGAAGCCTTTGAGAGAGATATTGGGTTATAAGATTTACAGAATTTTCGCTGAACTTTATGAAATGTAGGATCGCAAGAAGCAAACGGTAATTTATTCTATCGAATGCTTTGCTATAATCTATTAAAGTTAGCACCGTAAGTTTTTTGCCATCACATGCAGAAACAATGTCGTCGGTAACTTCTAGCAATGCTGTCGTGCAACTGTGATTTGGTCGAAAACCTGATTGTTGCTCTGGAAGAATGTTATATTCGTTTAAATGTTGTTTAATCTGAATGTAAATTATTTTCTCAAGCAACTTCGACAATACAGGCAGTATGCTTATAGGTCTTAAGTCACTGACATCACCTACTTCCTTACATTTAGGTAAAGGTATAACTTCCACAATTTTCCATTGAGAGGGAAAAACATTTTTTTCCAGACAGAAATTTACTATATGGACTAGCACTGGTATTATCTCAGGACAAAGTTGTAAAATAAGGTTAATGCCAATTTTATCAGACCCGACAGCCTCTGTCTTTATGGATAATAAGTTTTTATAAACCTCATCTTCAGACACATGGTGAAAATTAAATTCATTGATGCTAGGTATAGTGCCATTCAAGTAGTTTTGAATAGTGTCCTGGTCAACAGTTGTGAGGGACTTACTTGTATTAATGAAATATTTGTTAATTTCATTTACATCTAAAAGGTGGTCAGGTAGTGAATTTTCATGATTCTTTGAGAGTATACTGAGTTCTTTTATGTTTTTTTATTTTTAGTTCTCATTTGATATTCCAAGTACGCCTTCTTTTCTCTTTTGATAGCATGGTTTGTCTCATTTCGTAAAGTTTTATAATATTCCCAATGATAACGTTCTTTAGATTTTTTATGTTTAATAAGGGCCCTATCACGTAACCTTATCATCAATCTTATGGTGTCAGTAAGCCAAGCAGCTTTCGACTTACGTATTAATACCGTTTTTAAATGAGCATGTTTATCAAACAGGTTGATGATGAAATTATTTAAAATATCAATTTTGATGTTAACATCTTCTATGCCATAAATTTGATCAAAAGGCAAACCACGAAAATCAAATAATAAATCGCCCCTACAAAATTCTTTAAAATCTCTAAATGTATACATAAAAGGATCTGGGCGCTCGTCAGTACCGCCAAGACTACAGCATACTAAATCATGATCAGCAATGTTATGTATATTGTTAACAGAAGATTTTTTAATGTTGAGATTTTCAGAACATATTATGTGGTAAGGTAGATGAGGTATCAGTAGCCCGAGTTGGTTCAATAATTATTTGTTTGAGATCATAGCTGGTAAAAATCTTCTATAGGAGCTTAGCACCGCAACTTTCAGTTTTCAGTAAATCGATATTTAAATCGCCTCCATATATAAGAAAATCGAAATTTGGGAGAATTTTATTTAAGCAGTCCTCAAAATTAGTTAAAAACTGAGGTATTGAGCAAATGGGTGCCCTGTATATAACTCACACAGCATATTTCTTATGGTTAAGGTTTAGTTTCATCAACAACTGCTCGACCCCCTCCATGTCAGTATTAGTTAAAGAGAACTGCAATAACTTCGTTCTGTACGCATTTCTAACATAAATGGCCACACCACCACCTCTGGTCACTCGATTTTTGGTGAACAGCTTGTAACCATTAACATGAACCGTATTCAAATCCGTATCATCAGAGAGCCAAGTCTCTGTGACAGCAAAGATATCGTATTTATATTCGCCTATAAGTTCCCTAAATCCAACAAAATTACTAGTCAATGATCTTACATTACGGTGTGCAAAAGTTAATGATTGCTGAATTATAAAAAAGTAGAATTATACAAGGTTAAATTAACATTAGATATTATATATAAATAATATGTATAAAGATTGGATGTTACAATATAACAAAATGAAAATAAAAGAATTAAACTTGAATTTTTATTTAGGTTTAGACGAGACTGAATTAGAGCGTGTTTGAATAGGCTTAGTATTTATATTCTTTCCAGTTTTTGAAGTTTGGGCTTTTCCTGACTATTTTGTTTTCTTTTGTTCCTGTTCCTGTTGTAATTGTTCGAGAACTTCGTTATCTTCTTTATCTTTATCTTCGTTATGGAAACTAAGCTCGTGGTATAATCGTTTTGGACTGATTGATGGATTTGGTGTTGATGGGGCACTCGCTGATTTGTTAGTATCTCGAGTGTTAATCAGTTTGTGGGTACTATTTTCTAGATCCTCAGCAGTATAAATTTCCTTCCCAATTACAATTTTTTCGCCATTAATATATGCCTGAATTCCGCAGGATTTTGCCTCCTTAAGGTGCTTAACTAGAATTTTGTTATTGACACGGTCTTCAAAACACAGATCCTGACTAATAAACAAGTTTTTGCCTTTGAGTTTTTTTGCGTTTTTCAATACCAATATTTTTTTCTGGTAGGATATGAACTCAATAAACGTAATTAACAATTTATGAGTAAAATCCTAAAACACCGCAATTTTATAACTCGGGAGAAAGAGCAGGCCTTCCAAATTTGAACTAATTGACATATACGAACTATTCTACACTGAAATCTTCTAGTAATGCTTATTACATTATATATCCACATTTCTTTCTTTGTTAGAGCACCATATAGGTAAATTTTATTTATTAATTTTTGTCAATTATTCTATTAATATGCTTTCACATTTAAATAAAATTAGTTTCAATGTCTTTAATACAATGTAACTAAAATTCTACATGTGACCACATGGTAATATAATATTTTTTTCTATATCTTTTGGTAATTTAGTTCGCAGTCAGTTAATTTTCCAGCTTTCTAGCTATTTATTTATTAAATAATAATAACAATAATGTTAAATTAATTGGATTGAATCTGCGGTAGGTTCTTGAGGAAATATATTCAATAGAATAATTATAAATATTCAAAAGAATAATTACAATACGCACTTGGTTTATTCATATCAACAAATAAAAATAAACTATGATATGAATAACGTGAATGAGTCAATTGTTCTATATAATGTTACCGAATCCGAAATTATTACCGTCATAAATAATCTAAAAAACTCAAATTCAACTGGACATGTCAATTTTTTTATAAAAATTATTAAACAATGTGCCCATTTACTTGCTAAACCCTTATGCAATATAATAAATCACTGTTTTGCAGAAGGTCATTTTCCAAATTTAATAATATCGAAGGTAATATGTCTTTTCAAAAAGGGCAACTCTAAACAAATATGCAATTATCGTCCCACCTCGCTGTTATCAGTTTTCTCTAAAATAACTGAAGAATTACTTGCAAATAGAATTGTATTTTTTTTTTAGTCAAATAACATACTATCACCTAATCAACATGGTTTTAGGGAAAGACGATCTACAATTTCTGCTCTACTAAGTTTTCTAAATTATATTTATGTAAATCTTGACAAGGATAATAAAGTCATGGCCTTATTTGTTGATTTATCTAAAGCTTTCGATTGCGTAGACCATGATATTTTGCTCAAAAGGAGTTCCCCAGGGTAGTGTTCTGGGCCCACTTCTATTTTTGTTATATATAAACGATGTTGAAAATTTCATATCCAGTTTTTACTGTGCTTTTGCTGATGATATGTCCTTTGTCTCATGTAATCAAAATTTAAATTTAGTATCTGAACTTCTGTAGGATAATTTGTTTTCTCTTTTTAAATATTTTAATTCAAATAACCTGGCAATAAACCAAGAAAAAACGTTTTCGATGCAATTTCGTCCTATTACTGCTAACTATATATCTAGTCCACATATTAAACTTCAGCATAAAACAATCCCACAAGTTTTTAAGCTACTAGGTATATATATTGATATGTCATTAAACTGGAAAGTTCACATTGACTATGTGAGCAAGAAGTGTGCAAGTATTTGTTTTGCTCTAAAGAGATTGGCCAAATTTCAAGTAAAAATGTTGGTAAAATATTTTATCATCCAAACTTTGAATCAATAATTAGGTATGGAGTGATTTGTTGGGGTAATGCTAGTACAGCTAGCCGTGTATTTGTGCTGCAGAAAAGAGCGTTACGTTCTATGTACTGTTTGCAGTTTCGTGAATCCTGCAAACAAACTTTTGTTGCACGAAAGATTTTAACACTGCCCTGTTTATATATACTTGAAATATTATTACTCTTGTAAAAAAAAATTTCAATCTATTCACTTTTCAAAATATCTCTCATGAATACTACAGGCGTCACGGAGAAAATTTGCAGCATACATTATACAGGCTAGAACTTTATAAATCCAATCCTTATTATGTCGGTACTGTTCTGTATAATAAACTAGATCTAAGTATTAAAAGCTGCAGTATTAAAAAGTTTATATCTACTGTTAAAAATATGTTACTCACCAATGCCTTCTGTAGTGTAGATGAACATTTAGCTTTTTAATTTCAATTTCTATGTTGTTGTTTATACTATTTCTCTTTCTTTCTTTTGACTTATCCTATATCAATATCTGTTGATCTTTTGGATTAATAAAGGATTATTATTATTATTATCATTATTATTGTTTCATAAGATTTGTTCACTTTTGTCTGACATATGTTTCGGCCTTGCAACCATTATCAAGTTTCTATGATCCTTTCTTTTGAATATTTATAATTTTTCCAATAATGTTAAATATATTATTTAATCAAACTGTTTGGACTTATGCTTAATCCTTTAGTTCTTTCCATTAGTTATTATTAATTAATATTTGGTTATCGAAATAGCCAAGACTCTACTAGAATACTGCATTAAATTTTGGAGGCTATTCTATATTTCTTCAATTTCACAAGAGCCTATCATTTGGAGTCACATGACTAGTGATAGAAGTAAATTGCCTAATCTTATTTACTCTTTTACATTAAAGTACATCTGGAACAAAATGCAAAAAAAATGCAAAAGACGTAATTCGTGAACCTCGCACTTGACAATCCGGAAACTCAATCACTACACCATGGACGGCTGTTATTTACCTTTAGGACCTATTATCTGTAAAAGGGCCCCGCTTTCAAGTTAGCAAATACGCAATACGTTTTTACCTATATATTACACATTTACTGTGAAAACCTTAGCTTTACTAAAATGACGTAAGTCTGGGGGCTCTGGGATCTTGGACTATTAAGATTTTCTTTTAAATTTCACTTTTTCGAAATTCCTTTCTAATTTTTTTTTTTGCAATCCGTTATTGTTCTAAATATATTTTATCACTCATTTAAAAAAAAATTTTCACCAACAAATTTCAGTTTCATCCTTGGGAAAGTGGTTTTAAAGTAAAAAGAGACAATTTTTCTCATTCTTTGCTATAGATGGTGACCACTTAACATCAAATATTCCATTGTCTCCTTTCCCCAAATAAAACAAAATTGTTCTTTACAACACACACACAAAAAGGTAAGCTTCAGCCTTCTTGTAAACTCTTTGAACCTACGACCATTTGCTCCGACTTAAAATAGCTAACCGTTCGCAGTTGTTTCTTTGTTTATTGGCCATTTTAACAAAAGGATAATAAAAAAATAACTATTTAAAAAATCATACATGAATTTTTTTGAATTTATTGTCCATTTGGGACATCTCAAATTTTATTTGATAGAAAAGTATATAATCATGGTTAATTTAGTCTGGAGTTGACAATTTTATAAGTAAATTCTTGTCCTCAATTAAGGGTGAACCAGAGCATTCATTTAATTACTATGCACATTGTTTGTGTGACTCCTTGGGTTGATTCGGCTGTCAAATGCTGTTTACTGCGCTTTGATCACAATTCTCTATACAAGACCAATTTGCCTGAATCCCTCAGCGAGACCACATTCCCTTCTTAATGTTTACATTGTGTTTAACTACCTATACATGTTGATATGTATAATGGATTTGCAACGAAAACAGTATAAACTATTTTATTTGCATATTTCAAGAGATTTTCAGCTTATTAAGCAACCCAATTTTTTATATGACGAAATACAGGTTTGAGTTTTTAATAACTATTTGTTTATCAAGGTCTGATAGGAGCAGTTTGTAGACCGCTGCTTATTTGGGGCACGAGCGAAGGGATGCGTTTTCGTTTCGGTTTATCTGTATGTACAGTGTGTGTTCAACATCCTAAGTAATGGAATCGACAGAACATGGTGTTCCAACAAGTGGCATCCAGTTCCTTGAACTGACTACATGAGTTCAAAATTTTAGCCACCATAATTCTTATTAGATATCACAGGCTGTGTTATATTTGGCGAAATTAATTATAATAATAATAATATATGTTTATTTCGTCGATATATAGATATACAATTTTAACATAAACAATACAATAGAAAAATATAATAATTTGTATTAAATACAATTTATGTAAAATTTAAAAAATAAACATGTGGAACTTACAAAAGTACTGATGTATTATGTGTAAGTTTACATAATTTACCTAGTTATGGAACATTTATTTATACAATCTCCAAATTAAAACTTAATTTACATGATATATCTCTGAATTATTTCACTAAAAGAATCTTATTCTTGCATTTGAGAGGTAAATAAACTCTTTAAACCTTTTGAAGTATAAATTTCGGAGCTGACTTTTTCATATTTCATAACACTTAACAAATAGTATGTTGAATAAAATATTTATATAGAATAAATATTGTGACAGAACAAAAATAAAATTTAAAAAATCGGCAGCTACTGGAAGCGGCTGGAACCTCCCCACTCGGTGGATCTTTGAAGCCGAAAAGAGCATTAAATTTTGTGACAAAACGGCACTAAACGTAATCCGATCTCATCCAAAACCTTTTCAGATCTTCTGGGGCACTAAAAAAACTCTGAACTTAATGAATTTACAATCATCTATGCGAGTTATTACCTACATTATCGCTCGTTGAATAATATACTATTAAGATATTAACAACTTTAACATCACTTGAACGACTAAGAAAATCTAGTTATCCTAAATACTACAGATTTGTAAAGTAACAAACTGAAAATTGGTAAAGTGATAATCTATAATAAATTCACCAACGAAGGTACAGAAAGCATATGATATTGATATTGTTACATCTACCTTTAAAGTTTGTGACAATCCACTAAAAGTTACAAATATGCCGAAATATTATTAACATGACATGACACCAACGTTATCGGATGACAATGACAATCGTCAAAATTTGCTCATTGCAATCCGATCGCTCGCGGCTGTCTTTGTTAAATGAAACATTAGCATTTCAGTGATTTTACTAGATTTTAGAGGAATATTTGTAGTTTAATTCTTCCATTTGTGTGTATATATATTTAAAAACGGCACTAAACGTAATCTGCTCTACTTCTAGAGCAGTGAAGAAACCCTCACACGCAAATTAACGAGGTTCACGATGTAACGGCTACGCGTATCGATCATGTCATGGGAAATGCGATCTATGCCATATTTGCTTTGTTTTTAATTTTTTTCACGGAAACCAAATCGAAAGGGTGGAAGTGTGACATATCGTTGAAATCAGAATTTTAACTGCTTTTCAATGGTTCCATTGCAAATTGAAAGTAATTATAAAATAAACAACTTGTTGCGTCAAAATGGCACTAAACGTAATCCGCTCTCAACCAAAACCTTTTCAGACCTTCTGGGGCATTAACGAAACGCACACGCAAAGTTTCATTCAAATCCGTTCAGTAATTTCGGCGCTATCGTGGTAACACACATACACACACACAGACATTTTTCAAAAACCCCTTTTTTGGGTTACTAGGACCTCAAAACGCAAAGATTTGATGTTTTCTCAACTTTCGTTTTTGAACCAATTTTAGTAACCTCTCACAATTTTATTGTGGAGATGGAGAGGTTAAAAAAAAATCAAAAGACTTGTTTTATTGAATATTTTTTGTAATTTAAATCTACAAATTTAATTTTCGACTAAAAGGCACAAGGTAAGCTATAAATCAGAGCATTATAATCTTATTGTATATAGTAATTGTTCTTTGAGTCTTTTGACGTTTAACGTTTCTAGGAGTGTCATATAGCCTTATTTTGATTTTAATTTTATATTTTGTTAACGTATTCGTATTTTTTATTTCAGGTGGAAGAAGATTATATATTTTAGGTATGAATATGCTTTGGCAATAAAGTTGTCTAATATCTAATATTTTGCTTTTTCTTTATATAAAGTATGAGTTGGATAGGTAATATTACTTTGGAATATAATTTTTAAAAACCATTTTTGAAGGATTTCTAAATTTTTAAAATAATTGTTATTAACTTCACCCCAACCAATACTGTCGTAAGTTAGTTGTGATTGAACTAGAGCATAATATAACCCACGCATATGAAGAAAGTCTAGAAGTTGTCTTAAATAATAAAATTTTGGCAATAATATCCTTAATTTTTTTTTATTGTATTATTAACTTGCAAATCTCATATAAGATGTTTGTCGATTGTTACACCTAAGTATTTCACACAGTCTGCTTCTATTTCTATTTTTTTTCAAGAAAATGTTGAGTTATTGAAAAAAAAAAATGAAAAAAATAATTTGAACTTTGTCACCCTGTATCTTTTTCCACAACAACATTTTATTAAAGCATATTTTCATCATTCCTTTATGTGGTACAATTAGAAGATCGTTCGGATAAAGGTTGAATAGTATAGGCCCCAATACTGTACCTTGGGGTACCCCATATTCAATAATTCCTTTTTGGTTTAGTGACCCCTCAATCTGCCCATATTGTTCTCTGCTTGAAAAATAGCTCTCCATTAACTTAATCTCATTACCACAAAATCAACACTCTAATTTTTTTAATAATCTAGAACGACTGACCGTGCCAAACGCCTTTTCCACGTCAACAAATATGCAGATGGTGGGTTCACTGTTAGCTTTTCGTATAATTTTTGTGTTACATAAGCTATAGCGTCTTATGTAGAGTGACCCTCTTGAAAGTCTAATTGCATTTCTGACAAAAGTTTATATTTTGTTGTAAAATTTTTGATTCGTTTTTTTATAACTTTTTCCAACACATTTGCGAGGTTTGAAATCAACGACAATGATCCTCTACGTTAAAAAAACATCACATATGTTCGCCAAACGTCAGTTTCTGGTTTGTCTTTTTTTCAATTACATATTCTATTACGTTAATTTCACCTAGTCACGCAGATTACCAGTTTTACTAAACAATTCCTTTCAAATAACAAAGATAATATAAGAAAATATAATAAAGAACAATTACAGAAGATAATATTATTTACCAGTCGGTATTTGGCTAACAATAAGCTGCTTTAAAATGTAGAATATAAAGCAAGCAGCTTCGTGCAAGTTAAAGGGCCAATATATTCACATGGGGAGCGTTTTATGCTGCTATAAAGTTTGTTTACGTACAGTAGCGCCGGTCGAAGAAGCACATATACTAACAGATTTTTTCCATACACATTTTATTAAATGTATTACAGCATCGAATCAGACATAGAGTGAAAGGAACATGAAGGCACCCGCCCGAACAATAGAATTATTTGATAGTGTGTAATACGCCTGAATATTTAAAGATTAAGCGAATGTTTTGATTTGTAAATTCAAACTACTGGTCGTGTAAAAAGAGGAGCAGGGAAAGACAATTTTTGACATAAATCAATAATGACATATTATAACTAAACTGAAAAGAGCATTCATAAATGAGAAATAATAGTAATCCTAATAATACAGAATGAATCAACTAAGTAAAGAGCATGTAGGTACTTTTGTAGTTTTATGGCACTTATACATAGTAAGACTGAAGGTTTCACCTTGATTGGAAGAAGGCGATGGAGTCAAATACAAACAACGGGAAGAAGCAGATGGTAGGCTTTTGCTCCTTCACTCTATTTTTTTCTATTATCATAGATTCTGGTCTTTAGCGAAGTGCATTGTCTTTTAAATTAGGAGGGCTCAGAAATACATAAAAAAATCGGCAGCCACTGGAAGCGGCTGGAACCTCCCCACTCGGTGGATCTTTGAAGCCGAATAGAACATTAAATTGTGTGACAAAACGGCACCAAGCGTAATCCTACTTCATCCAAAAATCTTTTCAGATCTTCTGGGGTACTAAAAAAAAACCTCAACTTAATGAATTTACAACACTCGCCTGCGGTTCGTACTGCAAATTTCATCCATGCGAGTTATTACCTACATTATTGTTCGTTGAATAATATACTATTAAGACATTAACAACTTTAACATCACTTGAACGACTAAGAAAGTCTAGTTATCCTAAATACTACAGATTTGTAAAGCAACAAACTGAAAATTGGTAAAGTTATAATCTATAATAAATTCACCAACGAAGGTACAGAAAGCGTATGATATTGATATTGTTACATCTACCTTTAAAGTTGTGACAATCCACTGGTGTAGTCACTAAAAGTTACAATTATGCCGAAATCTTATTAACATGACATGACACCAACGTTATCGGATGACAAACGATGACAATGACACAATGACAATTTTACTAGATTTTAGAGGAATATTTGTAGTTTAATTCTTCGATTTGTCAGTATATATATATTTAAAAACGGTACTAAACGTAATCCGCTCTACTTCTAGAGCAGTGAAGAAACCCTCACACGTGAATTGAGACGTAATGTGACGAGTTTCACGACGTAACGGCTACGCGCATCGATCATGTCACGCGAAATGCGATCTATGCTTCATATTTGCTTTGTTTTAATTTTTTTCACGGAAACCAAATCGAAAGGGTGGAAGTGTGATATATCGTTGAAATCAGAATTTTAACTGCTTTTCAATGGTTCCATTGCAAGTTGAAAGTAATTATAAAATAAACAACTTGTTGCACTAAACGTAATCCGATCTCAACCAAAACCTTTTCAGATCTTCTGGGGCACTAAAGAAACGCATATGCAAAGTTTCATTCAAATCCGTTCAGAAGTTTCGGCGCTATCGTGCTAACACATATACACACACACAAACATTTTTCAAAAACCACTTTTTTGGGTTCCTAGAACCTCAAAACGTAAAGACTTGATGTTATCTCATTTTCGTTTTTGAACCAATTTTAGTAACCTCTCACAATATTATTGTGGTGTGGTTAAAATAATACTACTGAAAGACTATGAAAATAAAACTACTGCCTTTATGGGATTCGATTCACTTACTAAACAAATAATGTTCAATATATGCACATGACCAATACGAGACTATTAATTACATTTTAAAATCTAATGTTGTTCTGTATTTCGTCTCGGATTCGTTGTTTTAATTCGTCTATTATATTCTAAATTATACATTGTGATGTTCTGGTACAGTATCGCTCTATTATTTTTTGTAGTACTTAGTGCTTTTATTTCTGTGAACAAAAAGGGATATAACAGGGACACACGCTTCTTATTCTGGAGTCTGTCAGGACATTTTAAAGTAGATAATATAGGGAATACCATAGTTAAAAATATACATATAAACTTTCCGGAATCTCAAATACAATAAGTAGAGCATATTAAATTGGCCAATATATTGCAGTTTTTTGCAATATTAGTAATTAATATTTATATATATTTTGCATATTCGAAAAATATATGGTCCAGATCTGCCATGATATTACAATATCACAATTTGGTGAGATATATATACCAATTTTAAACAAGTCTGCGGGATAACATGTATGGCCAAATTTTAATCTAAGATAGATGTTACATACTTCCTCGATACTTGGAAATCTTCATGCCAAACGTTTAGCTACATTGAGATGGACCATTGTATACCTGGTAGGGTTGGTAAACCAATACTCTCTCCATTGAAAATTCCACTTGACTCTCAACATAATTTTAAGAACATTATGTATATCTGCTAAGCTGATTTTATGTTGTAAAATGTATCTTGAGGGAGCTCCTTTTTTAGCTAATGTATCTAGGTGATCTTTGAGTTTTATTAATAAATGTGCTTTAACCCAGACGAATGTAACTTTTTTCCAGATAAGTGTATTTGATGACCGGTATTTTTTATTTTGAAGATACATGGATTAACTTTGTAACTGAAGGTGTTTATATTACTTATTGCATTGAAGAGAGACAAGGAATCGAATATTTACTGTTTTGAAATATAAAACAGAATTATTCCAATAATTGTTTTATTTGGACTTCCAGTTACGTATCCAAACACATATAGATTTACACAACACTAAAAGAGTCACCCTATTCTCTTTTCTCCGTAATTAGTAGTGAAGTACCACAAGGCTCTATATTAGGCCTATTGTTATTTACTATACTTCCTTATGTGAATTTACTAAACGCAGAAGTAACAAAGTTGTCATATATTCAAAAAGGAATTAATTTCTGGTATTCTTAGTATTTCAATAATATTTTCCATAGCTAGATATACTTTACCATACCACATACACTATACATTTATTTAAATATTTATGCGTTGAATTATCAGAATTTTTTATATAAATTAAACTCTTAGCATCTATTATGTTAGTGTAAACCTAATTCTAGGCTTCAATAAGAGTTTTATAATAAGTGTTTTTGTTTCACTAATCTATATTACGCATCTTGCATATTTTCAGTTCCTTCTCCGAGGTGTATTGATATTTCTTCATGTTAGGTTTAAGATTTAGGTTAGTTTAATCCAGGTTACGTCATTTTGCCGTAATCTGGTCCGAGGTTATGTGGAAGAGTAGGATTTCAGAACCACAAGTTGCGAAGAACTGAACTTCGCCTCTTAGGCTAACTAGCGTATTTTTACATCTACTTGTTGGTGTATACCACATTTTTATGCAATTTTTGTAAATACGTTATAGTTGATGCTAGTTACTTAATAAAGACAATCTTAGGTTTTTAATTAGATTTTTCTACTCCCTTATGTAAATTTGCTGTTTTCCGTACAGTCTGTAGAATGGATAAGTAGGCCATTCCAGTTAACTGAACGGATATATTTCATATACGTTCTACGATGGATATGAAATCGACCAATCACAGTTCGTGTATTAAGTACATAGGCAACTATTCGTTTTAAAAATTCAAGTTGGTGTGTAAGCTGTCAAAGTAATTGTCAGTAGTTATCAGTGTGTATATTCGTGCAGTTTGGGCTAAAAAATAATTTAAAATGAGTGATTCCAGTGAAGAATCGATAAACGGTATACCACCTAAAATTTTATTGAAATTATTATATACAGACAAAATTTTATAGGTATATTATGACAAAAAAAAAGTAGCTATATGGGGGGATTGAACCTACGATATCTTGCTTTTCGAAGCGTAGATATAACCACTAGGTTACTGCCGCTTTTATAAAATGTTTTCACCTAGAGCATAAGATTAAGCAGTAGCTAAGTTTGTATATTAAATTTTAATTAAAACTATTATTTATAGTTTTTTCTTAATCCTAGGCCTACGGCGTCGTGCTCAATTTTCTTTCTCGTGCGATATGGCTCTCATATCCACTCTTGTTGCACAAACTACTATTTTTGATTTTTTAAGTGAAGTTGTTCCAGCCCTCGCAAATTATTTTCCTAATTATATTAATCCGAATATAATTGCTAATAACATTTAGTTTCAACAAAATGGTGCTTCGACCTATTATACATTTGCCGTAACGAAATATCTTAGTGAAATATTGATAGGCGGAAGAGTCTATTCAGTAGCCGCCACGTTGACCCGATTTAACACCATTGGAGCTTTTCTTGTGGGATTGCCTTAAAAGCAAACTTTACGTAAATAGAGCAGATGAATTAAAACAACGGATCCGAGATATTTGAAAAACAGCAATAGATTGTCAAGAACTGGCAGTGAAAGACTTAAGGCCACACATCCTTTAACTGCCATTGGCTGTTTGAATATGTATGATAAAATCGAATAATAGTAAGATGTTAGAACTGCAATTTCAGTATCTAAATACCAACAGCACCGTGACACATGAATTACAGCTAAATATAGGAAAACTAGAAATTGATATTCCGAAAATTACAGGGGACGTTTCTTTACGTCCAATCCTGCTAAACATTTAAAATAGTGTTAAGTTTAAAAGTATTGACATCTCCACATACAATAACACTCCTCGCAGTAGTCGCAATAAAAATCAATCTATTTTATATATTCCTAGCATTGAAAATTCGTGCATTTTAAGACCCGCGTCTTCTGGAATATTTTGAGATGAATGTAGAATCGCATAAATAATGTAGGGGTGATTTAGTATTGCATACATACACAGATAGGAAAATGTCTATTAAACCTCTGTGTACGCTCTATAAATAGTTTCATGCATGCTTAGAGCTGTATTGTCTCATTTAAAATTCTGTCATTTTTATTATTTTTCTATATTTTATATCCATTTTGTGTGTGAATTAAACAAGGGAAATGCCTAGAGATAGCTGCAAGGTGCGTTAGTTTGAATGTTTTTGATTAAAAATATATCACAGTTGAAAAATAGTTTCGAGACAAGAAGCATTTTGTCTTTACCCGTCAGTGGGCATTGCACAAGGGTTAGAGTTACTACAGAACTATAAACGCGGGGAATTTATTCGTTAACTTTGTTATTTAAGTATTTAACATAAAATTCATCTTAAAGAGATCTTCGGGAGTTTTCAAGCATCTGTCCCCAAAATGGAAAGTTACCAAAATACTGAATTTATACTTTTATCACCTGCTATTTGGAATATCTGGAGCAGAAATTTCCTCAGCCGGGCCAACCGCCTTCACTCCACATTTAAACCATGCCTCCTTTTCTGACACAACTTGATCCGATCTGACTTTGAAATTAAAGGTAACGTGTGGGTAGTTGAGGGTAAAGTGAAGGTAAATGAGTAAAACGAGGGTAACAAACTACTTATTAGTCGTTTCACCCTTATTGACCCTCTATGTTACCCTCAATTTATCCGCAGTATGGAAGGGTAGGACCGGATAGGGTCGTGTCGCAAAATTGAATGTGGCTTAAATGTGGAGTGGAGAGATAAATCCGCTTAGGAGAATATCCCCAGCTCTCCTCCACTTTTTATTTAAGCCACACTTCCTTTTCAGACGCAACTCGATTCGACCTAACTCGCAAAATAAGGGTAACGCGAGGGCAATTAAGGGTAAAGTTAAGGTCACCCGTGTTAAAAGCGAAAGCAACATACTAATTATTAGTCATTTTATCCTTAGTAACCCTTACGTTACGCTCAATTTATCCTAAGTGTGGATGGGTAGGATCGGTTCTGATCGTGTCACAAAATTGAGTGTGGCTTAAATGTGGAATGGAGGAATAAACGCGATTAGTAGAAATACTCCCAGCTGGGCTACCGCCTCCATTCCACAATCTCCTCCGACACAATTCGATCCTATCTGGATCCTAAATTGAGGGTAACGCAAGAGAAATTGAGGGTAAAGTTAGGGCAATACACTTCTTATTTTACCTTTAATTACCCTTACGTTACCCTCAATGTATCTTAAATATGGTCAAGTCGGATCGGGTCGTGTCGGAATAATGAGTTTAGTTTACATGAATGTGGAGTGGAGGGATAAGCCCGGTTGGGATTTGAAGATTAAAAAAAGTATTACTTAATATTTGCTTCAAAAGCAGCAATATATCATATATTTTAAGAGCCATTTATTTTAATGTCTTTACATATATTATAAGGGAATTCTGGTAATAATGTATTATAAAGATATAATAATGTCTAATTTATATTAATCAAAGTTCTTAAAGCGGACTTGCAACTCTTTTCACACTAAATAATATTCGGGCCTGAAACATTGTGTTTGTGGAAACAACAAATTAATAACGAAACCAAATGTATTTGATAAATCACATCAAAATTTAATACTTTCTGTCATTAAATTGATACATTATGCAGTACGTATGATTAACATTAATAATGTTAATACTGGTACATGAATAATTATTTATATTTATATGAATGCGTATATTTAGCACGGTATTTTCAATATTAACATATGATAACCTCAGGGCTTTTGCGTATTTGTTTAAATATATTTAAAATCTATATAATTCACAATATCAAATATACTCTTTTTTATAGATATAGTACGGAGCTATGTGCTTTCTGTAAGTACTGGTCTCAAATCCAATGGGTGGTTCGTGCATTTGCAATAAAATTTCTTTATTATCGTGAAATTGACTCTACTGTTGAAGGAAGGTCCATATTTACAATTTTCTAGAAGTAATAAGGCTTATGGGTATTTAGAGAAGTGACTAAATAATCTACAGAGTTCCGTGAATAACATATCAGTATGCTGGGTAAAAGAATATGCACAGTGGAGTGGCAACAATGTAGCCGACAGACTGGCCAAGAAGGCAGCAGGCCTAAGTACCTTTGAATCTTCAGGTTGTAGGCCTTGGACTTTCTCCACGTGATAAGGATGCAACCCCTATTCATACATTACAAATTCGGACACTTAGATTTGTGCGGAAAGCCTGTGAATACGTTACGTACTCCAAGATTTTCTTCGACAGCATCTAAAGTTAGTGGTTTCGCATCCAATATCCTCCGAGAACATGTACGACGTAACGTGTTGAAAATGTCCATGGTCCCTTAAATGTTGAACAGCTGACACAAGCGTTCTTTCAAGGGGAATGCGGATACCGGGATACCATACCGTGTAAACATGCGAGCTTGACGGGTAATTTTGCCCGTTTTACCACTCAATGTTTGTAAAATTCTGCATCATTAAAAACTTTTGAACAGAGTAATTCGCTATTAACACGTAAAGACCTTTACGTAAACTATCGACGGTGACGACCGCCGCTAGATTAGCTGATACTTGGCGACGGTGCGCTAAAAATAAGCAACAGGTTCACGGTCAGGTACCATATGGAAACTGATCAGTGGCGTAACTTGATAATAATCGATAATTATTTGCAATGTTCAAAATTAATTTTTTGGTTTTTGTATAAATAAACACTGCTCTACGTATTTTAAAAATATGACGACTGATGAATCTGAATATATATATGCCTGTATTTCAAAAACACTCTATATATAGCCTTTTATGATGGAGTGACATATACACTGAAAATAAACCTTTTAATATTATAATAAACAAAATTAGTTAAGGATATGTTATTAAAATGTTATTTAGCGCTTACGTCATAAATCTTTTAACTTGTAGAGCATTGAAAATCTACAATTTCCACCCGGCTCATTAATTTCCGCGATAAGCACGTGGCCTACACAGCGTCGCAATGTTCGAAAGGACCACAGTAAAAGATTTTTAATGCTGTTCAGATGGAATGTCAGAGAAATTATATCCAAATTAATTTAAGGTGGATAGTTTTCACTGAAATATACTACATACAATTAAAAGTACGATGTTTTTCCACTCAATGTTTGTAAAACTCTGCATCATTAAAAACTTTTGAACAGAGTAATTCGCTATTAACACGTAAAGACCTTTAAGTAAACTATCGACGGTGACGACCGCCGCTAGATACCATATTGGAAACTGATCAGTGACGTAACTTGATAATAATCGATAATTATTTGCAATATTAAAAATTTATTTTTTGGTTTTTGGATAAATAAATACTGCTCTACGTATTTTAAAAATATGACGACTGATGAATCTGAATATATGCCTGTATTTCAAAAACACCATATATATAGCCTTTTATGATGGAGCGACATATACACTGAAAATAAACCTTTTAATATTATAATAAATAAAATTAGTTAAGGATATGTTATTAAAATGTTATTTAACGCTTATGTCATAAATCTTTTAACTTGTAGAGCATTGAAAATCTACAATTTTCACCCGACTCATTAATTTCCGCGATAAACACGTGGCTACACAGCGTCGCAATGTTCGATAGGACCACAGTAAAAGATTTTTAATGCTGTTCAGATGGAATGTCAGAGAAATTATGTCCAAATTAATTTAAAATGGATAGTTTTCACTGAAATATACTACATACAATTAAAAGTACAATGTTTTTCCACTCAATGTTTGTAAAATTATGTATCATTAAAAACTTTTGAACAGAGTAATTCGCTATTAACACGTAAAGACCTTTACATAAACTATCGACGGCGACGACCGCCGCTAGATACCATATTGGAAACTGATCAGTGGCGTAACTTGATAATAATCAATAATTATTTGCAATATTAAAAATTTATTTTTTGGTTTTTGGATAAATAAATACTGCTCTACGTATTTTAAAAATATGACGACTGATGAATCTGAATATATGCCTGTATTTCAAAAACACCCTATATATAGCCTTTTATGATGGAGCGACATATACACTGAAAATAAACCTTTTAATATTATAATAAATAAAATTAGTTAAGGATATGTTATTAAAATGTTATTTAACGCTTATGTCATAAATCTTTTAACTTGTAGAGCATTGAAAATCTACAATTTTCACCCGACTCATTAATTTCCGCGATAAACACGTGGCTACACAGCGTCGCAATGTTCGATAGGACCACAGTAAAAGATTTTTAATGCTGTTCAGATGGAATGTCAGAGAAATTATATCCAAATTAATTTAAAATGGATAGTTTTCACTGAAATATACTACATACAATTAAAAGTACAATGTTTTTCCACTCAATGTTTGTAAAATTATGTATCATTAAAAACTTTTGAACAGAGTAATTCGCTATTAACACGTAAAGACCTTTACGTAAACTATCGACGGCGACGACCGCCGCTAGATACCATATTGGAAACTGATCAGTGGCGTAACTTGATAATAATCAATAATTATTTGCAATATTAAAAATTTATTTTTTGGTTTTTGGATAAATAAATACTGCTCTACGTATTCTAAAAATATGACGACTGATGAATCTGAATATATGCCTGTATTTCAAAAACACCCTATATATAGCCTTTTATGATGGAGCGACATATACACTGAAAATAAACCTTTTAATATTATAATAAATAAAATTAGTTAAGGATATGTTATTAAAATGTTATTTAACGCTTATGTCATAAATCTTTTAACTTGTAGAGCATTGAAAATCTACAATTTTCACCCGACTCATTAATTTTCGCGATAAACACGTGGCTTACACAGCGTCGCAATGTTCGATAGGACCACAGTAAAAGATTTTTAATGCTGTTCAGATGGAATGTCAGAGAAATTATATCCAAATTAATTTAAAGTGGATAGTTTTCACTGAAATATACTACATACAATTAAAAGTACAATCTTTTTCCACTCAATGTTTGTAAAATTATGTATCATTAAAAACTTTTGAACAGAGTAATTCGCTATTAACACGTAAAGACCTTTACGTAAACTATCGACGGCGACGACCGCCGCTAGATACCATATTGGAAACTGATCAGTGGCGTAACTTGATAATAATCAATAATTATTTGCAATATTAAAAATTTATTTTTTGGTTTTTGGATAAATAAATACTGCTCTACGTATTTTAAAAATATGACGACTGATGAATCTGAATATATGCCTGTATTTCAAAAACACCCTATATATAGCCTTTTATGATGGAGCGACATATACACTGAAAATAAACCTTTTAATATTATAATAAATAAAATTAGTTAAGGATATGTTATTAAAATGTTATTTAACGCTTATGTCATAAATCTTTTAACTTGTAGAGCATTGAAAATCTACAATTTTCACCCGACTCATTAATTTCCGCGATAAACACGTGGCTTACACAGCGTCGCAATGTTCGAAAGGACCACAGTAAAAGATTTTTAATGCTGTTCAGATGGAATGTCAGAGAAATTATATTCAAATTAATTTAAGGTGGATAGTTTTCACTGAAATATACTACATACAATTAGAAGTACAATGTTTTTCCACTCAATGTTTGTAAAATTCTGCATCATTAAAAACTTTTGAACAGAGTAATTCGCTATTAACACGTAAAGACCTTTAAGTAAACTATCGACGGTGACGACCGCCGCTAGATACCATATTGGAAACTGATCAGTGACGTAACTTGATAATAATCGATAATTATTTGCAATATTCAAAATTAATTTTTTGGTTTTTGTATAAATAAATACTGCTCTACGTATTTTAAAAATATGACGACTGATGAATCTGAATATATATATGCCTGTATTTCAAAAACACTCTATATATAGCCTTTTATGATGGAGTGACATATACACTGAAAATAAACCTTTTAATATTATAATAAATAAAATTAGTTAAGGATATGTTATTAAAATGTTATTTAGCGCTTACGTCATAAATCTTTTAACTTGTAGAGCATTGAAAATCTACAATTTCCACCCGGCTCATTAATTTCCGCGATAAGCACGTGGCTTACACAGCGTCGCAATGTTCGAAAGGACCACAGTAAAAGATTTTTAATTCTGTTCAGATGGAATGTCAGAGAAATTATATCCAAATTAATTTAAGGTGGATAGTTTTCACTGAAATATACTACATACAATTAAAAGTACGATGTTTTTCCACTCAATGTTTGTAAAATTCTGCATCATTAAAAACTTTTGAACAGAGTAATTCGCTATTAACACGTAAAGACCTTTACGTAAACTATCGACGGCGACGACCGCCGCTAGATACCATATTGGAAACTGATCAGTGGCGTAACTTGATAATAATCGATAATTATTTGCAATATTAAAAATTTATTTTTTGGTTTTTGGATAAATAAATACTGCTCTACGTATTTTAAAAATATGACGACTGATGAATCTGAATATATGCCTGTATTTCAAAAACACCCTATATATAGCCTTTTATGATGGAGCGACATATACACTGAAAATAAACCTTTTAATATTATAATAAATAAAATTAGTTAAGAATATGTTATTAAAATGTTATTTAGCGCTTATGTCATAAATCTTTTAACATGAGAGCATTGAAAATCTGCAATTTTCACCCGACTCATTAATTTCCGCGATAAACACGTGGCTTACACAGCGTCGCAATGTTCGAAAGGACCACAGTAAAAGATTTTTAATGCTGTTCAGATGGAATGTCAGAGAAATTATATTCAAATTAATTTAAGGTGGATAGTTTTCACTGAAATATACTACATACAATTAGAAGTACAATGTTTTTCCACTCAATGTTTGTAAAATTCTGCATCATTAAAAACTTTTGAACAGAGTAATTCGCTATTAACACGTAAAGACCTTTAAGTAAACTATCGACGGTGACGACCGCCGCTAGATACCATATTCGAAACTGATCAGTGGCGTAACTTGATAATAATCGATAATTATTTGCAATATTAAAAATTTATTTTTTGGTTTTTGGATAAATAAATACTGCTCTACGTATTTTAAAAACATGACAACTGATGAATCTGATATGCCTGTATTTCAAAAACAATCTATATATAGCCTTTTATGATGGAGTGACATATACACTGAAAATAAACCTTTTAATATTATTATAAATAAAATCAGTTAAGGACATGTTATTAAAATGTTATTTAGCGCTTACGTCATAAATCTTTGAACTTGTAAAGCATTGAAAATCTACAGTTTTCACCTGACTCATTAATTTCCGCGATAAGCACGTGGCTTACACAGCGTCGTAATGTTCGAAAGGACCACAGTAAAAGATTTTTAATCCTGTTCAGATGGAATGTCAGAGAAATTATATTCAAATTAATTTAAGGTGGATAGTTTTCACTGAAATATACTATATACAATTAAAATTGATGACGTCGCATCTCGTTACGTCAACAAAAAATGCATAGCAAATTGTCTGAGTGGAAGTAATACGAGCATATCGTAGGCATAGACACACTTAAAACAATTTGTAGCACAACAGAGATGTGGCAGTGCGGAGTGTTATACCTTAATCCCTGCCTTAATCCGGTACCAAAGAATGTGACGGGCTCCGCGGCTACGGACACGTCCTGTAGACAAACAGAGCAAAGTCCCCGTAATTGCATTTGGCTATTCACACAGCCCCTGGGCAAGCTGAAATCGAGGGACGGAGCTGTCTTAATTGATCCTACAGCGCGGTAGCCTCTCGTTGTATTCCGACAAACAGCTTCACCGCACACTCATTGCTTGCTATTCCAGGACTGTACTCGCCCAGGGCACACATAGTAACATTGTCAATGTTGCTTCAAAGGGCTCCACATTCATTGATCTCCGTCTGTTTTCACATGTTCATTTCAATATTGTTTTGACAAGCTCGCTCAAAGTGCTGTTCAACATAATACAAATAGTGAGGGCAATAAAACTAGTTTGTGCATGTTCTTTATTGCGTACGATTCGTCTATCTTTGTGCTTTTGACGAAGCTGACAAGTAGCAATATGGAAATTAATTGTAGCAGAAAATGGAATTCCTATATATTTTTCACGGACACTTAGCAATAAAGATGGCATTGTTTGGCAACTAATGTGATGTCTTGCCTACAGATAAAATTAATTTGGATCTATTCATTTAGATTCTTCGATCACATTAAATGTTAAATGTACTAAAAGAATTGAATTGCAAAGAATATATTGATAAAAAGTTGTTTTAAGTTAAGTTGTTGTAGGTGTTGTATTAATGGGAATAGGCCATTAAATTATGGAAACCAATTGTTGGTAATTGTCGACGTTTCGATTCATTATTAAATCATCCTCAGGACTTATACATTCAAAATCTCTCCAAAAACTTTAAAATCGACTAAAATTTGATTAAAATTATAGTAAACAAAGTTACATTTAGCATTGAAATAAAACTAAACTAAAAATGGTTAAAACAATTAATAAATAATTACAATGATTGTAAAAAAAACAACTTATATGTATATTTTTGTGATAAAACATATAACACACTACAAAACAAAAACATAATAATATAAGCTGCTTACATCCAGGAAGGTTTTCCTTGTTAATAAATAAATTTGCAGACAGACATTTAGGTATAACAAAACAAATATACGGAGAACAGTAAGTATCAAATTGTCAAATCCAGAATGACAAGCGTATTTGGGGACGGTAGGTCAGTATTTTAAAGCATCTGGCTAGCGAAGTGGTCCGCAAGGCGAAACAATTTTTCATTAAAAAAAATTGCCCCAAGAGTGGTTCGGAGTCAACATTGAACTGTAGGGCCTCGTCTCTCTTCACCTAGCACAAGATCCTTGAGATTTTCCAGGGGGTAACTTGAGAGGTGGTTAAGAAAACATTTTTTTAAGAAACATTTAGTTGATATCGGTATGATGTTTCTTGCAATTATAGAATGTTAGAAAAACAACTCAAAAAATTATGAGTTATGAAAAAATAATAACATTAGGTTATTTCTAGTTTGTCTATTAAGTTAAAATAACTTGAGTTTGGATTTTCCACATCCGATCTCTTATTCACGGAATTGTTCTATTTTTTATACATATCATTTCATTTAACAATCTTTTTTTAAAATTTTTTTGTCTACCTATAATTTCTGTTTCATAAAAATGAAATTGATGAAGATTGTTCAGGCTATGTTCTACCAATGCCATAGGATTAATTTTTTCTTAAAATGGTTATGTATAGTTTGTTCATCATTTCTATTTTTTTTTATCCTTCTTTTTAAATATCTATGCATTTGTCATATATAAACCTTTTCACAATTATTGCTACATGGTATTTTATAAACAATGCCCGATTCCAATTCTTGGGATCTTAGCTTTCACTTTGGTAAAAAAGTTTTTGTTTGTGTTTTCACTTTTTGTGTAATTTGAATATCATTATTTAATGTTCTACATATTTTTCCGAATATTGTCTGAAAGTTATTTGTGGCATTCTACGAATATTCTTTCCTATTATTTGGGTTTTCTACCACATGTACTATTATCCTCTTCAAAACAAATCACCGGATCTACAAAATAATAGAATTATTGGAAAAAAGAGCCTCTGCGCCCGTGACGTTTACGCCAAAGGAAAAGTCAGAGGTTATGTTTTGCAAATAATATAAATCGGAATAAACACAAAAATAATGTATTTTGCTGACGTTTCGGAAAGTAATCTCTTTCCGTTTTCAAAGCTATTTTTTGAAGAACTCTTATTTTGCTGTGTATGTCAAATACACAGCTTTAAGATTCTGTTTATGTTATTTCCATAGATACTTACTACTTACACAGAACATAGAACTGATGATATTTTTTTAGATAATGTTGAGTTTGTTAAGTTCTTCTTTTAACATTGGTAGCCAGGTTGTACAAATATCTACAGAACAATTCGATACGCACTTATCTTCATTTAATAAGATTATTGCTGATTCTTTAATTTTTCTTTTTTTGGTATCTGTTTCTTTTGTTAAAATTTTTGCCGAGTCCCAGTTTATTCTATGTCCGTTTTCCCAAGCATGTTCACAAATCTTTGATTTCTGAATTTCATTCTTTCTAATGTAGTTCTTGTGCTCATCCAACCTCACACTGAAAGGTCTGGATGACTCACCCACATAACATTTATCACATTCGCACGGGATATTGTAAATACAGTTTTTTGAATTCTGCTCCCTGTTTATCGGTTTTGTTTTTGTTAAAATAGATCTTAAAGTGTTCCCCGTTTGAAATATCGTCCTAACATCAAATTTGTCACCTATACGGCGTAACTTTTCCGATAGTCCGTATACATAAGGAATTATTGCTGTATAATGACGTTCAGGTTTTTGTCGTACCTGATTGTCCCTATTTTCAACATTTATGAAAATTCTATCAACAAAGGCTTCAGGATATTGATTTTGTACTAGAACCTCTTTGATAAATTTTTTCTCGTTATTTAATATTTCGTTATTAGATGAAATTATTTTGGCCCTATCGTATAAACATTTTACAACACCCCTTTTAACATTTATTGACTGATTTGAGTTAAAATGTAGATATCTATTAGTATGTGTTGGTTTTCTGTAAACGCTTGTTTCAATTGTATTATTTATCCTTCTAATTAAAACATCTAAAAACGGTAGTTCATTCCTACTTTCTACTTCTAATGTGAATTTAATAGACGGTTCCTTACTATTTATATTTTCTAAAAAACTATCTAGTAAATCAACACCATGAGGCCAAATTGCAAAGATGTCGTCAACATATCTCCACCAGACAACCGGTTTGTTTATACAATTTTGAACATGTGTGTTCTCAAAGTTCTCCATAAATATGTTGCTTAAAATTGGTGATAATGCAGACCCCATAGCCATACCAAAATCCTGCTGATAGAACTCATTGTCCAATTGAAAATAGGTTGTTTTTATACACAGTGTTAAGAGTTCCATTATGCTATTTACACTTAATTTAGTTCTAGTTTCCAAATTATTATCATTTAGCAACCTGTCTTTAACTATTTTTAATGTTTCATCTACCGGAACATTGGTAAAGAGGCTAACTACATCAAAACTAACCATCAGGTGTGATTCATGAATATCGGTTTCATAAATTTTTTCTATGAAATGTTTACTATTTTTAATATATGAATCGGTATTTCCAGATAATGGATCAATAATTTTAAAAATTTTGCCAAATTATGACATGGTCAATTAATAGAACTAACAATTGGTCTTAAAGGAATATTTTGTTTATGTGTCTTTGGTAAGCCATAAAAATGAGGGGGCTTACTATGATGTGGTGTAAGTTTCCTTCGTTCAAAATCATTAAATTCATGTTTGTATTTAAACAAAGTTCTGTAAATTTTGCTCTCTATTGATTTTGTTGGATCTTTGTTTAATTTTGAGTAGGGTCCCTCATTTACAAGAGTCATGATTTTTGTGTTATATATATCTTTATCTATAATGACTGTGGCATTACCTTTGTCTGCTGGCAATATTTTTATACTTTCATCGCGTTTTAAAGAATTTATCGATAACTCCAGAAGAAAAGTTATCGATAAATTCTTTAAAACGCGATGAAAGTATAAAAATATTGCCAGCAGACAAAGGTAATGCCACAGTCATTATAGATAAAGATATATATAACACAAAAATCATGACTCTTGTAAATGAGGGACCCTACTCAAAATTAAACAAAGATCCAACAAAATCAATAGAGAGCAAAATTTACAGAACTTTGTTTAAATACAAACATGAATTTAATGATTTTGAACGAAGGAAACTTACACCACATCATAGTAAGCCCCTTCATTTTTATGGCTTACCAAAGACACATAAACAAAATATTCCTTTAAGACCAATTGTTAGTTCTATTAATTCACCATGTCATAATTTGGCAAAATTTTTACTTAAAATTATTGATCCATTATCTGGAAATACCGATTCATATATTAAAAATAGTAAACATTTCATAGAAAAAATTTATGAAACCGATATTCATGAATCACACCTGATGGTTAGTTTTGATGTAGTTAGCCTCTTTACCAATGTTCCGGTAGATGAAACATTAAAAATAGTTAAAGACAGGTTGCTAAATGATAATAATTTGGAAACTAGAACTAAATTAAGTGTAAATAGCATAATGGAACTCTTAACACTGTGTATAAAAACAACCTATTTTCAATTGGGCAATGAGTTCTATCAGCAGGATTTTGGTATGGCTATGGGGTCTGCATTATCACCAATTTTAAGCAACATATTTATGGAGAACTTTGAGAACACACATGTTCAAAATTGTATAAACAAACCGGTTGTCTGGTGGAGATATGTTGACGACATCTTTGCAATTTGGCCTCATGGTGTTGATTTACTAGATAGTTTTTTAGAAAATATAAATAGTAAGGAACCGTCTATTAAATTCACATTAGAAGTAGAAAGTAGGAATGAACTACCGTTTTTAGATGTTTTAATTAGAAGGATAAATAATACAATTGAAACAAGCGTTTACAGAAAACCAACACATACTAATAGATATCTACATTTTAACTCAAATCAGTCAATAAATGTTAAAAGGGGTGTTGTAAAATGTTTATACGATAGGGCCAAAATAATTTCATCTAATAACGAAATATTAAATAACGAGAAAAAATTTATCAAAGAGGTTCTAGTACAAAATCAATATCCTGAAGCCTTTGTTGATAGAATTTTCATAAATGTTGAAAATAGGGACAATCAGGTACGACAAAAACCTGAACGTCATTATACAGCAATAATTCCTTATGTATACGGACTATCGGAAAAGTTACGCCGTATAGGTGACAAATTTGATGTTAGGACGATATTTCAAACGGGGAACACTTTAAGATCTATTTTAACAAAAACAAAACCGATAAACAGGGAGCAGAATTCAAAAAACTGTATTTACAATATCCCGTGCGAATGTGATAAATGTTATGTGGGTGAGTCATCCAGACCTTTCAGTGTGAGGTTGGATGAGCACAAGAACTACATTAGAAAGAATGAAATTCAGAAATCAAAGATTTGTGAACATGCTTGGGAAAACGGACATAGAATAAACTGGGACTCGGCAAAAATTTTAACAAAAGAAACAGATACCAAAAAAAGAAAAATTAAAGAATCAGCAATAATCTTATTAAATGAAGATAAGTGCGTATCGAATTGTTCTGTAGATATTTGTACAACCTGGCTACCAATGTTAAAAGAAGAACTTAACAAACTCAACATTATCTAAAAAAATATCATCAGTTCTATGTTCTGTGTAAGTAGTAAGTATCTATGGAAATAACATAAACAGAATCTTAAAGCTGTGTATTTGACATACACAGCAAAATAAGAGTTCTTCAAAAAATAGCTTTGAAAACGGAAAGAGATTACTTTCCGAAACGTCAGCAAAATACATTATTTTTGTGTTTATTCCGATTTATATTATTTGCAAAACATAACCTCTGACTTTTCCTTTGGCGTAAACGTCACGGGCGCAGAGGCTCTTTTTTCCAATAATTCTATTATTTTGTAGATCCGGTGATTTGTTTTGAAGAGGATAATAGTACATGTGGTAGAAAACCCAAATAATAGGAAAGAATATATTTTTTCGAATTTTGGTATTTTTGGTATTTTGTGAAATTTTTTATTTATTTAATTTGTTTGCCTGGAACTTGTTCATTTCCTTTGTTTAACAGTTTTTTACTAAGCAAATGAGATAACTATTTTTATTTACGGTCGTGTAAAAAGTAACAGTTTTTTACATCATTTCCAGTGTAAGAAGTGGCCGTTTATACGAAACTGTGCAATAAACATTTTTTTCTACTCCCTTATGTAAATTTGCTGTTTTCCGTACAGTCTGTAGAATGAATAAGTGGGCCATTCCAGTTAACTGAACGTATATATTTCATATACGTTCTAGGATGGATATGAAATCGACCAATCACAGTTCGTGTATTAAGTACATAGGCAACTATTCGTTTTAAAAAATTCAAGTTAGTGCGTAAGCTGTCAAAGTAATTGTCAGTCTGTATTCGCGCAGTTTGAGCTAGAAAATAATTTAAAATGAGTGATTCCAGTGAAGAATCGATAAACGGTATACCACCTAAAATTTTATTGAAATTATTATATACAGACAAAATTTTAGAGATATATTATGACAAAAAAAAGTAGCTATATGTGGGGATTGAACCAATTCAATTCAATTCAAAAAGTCTTTATTCAAGGTAAAAATGGTATAAATACTGCCTCCCCAGTACCCATCCTGGGACCGACCCTGCGACCACCGCGTTAACGCGGTGGTGCATCGCAAGGCCGGGCCGAGACGGGGATTGAACCTATGATCTCTTGCATTTCGAAGCGTGCATATAACCGCTTTTATAAAATGTTTACACCTAGAGCATAAGATTTAGCAGAAGCTAAGTTCGTATATTAAAATTTGATTAAAACTATTATTTCTAGTTTTTTCTTAATCCGGTCGTAGAAAAAGTATACTGTACAACTCGAATGGATTATCCACATCGCACTCGAAAGATTGAAGCACTCCACCTACGGCGTCGTGCTCAAACTTCTTTCTCGTGCGATATGGCTATCATATCCACTATTATTGCACAAACTACTATTATTGCAGGCTTTTATTTCACGATTTCTAAAAAATGTATCAGTAAGGACAAGAGTATTTTATTCATTAGAATATTCAGATTGCTTATGTTGCTATTTCCACCATACAAAGATACAAGAATTTTGCAAACTATGTCTACCAATTCTTCCCTACTTATATTTTCTCTTAACCTAAATCTGGATGCCCAATTACAAAGCTAATATGTGGGTACCCTAGATGCAAAACTAGGTATTTGCATCATAGTTAGTTTCGAAATACAAGCAAAAAAAACTGATAATATCTGTAATTGACATATGGGACAATTGTAATTTTTTTTGTAGATTGATATTGTTATCTAATGTTTAAATTCATTATTGGGTCCCATTCTATTTAACATTTATATAAATGAACTTCTAATGTTACCAATCAAAGGAAAAATACTTAGTTTCGCAGATGACACTGTAATTATCAATACAGCAGATACATGGGAGAAACTGAAAACTGTATCAGAACAAGATTTTAAAATTGTAAAAAATTGGTTTGACTACAATATTCTTACTATTAATTATGAAAAAACTAAGTACCTTCCTTTTACTTCGTACTAAAACAATCTACCGAACTTTGGTCCTCTCCATATCATCAGTGATAACAACACCGTATTTTTTATTGATGAGGCAGATTATGTTAAATACTTGGGTATCATGATAGATAAACATCTCAGATGGAATCTACAAATAAACTATGTTGTTAAAAAATTACGACCCCTACTTTCAAAATTTAAGTATTTAAAATCATTTTTAAACATACCTCAGCTAGATATATTGTATTATTCTCTCGTGCAGTCCCAGCTCACGTATGGTATTATTGGTTGGGGAGGTGTAAGAGGCAACTACCTGAAAATATTAAATACTATTCAAAAATGGTTTCTGAAAATAATATATAATAAAACTAAAACTTACCCTACCAATGATCTATACGATGAGGCGGAAAAAATGGATATTAGGCAACTATTTTCCAAAAAAATACTAATGCATCTATTTAGAAATAAATGGCAAATAACATATAATGAACACAATTATAATACCCGCACCAAACATATAAGTGCTGTAAAGACTAGGGTTAATAAAGCAGTAGGCCAAAAAAATTATACTCACCTAGCTCCCCAAATTTATGACTTAGTGCCACCTGAAATAAAAACTACTACATCATTTAATGTTTATAAAAAAAATATTAATGTATGGATAATGGATACTCCAAGATCAGTGATGCATCGCATTATTGATGGAAGAGATTTTTAAATTTTGATAACTTACCCTTTTTAATGTCATGTTTTTCTTAACTTATGTTGATATGTAGTATGTGCGTGCGTGTGTATTTAGGTGTGATCGGACTCCATTATTTAATTATGTATTATTACTTTGTATAATTTGATAAATTTTAAATACATACAACCATATGTGCGTGCGCGAGTGTGTATTTATGTGCGATTGGTCCCTATTATTTAATTGTATATTATCGTATTATTGTCCTTTATAATTTCACAAAATTTAAATATGGACATACAGCGATAAATAACTGTACCCCTTTTAACAAGTACCTAGTACTTCATAGGGTTGTCACTGTTTATTTGCAAATTCTTATTTTTACTTAAATTTTTTTACTTTATAATTACTTTGTGATATTTAAAAATGTTTTTTCTATTGTAATATTTAAAAAAAAATTCTTTTGTAATATCTACACTATGCTTATGCAAATAAACACTTTTATTTATTTATTTATTTATTTGCCATTTATAAATTAAAATTTATTAGGAGTTTATTTACGACTTGAAATGTGATCATCAAATCCTTATTCTAGTCTTGAGGACCTTCTATATTTTTTTGCATGACGCACAGTTAAGGAGATATTACTCCAGAACTGTTTACCACACCTATTTTCCAGATAGCAGCCAAATGGGGTGTCCGTTGACCCCGAAAATTCAATTTTAAATTTAGAGCGGCCCTCCCAACGCAACAAAAGAAAAAATGGCCTAGCCTAACCTAAAATGTAACATTTCAATGTACCACAACTCGTCGAGGAGAATTATAAATATGAAAATATACAGATTATTCCGTTTCAGAGAAATCACCTCTCTTGTTCACTGCTTACATAAATCACCCTACATTTTTAAAATTTCATTTACCACTTACATTCTGGATTAAAAATTGACTTTTGGGAGTCACAGTGCCTATTGTCAAGTGGTGTTGGTTGCGCCACTGCAGTAGCTATTACCCAATGTTGAAAATTATTGTATTTTGTCTAAAAACATGAACGGGCAATTTAAATGTATTCCATTATGTTGTATGAAGACATTATTTGAATGTTCAATTTCTATGCACAAACAATTTAAACTGAATTTGAATAATAGAACGCCATTATCCACAAAATGTTGTAAATTATCGCCTGTATGAGATAATTTGGAATACCAGGTTTGGTCATAAAATATCCAAGACTTTATACTCCTAATGAACCGCAGCGTTGAACTTGTTTTAACGTGTCAGTGCATTATCATACGCGGTTGCAGTAATTTCATTACTTCAGTCGTTCGTGATGTAATAAGTATAAGATAGTTCATGGTATGGGCCGTAATTTTAGTGGGTCTTAGATCTTTACAACCGAAGACTTTAAATATATAGACCAGCAATAATCGGTTTTATTGCAAACTAGCGTTGTTCTCTGTTAAATTACGCATTTAAAAATGACGATAACAAGATAATGGAAAAATGTAACAATTTTCTGTTATTTACCAAAACTGATATAATACATTTTGCATGGATTGTATCACGGTTATTATACATACGGTTGGATTATGCCCGCCCCTACCAATCAGAAAACGTTTAGTGCATTGACGTCAAAGTAGACCTCGTTTACGCTCGCATATAATGCTGTCTCGTTCTCCCTCATTAATAGTCTCTTAAGTCGTTATTGCTTCCACTTATATATCTTGCAATTATTATTTTATTTTAATACAAAAAAACAGGCATTATTTATTTTATACAAATTTGATTTAATAAGAAAGGGACGCACTAGAATCGGACAAAAAATTTTTAAGTTACTGCACAAAAAGTCTGTATTTCTTATTTTAACATAGCCCAAAAGCGTGTAAACTATCGTCCTATCTTATCATAATTTTAAAGCAAAATATATGTTACCCCAAGGTTTTAGGTATTAGCATAGCACACAAAAATACCAAGAAGTATAAGGAAAATATTATATACAGTATTCTCACGTACGAACGAACTTTATATTAGGTGATATATTAAATTTATTTAAAGATATTTTTAATTAAGACTATTAGGAAATAAGTGAAAATTTGGTAATCGAACGTTGCTGACTGCGAATATCTATCTGAGCAATGAAAATAAAAAAATATATCTAGCATTATGTAAAATTAAATAAAATAGTAATAATAAGTCTTTATTGAAACATCATAGTTTGTCATCTTTTGGAAATTTATGATAAGAAACAGCCAAATTTCCTTGCTTAGTCTTTTGTAAATTATTGTTACATATAGCCACGGCACACCTTGTTCCAGGCATAACTGTTAAAAAAAACAATATTTACCTACGCAATAATAATAAAAAATTAACCAACAAATATAGAATGAACCAACAATACTTACTTAGTTTTTATTAGGGCAAGTCGACTTCCCAAAACAAAGCCACAATACTTCCTAATAATAGTATTTTTAAAGCGACTTTGAAATACACCGAATACACAAAAGTAAAGAAACAAGTTCACAATGCACAACTAAACTACAGAGTATCTGATAAACCGTGTCTGTGACCAAACAAACGATACAAATATGGCGCGTTCCAAGGTCTACTGTAACGTCACAGTCCCCGCCCATTAATCCAACCGTATCTATACTAACCGTGGGATTGTATGGGTTATTAAGCAAGAGGTTAAAAAAAACAATTTATTGGTTCAAAAATAATCTATACTTTTAGACCATTAGTGATAAAAACTATATTATAATCCTCAACATCTACTTATTGTTTTACTTGTCCCGGTATAATTATGTTGAACAGCCGTCAAAAGTTGATAATTTTACTTAGTATGATATATGATATGTGACGTATGACGCATGAAATATGATATACGATATGTGATACGTGGTACATGATACATGATATATGATATATGATATATGATATATGATATATGATATATGATATATGATATATGATATATGATATATGATATATGATATATGATATATGATATATGATATATGATATATGATATATGATATATGATATATGATATATGATATATGATATATGATATATGATATATGATATATGATATATGATATATGATATATGATATATGATATATGATATATGATATATGATATATGATATATGATATATGATATATGATATATGATATATGATATATGATATATGATATATGATATATGATATATGATATATGATATGTGATATGTGATATGTGATATGTGATATATGATATATGATATATGATATATGATATATGATATATGATATGTGATATGTGATATATGATATATGATATATGATATATGATATATGATATATGATATATGATATATGATATATGATATGTGATATATGATATATGATATGTGATATATGATATATGATACGATGGGATATAATATGATATGATATAAGATGACATGACATGACATGATATGATATAATAATAATAATAACTTTATTTTAACCCAGTTTTACAATGTTATTTTTACAGTAGTTATTTTTCATAGTGTAATGCTCCTGATTTCACAGAGAAATTGTTTTGTGTCTTAACATTTTACTAAGATATTATTGTTAACAATAACAATGTTGATTCTATTTAAGTATTGCTGACAACAAAAGCGAACAAATAAAAGGCTAATAATAAATTATTAATATTTATTCTAAAATTATGGAAATTAAATGCAATAATTGAAATAAAAGTTGCGAGAATATTTGTTCGAATAAATGTAAATTATGCATGAGAAATATTGACAACTTTTTACCGAGTAACTTGCAATTGTTTATTGCTTTTATGTATTCAGGAACAATATTCCATATCTTTGGACGTTATTTTGTAGAATATCTTCGATTTTTCCACAGCATTACTTTTTCAGTTATTTTTACATTTTACATTTATTTTTACATTTTTATTATAATGCCGTGGGTAAGTATGGATTCTACTAATGATCTATATGTCATTTTTAGAGTATTAATTAGACAAATGTTGCAATGTTTATAGAATACATGGATAAGTTTTCTTAGTTTTGTATTAAGATATTCTGTATGGTCATTCAATCTCATTGTCCCATTTATTATAAGACCCAAATATTTATTGTTTGTAGTGTTCTCAATTACATTTTCATAAGTGCAGTTTATTAAGTCACATTTTTTGTGGAATTTTAAATTGTCAATTTTCGATTGTAGTCTTCAGCTATTGCTGATAATAATGAACTTTATTTTTGCATGATTGAGACTTAAGAAATTATTGTCCATCCAGCATTTGATTTTATACTACAGTCCCTTTTCGCTTTTTTGGTGACCTCAGACCAGTCTGTATCGTAGAATGTTAGAGCAGTATCATCAGCATATGCGATGATATCCCCACTCATATCTAATTTCATCATGTCATTTATGTAAAAAAGGGAATAATTGAGGACCTAGAACTGTTCCTTGTGGAACACCATATGTCATATTTTCTGGACTACTTAATGTTTTATCAATTTTTACTAATGCTTTTCTATTTGATAAATAGCTTTTTAACCAATCTAATGAGGCAAGCGTGGGTGCGTCTTTACTATGTACATACTTCGATATGCGATGTAAAGCAACGTAAGGTGCGGTTAGTAGTTGGATGGGTGACCGTTCCAACGAAGACCGCGTCCTCGCCTCACACATCTTCCAGCGATTTGTATATCAGTGTATGCGCAGAAGCTATACAACCTTAGGCGAGGGTTGTATAGGGGATATACCATCCTTCGGAGGGGATGTAAAGCCGTCGGTCCCTTGTCTATTAAATGTTAGGCAAGTAAAAGATCCCTACTCTTCTTAAGGGAAGAGATTCGGCAAAATTCCTGGTTGAGGGTAGCTCGTCTACAGGCGTCGGTGTTAGGCCTCAGTAGCGGAAATAGGCCGACATTAAATAAATGTATAAAGAAAAACCAATCTAATGCTACTCCTCTAATTCCGTATTTTTCCATTATTTCTTACAATAGTTAGTGTTATGTACTACCGGAAGTTTTAGCCATATCTGAAAATATGGCAATGGTTTTTTCATTTTTGTTAAGATGTTCGTGTATTTTGTTTCTAAAATGAAATAAGGCGTTTTCCGTGGAGCAGTTCTGTCTAAAGCTAAATTGTTTTGATGATATTATGTTGTGAGACAGTAAGTGGCTGTGAAGTCGAGAGACCATGCATTTTTCAAATATTTTGGCTATGTTACTAACTTCCGATATTGGTCTATATTTGTTTGTAACAAGTATCGCTACATATAAATATAGGTGTAATATTAGATTGTTTTAGTGAGTCTGGAAATTGTCCATTTTGGAATGAGAAGTTAATCAAATGTACTTGGATATTAAGAGTATTAGAATTATTTTTTTAGTGCTTTTGTAGTTATTGGATCTATTAATTTGAAATTGTCAATTATTGTTGCTATTTCATTTCTAGTGACCAGTTTTAAAAAATCGAGTTTTCAATATGTGCGATTTTGGATGATATATTTATTGTTTCTGATAGTGAACTTGATTTTATTCGCCAACATTAGAAAAGTATTTAATAAAAATTTCAGGTACTAGTATTGTGTTTGTTTCAATTTTATTACTTTGATAATTACTATTGTCATTATTTTCTGTCATTAAATTTTTTATTATTAAAATTGAATTGAATTGAATTTGCTAGACTCTTTGTGTTTTTGTTTACGTCTTCCAGTTTTTTGTGTAATAGTCTTTTCTAGACTTTTGTAATAATTTAGTTAACAAGTTTCTGTATTCTTTGCACTGGTTCTATAACTGTTCATTATTTTTGTCTCTCAAACATTGTTCTTTCATTTTGTCCCTATTTTTAATTTATGATACTAGTGCATTTGTGATCCATGATTTAATTTTTTTGTGAATTTTAATATTCTTATATCAAAGTACATTTGATTGTTATATTTAACTGTTTAATGAAGTTATTATAAGCTACATCTATATTTTCTACCGCATATATTATGCCACGTTTCACTCTACATAATGGTATTTAGTTTAATAAAATCAACATTAGCAGTTTGTGCAATATTTTTGAGTTTTTAGTTATTGGTCTTGGTATTTTGTTCACTAATATTGTGTATCAGATTACAGTGATTTATGAAGTTTACTGTGTTAGATGTCGACGACCTGTAGATAGCAAATATGTTATAATTTACGTTTTTTAGGGCAAACTTTAGTTTTGGAATATGGTTGAGTATTTCTTGAAGTGTAAATACTGATATTTATAGAATGAAAACCTCTTTCAATAAAACAATACCGAACGTAATAAAAACCAACAGTTGTAAACAACTTCCTGCTTTTTGTAAATGGCCCGTCATCTGTCAAATATATATTTCTCAACTGCTGATGAGATTACCGGACTCCCTAGTATCGCACAGTCTCCGTCACAAGTGGGTTATTATATTCTAACCACATCCCTTATGAATTCTGCTATCCATCATTTTCCCCAGTCTTTTCTTTGGCAAATCGTCAAATTGAGCGCTGAGGGTCACGGAATCTGATCTCCCATTTCCGGCTAGAACCGGTCCGTTCGCTCGACCATCGCAATTGAATACCTCATCACTTGCGTAACGTTCTATGCCACACGGTCCGAATTATAATCTCCAGGATTAATTTTCCATAGTGATGTTGCCATGTGGATCAAATTATATTATTGTGCGAATATTTTAATAGGCCATGCATATTATCATTATCCTCCGACAAAATTGTACACGATTTGATACTTTTGACATTACGCTGACAATGAAAGTTTAATTTAATGATATAACTTTTTCTTTGAATGATATTTTATGAGAAATATCAGAGACATTTTCGTACTATTTAATTTTCCATAATAGTACATTGTTTTTTCTTCAAACGCAAGAAAATCATGACATTTCTTACTCATTTCATGACATTAAAGTTTGACATTTCAAACGGCTGTGCGTTGACATTAGCAACAGAACTAAAAGTACTTTTTCTTCCGCTCGAGCGGACTTTTACTTCCGTTGCAAATGGCAATATCTTTTTTTTATAGCTAATCAACGTTTGAAGAAAAAATAACATGTCTTATTCAGAAAAAGCCACTTTTGTGACTCGTCTGTAAATGCCTACCTACAGACTCGTCACAAAAGTATCACTTTTACTCCTAGTGAAACAATATACTATATTTGTTCTTCAAATACTTTTAGTGCCGTTAGTGAGCGGCAGCAAGAGACATGCACTCTCACACAGAGAAAACTTTAATCATGATTTTACTATTAATTTATTAGTACTCTACTACGGAGAAATCTTTTTGAAATATGGCTATTGGATCTGACAAAAATGAATAAAATAATACAATATATTTGCATATACTTAATCCTTTTTAGACTATAGCATTGTGGAGGAATCGAATCGCAGCCATATACTCCTGATTTCATCAGGTTCATATATAAATAGCCTCAGAGGAAAAATCGCAAAACTATTGAACAAATTTTTATCCAAAACATTATCTCTCCTTAAGAAGCATTCTGTAGATTTGGATAGTACAGATGACCTTGAAAGTGACAGTGATGACCAATTCTGATAGTTAATAGCGATAGTGGTACTGTTAGTTTTATAGAAATATTTACGGAAGTGGAGCTCCCATCTGAAGAAGGCAATCCGAAAAGCAAACATGTCGAAACATTTGTGGAAAATCTTAGCGCATTGGTTCCCAACAGTTGTGCTTGGTTTTATAGCTTGGTAGTTGAATGGGCTACACCAAACTCTCTCACTTATAGAGACAAGCTTGCGAAAACTGGTGCTATAAGTATCATACCTTCAGCTGTTATGGAACTCCTCCTGGACTTGCCACCTCTCTATATTTACCTGGAGAAAGATGCTGGATAGGCAACACAGACAGCATAAATCGATAATTAATATGCCACAGGCTAGCATCATGGAACCCAATGGGCTGGTTGCTGAGTTAAATAGTCATAACATCCTATATATGCTTTTAGATGTGAAGCTTGGAAGAGACGAGTGTGATCGGAATAAAACCAACCTACAAAAAGCATATAATTGTTGGTATATATATAGCTCCAAACCTCCGGAAGAAGCAGTAACCGGAGTTTATAGTGGCATCTCAAAGGTAAGACTAACGATCCTAGATAATGCCGCGACAGTCCTTGAGGCTGAAATCTATGCTGTGTGTGCAGAAGTTGAAACAAATGCATCCTAGACACAGAACAATAAAGATCTTCTGAGACAGCCAAGCAGCTCTCTAATTCTTGGTTTCTACCGCTGTAACTCTAACTACCAAAAGGCTCTAACCTAATTGGAAAAAAAACAACAAACTGACCCTAGTCTAGATGCTCTAGCATGGAAGGCAACGAATTTGCTGACTACATGACCAGAGAAGTTGAAGCATTAGAATCAAAATTCTTGGTATATATTTGAGCCCTCCTAGACTGGGCCGAGAGCAAAAAAACTTTCCATTACTGGCAGGAACTAGGTTTAGCTCATTCAAATGAATTTATCACATATCTTTTGAAATCAAGAGCTAAGAAATTACTAGAGTTAAACAGGTTACATCTAGAAGCTCTACTGGGCCTACGGTCTGGGCACTGCAGCTACAGAGATTTGGACTAGTAGATAACGCTGCGAGATGTTTGTATTTAGAAGCTGATGAAGCAGCAAGGCACGTTCCACGCACTTGCCCTGCCACAGAAAGTACCCGGTTCTCGTTATTTGGCAAAGCACAGGTGTTGCTAGGTGACCTGACCAGCCTATCACCCAGCAAAGTTACCAGGTTTATTAAAAACTGAACGTATTGGGTAAAATATAATTATTACTGATCCAAAATAGAAGGGGAGTCCCATTCACATCTCAATTTAACCTATCTCCTTGATATTATCCGAAATTATGATCATTGCCTCGACTATATTGATTTGATTTTAAAATAAGACGGAGGCCCTCCAAATTATACACTGACTGTCGGGAATTTCTTTTACAAGATGTTCCCTGGACAGTGGATTTAACGGAGATGTGCTATGATATGAACCACATATCTCCAGATTTAACGAATACTCGACTATCTCTGCAAAACCGTTTGAAGAGTAAAATCGATTCAGTGGAACCAATTTCTAGCTGATTTGTGGGGTTGTATTTTTCAAAAATATCAAATAACCCCATAAATGCCTCAGAATATAGGAACTCGTTTGAACGTCTAATCTTTAAATTAAGCAGTATATTCTGGTGCTGTTGTCAAGTAGCAATATTTTCCGTATGTGCAAAGAAAATATTGCGATAAAAACACAAAGTTTTATTACAAGTGACTAAAATCATATAGCAAACGAGTAAATTTAAAACCATACGAACATCAAATAAACAAATTATAACGTAATTGAGCTCGGAATTTCTGTTAAAACCTCCAAGTGGAGTTTATATAATTTAATTCTGCTATTCATCATATGCATATTTATGTAAATTGTACAGATTAAATGATCTAGTCCTTATATATCTCCAAGCGTTAAGGATATTTCTAAACGATACAAAACATTTTAACGAATATTTAACAACGTTTTAACAAGGAAGTCATTATTATTTATTATTTTAAACATAGATTTGTACCATTTGATATAAATTATAATGCAATGCTTCGCGGACTACCAAACTCGGAAACGTGTAAAAAAGTAACCATAGATAATAAACAAATATACAAAATGTTCGTTGTTTTAACTTTAAAAACACAATAGTAACTGTTATTTTAGAATATATTTAATGGAGGGCAATAATTGAAATAAGCACAACTTCACTACAATAACAATGAAGCAACAACAGATGTTTTAAATATATTCCTACACATTGATGGAATTTTTATAACAAGCTTAACATTTAGTCCAGGCATTAAATTGTTTTGAGTATTGAGGCGGCGATTGTTCGGAAGTTCTTGCTGCTACGCTATGCATAGAAAGTTGAAGGATATTGTAAAAATCACACTTGAACATGTCCTTGAAAAAAAAATGTTTTTCGTTTGTACGCCTATACGTAGTTTTCATTTATAGAAAATTATAATAGCAAGAAATAAGTTATTGTCTTATATTTCAAAGGGAAACAAAAATGCAGCTACAGACACGTGTTTCGGAGTTGTTGCTCCTCATCAGCGTAGCGTAGCTTAGCGAATATATCTTATAGTTGAGCAAAACTAATAAAGGTATGGAAGTACAGCGCACATTATTCCATTTGTTCTTTCATACTTCATCCGCCACATTTGTGGTCTCAAATTAGAGCAATCAGTACGAGGAACCCTATATGCTATGCCTGGAGGTGTATTGTTATTTCTCTTAGGCAATAACTTATTTGTTTCTTTAATTATTTAACCTCATGAGCCTTTCGTCTTTTAATAATAACAGCATTGCTCCAATTAACATTAAACTTTCTCTTAGCTTGCTACCACTTTGTGACGTTTACTGTAGACTGAGTGCAAATGAAAATATCTACTCGGTGTGGCAGACGTAAACAATTCATTTCTATGTATTTGTTCAGAAGCAAAACTACCATTTGTCTCTTGGTCATAATATTATGCAAAGGGTAAGTTATTTCACGTAATGAGTTAACAGTGACACTTGTTCATACAGTGCCTTTATACTATTTATTGTGTACTTTGATGGATTCTATGAAATTACAGGTTTTAAAGTTATTGGGTGTTATTTGTGAAGGAAAAGATTTCATGGATAATATAAATGAAGTTCTTTAGAATTTTAATATTTCATGAAACCAAATAAGATTTGATCGCAATATATTAAAAAAGCGATACTGTTATATCATGTGACACAAGGCACTATTTTAGTAAAAGACAACAAATGATAATGAATGAAAGAGTTGTGGAAAATAATCAAAATGACATTATCAATGGGTTACTATCGGATTATATCCATAAACAAAATAGATGTATTAGATAGCAAATAGTGATTTCAACTATCATATATAAAACTAAAATTCAAATTGTTGTTATTTGTTTATCTCCATGATGCTTAAAAATATATAAAAACAAAGATGGCTGGGGTAGCCTATTTAAGCGAATATGCTGCATATTACTAGAAATTATTTCCATTGCTGACAACATTTGTGAATCTTACCAAAACCCCGTTATGACACAAGTAAGTCAGCCGTCAGAAAAGCATTTTAATCATTTACAAACTACTTCTGATTCATCGCCGACTATATCGGATTTACTTAATCAATTCCATACCTTTAAGGTATCTGTCCACAAACTTCTAATCAACATTGAATCGGATTGTACTCAAACAACAATTACTTGAGTTGCAGATATCTATGTTGAGTTTTACAACTCAATCAACTTCTTTTACTACTAATAATTATAATTCCAATTTTGATGGATGTAGATTCAACAAAACGAATATTATTTTGAAATTTCCATTTAAGGGAATAATTTCTTATAATTGGTGACCCCGACGTTCCTCGAATTGAAGCTGGATACAAGTCCGTTAGTGACGAGAACCAGATTGACCTTCGGCTCCATAGACTGGAAGAACTTCCAGAATCCTACGCAAGATTTCCAACCCTTCGCCTGGATTCTTACCCATCCCTTTTTAGAATTTTATAAAATTTGGTAATTTTATACGTATAGGTGTATACTGCTATTATTGTTCCCTGCAATTATTTTAATCCCAAGGCAGCAATTATCGAATTTGAATAGTAGCGCTATATCATTATGGTAGACTATGTCGCAAATCATAACGCGAACCATAGCACCGAGCAACAAATTTATGCGGCGACCTCTTAATATCCATAAATGAAATAGATACAATCGATAGCAAATAGTGTTTTATTTCAAGTATAATATATAAAATTCAAATTCAAATAGTTGTATTACAATCATATACTATACATATATAACATGTGTAGTATATGACGTCAATATTATTTGCCTAAAGAGTAAATATCTTTTCCTCTTAAATAAAAATGGAATAAGGATATGATTTTTTAAAATATATATGAATAGAAAGGGGCTCAATATGTTTTGACTGTCACTAAAACCACATGACAGTTAACCATATTGTTCCAAAAATATACATATTGCACCGGATATGAATCAATAAATGAAAATGTATTTTTTACCGGTATTATTCAAATCAATTAATAATAATAATATTTAAAATTGATGTGGTAAATATAATATTAAATTTTAAACCTCGTAGGCGCTGCGAATAAAACTTTCCTGTCAGACAGCGTTACTTAAGTGATTTATAATTCTAGTATTCTGCAATTTTTGTAGGCATTTTTCATCTTCTTCCTGACAGCATCTGACAAATAAGTTTGAGATTATCAGTCACAACAAAGAAATAATCATACCTATTATACCTATATCGTCATTATTATATATTGAAACAAAGGAATATATATTTAAAAAGTTCTCGAATTATCTTATAGCAATGCTAAATTTAGATTTTGTTGTTTGTACGCCAGTTGAAATACGGGGTTAGCAAAAAACGTGAAAACAAATACATATCTCCGTCATTTTTTTTTAACTTAATGAGATTTGGTAACATTCGAAGATTTCAAAAGTCGTATATCTTATGCTGCATGACGTCCAGTTCAACTGAAAATGTTCGATATATACTCTTTGAAATCTATTGTAACGAAAACAAAACCGATTAACCGGGAGCAGAATTCAAAAAACTGTATTTACAATATCACGTGCGAATGTGATAAATGTTATGTGGGTGAGTCATCCAGACCTATCCGTGTGAGGTTGGATAAGCACAAGAACTATATTAGAAAGAATGAAATTCAGAAATCAAAGACTTGTGAACATGCTTGGGAAAACGGACATAGAATAAACTGTGACTCGGCAAAAATTTTAACAAAAGAGGCAGATAACAAAAAGAAAAATTAAAGAATCAGCAATAATCTTATACAATGAAGATAAATGCATATCGAATTGTTCTGTAGATATTTCTACAACCTGGCTACCAATATTAAAAGAAGAACTTAACAAACTCAACATTATCTAAAAGAAAATATCATCAGTTCTGTGGAAGTAGTAAGTATCTATGGAAAAAACATAAACAGAATCTTAACATACACAACAAATAAGAGTTCTTCGAAAAAAGCTTTAAAAACGGAAAGAGACTACTTTCCGAAACGTCAGCAAAACACATTATTTCTGTGTTTATTCCGATTTACATTATTTATTCGGTGATTTGTTTTTGAAGAGGATAATACATGTGGTAGAAAACCCAAATAAAAGGATAGAATATTATAGAGAAGAATACTTAAAAAGTCTACTCTTACTTACGTTCTAAAATGCAAGAAGAGTTATATAATAAAATTGTTAAATATAAGAGTTATATATAATAATTACCGTAAAACTACTTAAAATTTTAAGCAGAGTAAACTTTCATAAAAGGATATTATTAAAATTGGTGCCAAGTAAAAACCGTTTACGAAAGTAAGGTATAATTATAATTAGGGATATTCATGGAAGACAAGATACATACATACAAAATGTAAGATACACAGAGGCACACCTTTAATAAAGGAGATTTCTAAACTACATTCAAAAATTTTAACATTTACAAATTACGAGATAAATTAGAAATACTTGTGTAATAGTTTCCACGTGTTGTAACGGCGATTGCGTAGACAATATTTTTAAATAACCTCAAACAAAAAATGCAGTAGAGTTAAATCAGGTGATCTTGGAGGCCACCTGACAGGACCATACATCGAAATGACGTTTTCTCCGGATCTCTGTTGAAGGTAATCAGTCAATATTCTTGAATTATTTTGAGGAAGACCATCTTGTTGAAAATACAGTCCGTGTTCTAAATCCAAAAGTAAATTCATCTAAAATATCATCACCCTCACTTTGCAGGAATTATAAAGAACAATTATAAAATGCAAAAATATTATTGAAGTATGAGCAAATTATCAAAAACAACAAAAAACCACTTTAATAAGTTAGGTATAGTTTTTTGAAATTTTACCGTGCACATAAAAAACGCAATCAAAACTTTAGGACGTCATTAAAATACCGTTACTTTCTGTACTACTTTGCTTACCTTTACAAGCTTTTAATGTTCGGGTTGTTTGATGACACTATACCGGATGGTTCACCGGCGATAATAATGAGCTCGCAAAGGAGGTTATTTACCTATTTATTCGGGTGTAATAAAAACAGAACGAGTTTGATCGAAATTTGGTAATAATTAGTCTTGTGCAATGAGAAAATGTTAGATGTAAGTAATAGTTTTGTATGAAAAAGCTGTTTCCACTGCATGGAGCTCATTAAAATAACTATTAAGTTACCGCCTGCTGCATATCCGCCCGCTTAACGAGTTCAAGTCTGATAGTTGTTTCGGTGTCAGTCAACACCACTATTGTTTACGTTTACTTCAACCAGTGCCATTGTGTACAACCGTTCTTATTAAATAAAGTTTTCTTGTTTAGATCTGCTTGCACATAATAAACTCATGCTTTTTATAAATTTCCATCTAGAGCTGTTGTTGTATTAAACGTAAATCACAGAAACTTTGGAATTTGGATTGTCAGTTAAAAGCCGACTGCTAGCTTTGTTGTTCGATCCGACAGAGTTCAAGCATTCCCGTCTACAGCCAAATGCAAGCTGAATTAAACTTGGTTTAAAACAACATCAACGTTGTTTTATGAATTAACTTCCTCACTTTGCGTCTTAAATGTTTCATGTTTGACGTATTATTCCAAGATCGCCAGTAGGAGGAGCCACGAAGGCAATAATTAGGAAGTGGGAAATTAAACGAACTATAACTTGACATCGTCCAGAAACTTAATTCAGAAATTTTCAGATAAAAATTATAGTTACAAAAAATATATATACAGGGTTACTGGTAATTTGATACATTCCTTTGGAGATGTGATGGAGCATGAGCTAAGGAGTAAATCTAGCCCCAACATACATTATGCAAAACTCAATAGTTTTTGAGATATTTCAATTTTTTTGTTTTTCTCAAAAAAGTAGATCTTAATGTCTTAAAAGTTAATTTCCGAAAAATCTACTTGACATTTTAAATTTTTTTTTACTGGATTACTTGTCCAATATTATAGATAACATTTAAAATAAAAACTTGTAATTTTTTTTTTAAAAATCAGTTATGAAATTTACCTATTAGGTTTTTCAAAAAAATATTAATGTAGTACGCGTACAAGTTATTATGAAAACTTCCTTATTTCAATAGCTATCTAACTAGATAGAAATGTTTAATGTACCCTTGATAGTTCTAATAAAAAATTAGTAAAGATAATGCTGGTGGCGGAATTTATTAAACGACTAATCGTTCATTTTCATTTAAGTCAGTCAGTCCTTGACTTTGACGTTTGTGCATATATGTCATTAACTGACATTCTTATCTCCGTGTCCCTTAAGTTTGTTGGTCTTGTTAAATTTGTTATCGAAGATTTTGATTTTGCTCGTAGTTGTTGTTATTAGTTGTTGTTATTGTATTTTCTGTGCCATGGCCGCGTATGCCAACGTAGAATACGCTGATATCTTGTTTGTCTATGGATACTGTGGCGGCAACGCTGCTGGAGCTCGCCGAGAATATGGTCTTTGGTACCCTAACCGCCGCTTACCAAATGCACGTGTATTCAGTACGGCATATCGAAATATCGCTGAAACTGGCTCCGTGAAATGTAGAAGAAGTGACGCTGGTGCTCCTCCCGTTTATGAACCAGATGATGAGGAAGAAATATTGAGGTATTTTGAGGAAGACCCAACTATTTCAACTAATAAAGTCGCAAGACTAACCGGAGCGTCACAATGGAAAGTTTGGTCTACAATACGTAGAGTTGGATGTCATCCTTACCACTATACCCCTGTCCAAGGCTTGGAGCAAGGTGATCCTGGAAGGAGAGTGGAATTCTGCCGCTTTATGTTAAATTCAGATGCAGAAAGTGCAAATTTTTTACACAAGTATTTTATGGACGGACGAGTCGAAATTTAATCGCGAGGGTATAACAAATTTACACAACCTACATTATTGGGGGGCAGAGGAAAATCCCAAGTTAACACGTGAAACTAGTTTCCAAATGAAGTTTTCTATTAATGTGTGGATGGGAGTCATTGGCCACTATTTAATAGGGCCACACTTTCTTCCTCAAAATTTAAACGGGGAAATCTATGAAATTTTTTTAAGAAATGATCTGGCGGTGATTTTAGAAGATGTTCTTCTCACCGTCAGACAGCGAATGATGTTTCAGAACGACGGTTGTCCAGCACATTATCGGCTGACAGTACGACAGTTACTTGATCAACGTTTCCCTAACCGTTGGAGGGAGAGCGGGCCCAATACCTTGGCCAGCGCGAAGCCCTGACTTAACATCCCTTGATTATTACGTATGGGGTCATATAAAGGAGATGGTCTATGCCACACCAGACAATACTATAGAAAACCTTAGACAAAGAATAGTCGATGCTGCCCAACACATAAGGCATAATCTGACAACCAGAGAAACAAGGACGGAAATAAGAAGACGCTGCCGTGTCTGTATACGGAATAGGGGCTCCCAGCAAGATATATAAAAAATAAAGTACAACTTTGAAATTAATGAAGAATTAAACTCTACTTTTAAAATGTTTTTTACTGTTTATCTAAAAATAAAATTCGTACTACTTGTGTTATTTTTACTAGTATTTTCTTAAAACTATTAAGGGTACATTGAACATTTGTACCTTGTTAGATAGCTATTGAAATAAGGCAGTTTTTATAATAATTTATACGCGTGTTACGTTAATATTTTTTTGAAAAAACCTAATAGGTAAATTTCATAGCTGATTTAAAAAAAAAATTAAGTTTTTATTTCAGACGTTCACATGATCGAAATGTTTCCAGATATTTTTCATTCCAAACGGATATCTATAATATTGGACAAGTAATCCAGTAAAAAAAATTAAAAAATGTCAAATAGATTTTTCGAAAATTAACTTTTAGGACATTAAGATCTACTTTTTGAGAAAAACAAAAAAAATTAAATATCTCAAAAACTATTGAGTTTTGCATAATATATATTAGGGCTAAAGTTACTTCTTAGATCATGCCCCATCACATCTCCAAAGGAATGTATCGAATTACCAGTATCCCTGTATTTTACTGATTTGAAAAAAATATTCAAGACATATGAAAAGTTTAACTTGTAAAATCAAAAGCATTTTCTTATGGGTATTGGCATCTCTCTCTGAATAAAATCTTTCATGTTAGCATTGCTTCAACAAAATGCCTGATATCGGTTTAATCTAATTCCTCTAGTACACTTGCAAAGTATTTAAGATCTCATAGTGATGTAAATACTCGTCAATTTTCTAGCCTGAGAAAGAAGACGCAACAAAAATACATTAAATTTTGCCTAGTTCTTCTTTGTTAGTTGAGATATTTATGGCAAATTTAGAAAACTTAATTTTCAAGAGTAATAATAATTCAAACATGTTTTCTATTGGACTCGTTATGTAGACGATGTTTTTTGCATATGGACCGGCACAGAAAGAATCATTAGTAATTACCTTAATTTCTTGAATTCCTTTAATAGTAAAGTTCAGTTCACAATAGAGTTTGAGCAGAATAGTCAATTAAACTTTTTAGATATTAATATTAAAAAGCAGAATAATCAGTTAAAATTCAGCATTTACCGTAAACCTACTACCACAGATACAGTCATCCATCAAAATTCACGACAATCGTGATAAATTAAGCTCTCACCTTTTCACAGTCTAATACATAGACTTACAATTAAACAAATTGCAAGAAATAATGGATACAACGACTTACTAATAAATAATATGATCAAAAACCATTTAATAAATCTGTTGTATTTGAAATCAAATGTAAAGATTGTAATGTCGTCTATATAGGCCAGAGTGGTAGAAGTATTGAGAACGGGGTAAAAGAACATAAACAATCAATTTTAAATAACAATAAAAATACGGAAATGTCAACAGTCTGCATTGAAAATAACCATTTAATAGACACAGTTAACATAAATTTACTTCATACAGAAGGAAAATGTAAACGTCTAAATCTTCTTGAACAATTAGAAATAAAAAAATGTTGCAATCGAAAAATAAATAGCCTGACTGGGCTTGCAACAGACACTGGACCGCTAGATGGCGCCTGCTGACTATTTTACATGTCGCTATCCCAAAGATACCAAAATAAACTAAATAGTCAAGTGATCCTCGTGTCGGTAGTCACATCCCTACCTTGCACTGACGAGAGCCAACAGCTCGAAACGGCAGTCTGCAAGTGGTGTGTGACGACTGGCACGAGAGCTCCTTTAAGTAGGATCAGTCTTTCGGCTGGTGTTTGTTGCAATCGAAGCATTAGCATTTTGATGGTAATATGCGCCAGGCTTGTAACTTGTAATTCAGCTCTCGGCGGGGCACATAGCCCGGAGAGTAGTTATTGGTTGCAATCTGGTTACGTTACTTATAGTAAAATAAGGATTTTATAGAGGAGTTTGCGACTAACAATAATATGTTTTAAAATATTTCATGTTTTATTAGTTCAATGGGATTGTTTCCCGGTCCCGGAGCTTTGCCATTTTCATGTCTTTTAATGCTTTTTTAATTTCAATTATATCTATTTCTTCCTCCGTGTTGTCATCTACTTCGATCTCGTCTATTTCTCCTTTAAATCATTCTCCATTTTCCGTTAATAATGTCTTATAATGTTCTTGCCATTCTTCTTCTCTTATCAAGTTTATATTTACTGTATTTTCTTAAATTTTTTATGGCTTTAAATGTCTGTGTTATTCTAGTTCCTCCTAAACATCTCTCCACACTTTTTCTCCCAAAATTCGTTCTTTTTAAAATCATCTTTTTTACTTCTCTATTGCATCGTGCATATAACTTTTTGTCTTCCGGGTCCTTGGTGCGTAACCTCATATAGTAAGCTTTCTACTTACTATCTATTAAATTTATCATCTCTCCTGACCACCATTCCGGATTTTGCTTTGGTCCGCGTCTTGATATTCTAAAGCTTCTTTGGCAAGAAGTTAGCACTTGTTTTCTGTTTCTACTTCTTCATTTACTATTCCTTGAAGCTTCGTGGTCAATCTTAATTTATATAGAAACTGTATAGATCCTTGTTTAAGGCTTTCTAAATTGTATTTTTCAGCTTCAATTTCTTTATATTCCTTATTGTTGTTGTTTCCTTCTCTGTTCATAACATCTAATTTTCTATAATAATTGACAATCACCTTTGCTATCACCATGTAATGATCCGACCCACATTTTGCACCACGACACGCCCTTACGTCATTGGTTTTTAATCTTTAATTTCTTTATTGCAGCTAATACCTCACTACCATTGAATATCTTCACCGACAAAGGGTTGCTGCTAGTTACAGGCATGTAGTTAACATCAAAATTTGAAGACAAAGAATGACTGGTTTGAAAATATCTTGCAAATGCGTTCATAATTTCATGAGGATTTATTGAAATGCTTCTATTTTCTTTGATATATTCCCAAAAGCTACTAGGATTATTTTTTCTTAGATTTTCAATACAGATAATATAATTCTTGATGCCATTTTTTATTTTAGTGAGTTTTTTGGCGGAACAAGATTTACTTGTGATGTTCCTTAAATCTAGTAACAACTTGACGTTTTGCTTGTCCAGCATACTTCTTAATTAAAGTCAATGTAACGGATTTCCCTTCTAGAACCCCCGTTATTACAATTTTAGCCTTTCAGATGTCTAAAAGTACATCAGATTATATATCAAATATGGGTCATTATACTTCACTACCATTCCTCGTATTTATGTTCCTAATAACTCATCACGACCTATAAAAAAAGCAGGGAATTAATAAAAAAGAAATTGGAACCAATTTATTAGTATGAAAAGCCATGAAAAAGCCTAAAAATTGGATCTCAGGCAATCAAGCATCAAGTAATTAATAGCTGAGAAAAATTTCAGTTCACTTTTATTTTAATTAGTCAGCTAAAATCCACTAAATCCGCTCAAATGTGTAATTAAATCGCTCATTGAAAACGTGGGCTAATAATTGGATTCCTTTATATTGAAGACTGCCTATGCTGCAGCAGGTGAAGTTATAATAGCCTGCCAACTAAATCCAGGGTGTCAGTATGATTCATAATGTTCGCGTCAGTAATACTGACGCTGTCGAGACGTCTATCTATCTTTCTACCGTTTGGCTTAACTACTGAAAGCCATGTTCCCGACTGGGCGATTTTTATTGATAAAGTTATGAAGCCGTAAAGAATAACTTCTTGTGTGATATTACTCAAATAAAAGCTCATATCTCGGTTATAACCCATAAAATAATTATAATTGCTCCTTTCATTTTGCTTGTAATTGTTAGTGCTATTTACTAAGAAGATTGAGCTATAATAAGGTAAATTAAGAAAAAATCTGTTTGTTTTACAAGAGTTCAATTTTATAATTTCTAGACAAGGCGTATTAACCCTTCTAATAGTCAAACAGTCAACGCAGTATAAAATTTTAATTGATTTCAATGTGCTTCTCTTTTTCTTAATCTTTTAATCATAATCAATAGCAGCTATTTGTGACAAAGATTTCTCTAGGGGCCTCCGCCTGTAGGTTGGTACGCCTAACAACATCACGTCGCAAGGCGTATGGGGTTTACAAATATAATTTTCAAAACATTACCCTGATTTTCAAGGGCTAGAACTTCATACTCATTAAATAAATAGTATAATTTTCAATTAAATCATAAAATATAGGTCTTCATTGAATATCTGAATTGAGTTTTCCGACTTTGGTCGCTGTTTATAAAAAATAGGGCCAATCTGGCTGTACGTCTATACGTATTTATCATTTACTAAACCCCTCCTCCCCCCCATGATTTACAGCCTTCAAATACCTGTAATATATTAAATCAACTGTTTTTCTATACAGACTGATGGGGTACATCTCCTTACAACATTTTGCGTGGTAAAACTACTCATTACCTGGAGTATAATAGTTATCTATAAATTACTGCTTACTAGTCGTTTATTTATTTGAATCATACACAGGCTCGAGCCTTATGCAGATTCTGAAATACCGGCGCCTATCCAAACATACAAATAAGAACATAAACGGTTGTGATGGATGAAATGAAAAAATATTTGAAACCAACAAATAACAGCTAACATCGACTGGAACGCGAATTATATTTGAAGAGGAAAGAAATAAGATTTTATTTGTTTTCTAAACTTGTTTACTGGGAACTTTTTACATTGACAATTCAAACTGTTATGCATGATGACAGCATTATATATGGAAAAAAAAAACTTTGAAACACGGGTGTATAATAATTCCCAAGATCAATACTAATAATAGATTAAAACCCGAAAAAACATAACTATAACACCAGAGTGAAGAATCACATTTTGTTAAATTTTGCCATTATAAAAATTGGCACTGTTAATTGCATTATGTCATTATTTCATTTCATTTCATTTCAAGGCAAACAATATGGACAGATCCAGGACTGAGACAGGAACAGGATTTGGATTATATGGAGAAAACCCAAGAACAGGCCTTAAGCGTTGCAGAAATTCAAGTAATACTCGAATATATTCATGAAATTACAAGGTGATCCATAACATTTCAGGCAGTCAGCTGTCACTGAAGGCACTAAAGTACCACAGAATGACGTCGGGATCGATTTGGGAGTGTCTAGAAGAACTCAAGAAACTGGCAGAACAGAATTCATTAAAACTGATCTGGGTGCCAGAACATAGCAGGGTCCTCGGAAATGAATCAGCCGACAAACTTGCCAAACAAGGATCGGCCACAGAATTCCTTCGCCCAGAATCAGCCCTCGCAATGCCAAATTGCAGTGTAAGAAGGTGCATAACAAACTAAGTCATTTGAAGTAGTTTCTTCCGGGTCTTGCCGTGGTCGTCGAACTTGACTTGACGTTTCGCCGATCATCCTGTCAGCTTCTTCAGAAGGATTCTAAAGACTGAACCTGTTGTGTACACTCCTCGTTATAGAAAACGCACACCGATCGTTACCTACATGCGACATCTCACCACCATCCACAACAGAAGAGAGCGTTAATTAGAACCTTGGTCCACAGAGCTAACACAATATGCGACGACGATAACAAACCCGAGGAACTACAGAATGTCCAACAAGCTTTAGAGAAGAACGGATACAGTCAAAGCAATATATAATAAGTAGTAAATAACCAGAGGAGAACTACAGAAGAAGAACAGCAACAACCAACAACGTATGCATGCCTACACTACGTCGCGGGAGTCACAGATAGGCTGAAGAAGATTTTATTCAAAAAGAAAGTAGGTGTACGGTTTCGAACAGTGAAGAAAATACAGCAGATGCTTCCCTCAGTCAAAGACCCTGTTCCCAAACTGTTATCAAAAGGTGTTTAACCGGTTGAAGTGCACATGTGGTAAGAGCTACATCGGACAAACAGGACGGAGTATCCAGTGCAGAATCAATGAACACCAGAGAAATACCAGATTTAGATACACGGATAGGTCGGCGATAGCAAAACATGTCCATAATAACGAGAACCGTAAAATCGACTACGAGGACGTCAATATATTAGACAGGAATACGTGCTATTATCCGCGGATCATTAGGGAATCAATGGAAATTATGAAAAACGTGAACAACTTTAACAGAGAGGATGGGTATCGACTTAGTAACACGTGGAGACTGGTATTGCCAAGTACCAGCAACGTTATAAGTCACGGTCAACCAAACACGACGAATGAGTAGCGAAGCGAACCAAGCGCGACCGATGACCAGCGAAGCGAAGCGTCGCCTATGTATATAACGAGGAGTGTAACACAACAAATTCAGTCTTTAGAAACCTTCTGAAGAAGCTGACAGGATGATCAGCGAAACGTCAAATCAAATTCGAAGACCACGGCAAGACCTGGAAGAATCTACTTCATTAGACAACGGCCGTGAAAACCTGCATTCTACTATTAAACTAAGTCATGGAAAAGTATATGAGATACTGGCAGAATATGCCAGAGACACGATAAAGCCTTCACGACTAAACGGTGTACAAATAAAGCAACTGCTTATGTAAAGTTCATTCGCGGGTTTTCGAGGGCGGGGATCATGATGGTGGTGTTATTTTTCACCTTACAACTACCCCCAATGTATAAAAATACCCTGTTATCTATAAACTATATGTGTAGCCCCCGGGGTTGCTTAAATCAACTCTCGTTGAGTATTGGTTAGTTTCTCTGATATTCCCATAAAAACTGCGGTCCGACGAATCCACATCTTTTTATTTATTGTATGCTTGTATATGTCTATGAATGTATGTAACTTTGTCAATAAGAGTATTTCATTCTTAGACAATAAAGCATATCTTGATTGATTGAACCTAAGGTTGGGCAATTTTCTTATCTGCCAAAAGCGAACCTTTTCTCAAATTCACTTCCATCATCAGACACACAAACCTGTATATACATTTTTTCATGTCTGTAGACCGCCGGCTTTTTATAAACGGGGAAGCAATTACTTACAAAAATATTCTTGTTTTCGTTTTTCGTGCTATAATAAATGTTATAAAGCAGACATAAATCCTCTAGAGACATGCGGACCTTTTTGTCGTCAATTTTTCGACGCCGTAATTAAAATTTATAAATTTCCTCTGTTGTTCCAGTCCCCACTATGCATTAGGACAACTATATATCAGAAAGATAAAAGGGTGTTCACATAGAATTAACCTTATTACGTCGGCAGTATTGTTTGAGAAAATAATAGCTCCAGAAATATGTTATCCCGAAACTTGACGTTGAGTTGTTAGGTGGAGAAAGGTCACACTATGTTTTGTTTCCTTTGTTTAGCTGAAATTATCTAGAAACATTGAGGCATTCGTTAATTCTCCAGGGTGATGCCTTAATCCGCTTCATGTAGGTATTCTGTCGTTCATTTTCACGGAATTAGCTGTTATAAGCCGAGCCGTTTTATAAATTTTTAAAAAGCCCTTTTTAAACTAGGCTGCGCTATTGAGGATACGTGTAAATTGCTTCGTTTGCATATTATATTGGATATTGCTATGGAAGTGCTTTAATTTAAAAATACCTATACTGAAAAACGTAACTAATCCTTCTTTGGTGCACGTAGTCTTTTATCCGTATGAATAATTATAATAATGTCTGCTTGTAAATAGAAAGGCTGGTAAAGAGTGTGATCCATTTTATTTTTTATTTTTACATATACTATCCAACAAGTCAAAGGACCCAACCACTGGATAGGGAGTAAATATTACATGAATATCTAGACTTAAACGTTAATGCGTATTGCGTATGTTGTTATCATATATTCCATAAACAGGAGCTAAAAAAAATTGCAAATGTCTCAAAATTGTCAAAAAATCAACTCCTTCACCTCAGCTTGTCAAACTGTAATAAAAAATTCCTTAAGACGCTTACATTCATATAAAATACAATTCTATACTAAAAAATCTGAAAAAATTCGCATAACACCGATAATTCACAAATAGTCTGAAGTTATCAACAACACCGTTCAAACATTCATATTAGTCATTTTACAGCAAATAAGTTACAAATAACAGCCGTAAGAAATATAGCCCCCTCACTAACTTCAGTCACATCACCTTTACTTTCCACACCTCCAGCCGCAATGTCATATTTCACTTCTACAAAATTTTATAAAACAATTTTCTCTCATTTCCAACTTCCCATTCAAATTTCAATTCATACTTCAAAACACATTTCATTCACTTTCTTGAGGTGCCAGCTAATCATTCGTCTAACTTTCTTTTTATTTTACGTGTTCCTATTGACGGCAAAATTATTCCTGTTTAATTGGTTCCGCTTGCTAGCTATTTCAATCTAACAAACTTCTTATAAATTATTCTTCCTTTAAATTTCGCCGTTAATTCATTTTCGTATTAAAAATATCAACGTCTTATTAATTTCCATTCAAATTGTCCAAATAAAGTACCAGTACTTTCGTCCCCATCAATATCAAAACTTACTTCCGAACATAAGCTACTTATCAAATTAAATTGAATACATGACATTCGTTCAACTTGAACGCATCGGCACAATTTCAGATCATATTCAACTCTTTGTGCATAGACCTTCGGGACGACTTTAAGGGGTCATTCCAATTTTAATAAATATTTTCAACCAATTTTCATTAATAACTCATAAATTCGAATTGATTCGAACTTCATTCATTTATCAAAATATTTTCCTTTTTAATGCCGATACGGTTATGTAATTTTCATATCCAAATTTTCCATTTTTATGTTTTCTGATGCAATATTCGAAATATTGTGCAATATTACGTAATCGAAGCCCGCACGGAATGGGCGGAATTATTTCAAGTCACGGAATGGGCGGAAACATATCCATACCTTCCCAGATCTCTGCTCATCAGGTCCCCGACGAAGCTTATAAAAGAGCCGAGCGCGATTACTTCGGGCAAGTCAAGTTCGATACGTGCGCCGCAATACGAGCCACTACAGCTTCTTCCTTGGCCATAACCAAGTAAAAAAGAGTTTTCAAATCAATTTTAAGTTTTAGTTGATACTAATTCAATGAAAATATCGTGGACATAGTATATTAAGGTGCCATCTGCAAAGAGATTAATTTTATATAAATTTAGAATATTTTCTACATTATTTATATATAATATAAATAACAGTGGTCCAAGCACACTTCCTTGAGGAACTCCCAAGGTTATTTATTTCCAATGACGATTTGGTATTCACTATTTTTGTACATTGACAATTGGCAGAAAAGTAACTTTTAAACCACTTTAACGCAGTTCCAATAAATCCATGTTTTCTAAGTTTCAGTATTAATATATCTCGATCTATAGTTTCGAATGCCCTTTTCAAATCGATAAATACGGCACAAACTGCAAAGCCTTCCTCATACTGTTGCGGACTTCTAGCGTATGCGACCCACCATACGCCTTAGCGTTTTGTGGGCCGCATAATAACAACCGCTACGTCCGTAGCAGAGTTTCGCTACGGGAGGCGCGATATACTTCCAGCTGGTGAAAACGAGAGAGACATTTTTAATGGCGGTATACGGTCGATAATCTCACAAAACTCGTTTTATCTGAGGCATCCTGGTGGATTTTGGGATTGTCAACATAGGAAAATTTTCTCCATCTGTTGTTGTTCCGTTGAGCGGAATATTTTGTTGTTGTGAGTAAATTTTAACTGCGGAAGCAGAATATTTAAGTATACAAAGTAAGTTAACCTCTTCGCGCCATCTTACCTGTTCTCTACCCACGTGTTTCACAAATTTACAGGCTTTCCTTTGGAAGTATTGTGTCGACTTGAAAGACGGACTCGACCCTATTCATCCAACTGTGGCTTTCTAGGAACGTTGGTGGATTGTTCCCTCATCAGTGAGGTAAATTATATTTCGTTTGTGGGTTATGTCAAATTTAAATTGCTCTCATTAAGCACGCTTCACGTGCATTTCCGACCATGAAAATTAAATCGGGATATTTTTAGGGTTCCGGGGCTTCCACACACAGTAATGAAGTTCCACGGACGGGGCATCCACACACAGTAGAAGGTTCCAGGGCTGAAGAGGCTATAATCAACCCCATCTTCGGGTCAATTTCTTTCGTCCCGAAGACACCACCGTAGGGCTACAGTTTCTTCAACGTCGAAGTCGGTATCGTACCATCCTAGATTAGTGTGTTGTTTTTATTTACCGGGGACCACCTTCAGTGGTTCTGCGCGGTTATATTCCACTCATACTTACTTTTGTATTGTAACTTGTACATATTTAAAGATTTTATGCATTTATATTTATTTAAGGAGGCTCTCTAAATCAGACCCATTGTGGCCGAATTTATTACCATTTATCCTCACGTTGTAAACCGATGTGTAGCTACACGAGGCATTTTATTAATGTTGTAACTTATTAATCAAGAATTTGCCACACCTTTTTGAACATCGCCAGGTTACATACTAGAGAACCAATATTTGTAAATTCTGTAATATAGTGCATTTCACGTTTAAAGAAAGTGTCATTATTTTGTCGGCGACCACTACGTATGGAACCTTCAGTGATTTAATTTGTCATAGTTTATGTAAACATGGGCTTAACGCCCTGAGATAGTCTGAGCTAGTGAAATTTTATCGTGGGCACGTTACATCACTTATCCGCGGTAAGTTGTGTCTGCGATATCTGCTACGCTACAGTAGCCCAAGTTAGTTTCTTTATGTATTATCTTATAACCATTACTATCCAACGTATTTATTTGTTTATGTACGTGGAAATCATAGCAATACTCGTAAAAGGATAAACCTTGCCTGCAAATGAACTATACCACCGCCTTTGCTACTTTCATGAAATTAAGTAAGATAAGCGAATTCATATGTAAAACATAAACATTAATAAATAATTACTTACGAACACTAATTAAACAAAGTAATTATTAATTACCCAGATTTTTAAGGCATTAATTCGATACATTCTGTAGCTACTGTATTACAACAAAGTAAAAGTAAGTAAAAAGTAATCATGTGAAATTACTGTACAAAGCGCCGCACAAAGCTGCCTACTAAATCAAATATCGTTTATTCCGAACGATTATTAGAGCTGGAGCAAATTGATTCGAGTTTAAACCGATCCGAATATACCCTGTTAAAGAAACAGTTGAATAGCTGGATATATTCAACAAACGAATGTCACGTAGTAGCTTTCAAAGCTACCTTTAGTATAGTTTTATTCTTTAAAGCGTCACATTTGAAGTGAACAAGGAGCGACATCACAGACACGATGACATGAAAACTAAGAGGGAATTGACAAGGAGGTGAATTTAATCTTAGTCCCGTGTGTTCTGGAATTACAAAGTAGTACACTTCAATTGTTATATCACAACCATTTTATCTTCCAGCGAGTCTCTCGAATTGCACATTTCATTATTAGGGTGAGTTTGGGTGCGATCCAAGTAAATCATATATACCTCTGCTTTGAAATGTACAATTGAAAAAAATTGTTGAAATATACTTTAGTTTTTAAATTTTATCTTGTTATAAGTATGCATATTCTAGAATTAAGACAATGTATAGGGGGAAAATGGAAACGTTTTAATATACACTGGCTCGAGTAAAAAACACAAAAGCAAAAATTCATTGATAAATTTTCATTAACAACGAAAGAACGGGCGGACGGGCAGATGTAGGCAAACAGGGATCTAGTTTGTTACAAAAAGTTAGTTCTTGACCTAGTAAGTTATATGTTGCTTTTTATGATTTGACAAAAATATTCTTAGAAAAGTCGTCCATGACCGAACTCAACTCTTTATATGAATAAATAATAATAATAATAAATAAACACCACAGAAATTAGACAACCCCCAATTCCAGAAGCCAGAGCTTGTGCGGAAGGGGGTTCCACATTGAAAAAACGCAGATATACAACCATTTCCTGCCAGTGCCGGAGCCAGGATTCGAACCCGGTGGTGTGATGTCCGTGTGATTAATCGCGATTGCCACCTCGCGCCTTAACCCACTCGGCTATCGACCAGACATGCTCGGAAAATCGAATTGTACAAGAAATAATTTATGGTATCCAAGAACCAAATATAAGCAAACACTCAAAGACCCTGACAATACACGAATAAAAGCTAACTATAAATCTTACAGGAATAAAATAAATAATCTAATAAAAATAACAAAAGCAAAATATTACAAAAATAAAACAAATTAAAAAGAATCTATGGAAAAATGTCAAAGAAATATACAATCAGAAATCTAAAACAAATCGAAATGCAAATGATATAAAAAGTATTTTTACTGATTGTGGCGAAGAAATTGAAGATATAAAGCTAATGTCTAATGCATTTAATGATAATTTTATAACGACAGGAAAGAAATTAACAGAAATAATAAAAATAAATCTTAACTATAAACCTGATAGAACTCAAATCTTAAATTCTTTTTATTTAAACAAGATCAATATCAAAGAAATTGAAAATATTATTAAAACCTTAAGAAACAACAAAGCCGTGTGGTGGTGGATGGGTAGAAGGCAGAAACTTTGAAAGAAGTATCAAATCTAATGTCTTGTCCACAAGCTCATTTTATAAACAAGTGCAATGATGCAGGGTACTATCCTTCTGCTTTCAAATCATCCATAGTCCGTCCAACATTTAAAAGTGGTGATAGAATAAACCTAAATAATTATAGACCAATATCTCTAATAACAAAAATTGCCAAGGTATTTGAAAAGGTATTAATATGATGAAAAACAATATAATTTCATGTAAGCAATATGCCCTCCAAGAAGGAAAGTTCACTTAAGATGCTATCTTGCAGCATACAACCAAGATGTACTCTGCTCTTAATAAGGGTTGTCCATCACTATATGTAATTGTATATTTATAGGACTTTCAAAAACTTTCCATACTGTGAGTCATCGATTACTTTTGGAGTCTCCAGAAGGGATTGGTATCAGAAACAGCATTAAAACTACTCAAAAACTATATTACCAATAGAAAACAACGTGTGAAACTAAAGGACATGACATAAAATAACTGAATACGACGTCCCACAAGGAACTATATTAGGCCCAGTATTTTTCAGCATACACTTGAAAGGACTATTTTCAGTAAGTAGCAATGGTTATATCATTATAAATGCCGATGATACGGCAATATTTCTAAAACGGAGAGCAGAAACAGACATTAATAATATTAAATTATGGTTTAACTATCAATTATTATTACAATAAATTTCGAGAAAACATATTACTCACCTATTGCCTCAATCCAATCTTAGTTACCCACTTTTGGTAGCTTAAAGATTGACATTTGAAGTTCGAAATTAAATAAAAAGGCAACATAAAGTACCTTGGCGTATTTATAGACCATCCTTTAAGGTGAGATAAACATATATACTATATTACAGAAAAAACTCAAACGTTCGTACATAAATTTAAAATACTTAGAGATATATTAGTACTGAAAGAACTATACTATTCACTGGTGGACTCTCACATCAGTTACAGTATTCTAGGAGGAGTAGTGTATCTAAAAAGATTTGAAATTGTGCAAAAGGCTATAGTAAAGATAATATATAAAAAATCTAGGACATGCTTTAGATCAATTGTACAAAGAAATAACAATAATGGAGCCCAGACAACTATTTTTTATACAGTGCAATATAGACAGCATAAAAATAAACAAACTATAACTCAACCTAATCATAATTATAACACAAGACGTAACAAATATATAATAATAATAATAATAATAAATCGTCTTTATTCAGGAAAATGCATAATCATACATTTTAATTTACATAGGCGAAGTTTAGCCATTGGCTACTCTAACACTTAACCTATGTCTACTTAAGCTATAACTAATACCTATTATAATAATAATAATAATAACAATACAATTTATTTAAAATATAAAAGTGAAGTTAAAAGAAGAAAACTAAAACAGTAGAAGTGTAAATCTAAAATCCTAAAATTAATGATAAAAGATGGAAAATAAAAATGTGTACCCACATATTATTCGTTAACTAATAGTTGAGATCTTAAACTATTGCGAAGTTTAGCTACAGAAAAATGTTTCAAGTTAGTATCCATATTATTGTAGTGTTTAACAGCGTTGTAAGTGAAAGATTTTTGAAAAAAAGTTGTTGAGTGTTGAGGCATTGTAAAATTGTTAACGTATCTGATATCGCGCGAATGCAATGCGTTACGTGGCACCAGTTTGTCTCTCAGGTACTTCGGTATAGATGTAGTCAGCAAACGGTGTACAAATAGCCAGAAATGAAGTTTCCAGATATTGTTGATCTTCAGCCAATGAAGCTCTTTAATTTTAACACTGACGTGGTCGTATTTACGCAAGCCAAAAATAAACCGACAACATGTGTTCTGAACTTTTTGAATTCTGTTCTTATTAACCGAATCCAAAAATGGAAAATACATAATTAGGCAATAATAAAATATTGGTAGAACGAGCGTTTCACATAATTTCTTTCTTATTTTAAAAGATAAAAACTGTTTGCTAGCATATAGCATTTTTAGACAAACGTATGATTTCCTCAGCAAGCTATTTATATGCGGTGTAAAAGTGAGATTATTATCAAAGATAACTCCTAAATTTTTTGCCTCTGTTACTATAGGAAGAGTAGTGTTGTTGATTTTAATTATCATATGATTAGCTAGGTTTGAGTATTGATACTTTGGAGAAAATAATAAAACTGAGCATTTGGAAGCATTTAAAGTTAAGTTATGGTTCGCGCTATACGTAGAAATTGATGTAAGGTCGCTATTGATTTGATGCAAGGCAAGCTCCCGTAAGTCAGGAGGAAAGGTAAGATGCAGTTGTGTGTCATCAGCATAGCTTTGCATGGAGCAGAACTTTACGTGTTCATATATGTCCGCAGTGTAAATGAGGAATAGCAGAGGACCCAATACCATACATGCGAAAAACTGTCGGTCAAAAAAGTTAGACCTATCTCGATCCTAAATTATACAACACGCTAACACTTTCCCTAAAATCGATAACTTCTCCTTTATATCAAGTGCAAAAATAACGCTCAGCAGTATGTATGTAATAATATTGAATGTATTCAAAGAAGAAAGAAAAAATGTCTCTGATGTATCAATTTCTGCAGTGAAGTATTTTATGCCTGTTGACCTTTGTATAACTTAACTTTTTTAAATATAATACTTTATTTGAATGAAGAGGGGGAAAAAACAATTTTTTTTATTACATCTATTACCATTTATACATTTTTCATTCATGTACAGTGCTGCATAGAATTTTTTTGAAGTATTAAGTTTATTTGTCGTTGTATTTTTTGTCTTAGGTCCTTAAAGGAGCTATTTTACGGATTCATTTGGGTCCGTAAAATGAGTGTTTTCCAGACTCAATCCCAAAAAGTTGCCATGGCATCTTTTGAGAAATATTTAAGTAAATAAAGCAAATTGGTTCAATACAACAATTAAACAATCTAGTTACTTTGATCGCATGGTAGTTAAAATTCGAAGCTCACTATTATCGGCAAATATTTACTCTGATCAAAAGTTTGAATATCTTATACGGACCTTCAACAAAAAAATATTGTTTGTAACACGTACCAAAAATCAGTTTTTTGAGACTCATCAACTGCTGATTCGTCCCAAAAAACATGACTTTAAGTACCTGTTACAAAAATAACTATTTTTTTATTTGTGTATGTATTTAATTATAGTATATTTTGCAAATATACTGTATTATTATTAATATAAATTGTACAGAACGGAAGAGGTCCTAGAACACTGAAGGTGAGGTTGATAGTATTAACAGAGGTTAATTTTCATAAAGTACATCGTTTGAAATACAATAAATCTTGAATATATGCAGAATGAGCATCGCTTAAGGACCGAACGTAAGAAGAATATTGAAAAATATAGGTTCATATATATATGCAAATAATAATGGAGCCCTTATGTATTTTTCAGGTCAATAATGCCCTTATGATGGACCATGTTCTAAATCCTAGATGACAACATGATCCCGCAATATTAGAAGTCACTCAAGAAGATTGCAACAGAAAGCCATATGAAGTCAATAGTATGTGTAGTCATTGTTACCTTTCCTATACCAGGTGGTCACCAGTCTCTGATGAGGTTTATAGCTTCTGATGAACCAATTACTTTGAAATTTGAAACTTATTTTGACAGCAAATTTGATATTTTAAATTGAAAATAGACACAATTATTTTTTCAATAGCACATATATAGGCCATCCTCAACATTAGACAAAAAAGTGTCCATCTTCATTTCTATTTAACATTAAATTAGAAACATAGTAGGCCTGATAGCAAATGCTAAACGCCATGTCAATCAGAAAACTACAATTTCATTTGATGTGTTATTAAAGGTGCGAGCATTAAGTTGTGTTCTAAGCAATAATGGGAAATCATCAGTACAGGTATACTAGAAATAAAAAAAACTGATATACTATTCACATATGGGGTGTGTCGCGATTAATGCATGTTGTGGATTTTCTTGAGAGACATCATCCAGATGTGGCATACTACAGAAGAGTGGAAATAAAATTAATAAGAGAACCAGACGGGGTGATGTTCAAAACCAATTTATCGTGAGCGAAGAAGCTGAAATAAATGTATTGGTAAACGTACAAATTTCGCCTTTTGGTTCAAATCGAGACTCGAAACAAAATGTATTAGCAAGAAAAGTGCTGAAAAAATAAATATCGTTCCTACAACAGCATTTATATAAAAATTATTCAAATCAAAGGTTAATGTATTGCAATTGGTAGTTACATAAACAAGACGACCGACGATGATAACTGTCAAAATTTTGTTCTTGGACGGAGCAAGATTTACTAATAATGGTACGTTTAACGAAACAACATGCGTTACTGGTCTCGAGAAAATCCAAGATTATTAAATCAAGCGGGTCTGCAAGACCGGGGATAATTGAAGGAAAAATTATATTGGTCCTATATTTATTTATGGTTCTTTAACTGACCAAAGGTACCCTTCAATTCCTCTAAAACTAAATTCGATATTAAATTGACAACTTACCCCATGATTTATAAAATGATATGTACCTTCATCAAAAGTTGGCGGGACCTCACAATGCTCATATCGATCGCAATTACCTAATTGAAAGTTATGAGGAACTATGGATTGGTACCTACCAATGGTCCAGTAAAGTAGCCACCTCGGTCACCTGATCGGAATCCCCTCGATTTTTATTTGTGGGAATATCTTGAAAATAAAATTTCCGTCACCAACATTAGAACACTTGCAAAATAGAGTACAGAAGCATTCTAGAAAATTATCAACCTTGAGTTAAAAAATTTTGCTCGCTGTGCTTTATGTAGGACTGAACTTTGCGTTACGGAAAACGTGCATCAATCTGAACCTACGATTACAAAAGAAAACAAATAACTCACTCTAGATCTCATCGTAATGTACTCGTGATTTATTTCGAGCAAAAGATTAAATTAAAAATTCATGTCTACTTTTTGTATACCTTTGACACATTGGTACCTTGTAAAATAAACTTAAGTATTTTTAAAACTGGTACTCTAACTAATCTAATAGATTTTGTGACACATCTTAATACTCATTACCAGTTTACTGTTGAATTATCTGGTCGATAGCCGAGTGGGTTAAGGCGCGAGGTGGCAATCGCGATTAATCACACGGACATCACACCACCGGGTTCGAATCCTGGCTCCGGCATTGGCACTGTCGGAGGAAATGGTTGTATGTCCGCGTTTTTTCAATGTGTAACCCCCTTCCGCACAAGCCTTGGCTTCTGGAATTGGTGGTTGTCTAATTTCTGTGCTGTTTATTTATTTATTATTATTAGAAAATGACCAGAAACAATAGAATTTCCTTGACCTAACTATCTCAATGAAAAATAATAGCCATTATTTAGAAAGATTTCGTAAACCAACTCATACCGGAGTCATTATCAATAATTCTTCAAACCATCCTGTTTAACATAAATTGGCGGCGGCGTTACACAGCTATATATAAAGAATTTTAAACATTCCTCTCAGCACATAATCCTTTAACACAGAATTAATGGTTATAAAATAAATTCCTTATCATAACTTTAATCCAAACTTGATTGATAAAATACTAGCAAAAAACAAAATAAAATCACATCTAATTCAACCTAAATTGTTGACCCTCCTATAAATAACTTCATAAACAATGGAAAATGTTTTTCTTTGACATAGGTATATAGGACCAGTTTCTTATAAAATAGCTAATGTTTTTAATACTCACTGTAATATAGCCTTTAAAACATCTAATTTTCTAAATCAGTATTTTGTGCAAAATAAAGATAAGATACCCCTTTTAGACAAATGTTGATTTTATAAACTTAAATGTAACGATTGTAATAGTAGATACGTAGTTAGAACTTATAGAAATTTCAAAACGAGATTAAAAGAACACCTGGGATGTCTTAGATTAAATTCAGGCTTTTCTCGTTTCGAGGAACACCTCTTAAATGGAAACCACAATTTTGACCAAGAAACTGGTTTCGAAGTTTTGCATTTAGCGAGTAAAGGGAATTTACTTAATAACTTAGTCATTAGAAATTCTTAGATATTCCAAATCTAATAATGTTAGTTCACTTAACACCCAATTACAATTTGATATTGCATGTACTTTTGCTAGTTTATTTTGAAATTAGTTTATTTTCTTATATGTTCATTGTGCGCCATAGATTTTCTGACACCCTTCTGTCATATTTCGACAAATCTTTTATATAACGTAAGATATAATAGTATATATTTTAAATTAACTTTTTTTTTTGTTGAGTATCTTATTTAAAAACATTTTTTAAATTTATTTTGGTCTTGATACCTGAAGATGCGGTAGTACTTGATGTACATTATTCCACGAAACTAGCAGCTAAATATATAATTTGTGAAATAAAGAACCTTTACTTTTCTAATTTCCATCCTTTTAAAACAGGTTTCATTTACTTTCTCTATTAAAATCTGTCTGACTCGAATTTTCTCAAAATATTCAACCTAATATCTCGTTCAAAACGGGTGTTGCTATCTGGAGCACAGGTTCAGCACATACATTCGTAACCGAAATTGTGGCAAACATATTGCGAGATACCATTAGTTAATTAATACCCCATAATTATTTCGCTTTAGATTTGATTATCAATTAGTGCAGCTCTTGATGAAACATCACACAGAAAGAGTTTCTGTGATTATCAAACTGCATTCTGGCAGTATATAAATCGGATTGCTGAAATAGAGTATGTAATAACACATTGTTTGGAAATAATTACAAATTTTGATGAACAGAAAGCGGAACAGTTTTAAATTACACTTAACCAAAATAATTTACACTATATCAATATTTGCTCGATGTGTTTATGAGATTAAAATGTATGCTGGTTTGAATTAAAAATGCAGCGTCGTTATTGCAGTGATTAATTTAGTTGGTACCAAAGGTTCTTCTCAATGTGAAATTAAAGTAATCAAAATTTCAACATTGTGAGACGTGGAATAAAAAAGTTATTTTGTAATAGCATAGTTTATACAGGATGTTCCTTAGTGACGTACTAGTATTTCAGGGTGTCATGCCTTGGGTTATTTTTTGAGGAAAAGTTCATATGGGCCTATGTCCGCAACGTTTAAATTTTTTACTTACTTTAGATATTATTTTCAATTTTGGTATGTTTGTTTAGTAGGATATAAAACCAAATACTTTAGTTAGAAAAGTTATTCTATAACTCCACCAATGGCGTCTCTGCAAATAGGTCCTCTGATATTTTTTACCAAAAAAATGATACGCCACTGACATTTTTTCACTTGGATATTTTTTTCGATTAGCCTGGTCAATTCTACATGAAAACGGTCTCCTGCGTTTTTCTCGTCAGATGCTCAGTTTTTGATTAAAACAATTAAATTCAAATTGCTTCATTTAGCAGTATTGACATACATCTAGTGATCCTGGGATAAATGACACTTTTTCAAACATCATTTTTAAAACAATATTTGTTGACATAAAGTAAGTTGCTGATGTTCAAAACCATTTCATCGTATTACTTCTTAGATTTTTAGTGTTTCACTGAATTTATTTTATTTTTTAGCTGTTTTTTATTCGATTATCTCAGTAAATATGGTGAATTATACGAATGCGAAAATGGCGATGATGCATTATGTATATGGTCTCGCAGAGACCCATTTCCAAGAGCAATTTTCGTAATGTATGTACTCTTGAAAAGGTCCTAAAGAAGCTGAAACACGTGTAGAGTTTAAGTTTAGAGTTTAAGATTTAGGATTTAGAGTTTAGAGTTTAGAATTTACAGTTTAGAGTTTAGAGCTTAGAATTTGGAGTCTAGAGTTTACAGTCTAGAGTTTAAGAGTAAAACTTTCTGAAACATTAAAATGTGTATATCCGTTATATACATTTTTGCACAATCGAGCTTTTTCGTTATTTACAGAATCTGTTTCCAAGACTGTAGGTTATGTTTACCGGTTGCTAGGCCTAATACGTCGGTAAGTGATTTACCGACGTCTGAACTGTAAGTAAAATTAATATAATACAAATACATATGTTATTTCACAAAAATAAGACAAAAAATAAGAAAATTTCTATTTATTTAAGGAACGAACATTATTTAAATAATAAACATATAAAAAACACACAAACATTATTTAGAGACATTAAAATTGAATGTACACATGGCACAGTTATTAATTGTAATTCCGCCCATACTTGCTGTGTTGGTTTTCAGCGTGTTTGTGAACGATCCATCTTTTGGGTCTGAAGGACTTTTATTATATTTTTCAAAAATGAATGTTAACGTTCACAAAATAAGGGTTCAAAACGACTGTTTTAAACTTACTGTTCGTTTTTTGCTTAACTGCTGCTCTGATGGTATCTATTGGACGTCGTAAGACTATAAATCTAACACAGTAGGTACTAACACTTTCTTAAAATTATACCTGAAAGGGAATTTTGAAAACACAAGTAAAAGACAATATAAAGTTCAAAAATATATATTAAATCTCTTCAAAAATTTATGTTTAACAACAACTTCAAGAAATATGTTTTTACAAACTATAGTCTGGCCCGTGTACAACACATGGTGAGGAACGGAACGACTTATAATGTACCAACTACGACTACACAAAAAGATTCAAGAAAAGTTCAATGCTTATAAAATTTTGGTGGGCTTTTGCTTGCCTGTCTATTCACGTATTTTTATTTCAATATCAATTTTGGTCGCTCCTCGGAGCTTTAAAATGCTTGAATCGCAACGATTTTGAATTATATTTGAGCAATTACAATTTCATACGTTCAGGCAAGGCAGACCCATGCACATATGAGTACATGGTAAAGATACTTTTCTGACACCGAATCACTGAGGAACCGGTTTAAGGCAAATCCCGTTAAAACTCATCATTTTCCCGTCAAAATCGACTGCTAGGAAATGATGGTGGTCCAATGTCGCTAAAGGTTATTTTCGCTAAAATTCTCGGTATACTTTGAATAGAAGCTGGATTAACTTGTCCTCATATTTAATACCACGCATGAGTTGCAGTGCTTAACAACGTGGATTCGTAAAAGGGTTTTTAATTTTGAAATTTCCGAAATTAAAGTCAAATTTTGTTATACTTTCTAAATTTTTGTGGTCGGGGCGACATTACGTCCCTGTGCAGCGACATTTACTACACTTTCTAAAATTACGCTTCTTGAGGAGTTATTGGAATTTTTGCATAAAAATCGCTCCGTAGAGCGAAAATTTGATTAAGAATATTCAAAACCTCTTCCACGATATTTTTACGTGAAGCACGCTTTTCATCAGTCGGATTTTGTTACAGTTTCGAAAAGTACACAGAGGGTTTTATAGAGGGTTTTATAGTGTTCTTTAACATGTTCAGCGAAACTGCAGTACTGGAAAACGAAGCACCATCGTATAGAATTTTCTTGGCAAATTCGATTTTATTCTACAGAAAATCTTCCATATAGCTCTCTGCTACCTAAAAAGTTTTCCACCCCCGTGTCTTTTGAGCGCTAATATGTCAACACCTTTATTGGCCAACAGTGTTGCCGAGGTCCTTCTAAAAGAATGACCAGTATAACTATCAGGGTGCTCTAATTTCAGATATTTGGTAATTTTTAATGGCGGACTTCCCATAGTCCCCCTTCCCACCACCTGCGTACTGCATTTTCCATGTCGATAATTTAAAAATAAATGTTTGCTCTTCGGATGAGTTGGTCAGAGCTCACTGTATTTTCTCAAAAATTCTACGTAGTTAATTTCTTCATCTGTTTTATTTCTTACGGCAAAACACCTGTATATTGGTTTTCGTATTTGATATTTTTACAATGACATATTTTTGATGATCTTCTGTCATCTATCGTCATAATATATAATTCGTCCCTTCTGCACGCCCCTGCTATTCCTAGGATAAGTCCTACCTAAAAATACAAATATATATTTAACTTTTGTTGTCATATAATATTAGTACAACCCTAAATACCTTAAGGATTAGAAATTCATCATCGGATACTTCATTTAAAAACTGTTTAACGTCTTCTTTGGTAAATACTTTCTTAGGTCTATGTCCAATATTTTTCCTTTTCAAATAAGCAATCCAGGTAGAAAATTTTGAAATATCAATAGCATTTTCAAGGAAAGTTGTGCTTTTTAACATTGAATATTCCATCCAGAGACTATCAGGAGGTTTTAATGCTTTATTTTGATGAACAAAATACGCCAACAACACTTTTTCGTTAATGGTAGCACCATCCTTCTCCTCACACAATTTTTTGAACATTTTGTTGACCTTTTCATAGCGGTCTTTGGATATTTCTGGAATTATTGTGCACATCTCCCAGACATTTTCTATTTCACTATTGCCTACGGAATCACTAATTGTAAAGAAAGTAATACAGTAAAAATTTAATGTCAAATTAAATGTGTTTGCTTGTTTGTAAGTGACACCAAATATTGTCTTGGAAACATATAGCACAGCCGTCTAATTTTATAACAAATTAAAAATATCACATTTGACAAATTTTACTTGCCACGAAATATAAACGTCACTTTTGAAATCTGTGAAAATTATAATAATCTTCAAGACCGGTTTCAAATTTTCCACTGTATTTTTTGGTTTCATCTCTGTTTCTATTTATCCAAGTCACATATTGATATTTCTATATTTCTTTGTCTACATTTGTAAACATTTGCTGGTAATTTTCTGCCCAGTAATTGGAATCTTCTGTTGGGCAGTCTATTGTTAAATGACAAATAAATAAATATTAACAAAGAACCGTCTCTAAGAACCTCCAGATTTGCCGTTGAACTTCATATATTCTCCACCAGCATATAAGTAGTTTTATATAAAATAATGTAAAATGTCCAGAAAGTTTATATTTTTTACACTAACTTTTAAGTTTTTAATCAAACCACTATACGTTTCCATGTCTGAAATATATAATGTTAATAATATTAGGAGATATTTATTTCAAACAGAAAATAGAAATAAACAGAGTGCCATCGTCTTAAAAGCGAATTTCAAGAAATATCCGATATGTTTCAACCTCGGCTTAAATGTATACCTTCCAGGCTGTTAAAAATGGATGGCGTATTCGTTATACATTTTTTATAGGTTTATATCTTTGATGTTGCACATTTCGCCATTTTAAGAAACAAAAAAGATAACAGTATCCAATATTTATCTGTAGGTCTGAACAGTCTTATAAATTATTAAACACATCACCCGCATCAAAAGATTACAGGGGAACATGCAAATATTGAAAAGCTTGTCAATAAAACTGGCAATTTAAAATCAATACAAATATCAAACTTTTCAGCGATCCACTCTGAAATTCATACTATTTTATTTCAATGCGGGTTGTTTACTTAATCAAACGAATTTGAGTTAACTCGTACAGATGGGTTCATTTTTTTGAAGGTAAGATTTATCCGCTTTTTGTCAGAAACAATTTTCATGCCAATTTAACTTTTTTCATTGACGGATTTGTTAAAAACAGGCAAGAACTCTGAAAGGTTCAATGATTATTGTGATTATTTAATTTATCTTTCGCAGAAAAAGCAATTTCCAATAACGATTGAAACAACGTACAGGGTTATAAGATATTTTAAAATTTGCATGCATTGGTGCAAAAAATTAACTCAACTGGGTTTTTGTTGATTAATATAATCCATAAATGATCTAGGTATAATGTTAATAATATATTAATAATATTTATATATTTGCTTACAAAAAATAATATATGTAGTATTAAAAAGGAAAATAAATAAATATAGATTTAAGTCCATATTAAATTTGAAACGTTCGTATGGATAAATGACAGTTCATTAATAGATTTTTTACACAATTTAACCCAAGATAATATAATCTAGCAGAAAGAAAATAAATTTAACACATAAAAGTTTAGGAAAACTGTAGAGATTAAACTATGTATCTATTAATGATCTTAGATAAAAACCATCGTTTTGTCTCATCCACATATTAACCGATTTCAGAAATAAACAGTCATACTATTCCTAATGTTCAAAGGCAGTTGATTATACAAACTTTGTCCTAAATCGGCAAAGCGTCTTGTGCCTGTATCCTTTTTGCTATATACGATTTGTTAAGTTCATGTTCTTTTTTCTGGTACAGTAGGCATGGTCTACTGGAATGCAACTAACTGTTATTTTTATAAAGACAAAGATAGCGTATACTTGTCTTGGATATAATATTTCTGATTCGCGGAATTATTGTTCTGGACTGTATCTAATATTCTTATTTAACATTATTTTTATAATTTTATTTTGAAGTATTTCCAATGGTATTACATAAGTATTTTTTACGTCACCCTGTGGGGTGCTCTCTCAATACTTATTCGCCACATCGCCATCTAGGATTGAAAATAATTTATTATTTGGTAATGGCGTTACCATAAAGAAAAATCGGCAGCTGCTGGAAGCGGCTGGAACCTCCCCACTCCGTGGGCCTTTGAAGCCGAAAAGAGCATTAAATTGTGTGACAAAATGGCACTAAACGTAATCCGGTCTCATCCAAAACCTTTTCAGATCTTCTAGGGCACTAAAAAACCCTCAACATAATGAATTTACAGTCATCTATGCGAGTTACTACCTACATTATCGCTCGTTGAATAATATACTATTAGGATATTAACAACTTTAACATCACGAACGGCGAACGACTAAGAAAGTCTAGTTATCCTAAATACTACAGATTTGTAAAGCAACAAACTGAAAATTGGTAAAGTGATAATCTATGATAAATTCACCAACGAAGGTACAGAAAGCATATGATATTGATATTGTTACATCTACCTTTAAAGTTTGTGACTATCCACTAAAAGTTACAAATATGCTGAAATCTTATTAACATGACATGACACCAACATTATCGGATAACAAATTTGCTCATTGCAATCCGATCGCTAGCGGCTGTCTTTGTTAAATGAAACATTAGCATTTCAGTAATTTTACTAGATTTTAGAGGAATATTTGTAGTTTAATTCCTCAATTTGTCTGTATATATATATATATATTTAAAAACGGCACTAAACGTAATCCGCTCTACTTCTAGAGCAGTGAAGAAACCCTCACATGTGAATTGACACGTGATGTGACGAGTTTCACGACGTAACGGCTACGCGCATCGATCATGTCACGCGAAATGCGATCTATGCCATACTTGCTTTGTTTTTAATTTTTTTCACGGAAACCAAATCGAATGGGTGGAAGTGTGATATATCGTTGAAATCAGAATTTTAACTGCTTTTCAATGGTTCCATTGCAAATTGAAAGTAATTATAAAATAAGCAACTTGTTGCGTCAAAATGGCACTAAATGTAATCCGATCTCAACCAAAACCTTTTCAGGTCATTTAGGGCACTAAAGAAACGCACATGCAAAGTTTCATTTAAGTCCGTTCAGTAGTTTTGGCGCTATCGTGCTAACACACATAGATACATACACACACACAGACATTTTTTAAAAACCACTTTTTTGGGTTCCTAGGACCTCAAAACGTAACGATTTGATGTTATCTCAATTTTCGTTTTTGAACCAATTTTAGTAACCTCTCACAATTTTATTGTGGAGAGGTTAAAATAATTGATAATGATATGTGGCTAGATGGCGCTTGCTGACCATTTTACATGTCGCTATCCTAAAGATACCGAAATGTACCAAGTAGTCATGGGATCCTCGTGTCGGTCATCATATGCCTACCTTGCACTGACGAGAGCCAACAACTCGAAACTGAAGTCTGCAAGTGTGAGACGACTGGCACGAGAGCTCCTTTAAGTAGGATTAGTCTTTCGGCTGGTGTTTGTTGCAATCGAAGCATTAGCGTTTTGATGGTAATATGCAATTATTTACACTTAACGCGCCAGGCTTGTAACTTGTAATTCAGCGCTCGGCGGGACACATAGCCCGGGGAGTAGCTGTTGTTTGCAGTCTGGTTACGCTCCTTATAGTAAAATAAGGATTTTATAGAAGAGTTTGTGACTAAAATATTTTGTTTTGGTGTATTTGTAGTTAGCCTTGCCGGAAAAATATGTGGGTTAACTAGGTTGCTATTAATCACCACACCAAACATTTACCGAGAAACTTATGTTGAGAATGGGCTTCTCTTACAGCACGAGGATTGTTTTAGGCCGAGTTATGCGAATTTTTTGAATGAAATACGCCATCCCGTGTAAATTGGGGCTCGTCTCCAAACTCAGCCAAACCTGCACATGAAGAACTCCTAATTGGGCATTTATTCGTCGGATACTTACTTCAGCGCGTTCTTGAACAATATTAATGATATTTTCTCGCTCCTCAATGTTTTGAACAATATTCCGTTCCACTTTTGGCGATGGAAACCTGGCAAGCTCCCTTGCATGGCGATACACAGTTGAAAATGTCTGATGATTTGGTGGTCTTCTGTTAGGAAAACGAATATGGTATTCCACTGTGGCTTGTCTACGTCTGATTGTCAAGTTTGAATTTTGGCGTAGGTAAACCTGCGCAAATATACTAAAAATTATCTATTGGCCAATGTCAAAATTCATCACTAGACAACTGCATTATCAACTAGTTGTCGCACCTTACAATATTTTAGATTTAAAAAAAACTTACATATTTAAACAATTAACACACTTCTCTTATCACAGACTCTGATTATATTGTTCGTCACGTTTAATAAGAGTAAGTGTTACTATTAATAAAGTCGTCATTTTCTAGAACCTTTACTAAATCTAATGCCAATCAAATAACACAACATAGCATTGCTACTCTATTAACGTTCATGAAAAAGCTAATTACTAATAAATATAATAATTATTGCTACTTTCCGCGTCCGGTTTACTCCTGTGAAGCATTTAAAACTTCCCCCAACCGCAAGCATATGGAATAATAAAATTTCTTACGTTTTTATAGTTATGTAAATTAGGTGGTTTAATATAAATGCAGCTTGTAGTGGTATTAAAGCATAAGGTAGGTTTAAATGGTGGATTAAAGTTAATCGAAGTGTAACCTAGTTTGGATTTTTCATGACTGGAACTAGTTTTGTGAACGTCGCATGGAAAATAAATCTCAATTTGTGTTTATGATTTAGCGATCGAACTTTAGTCAGGCATGAATTTATGATTTTTCATAGCACAAATATAAAAATCTTTACGTCTTGTATTTCTGTGGGATATTTATGTGTTTATAATATAAACATAGCTACGAATTTATGTTACCCAATTTCGGTTTGGAAATACTGTCAAAAATATGACATCGCACAAGTTCTTAGAAAGAATAATAGTGTTTATTTTAAAATTAATAGACATAAGGAAAATACTTCTATATTCTTTACTGCTATATTTACATAGGATTGTGATTTTAATTTCGTCAATTATATTATTATCAATCAATGACTAAGATCTTTGCTGAATTATTGTTCACTAATGATGTAATTGTCGAACTTACACTCACAACACTGTTGTCGTCTCCAATAGGTTCACCAGATTTTAATAGTATCCTTAATTTTATTTTTGGAGATAAAATATCGAAATGAAATTATTTTCAATATAGTTTATTGTTGTCTGAAACTTATTTGTGGCATTCTACGAATATTCTTTCCTATTATTTGGGTTTTCTGCCACATGTATTATTATCCTCTTCAAAATAAATCACCGAATCTACAAAATAATAGAATTATTGGAAAAAAGCCTCTGCGCCCGTGACGTTTACGCCCAAAGGAAAAGTCAGAGGTTATGTTTTGCAAATAATATAAATCGGAATAAACACAGAAATAATGTATTTTGCTGACGTTTCGGAAAGTAATCTCTTTCCGTTTTGAAAGCTTTTTTTGGAAGAACTCTTATTTTGCTGTGTGTGTCAAATACACCGCTTCAAGATTCTGTTTATGTTATTTCTATAGATACTTACTACTTACACAGAACATAGAACTGATGGTATTTTCTTTTAGATAATGTTGAGTTTGTCAAGTTCTTCTTTTAACATTGGTAGCCAGGTTGTACAAATATCTACAGAACAATTCGATACGCACTTATCTTCATTTAATATGATTATTGCTGAGTCTTTAATTTTTCTTTTTTTGGTATCTGTTTCTTTTGTTTAAATTTTTGCCGAGTCCCAGTTTATTCTATGTCCGTTTTCCCATTCATATTGTTTGGTGGAATAAGTTGGAATAAATTGTAATGTATTACAAAGGGATTGACTATTTTTTGCTTCCACTTTTCTTACCTCATTTAATTTTAGTTTTAATTTTTTCTTTAAAGTGTGTCCAATATCAAATGATTAATGTGATGGTACTAATTTCAATGTTTATTTTTAATAATTTGAAAATAATTCTGATATTTACGTCCTGACAGGAATAGAATTATATCCAATGTTATTTCTATTTTTGGACAATCTAGGTATGTACTTGGTATAGCTCAGATAATTGTGATTTTCATTTTTATTGCACCCCGAGTAAGTGTAATGTTATTGGGAAGTAGCCGAATATTTCCATGTAGTAAGTATAGTATGTACAATTACACAGCGACAATTTCTTACGACATTGCCAGCTACCGTAGAAGAGATTCGAACTCAGGAGTGGTGTACCGACTAGTCGTGTTGTCTCTCACACAACCTCGTCTAGTTCACTGCTACCAACAGTGTAGCATAATAAAAATGCCACTAAATATCCATACCCTAGCCAGGATTCGAATCCGTAGTGGCAAGCCTAACATGTAAGCATCGAACCACTAAACCGGCAATTTTCGGCAATGTATAACTTCAAAAGACAATAAATATAATATAAAAATATTCTCCACGTATCATACTAAAATGTACTATGCTGGTAATATGGAAGTGTTGGTTTACAACCAGATGGATTACACAAAATGCCAAATAATGGATTAGATGTCATTGCTGGGCTTTCCCAATAAATTTCTGGTTCCCGCAGGAATATAACAATAGATAATTGGTTTACCTAATATGAACACTTTACTTGCAGAGCATAAACTTACAGCTCTGGGTACACGCAGAAAAATAAAATACTTGAAATTTGCAATCAGTGTCGAGGAAATAATTTTTATGACAGGATACAGAATAAATTGAAAAACCACTATAGGAAAATTGGAGCATCAGTAGCAGAACAGATTACTCAAATAAACAATATTGCACTATAATCCAGGCAACGAAGACCAAAAAAGGCCAAATAGCGGAAAAAATCATGGAGAAGCCAGTTGTAGGGGAAGGTGTCCTTAATAACATATTAAAAGTACTGATAATTGGTAGTGAAGTTAGGGGGAGAGGTCCCTTGTTGTAGTTTTTTGCTAATAACTCGAAAACTACTACCTGTAGCGAAAAAATGTTCATATACTAGATTAATCTATAAAATAGATCCTATACACTTTTGCGCTAGGGTCAATGCCTAAGGAGATATGGAGTATTTATGGATGCATGTATCACAGTTGCGAAAACTTTAACAGCTTCCAATCGCCAAGACGAACCTCCTTCTCCATAGCTTCTCCGGATGCGACAACACCTCAGCGCTACATGGAAAGAGCAAAGTCTAGCCTCTTCACAGCAAATCCTGGTCTCACCCATGATATCTCAGCAATATTCATAGATCCCTCAACATCACCCGAGGATATTGAACAGGCTGGCGAGAGACTTTTTCTGGCTGTATACCAAGCGCTTGCACATCAAGACAACTTGAACAAACATTGGTACAAGGCATAGTCGCTCAGAGTATATCTACAGGTAAATCAATTTATATATAGTTGTTTAATACTGATTTCTTTAAATTACAAATATCAATTTGTGCTAAATACTTACGTTGGTCTGATTACTTTCTTATAGATACAAATTGGCTTGGCAACCCCCTACTACCCACCCAATGGGCCAGGTGAGAAGATGGGATCCTGAACCCAGTTACCATGAACGACTCTGTGGTGCCCGACGCCATTTTGAACACGATCTTTTGCTGATGCACGACTGGGTGTGGATTACACTCCAGTTGCCGCAAAGCAGGGATTGTCTGCTTCGATGATGAAGAAACTTAAGATTTTGACGAAATTTAATGTTCAAGATACATATTTGCACACTAATTATTTTATTTGACTATATAAAAGCAGAAACATTAACAGAAATGGTTGATTATGTATATTATCAATAAAGCCATGGACATAGGAGCCTTTCCAAATATTTTAAAAGTTGGAATAATTAAACCGTTATACAAAAAAGGGCCAAAACTTGAAATGTCAAGCTACACACCAGTTTCACAAATATCAAACATTTCAAGAATATTTGAAAAAATTATAAAAATAAGAATAATAAAATGTTTAAATAAAAATAGTATAATATAGTACAAACAATTTGGATTTAGGGAAAACACTTTTACACAGGATACTATAGCCTACCTTACATTTCTGGACAAACGCAAACCCTTATTATGTATATTTGTAGACCTTGCCAAAGTGTTTTACATAGTCTGCCATAAAAATTACTATATAAACTAAAAAATTATGGATTTAGAGGTGAAGCTTTTGAACTCATGAAAAGTTATTCGTCAGAAAGGAGTGAATATGTAAGTATCGGCCGTATCAAAAGTGAAAGAAGGAGGATAAGCTATGGGGTACCGCAGGATACAGCTCTGGGACCAATATTGTTTATTTTATATATGAATAACCTATTTACTCTAATTACCACTGGACAAATTTTAAGTTTTGCTGATGACAATGTAATATTCTCCAGTGGAAACACGTGGAAAAATTTGAAAACTATAGCAGAAAGTGACGTCAGTATAATTAAACACTGGTTTCACAAGAACACAGTTACTATGAACATACATAAAACAAATATTTAACTTTTACATCATATAAAAATAAATTGTCTAATCTAGGGCCGTACTAGCGTAACAGAGGTCGAATCAATAACGTAATTAAAATGGGACCTACAAATAAATGATATTATTAATAAAATAAGATAACTTCTAACAAATTTTAAACAGCTCAAAAACTATTTAGATATAAATTAATTAAAAACCCTACATTTCTCATTTGTGCAATCACAATTATCCTGTGGAATAATAGCTTGGAAGGGGGAGAGTGTCCGTAGCACCATATCCCAAAAAACTTGAGGTTATGCAGAAATCGATACTAAAAATTATTTTTAGCAAAGCATGCGCTTATCCCTCAGAGGTTCTTTTCGAAGAAGCCGAAGTCTTCACAGTCCGAAAATTATACTGCGTTGCACTATTAGTCCGCTTAACGAAAATGTACATAGCATTAAATTTTACGAGCACACTTATCACACTAGATACAAACTGAAAATCACAAAAAAACCTAAACTAAAAAACAATAGGACAGAAAAACCATACTTATCTGGGACCTAGATTATTTGATTTTATATAAGATAGCCTGAAAAACATAAGCAATACAAAATATATAAAAACCAAGTTAGTAATAATTTAGAAACTAAATATATACATGTATTATTAATTTTTATAAATTTTATGGTATGTCTAGAAGATGCATATTTCTTTTTTAGAGTATTTATTATTGAAACCAAATAAAATTCCCGATCATCTATATTTTCTTTTTTCATTTCTATCAGTAGCCATGTGAGACCCCATCGTAACTTTTGACATTAATTGAAATATGACTTTTTTAAAGACTACTGGTTTCATAGACCGACACGACACAATATATTCTAAAATAGTGGTAAAGATTCTAGATGGAAATGTGTCAGCCATGTCAATAGTTTTAAACGAACTGCAGAAAAATCGTTTTGTATAACATATTAGTTCTTACCTTTACAGTATCTCTCCTTCTTAATTGTTTTGTCATACATCTCCCTAGGTATTTTAATTTTTCTTTGTTATTAGAGGGTATCCTATTTTGTATTTTTCTCTTCTGATCAGGCTCTCTTTTCTTGATGGGTCTTGAGCCACTTTTTAAAGTTTATTTTCAATTTTGAGGTATCTGGATGCGATTTACTTTTTCGAAAGTTGAGAATATATAGCCCCTGCTTTGGGCGGTTTGTTTACTTACAAACCAGCAAGCGCTGGTTATATTTCTGGCAGATAATAAGATAATGGTTAAGTATTTAGGTATTTTTTAAATTTTAATAAAGCGTACAGTTAGATTGGCGTAGCCGTTGTTCAAGTTGCATCCATCAAATATTTAACAAGATCTTACACTGTTTGTTCATATAATAAAATCGGCACTTATAATTAATTATAAATAGTTGATTAAAATACGCTCAAGTTAACATATCGCAAGCCCCGACGACTCATTTTGTAAACAACTCAGGTATTCTCAAGGGTGTTCAAAACTACAGTACTGAAAACAATTTAATTACCTCATAATGTAATTAAACCGGTGTATTACTAAAGTTTAAAAGTTATTAACGCTTAATTTGTGAGAAATAAACTTTCATTACATTTTGCCAGCAACTGAATTGTTACAAGTTGAATATTATTTAAAAATTCAATTTAACTTAAACGCTTTCAATTTATCCAGTTCAGTGTTCATAGTGCGAGATTAAGTTTGCCAATACACTCAGTTTCCGGAAAATTACTGCTACCATTGTTGAAGTGATAATTGAAAATTTGTTTAAATATTCATCTACAGTAGCAACACCACAGAACATTTTTTTTATACATGTATTTAACGTCGGCCTATTTTCGCTACTCAGGCCTAACACCGACGCCTGTAGACGAGCTACCCCCAACCAGGAATTTTGCCGAACCTCTTCCCTTAAGAAAAGTAGGGATCTTTTACTTGCCTAACATTTAATAGACAAGGGACCGACGGCTTTACATCCCCTCCAAAGGATGGTATATCTCCTATATAACTCTCGCCTAAGGTTATATAGCTTCCGCGCATACACTAATATACAAGCTGCTGGAAGATGTGTGAGGCGAGAACGCGATTTCCGTTGGAATGGTCAACCATCCAAGTACTAACTGCGCCTGTCGTTGCTTTACATCGCATACTGAAGTATGTAAATAGTAAAGACGCACCTACGCTCGCCCCTGCACAGACAATTACTTACGATGTCTTTTAATTTTCTTGCGATGATCATTATCATTATTATTAAACAGGGGTGAGCGTAGGTGCGTCTTTACTACATACATACTTCGATATGCGATGTAAAGCAACGCCAGGCGCGGTTATTTGTTGAGTTACCGTTCCAACGAAGACCGCGTCATCGCCTCACACATTTTCCAGCGGCTTGTATATCAGTGTATGCGCGGAAGCTATACAATCTTAGGCAAGGGTTGTATAGGGGATATACCATCCTTCGGAGGGGATGTAAAGTCGTAGGCTCCTTGTCTATTAAATGTTAGGCAAGTAAAAGATCCCTACTCTTTTTAAGGGAAGAGGTTCGGCAAAATTTCTGGTTGGGAATAGCTTCTCTATAGGCGTCGGTGATAGGCCTCAGTAGCGGAAATAGGCCGACGTTAAATAATAATAATAATAATAATTGCTTTTATTGATAGATAAAGAAATACAAAAAGGGATTGGTAAAATTTAAACTAAATATCTATCAAACGGCAGAGTTCGCTGTTCATCGGAGTACGAAGAACCGCGCTCTTCCACTCAACCGCAACGCCCACCGTCAGTGAATGGTACAGAACAATTAAAATCTTTTGAAAATTTAAGAAAAATAAAACAAACACATTCGATACCATTCACCAGGGTGGGCAATAAAACTTAATATACACACAATATATAAGATAGGGATATAAATAAATGTATAAAAAAAATTATTATTATATTAAAAAAGATACATCGATGATTTTGAGGGTGTGTTTATTGTCATCAAATTTTACCCTCTTTAACGGACCAAGACGTCGTCTTCTGAGGTGTCAGGAGGGTTCTCAATAATAGCCGAGGCGGGCACCCACAATTCTTCGTTTAGTTCAACTTCGTCTGGCAGGTCATCTGCGGGTGAATAATCCAGGCCTAACGCGAGCTCAGGGACGTTGTCTTGTGACGTGTGACATGAGACTCCCGCGCAGTGGATGCAAACTACGCAGAACTTCAGTCCAGCCTTTCTGCAGCTGCAGACACTGCTGTAACCTTTTTTGCAGCCGCAGGAGATGAGCTTCAGGAGATGTTGTGGTGCCGCGTCTCTTATTTTAGGGTTAAGACCTTGGGAAGTGAGCAACCACCCTCAATCAAGAGGCTCTTTGTCAACCCAGCCACTTCCGGACCTATGAAAATGCGTACAAATCAATTTAAATCATCAATTTCTCACCAAATCAATTAAAGAGTAAATATGCAGATAGCTAAATGATATTCAAATACAATTTTACCTGGCGCAGTGATTGCAATCTGGGTGGGAGGCAATCTCGCTAGGTTGAAGTTTGTTTTTACCGCAGCCGTTGAGAAAAAATTATACCTCGGATCGCCCAGGTTCTGCTTTTTCGCAGTCCACCATAAAGAGCAATTGTAACTGTAACTGCAATATCATCTGGGTTGGCATTGCTGTCCAAGAAAATCACAGCATTGTGATCAAGGTCTTGATATTTTTGAAACGTGGTGAAAATTTTTGTTTTCCCTTGCCCAAAGAATGAAGACGTGGAGTCACATCCACTGAAGACGTGGATGACAAGAAGGAGTTGAGGGTTACAGTCATATTTGAAAGAGGTGTTGAAGGTCACGTTTACCTCGCCCACATTTCGTAAAAAATATATTCCGATGGGTTGGTGGTGTGATGCCTGCGAGCAAGACTAGCAAGTCCACATCCTCACCAACGGTTATGACATCGTGTGTAGTGTATAAAGAGATCTCTGTTGTTATTATCAGCAAATTACAATATAATAGGACATTGTCTAGGCTTATTCTACCTAACCCAACTCGATGAATTAGCAGGTACTATAAATAAAGCTTCAGAAACATAAATACTTTTGAAAATTATGGAATTTTGCTGAAAATTATGTAACTTGAAAAATTGGCCAAATTTTGAAAAGCTGTATCTCCAAAACTGTTGGACCTACAATAACCGTTCAGGACTCAAATTGTTGCAAATTTAATCTACTTCAAAAATTATTATAACAGTCTTTGATGAAAAACTTCGAGATTTTCTTGATTTTTGACAATGACCCGGTCGTCTGCCGAGGTCAAAAACTTGGACTTAACATTCCTCTTTCATTAAACATAATATTTTTAGTCGCAAACTCCTCTATAAATCCTTATTTTACTATAAGGAAAATAACCAGACTGCAACCAAAGTTACAAGTCTGGCGCGTTAAGTGTAATAATTGCATATTACCATCAAAACGCTAATGCTTCGATTGCAACAAACACCAGCCGAAAGACTGACCCTACTTAAAGGAGCTCTCTTGCCAGTCGTCACACACCACTTGCAGACTGCAATTTCGAGCTGTTGGCTCTCGTCAGTGCAAGGTAGGCATGCGACGACCGGCACGAGAATCCTTTGACTACTTAGTACATCCCGCTATTTCAACAATAGCGACATGTAAAATAGCCAGCAGGCGCCATCTAGCGGTCCAGTGTCTGTTGCAATCGAAAAATAAATAGCCTGACTTGGCTTAGCATAGTTCAAAAGTGCTTTTAGAGGGCGGAATATTAAACATAATATTTTTAGTCGCAAACTCCTCTATAAATCCTTATTTTACTATAAGGAAAATAACCAGACCAGATGGTAATATGCAATTATTACACTTAACGCGCCAGACTTGTAACTTTGGTTGCAGTCTGGTTATTTTCCTTATAGTAAAATAAGGATTTATAGAGGAGTTTGCGACTAAAAATATTATGTTTAATATTCCGCCCTCTAAAAGCACATTTGAACTATGCTAAGCCAAGTCAGGCTATTTATTTTTCGATTGCAACAGACACTGGACCGCTAGATGGCGCCTGCTGGCTATTTTACATGTCGCTATTGTTGAAATAGCGGGATGTACTAAGTAGTCAAAGGATTCTCGTGCCAACAGCTCGAAACTGCAGTCTGCAAGTGGTGTGTGACGACTGGCAAGAGACCTCCTTTAAGTAGGATCAGTCTTTCGGCTGGTGTTTGTTGCAATCGAAGCATTAGCGTTTTGATGGTAATATGCAATTATTACACTTAACGCGCCAGACTTGTAACTTTGGTTGCAGTCTGGTTATATTCCTTATAGTAAAATAAGGATTTATAGAGGAGTTTGCGACTAAAAATATTATGTTTAATATTCCGCCCTCTAAAAGCACATTTGAACTATTCCTCTTTCATCATAAATAACATACCAAAAAAGCAAAAATGCCAGATTTGATGCAGCGTTCATCCCCTTCTCATGTTGAATTTGACTGAATCATTAAGTAAACTAGCTTCTTCTACATTTTTAGTGAAAATTTTATTTAAGGAAGTGACAAGGACAATTATTTAAACGTGAAGGGTTATAATAAAACTTTTTGAAGCATTTATCAAACATATTTTAATTGTACTTGTACTTAAAATATTTTCCATGATCTACTAATGCAAACAATACATTATTAATTGATTTTTCAAGATTCTCAGCTCGGTTATGCGCTTGTCCCTATGAAAGAAATTTTTACAAACACTCCTAAATCAAATAGATTAGCCAAAACGTTTATCAATCACCCATTTTATAGAATCAACTTCCAGGGAATATTAAACAATATAGTGATTATTTAAATTATAAAAAAAGAATTGCATATATCTTCAAAAATGAAAAAAAATTTAATTATTTTATATGTAAAAGGGATTTATACAACTTTGTATATAGTAAGCAAAACCGTGTTATTTTTAACCGTTGTTATAACATGCTCTGCAAATGTATGTTTTAATAGATTATTTGCTAAATAAAGAGATTATTATTACTCTTATTAGTTATACATACTTGACTCGTGAATCAGATAAATGCTATGTAAGTAATCAAAATCAGCCACGTTTGGGAGAAGGGGTAATTACACCTAATTTCTATCTGGACCATCTATTTGTCATGATTCAGGCTAAATTTAAAATGTAATTATTTAGAAACTATTAACTAATCCCCCTAAAATACATTACTAATACCAAAACTAAAAGCTAGCTAGGCGTATCCTAGAACCTGATATTCCTGAAAATTCATCTTGCGGGTTTATTTATAAGGTGTCTGATAATTCGGAGAGTTTCATGTTGTAATAAATCAACAGTAAGTTTGCTTTCGACAGCAGTTGCGCTGTTGGGTTTACCACTGCATAAATTACTAATCTGTTTACTGGCATAAAATTCAGTTAAATTCCCACTTTAATAATTTTAATAAATCCGCTGGATTTGGATGTTTTCATTTGAAATTTTAATTTAATTTTCATCCTCTTTAATTTATAAAGTATATGTATATTACTTGTGTTTGCATATTAACGCCGCTTTTATCTCTTCTTCTGTTAAATTACTTAAGTTATTATGAGTAAAACGGGATAAAGTAGGGTGAAAGCGGAACAAGTGTAGGAATATGACTGTTCGGAATACAAGATTATATCGAAAAATGAATCTCAAGAGGATGACTTGGATGATGTAAAGGATGTGGGGTACATTGATATTTCTATCAAATTTTAATTGTAGCTGAGGTAAAACTGTGTAGATATAATCAGAATTATCTATGTAAAGAAGAGGTAACGAACTATAGATCGATATCTTTAATCAGTAACTTAGCTTAATTTTTGAAAAGGCAATTAAGTCAAGAATTATAAACTACCTCGAAAAATATAACTTGTTGTCTAGGTCACAATAATTTGCAGCGTAGGCGTAGGCGAGAATACATGTCTCAAATATTTCTTTTCAAAATTATTAACAATGTTATTAACGCACCACTATTATTATCAAAACTGTCTGAAACTGCAGTCTGCAAGTGGTGTGTGACGACTGGCACGAGAGCTCCTTTATGTAGGATCAGTCTTTCGGCTGGTGTTTGTTGCAATCCAAGCATTAGCGTTTTGATGGGAATTATTACACTTAACGAGTCAGGCTTGTAACTTGTAATTCAGCGCTCGGCGGGGCACATAGCCCGGAGAGTAGCTGTTGATCACAGTCTGGTTACGTTCCCTGTAGTAAAATAAGGATTTTATAGAGGAATTTACGACTAAAAATATTATGTTTTACTGATTTAACATGTTTGTTTTTCTTTTCTATGATCTCTCATAATATACAATGTAGAAAATCATGCTCTTTTATATGCCTTTGATTAGTCACTAGAGTCTTTGTTTTATACATTTTTTTCATATATCAGTGTTATTGTTTAATTACATATCTGTATTAGTTTCCTGTACCTCCCTGTCCTCTAGTTGGGTGAATAACCTGTTGAACAGTGTAGCATATAAATAAATACATATAGAGATATTTCGGAAACAAAATGTTGCCGTAAAACATCAGCAATAATAGAATGGTTGATGTTTGAAAAATTATTTTATACTTTTTGGTCAATACATTTTGTTTTAACCATTACAAAAAAATAAGGTAATTTTTTTCTACCATTGTTATTTATTTCATCTAAATGAAAGATAAACCTATATTGATACCCGTCTAATATCTGTTTGTTTAATAATTACCCTAATTACTATTGTAGCCCCTTTCATTTTCTTTGAAATCGCGTTAATCTAGGTATATTTTTGAATGCGGTTTATATTATAGGTGATATAAAAGCCAGTGAGACAGGATAATAAGAAACGAAAGCAAAAGTCTAATTTTGTATATGAAGCTCGTAAAGTTCTACTAAACCCATTGTATTCCATATACTACAGGTGGACTTAACACCCACGCCTTGAGCTTTCATTTTACATGTAAAATGTGTTTCCGTCTGTCCCGGACGTAAGATAAATCTCAGAAGAGGCGTAATAATGAAATATAGGGTAGATCACACCCCCTTGATATTTCAAACTTAAGTTGTGCCGATTCGTCCTGATTTGCCTCTAATATTGCTCTGGACGTCTGATTTGTAATGGACTTTCAGGAAAATTCGTGTTGTTTGGCTCAGGGCTTTATTGGAATGGATGAAGGTGCCTGTTAGGAAGAAAATTCAGATTATACTACTTAACTATTAGTCTTAGTTACATACCACATAATCAGAGTTTATAGCATTATGCTCTAAGCAAATTTTATTATACTATTTGCCAAGTAGTGCACTGTATGATATTAGGCACATTTATAAGTTTGAAAATATCGCTAGTAGAGAAAAAATTATATAATAATAATAACTGTCTCTATTTCTGATTATAGCAATAACAAAAACCGTTATTATACATACAATAAGATTAAAAATCAGAAATATCTAGGGAGAGTTCACTTACAAGTACTCTTCTACTCAATCCTTGTCTTTGTAAGACATATAGCACAATGAGAGTATATAATATATATCCATATAACCAAAATTAAGTGTAATGATAAGCATAATTGACAAAAAAAAACAAAAAAATAGATAATGAAATGAGCACGCTGGCTGTGTAGACGCTGTCCTAATGCCAAACAAAAATTAAGTACATTCAAATATTCATACATAAGTATACGCTGAAATATGATTTTTAAATTCAGTAAATTGTAATTCTTATACTGGTCCGGCACAGCATTATGCAGTTTGTAAATATTGAATTTTAAACTTCGTTGAAATAAAGCAGTAGCATCGGGAGAGGAAGTAATAGAGTCTTTTCTTCTAATGTTAATGTTATGAACATCAGTCCGAAAAGAGATTATTGTATTCTATTTATTGAGTCTCTATTAAGACAAGGGTCATAGACAGGTGTACAAAATGAAAACGGTGACAAAACCAGCGTTTCACAAAGCATTTTCCTTGTATCTTTATTTAGACTTGTTCTATGCGGATATCTGAATGTTTTTAGATGTTTGATCTCGAAATCGTAATAGTTGATCTATGATTAGACCTACATTTTTAGTAGTGATAGATAATAATATAGTTCCGTTAATATTAATATTTAAGATTTTTTAATCAAGCACAATAAGCACCAATTTATTTGGATTAAGAATTAGAGAATGATCTGCAGAAATGCTAGATAATGCTTCTAAATCTTTACTTATCTTGTACCCAAGATATTTCGTGAACTGATTAGTATAGATTAGGAACAGCAGAAGTCCTAAGGCGGACCCTTGAGGAACACTTGATAGTACATACCTAGCACCTGAAAGTTCTCCTTTTAACCCAACACATTGAGTACGTCCCTTTAAATATGATTTTATTAACACTGCGCTTTCGATATACAGTAAAATATTGTGATTGATGGTTCAAAAGCTTTGCGGAAATCTAGCAGAACCAAAGCTGTACATTTTCCGTAATCGGCAGCATGAATGATATCATCGTGCCAGCTATAGAATTCGGAAAATGTCAATATTCTGTCTGTGTGCCGATATGTCTGCTAGTTCATCATGTGTTTTAAGCACCATAATTTAAAAAGACAGAGGCAAGTGTATTGAAACGTGAACGGTAAGTTAGTGTTAGCTAAGGTTTTTGAAATAATCAAACAGCAAATGAAAACAATTAACTATGGGTTAGAGTAAAAATAATAGGTGTTTCTCTAGCAAACTCTATATTTTCTGATACCGGTTTAGAGGTATAGTGTACAATTGGTACTACCTGGGAGAATTACCTCGAAACCGATTGCAGAAAACAGAGTCTGTGAGAGAAATACCTACTATTTATATCCCAATTCATAGTAATAATGAACTTACACCGGTAACGTTCCTTGAAAAATATTGGTATTAATGGATGTGGTTTGTTGGCACTCTTGATTCCCCATCGCTGTAGATAAATTTTGAAACATTAAGGATATACACACAGTAACTCAAAAAAGGCAACAAAAATTTTACGACCCAATTATTATCACCGTTGGACCATGCGGCATGGTGTCATCAAACAAGCTGACGCACATTAAAAACCTATAAAGGTAAGCGAGTCAATTTGCGAACGAAATAGTACAGAGTCGAACTAAAAATTTGTATGTATTAGAATGTATATATTAACAACACTAGTGCGCAATGTGCTGTTAAAATTGAACGACTGAGTTGCTGATCTAAATATATCAAGTGCGTGCTTGGGAGCAATTACTTTTGAGACTAGTTTAACGGTATTTTAATGAGGTTGTAAAGTTTTTATTACCTTTTTTGAATGCACCGTAAATCTGCTCGACTATACGTCGGGCCGTGTTTGCATGTGAAATAAATGGGCAACCGACATGCAGCGCATGTAAGTGTGATCCCAGCGTTTAGTTTGTTAGTCAGGCAGTCACAGAATAAGTACTACGTTGTTGTTCGTTGAGAGTGGACGCATGATCATATAATTATTCAATTCACGGTTATACGTGTCACAGCATCTAAAAATTATAATTATTCTCATAAAGTTTATAAAGAGCTGAATAACTTGGCTTTACGATCTAACACAAATTGCAGGCTGACACGTTCAATGCTTTGTGGCCATTGGCAAGGTCAATCATGTCTCAACGCAAGTATCAGTGCTATTGAAGACTCAATAGATAATATTGAAGATGAAGGATATTATAAGATTTAATCATGTTGATCTCATCACAGAAAATATTACAAAAGCAGAAGAAAATGATGAAGAAGAAGTCAACGAAGAGAGAAATGGGAATGAAGAGGGGCATGTGGAAGAGGAAGGAGAGAATGAGAACAAACTGTAGAACATACTGAAAACAAGGCAAAACGTGGGTTAGGTCTACTGGGAAATCATGTAAAAATTCGCTTTGCACCTTTGGGGTGGTGTGGAAGCGGATGCACCTCCGTATGAATCCCGTCTTTGATAAAAACTGATTTCTGTGACCCTTGATCTTGAATAGCTAACATCGTAAGCGCGATATCGGTGGAGATTTTTGATAAGCTGTTTCTAAGATAATACTAAATGCGTATGCAAAATTTTAGCTCACTTGAATTTTTTTGGCAGACGAATCCTAACGTTACTGGAGTATTTGGCCGTCAAAAGACGGAGGTTGTAACCGAGGACCTGACGATACTACTCACTCGCATCATTTCCTTTCAACTTTCATTAAGGCCGTTCTATCCCTCCTTCGACTACATAAAATTTTCTTTCGATATCACTTACTCTTCCTTCGACGTCACTAACGTTCTCTTCCACCATACTCTTCCACCTTTACTTCTCCTGCTTTACACTGACAATATAGTTTTCGACTTTTGAGTCGTTCAGTGGCCGAAACGATAGCGTCCTAGTGTGTCTATAATTTTCCTTTGATCGTCAAGAATTTCTCTTAATTTGTCTTGGTCTTCTTTGCGTCGTCGCTCTTGTTCTTCATTTTCTTCTTGATGTCGTCGTTCTTGTACCTCTTTTTCTTCTTGATATAGGCGTTCTTGTTCCCCTTTTCCTTCTTGACATATTTTTTCTTGTTCTTCTTTTTCTCTTGACGTCTCCTTTCCTGATCTAACATCAATTTTCTTAGTTCATCCCTGTCTTCTTTACGTCGTTACTTTTGCTCTTTTCCTTCTTGACATCTCAATTCTTATTATTCCTTTTTCTTGACGTTTTATTTCTTCCTACAGTTTTTATATTACACTAATTATTTTGATCATTTGGTTTCTGTCCTGATCTCCAATATCGCATTAACTCAGGTGCTCCGGTTCTGCTCTTTTATACTCTTTACAAGCATTGCGGAACTTTCTGTAACGTTCTGATCTATGGTTTCTGAGTTAGACCACAAAATTTATGCTTTCTCACGCTATCTGTCTTCATTACATAGGCATCTACTGTGAGAAGATATACTGCAGACATAACGAGCATTCTTGATGCAAGCTCCGCTCGTGCTCGTCCTGCCATATTGTACATTGTAATAGAATTAAATAAAATAAATGAAATAATTTAACGGCTAACTACTAAATATGGCACTTTTTGTATGACTGTATTTAACTGTTTTTTAGTGACGAATGTATTAATACACTTTTTAAGACACCATTCGCTTTGTCCGTTTCTTAGCCGATAATCTACCACGTACGATCCTTTATAATTCAATGTGTTACCGCTTTGGACAGAATGCATTTTAACAAAATCCAGTGTAAAAACTTTTTCAATTTTCCGCATTTTCAATGAGAGTAGGTATTTAAGCTAGGGTGTTAGTTCAGCTGAAAGTTGACATGTTTCACAAAAGTAAAACCTTTTATTACGCATAAAGGAAATGCACTTGCATATACCTTTTTTAAATTATACTTTGAGTTTCAGCGTCGACAGAATCAACATTGAGAACTAACATTTAATAATATAGCGTACAATTTTCAACTGCAGTATTATCATATTGTATCCATATTAAAATAATTTCTTCCAAAGAGCAGAAAACGAAAACTTTTTATTCTATAAATAACTATATTCATTTCATAAAAAAGTTTCTCGTTTATGGGTGATGTAAATAAATCCGGTTTAGTGAAAACATCCAATGCCCGTGAGGTAAATGGCATCCCTAATGGACCATGTCAAAATTCAACAAAAGTCGTAATATATTTTCAATGAAATTTTAAATCCACGTTTAAAGGTACTTACAACAATCCTCTATTAAAACCACATATTTTGTACTCGAACCGCTATTTTACATAACGGACATACATTTTTTTTAATGCATATATTTGCTTTATCACTAGAATATCTAAGCTCACGCTTAGTAAAGTTTTATCTACATATTAATTTCACTAGTGCTATTATTAATATTCCCGATTCTATAAATCACATGCTATAAACTCAATTAAACTTCAAGCCATTCAAAATAGCTACAAATGATTTAAGAACAGAGTTGAAATGTGTGCTGAAAATGGAGGAACATGAGTAGAATAAATAAATTTAAATTATCATTATATTTATAATATTAAAAAATAATTATAAATAAAAAAATATATTTAGTTCTGTACTTTTGGTTTTCTAATAAAATTGTGTTTGTAATCCAAAAATCGGCAGCTACTGGAAGCGGCTGGAACCTCCCCACTCGGTGGATCTTTGAAGCCGAAAAGAGCATTAAATTGTGTGACAAAACGGCACTAAACGTAATCCGATCTCATCCAAAACCTTTTCAGATCTGGGGCACTAAAAAAACCCTCAACTTAATAAATTTACAATCATCTATGCGAGTTATTACCTACATTATCGCTCGTTGAATAATATACTATTAGGATATTAACAACTTTAACATCACTTGAACGACTAAGAAAATCTAGTTATCCTAAATACTACAGATTTGTAAAGGAACAAATTGAAAATTGGTGAAGTGATAATCTATAATAAATTCACCAACGAAGGTACAGAAAGCATATGATATTGATATTGTTACATCTACCTTTAAAGTTTGTGACAATCCACTAAAAGTTACAAATATGCCGAAATCTTATTAACATGACATGACACCAACGTTATCGGATGACAAACGATGACAATGACAATCGTCAAAATTTACTCATTGCAATCCGATCGCTCGCATATGTCTTTGTTAAATGAAACATTAGCATTTCAGTAATTTTACTAGATTTTAGAGGAATATTTGTAGTTTAATTCTTCGATTTTTCTGTATATATATTTAAAAACGGCACTAAACGTAATTCGCTCTACTTCTAGAGCAGTGAAGAAACCCTCACACGTGAATTGACACGCGATGTGATGAGTTTCATGACGTAACGGCTACGTGCTACGTGATCATGCCATGCGAAATGCGATCTATGCTTCATATTTGCTTTGTTTTTAATTTTTTTCACGGAAACCAAATCGAAAGGGTGGAAGTGTGATATATCGTTGAAATCAGAATTTTAACTACTTTTCAGTGGTTCGATTGCAAATTGAAAGTAATTATAAAATAAACAACTTGTTGCGTCAAAATGGCACTAAACGTAATCAGATCTCAACCAAAACCTTTTCAGATCTTCTGGGGCACTAAAGAAACGCACATGAAAAGTTTCATTCAAATCCATTCAGTAGTTTTGGCGCTATCGTGCTAACACACATATACACATACACACACACGGACATTTTTCAAAAACTACTTTTTTGGGTTCCTAGGACCTCAAAACGTAAAGATTTGATATTATCTCAATTTTCGTTTTTGAACCATTTTTAGTTACCTCTCACAATTTTATTGTGGGGAGGTTAAAAAGTTTTCATTTACACCAATAATATCGCTTTGCCGTGGACGCATTTTAGAAGCCATTTTAGAAATTCACCCTACTAGTAACCTTCACAATTTAAAAATAATTAATTTTTAAGTTGGTACGCCTCAACGAATCTCAAATGAATGCTTTATTATTATAGTAGCAAATATCTATAGCCAAATTACACCATTAATGTTTTTTCTATACATTCATTTAACGTCGGTCTATTTCCGCTACTGAGGCCTAACACCAACACCTGTAGACGAGCTACCCCCAACCAGGAATTTTGCCGAACTTTTTCCCTTAAGAAGAGTAGGGCTCTTTTACTTGCCTAACATTTAATAGACAAGGGACCAACGGCTTTACATTCTCTCCGAAGGATAGAATATCCCCTATACAACCTTCGCCTAAGCTTGTATAGCTTCCGCGCATACACTGATAAGACTGAAGATGTGTGAGGCGAGGACGCGGTCTTCGTTGGAACGATCACCCATCCAACTACTAACACCCACGCTCGCCCCAACGCCACCATTAATGTTGTTAAGTCTCAACAGCCGCATGTTCTTTTCAAGCAGAAAAACTGCAACTACACATAAAAACTGACTATATAATTCAAAAGGAGCCGATGTCAGAAAGTAAGCTGCTAAACAGAAGCTCTGTAGATGATGTACTAAATATTGAGTTGTTTACTAATGAAAATCGACGGGGGTTTTTAGTTAAATGATCATAAGACACTTTATTTCCTCTTATTTAACTTTCCCTTTGGACCTTTAATAAAAACAAGACAAACAACATTGAACGCTTAAATTAAATTCCAATTAAAAATAATGAGGGGAAATTCGTACTGTAAATATTTGATTGGAAGAAAAAATATTTTCGTTTTATTTTATTTACAACAGGCTACCTAAAATAGCTTCTTTAAATTTCTTTGGAGATTCTAAAGATTGCTTTTCTCAGCCGATTAATTTTATAAACCATAATAGCATTAATTTAACTTGTGAAGCTCTCTTTATTACAGTCTATTACCGTTCTAATAATAAAGATGATTTTTAACTTTTCCTCTTAAAGAGCCTTAATATTATTAAAAGTTATTTACCTCTTTAATCACGACCCCATAAAAAACTCCGCAGTTAAATTTTACTCTCTTTAATAGGATCAATTTAGAATAAAATTGTCGACAATTAAATATTTTTTATTGCATTAATCATGTTATACGGTAGGACGTTATTAAGTTATTTGTCGGGACTCAAAATACTGCAAAATAAGTGAATAATAATGAATTACAAGTTAAAGAATAGCATAAAATACATTTTTTAGAAATATTTTGAACTATACAGGGTGACTCGCCACAGCGAAGCATCTTCAAGGTCATTTTTTTATGGATACCCTATATATATTTTTACCTTTAGAATTCAGCGTAAAATTACCTTTCCAATGACCTCCAGATTCTTGGTGCTTGCTGACTTATTCGAAAAAATATGAAAATTTTTGTGTATATTACTATTAATTAAGAAGATTTATTTTGCAGCTATGTAGATGAGGAATGTACTGTAATGACACAATCATCGAATATTGATTATAATTATATAGGGAGAATTTTAACTAGCACCAATTCAGGACATTTCAAAGTGAATTTTCTAAATTTTTTGAAATGGAACGCTCTGTATATTATTGTATTTAGGAATTGGCACGAGTGTTCCCTTTGAAAAAATTGAGAAAATTACTTTGAAATGTCCTGAATTAGTGCTAGTATAAAATACATCCTGTATAATTATAATCAATATTTGGTGGTTGTGTCGTTGTAGTACATAATATTGAATACGATAGCTAGAAATTAAAGAAATGTATAAGTGCATAAAAAGTCTAGTTAGGTATGTATAATTATCCACAAAACACTCTGTATTAATAATGTAACTTTCTAAGCTGCTCGAACACCGTGGAGTTCAAGACCATGTATGTAAATACATTAGTACGATGATGTATTGTTCAGATTAATTACATGGTATTTGGACTTATAGCGCCTAATGGGGTGGGTATAATAATAATTAATGCAGACTTGATTACTCTACTACACTGATTGGATGTCTTTATCGAATAATATGTAATATTAGGAAGTGAATCTGTTTTCAAAAATGAACTAAGAATCGTAAGTACATTAAATTTATTGCTCTCTTTTTGGAAGGTAGAGGCATGTACAAGAATGGTTAAAATTAGACAGAATTGTAAAAAGAGATAAATGGATGACAAAAAAAATCATTAAATATATAAACCAAAAAGATAGTAAAAGTTATTGTAATGATTTAAATAATTTGAATATGAAAACCATAATAATAAATTTATAATAAATTATACAAATACTTTTAACTTTCATGAAGTTAATTTGAATCAGGAACTGCTTGAGACAGTCTGGTCTTTTTTAAACGACTATACCGAGATTAACTCCGCGTACCAATATTTTTAAGAGGGTTCTTACAGCCTGTGTATTCAAATATATGTATATATATATATAGTCTGTATAAGACTAGCAGGTTGGCCACTGTCATTTGTCTGTTCTATGATCTATGGCATACTGATGAGAACTAATAAGTTCGAAACCAGTCTATGTCTGATCAGGGAATTGACAAATGACATTGGCTACCAATTTTCATGAGTTGTAAGGTATAATTCAATGCAGGTCGGGGTATTTGCCCGCTGAGTAGTTGTTTCCTGCAAATCATGTATAATAACAATATATATATATATATATATATATATATATATATATATATATATATATATATATAAACAATAATAGACAATTTTAAAATTTGTTCAATGCTGAAATTATCAGATTGAATCGAAGGCACTTGAAACCTTACAAGCGCACTGGAGATGATATTATTTTAAATAAATTGTATTATATATACAGGGTGTCTCACCGGGAACTGAATCGATTGATATAGAGAAAAGTACGTATCGGATTTTTAAAATTTAGATAATTGCTAATGTCGGTGTGGCCAATCCAACTAAAATAATTACAAGCAGCTGGCACTTCCCCTTATACTGGAAGTCGATACCAACTTGCTTATTTCAAATGGAACACCCTATATATTTTAGGGTTTTCGAAAAGAGCATAAAATTCTGAGTCAAGAATATGTAGCATATCCTATACCTAAACATAGCCGTTTCAGAGATATTTGACATTTTATAGAAAATTTAACAGGTGCAACGGTTTGCAAGAACCGTTATAACTTTCTTCGTGTAAAAGATCCTCATTTGCTTCTTGTCATATAAAAATAACACAAGGAGAACTATGTTCTATAACTGAAATAAATTCAATAATATCATACCTAGTGTTCCGTTTTTCGCGTTACATTTTGTCAACTTCAAACAGCGAAAACTTGTTTAGGTCAAATGGAACACCCTGTAACTTTTTACGTCAAGTTGTGTAAAATTGAATTCCCTTTTTTCTGATATTAGCATTGTGGGGGTTAAAGTTACAACTTTTTGAAATATTTGCGATTTTATTGGAAATTCATGAACTGTTGTAATCATTTCATCAAAATAGCCATGATTAGAAACAATCAGTCATTATCTTATGTCAAAAAATGCCAGCACGTTTAAATTACACCCACGAAGACTTCTTAAATTTGTTTTTATTTATGGAGAATGTTATAAAGTAATATCATGAACTTGCAGCACATTTGCTACTCGATATCATATTTTAAATAAATCTCTGCTATTTTAGTTCATGCCATATCTTCAATTCGATTAATACGCATGTTACAACTTTAGTGTTATTTTGCGTTTTTGTGGATATCGAGTAGCAAATGTGCTGCAAGTTCTTGATATTACTTTATCACATTCTCCATAAATAATAAATAAATTTAAAAAGTCTTCGTAGGTGTAATTTAAACGTGCTGGCATTTTTTGACGTAAGATAATGACTGATTGTTTCTAATCATGGCTATTTTAATGAAATGATTACAACAATTTTTGAATTTCTAATAAAATCGCAAATATTTCAAAAAGTTGTAACTTTAGCCCCCACAATGCTAATATCAGAAAAAAGGGAATTCAATTTTACACAACTTGACTTAAAAAAATACAGGGTGTTCCATTTGACCCAAACAAGCTTTCGCTGTTTGAAGTTGACAAAATGTAACGCGAAAAACGGAACACTAGGTATGACATTATTGAATTTATTTCAGTTGTAGAACATATTTCTCCTTGTGTTATTTTTATGTGACAAGAAGCAAATGAGGATCTTTTACACGAAGAAAGTTATAACGGTTCTTGCAAACCGCTGCACCTGTTAAATTTTCTATAAAATGTCAAATATCTCTGAAACGGCTATGTTTAGGTATAGGATATGCTACATATTCTTGACTCAGAATTTTATGCTCTTTTCGAAACCCCTAAAATATATAGGGTGCTCCATTTGAAATAAGCAAGTTGGTATCGACTTCCAGTATAAGAGGAAGTGCCAGCTGCTTGTAATTATTTTAGTTGGATTGGCCACACCGACATTAGTAATTATCTAAATTTTCAAAATTTTCTGATGCGTACTTTTCTCTATATCGATCGATTGCAGATCAGAATCAGAATATTGATATTTTTCAATAATGGGGATCTCTGTCTATGTTCACCTATCAATTTTCCTCATTATATTTTATAATATTCCTTATGTACAAACAATCTCGCTAATTTTTCCATGCACTATAAATTTTTTTTTAGCTACATTTTATATTTTTTTTTCTTGTCTAATACTAGTCAGTTTAGATTTTAGGCTCATGTTAATTCTTTCTCTCCCACTTTATTATATATATTTAAGCTACTCACTATGTGTACTGTATATTAAATATGTGTTGTTTCCCAACTAATAAATGGTCTTTGTAGTACAGATAAACAAACAAATAAATAAATAATTTAATTAAAAAAGAGAAAGCTAAATATGTTAAGAACAAATTGGACAAAAATAAGCCATCTTCATAAAATTGTCATTATCATTAAACTTGAACATGTGCAATTTTATGGTTTCAGGTGTAGTAACTTAAGATAGGACACCATGATAGTTGATAGTGAATCAAGATTGTTTTAACATTTGAATAATTTGAAGCAATATCTTATGGTGATTTTATAACAATAATATTTTTTGATTGGTTCTATTAGAAACTTCACGGCAGTGGTCTACTTACTAATAACTAGAAATAAACGGCAAACAGCAAAAGTTAAATAAGTAAAGGAAAGAGCCCCGAATGCAGTTTCTCAAAGTTGCCAACTTAAGAAAACTTTTAAAACATTATGTTGCGAAAATTGATTTTATTAGCAGTGTCTAAAAAATTCTGTTTTAAAATGCTATAAATCTTCTTTAGGTGGGTGAAAGTTTTCCTAACGCTGACGTTTCAACTAAGTTTCAGTTTTTTTGAATAACATCGTTTTGATATATGGCTTAAAAATAAACATACTAAATTCTCGAAGTAAAATGGATAGGGGCAGTCTTTATCTTCAGCATTCCTTTTAGCTGCGCATATTTTCCAACGTCTCTTACAAAATAAAGTTGTGTGTATTTGATCCGTTAAAGAGGAGCAATAATTCTCGTATTGAAAAACACCGTTAATTTAATACATTTATTTAGCTCATTTTTTTAAATGTTTGTACTCCAAATATTACAACTAAAAAATAGGAAAAATTGCGTTAATTTTTACAAAAATTCTGTCTAATGTAAGTTTTCTGGTTGAGGTTTTCCTGGAGTTTACTTTAGCCTGTTTTATATTACTGGCTCGAATAAATTAAATCAAAAAATAAAAACCGTACCGAAACAAGGTTTTCTAAGTGTATATCGCCTACATCCCGACACTACAGCAGAAGACTTAGACGCCTGTTTGAAAGAGACAGCACCAGAAATTCCTTTTCGCTGTACTTTAGTAAAAAGTAACGTATACCAGTCTAGCTTTAAAGTTTCATTCCCGGAAAACTTTATGGAGCATGTGTACAACCCGAAAATTTGGCCTGATGGAGCCGCTGTATGTACATACACATTTCAAAATCAAAATTTTCCCAGGAGAAGCCTGCCACATCACCGGCGTCGTTAATATGCAAATCAACGAGTGGTAATTTTTCAATATTTCATCTTAACACTCAATCGATTAGGAATAAATGGAACGAAATTGAATTTTATTTACTATATTTACATAATTCTTTTCAAATTACTTATAATGTTCTATGTTTTAGCGAGCACTGGCTCTTAACTAACGAGATTGAATTTTTTAAAATTCAAGGATATATTTTAGCATCTTCATTCAGTAGAAAACAAAGGGCGCATGGAGGCGTCATGATTCTTGTACAAAATGATATCGAATTTCAACCTCTTGATGAAGTGGTACAACTTTCCCATGAAATGATATGTGAACTCTCTGCCATAAAGGTTGTTCAATATAATATTATTATAATCGCCTTGTACAGGTCACCGGGTGGGGACTTTAATCTTTTCTTAGACATATTGCATGAAGTTTTTGAACTAATTAGAATCTTAAATAAAAAAGTGATAATTACTGGCGATTTTAATGTATATTTTAATTCAGACAATTTAAATAATTTAAAATTCTCAGATTTTATAAACTTCTTTGGTTTCATTTGTTTAGTTAATGAACCTATAAGAAAAAATAACTGTTTAGATAATTTTCTACTAAATTTTGACTCTTGCGTGCATCACACGTCCTATGCAGTTGATACAAATTTGTCGGACCATAAAGCCATTGTTTTAGAGCTAAACATAAATAAAGAATCACCAAAGCCAAATAATATACGATATAGGCCAGTAACCCAGGTAGGTCTTAACACCTTGTATAATAGTTTAAGTACAATAGATTGGAATTTAGTTAATGACGAAAAACTGAGTACTGACGAAAGATTCCAAACGTTTATGAATATTCTTGTTGAACATATTGATGCCGCTTTTCCAATTAAAGTAAAAAAAGTAATTTCTGAAAATTCAAAGATAGAATGGTATAATGACGAGCTACGAGAGATGCGCGATAATCTAATTTTTTTCCATTACTTAAAAAAGCAACATCCAAATTTGACAGGCATAGATGATAGGTTGAGACAATACAGATGGCTCTATAGGAAAAAAATTGACTACTACAAAAAAAAACGAACGAATCTTATATTTCTCGTAGTGCAAATATGTCAAAAGCATCTTGGGATATAGTCAATTCTAAACGTGTAAACAAAAAAAGTACAGCTAGTGATTGTGATTTAATTTCAAACGATTTTAATAATTTTTTTGTAAATGTCGCCTTTGATACTACTAAAAACATATCAACTACTATAGATCCCATCAGTTTGATCACAACAGATATTACAAATAAAAATTATTTTGGTTTTTCCGAGATTTCTTTTATCGAAATGCGCGACTTTTTAAAGAATTTTAAATATAATCCGAGTAAAGATGTGTATGATATAAATATTAACATAATAAAATACGTACAAGATATTATTATTATTCCCTTTACAAAATTGGTTAATTTATGTATAAGAAATGGAATTTTTCCACAGTGCCTCAAAACATCAAAAGTAATTCCACTTTTTAAGAAAGGCGATATGAATGAAATGAACAACTATTGATCTATATCAATCATACCTATGTTGGGAAAAATAATAGAGAAAGTTCTGTTTCGGCAACTTGTTACTTTTCTTGAATGCAATAATCTTTTGTCAAATTGTCAATTTGGTTTTCGCTCCGGAAAATCTACGGTTGATGCAATTAACAAAATGGTGGAAAGCATAATTGTGGCATTTGAAAATAAAAGTTTTGCTGGAAGTACTTTTTGCGATTTGTCGAAAGCATTCGACTGTGTACAGCATGATATCCTGGTTAAAAAACTTCAAAAATTCGGGTTAAATACTTCAGCTGTAAACTTTATTCAATCATATCTTACGGGTAGAGATCAGATAACTGTATATAATGGAGTATCGTTGTTACCAGCAAAAGTAAAATTCGGAGTACCTCAAGGGTCCGTACTCGGGCCCCTATTATTTTTAATATATGTTAATGATCTACCTAATTATATAAATGACACTTTACTAGTATTATTTGCTGATGATACTACCATGATCAATACAAATAACAGTGAAATCAATTTATTACGGGATATGCAATGCTCACAGTTAAAGGCTTCTGAGTGGTTTAGATCGAATAAACTGCATCTTAATGAGTCAAAGACACAAACTATGTTTTTTTCAACCAGGTGCCTAGATCATTTTGACAATCCCGGAAATGCGAAATTTTTGGGAGTAATCATGGATCCACATCTATGCTGGGATCAACATATCGATTACCTATGTGGTAAACTATCCAAAATTGTATTCTTGATAAGAAACTTAATGGCAGAGCTGCCACCAAATATTATAAAAACAGTTTATTTTTCCTTATTCCAAGGTGTATTCTCTTATGCAATACTTACCTGGGGACACTCCTCTCATGTACGCAGAATATTCTCGTTGCAGAGACGTGTTATGAGAATAATGGCACGACTAAAGTTTAGGCAAGATGTAAAGCAAAAATTTACAGAGCTAAATATCTTAACAGTTCCCAGTTATTATATTCTTACGACGCTCATGCATGTTAAACAAAATATCAATAAATATGTTCCACACAGGGATATACATGAATATAATACCAGACATAGAGACCAAATTTGTTTAGATTAAACCAGATTATTTAAAAGCCAAAATGCAATAAACTATTATGGCCCGAAATTTTTTAATAAGTTACCAACAGACATCAAGCAGTTACCGGAAAGAAAATTTCACTCTAAAATTAAACAAATTCTGCTGAATGGAGCATACTACTCATTGGACGAGTTTCTATCTGATGTTTTGTATTAATTGTAAATGTATGTGTATATATGTGTATGTATATATGTGTATGTATATGTATATATGTGTACATATATTATTTAAGTGTTTTTATTGTCAGTTTGTCGATGTATGATATACATGTGATGTAATATACAAATATTTTTTCTATTGTTCTTTGACTTGTGTACACTCATTGAGTATTAGCATCAATAAATTATTATTATTATTATTATTATTATATTTATTTTATATATTTTTTATTTATTTTATTTATTTCAAGCACATCCAACATAGATATAAATAGAATATAATTTTTAAGACTCAAGAAAGAGAGAAAAAAAAAACAGATTGGCTTAGTGATTTATTAAAACTCTCTTAATTTGAGAAATGTTAAATTATAACTAATGTGAGTTTGAAATATTGTAAATTCAGGATATCTACCAGGGATCTGCGTTGCTATGCCTCTCTACAATGGTATATAGCAGGCAGCTTCGCGATCATTGTAAAAATAAATTTTAAATAATTATCGATTTACAATATGACTAAATTGTCGTTGGTAACACTAAGTGACTATGAGTATATCATAAACGTCAGTTTTTCATTACTTTGCGTTCAATTTAGGATCATCTAATTCACTTTCAAATGTAACACGATTTACCTTTACTTAGGTCTAATTCCTTAGAAGAATTGGGTGATCGTTTTTATTCGCTCGGCCAATTAACTAGCTCATTACGTTAACGTAATGCGAAGGTGGACCGCCAAACTATTAAAGTTAAATTGCTTTGTTTCACGAAAGGTTTCTAAAGACCATTTATACTTCAACAAAAGTGTTCATAGCACATAAAATTACCGTAGAGGTTTGATATTTGATGCATTTAGTTAGTCATAGTTGAAAGGTTGCGTCCTTAACATTATGGCATTAATATTTATGGCGACCGAGAGTGGAGGGTAGGTGATATATTATGATACAATTATTACCATAATTTGTTCCCAAAGTGCTGAAATTCTGTTACAAATTCATATTAATAGCTCCCATAACACATAAATGTAGCGCTGTTCAAACATAAACATATATCCTGCACGAATTTTCTATAACCAATAAAACTTTAATGCGTAAAATTTGCAGTAGGCTGCTGTCGGCTGCAGATTCTTAATTCAGTAGGATACGTATAGCCATTTGTCCTTATACCGTTTGTATTTAAACTTACTCAGACCTACAAGATCTAAGTTATTTTTAAATTGTCAGGTCAATGGCTGTGCAAAATAATTGGGACTGATATAGTCGAGTTTATCTATTCCCGGCACTTAAAAAACGCAACAAAAACTTTGCTTAATTATTATCGCCCTTAGGCCAAGCGACATAGTCTCATCAAACAAGCCGATACACATTAAAAACCTATAGAGTTAAGCGAATCAATTTTCGGTAGATATAGCACAAAGAGTAACGGTATTTTAGTGAGGTCGTAAAGTTTTTGTTGCGTTTGTTGAGTGCCGGAAAGCCTTGACCTCGACTATACCTACAAAACTTTAGTAGATGCGTCAGTGGAGACTTTAATATTCCCGAACTCCAATCATACTATGAAACTAATAATGCTTCTGTATTATGCAATATACTTTTGGTCTGTAGCATTCTTACTATCCATTGTTGTTTTCTTTTATATACGTTTTTACTTTACTTGTACTTTTTAGTTTAATATGTAATCTCTAAAATTGTCACGTTTTGTATCCTATTTATGGACAGTCTTGTCTGTTGGATTTTATCTTGATAAATAAATAAATTAGTTTAAATGTGACAACTTTATATAAAAGTCTAAAAGTCTATATAAAAAAATTAGAACATCACAAGTTGTCTATCTTTTTGAAGGAATAGTAATCACATGTAGAAAATACCAGTAACCTAAGTGAAGGTCAAAATTCTCTTGGGGTACCTGAAGAGGCGTCTAGGAGCAACCTATCAATAATTTACCAAAATGTAAGGGGCCTTAATACAAAGACTTCCACATTATTAAACAATATTAGTGCTACCATAGATGAATATGACATCATAGGAATAACAGAAATTTGGCTGACCGAAGGTGTATATGAAAATGAAGTATTTCCCAGTGATTTTTTGGTGTTCAGAAAGGATAGATGTCGTGAAAGTAGTGGAAAAACCAAGGGTGGGGGAGTAATTCTTGCTGTCAAAAACATATATAGTACAAAGCAAATACATATGGATTTAGCGATCGATTTATTGATACGGTTTGTGTAAAAGTAAATACATCTGAGTCTAATGCACTATATGTTATCTTAGTATATATCGATCCGGCCTGTAACATCAACACTGTAAGTAATTTTTATAATTTCTTGGAAAATTTACCATTTCTCTATAACAATAATTTCCTAATCATGTTAGATTTTAATATCTCCAAACTGAATCAGTATTACAAGAGCAATACATACGGTATGTTAGAGAACTTATAAATTTTTCAAACTTTTTTGACTGTAAGCAGTATAACAGAATAACAAATTATTTAGACCGTATATTAGATCTGGCGATATCGAATCAAAATTGTACATTCCAACGTAGCCCATTTTGTTTAGTAGATGAGAATGCACATGATCCAACTTTGTTTATAGAGATCTCTTTAGTATCAATAAATTAACGCAATTGTCGTCTCCATTAAAATCTACCTATAATTATAAAAAGGCGAATTTCAATCTATTATATGAACTATTTAGGAACACAGGTTGGACTGATATTGGAAGGTTTTCTGATATAAATGAAGCTGTAGAATATTTCTATTCCATTATATACAATATATAAAATGTATCCCAAAAACAAAAACTTCCAAGAAATATCCAGTTTGGTTTAACAACCAAATCATAAAAGATCTAAGAAAAAAGGACAGAATTCGTAAAAAATATAACTTCTCTCAATCAAACGATTTAAAAAATGAATATAGTAATCTAAGAGCAAAACTAAAAAAGGATATTGATCAAGCATACAAACAGTATATAAATAAAATACAAGAGGATATTAGCGTTGATTCAAGGACATTCTGGCAATTTATGAAGGACAAAAAAGGGGCAGTCTCCTTCCCAAATACTATGCACCTAGACCACCTAGAATGTAAAAGCGGGGAGGCAATTGCAGATGCATTCGCAAGTCACTTTAAAAGTGTATATAATGTAGATTTCCATGGAGATGACTCACACATAAAACTAAATCCGCACATGGATGAAGTAGTTGTAAACTCTATTACACAAAATGAGATACGTGATGCTGTAAAAAGACTAAAATCAAACAAAGCAGTTGGACCCGACAGGTTATCCTCTTACATCGTTAAAGGTTGTATCGACTTTTCTTGTATACCCGCTTCACTACCTGTTTAACCTAAGTTTAAAAGCCAAAGTATATCCTGAAATCTGGAAAGAAGTCCGTCTTTGTCCAGTACACAAGAAAGATGATAAAAGCGATATTAAGAATTATAGGCCTATTGCTATACTATCAGTCCCAGCAAAACTTTATGAATCGATTATCTATGACGACTATAGATGAGTCTCCAATAGCATATCCATTCACCAGCATGGCTTTATGAGACAGAGGTCAACTGCTAGTAACCTGATTAATATCACTCAGTTCATATCCCAAAAAATACACGAAGGAAATCAGGTGGATGTTGTTTATACCGACTTTCAAAAGGCGTTTGACTCGGTGTCGCATAATTTCCTACTCTGTAAACTTAAGAATGAATTTGGATTCCATGAGAATCTTATAGAACTCCTCACATCATATTTACATAATAGAGAACAGTATGTGCCTGTAAGTGGTTATACATCGAAACAGTTTCTTGCCTTGTCCGGAGTCCCTCAGTGTTCCAATCTTGGACCACTGTTATTTCTCATGTTCATAAATAGTCTTACTGAAATAATTAGAGCCTCCAAATATCTATTATTCGCAGATGATTTAAAGATTTACGTTAAAGTTGAAAGTAATATGGACTGCTTCCTGCTCCAAAATGACATTAATAATTTATATCAATGGACACTTCAAAATAAATTGTATCTTAACATTAACTCCAATTATATTTAATTACAAAATAAATGATACAGGTTTGGCTAGGGTTGAAACCATGAGGGGAGGTATAACATTTGACACCCAGCTCACATTTAGTAACCATATTTCCGCCATGATAAATAAGGCCAATAAAATGTATGGATTCATAGTACGCAATACGAAGATGTTTAACAATACAGGAGCTATTAGGTGATTATATATTTCGTATGTAAGATCTCAGTTGGAATATTGCTCAATTGTCTGGAATCCATTTTATCAAATACACAAAAATAGCATAGAAACAATACAAAATAAAGTTTTAAGGTTTTTAAATTATAAAGAGACTGGTTTATATGATTTCGATGTAGATAAAGATATATTAAGGGACATATTGTATACTTATATAAATTGTTACATGGCAATGTAGACGATAGTAGTTTCCTGTCCATGATAAGTTTAAGTGTCCCCCACTATCCTACTAGAACTTATAGAACTTTCCACTTAGAGCTGGCAGGTACAAATTATCAAATCAGTTCCCCTCTCCACAGAATATGTAATAACTATAATATGATCCAAGCCAACTGTGATATATTTGACATCAGTATAAAAAAACTAAAAACCATGTTAAATTCATTGTTTTAAGCCATTGCTTTTTAATATTATGTTAATATTAAGCTAGTATTAAGTTAGTTTTAGGTTAATGTAAATATCAAATGTACCATATCACTCTGTAATAGGACTTGCCTGTTGAGTGCATTACCAAATAAATAAATAAATAAATTTAGGAAAGAAGTTGATATTGGGAGGCTTTATTTTCAATTAATGCATTCATATTTTTTTGAAATACCAATATCACTAGTTCAGCAACAGTTGCATTCTGTCGTTCTTTTTGATAAATCATCTTCTTCAATGTAGGCTGATTTTATTTGCAAATCACTAATTACAGCATTTTAATGTAGCGTTAAGAACGTATTAACTTGAATTGTTTCAACATCAAAAATATTAATACGGAGTTGGATGTTAGCGAATTCCAGCAAATAAGAGACAAAGGAAGAGAACTTCGTACTTGGGATGGGTAGATAATACACAGAGTTTAATCGAATTTGGAAGTTAGGTATATGAATTTTGACTTGGTAAATAATTCACCACAATCAATCTGATTACTTGAGTTTCTATGGAACGTGCATAACATAATATTTTCCCGTATTGTTTGGTTTATTAACGTAGCGGGACTCTACAGCAATGGTTAATTAATGAATATTCGACAGTTCCGGGACTCAGTATCACAACGGGATTAAATAAATAATTTCCGGACGATAATAATTTATTTTAATAGCTACAGATATTTCAAAACTCTACGAGGACCGGTCAATTATTGGATATGTTCCTTGCAAACACTAACACGTTGAAGAAAGCCAAGCACGAGCCCTCCCAGAAAACACCTGTATTCAATTCATGTCGTAGGTGCGAAAATTAATTATTAGTTTCTGTTACTTTCCTAATGCATATAGGGTGGATAGAGTATTAAAAGTATATGGAGAACGGGTAAATATATCCTTTTGAAAATTTTGGTACCATAGTAACAAAGTATGCTCTGTCAGTCTAAAATATTGTTGACAGCGCGGCGTTGTCAAATTTAGGTAAACCTGGCAACATACATGAAACAAAGTGTATTTATTGAGAAAAGTTCAAAACGTAAGGGAAAACAAAATCGTAATAACAGCGTAAACTCTTTCTCACTTTCTCTTGACAATGAATTATTTTCATGGTATTGAGATAAATACATAAATCAATAAATTATCTAAAATAAGTATCTAATCTTATTAGAAGATCAAAAAATAACGTGAAAGTTGACTTAATGACATTATAAACTTTCCCCCCATACAAAAACCCTATTGCTGTAACTTAGAGTAAATGTTCGATATGGTCTCCACCTACTTTTATGCCTTTTCTAATCGTATTCATAAAAGATTTTCTTACATTGAAAAATACATTTCGCTGCGTTTTGTATTCTGTCCCACCAGGTAGATTTACTATTAGCGTCTAATAAATCTGAAATTATTTCTTGTGTTCAATAATCATTCGTTTTACTCACCAGGTTTCTTCGCACCCAAATGCATCTGGTTCTGTTATTGATGGAGCTGCTTTGGTTCATATGTTGGTGCCGAGGACCAGTACAATATTTCAACAGTACAATGAATCTGTCATAGAACCCTACCTAAATCTGAGATTAAAACTAGTAGGGTGGATATTGTGTTGTGGACAAGAAGTAGCTGTCAGTAATGAGGAAAATACCCAATAGTTTCAACAAAGCCCTGGCTGAACATTAAAATAATAATAAAGGATCTTGCTGAAGTACAGTACACTGGAAAACAAGAACACAGCAAATAAAAATACAAAGTGATATCATCAGATCGAAGAAGAAGTAAAGACCGGCTCCTTAAATAGAAACGTCGAAAATATTCCAGCAACTGCTCATGCACCACTGCAATACTTAAAATGAGACTTTTTCAATGTAACGTTTGAAAAAATTGTCAGAGCCTCAGGAACTCAGGGAAAAAGTTGAACTGCGGTGGACAGCAAACACTGTCAAGAATCAATGTGCTACAAGTGTAATAAACTGATTTAAGGTGTCATTGCGTTTAAAGTACTCTGCGCTCAAGCACTCTTTTGTGTAATAGGTAGGCCATTAGTCACAAATAGACGTCTTCTGAATACCTTAAATAGTCTTATATCTAAGTTAGAGTATATCTAATGTACTTTCTAAATTGTATTTAAAAAGTTTATCAAAAATACGTGTTTTGTATTTGTATATATTTACAAAAAACAAAAACTGTTGTTATCCTGCGGCGCCCTCTATGATCAAACGTGATGTAATACATACATTATTGTTTATTAGAATAAAAAAAGTTCCTCTAGCAAATTTGGCGAAGACCAGTCAAGAGGCTGTTGAGTTATTGCTAAAAACGAAAAAATAATTAGAACTTTGACATCCTGTATCTTTTTCCACAGCTAGATTTTACTAAAGCATATTTGGTTATATTCTCATATTTTGACCCAAAGTATCTACCCCTGGACTATGGCCTATATTAATGGCCCACCCTGTATATGAACTTTAACGTTTTTTTGCTTTTTCTGTTTTCAGGTAAAACTATGCATTTTTGTGAAAAATACCAAGGCAGCGAAGTTGTAGTGCATAAAATTTCCTACAAGTTTTGTCTATACTTTTTTTTTTGAGTTCCGCATAGTTTCGCCGCTAGAGGGCGCAATATTTATATATGCATTTGCGCCCTTTTTAGATTTTGAGCCAAAATGATGTATTTTTATGAAAAATTTTATGTAACTGTATATGAAACAAAACGCTAAAATTCATATATATGTATATATTTCTCAAAAACCACACCTTTTTAGAACTGCGAGGGGTGAAAAATCATGTTTAGACAACCCAAATACTTAACTTTTTAGGTCTCATAACTGTGGGAATATTTTCCATGAAACAGCGATTTTTTGACTAATTTGAAAGAACTGCACCTTCTAGTAGTATGTATGTACCTCTAAGTCATATTTATAAACAAATGCTTATAAATCGAAAAGCTATTAGTTAGGTATACGTACACTATACATATCTGAATAGTAAAATGTGTCAGCTTTCTGAATCAGTAATAATATACAGAGCGTTCCTTTACAAAGAATCATTTTCGACCATTTTTATAAGTCATTTAAACAAAGGTACTTCTAATCTACCGTGTATACTACTGCTAATATAATGTACTACTACAAATATATTCCATATTAAAAAAAGTTACTCAGAAATGGATGTAGATTCTAAAAATATGAAAATATACAGGGTGTTCCATTTAAGATAACGAAGGTGTTGCCAGTTTCATCTACATTTAAAGTCGAGGCAAGAATTCAAGCGATGCACGTCACGAGTGATCTCATTAAAGAAATGTTAATACTAACATTATTTTTAATCATTAATTACGTTAAAAAGAGTAATTCTTGACACCCAGTTATTAAGCTTTTTTCAGACATAGGTACAGTTTAATGTGGCTTCATGATTCTTAGCAGTATTGTCTTATTTATAGAATCGATCTGTGACATGCATCGCTTGAATTCTTGCCTCGACTATAGCAACGCTGCGCTGTCGATAATATTTTAGGCTGACATAGCATATTTTGTTTCCTTGGTACCCAAATTTTCGAGAGGATATGTTTATCTGTTCTCTATACACTTCTAGTAATCCACCTACCATGAATCACCCTGTAAATATCAAGAATGAAGGGTACAAAGCTGTAAAAGACAAGCCGCTATAGAGGTATCTGGCAAGTTGCTCTCGATTGGTCCTGTTATAAAGGCATCAAAACAATGTGCTTCGATATAACAAGTGTTCGAATTGATTTCAACTATATATTCCAAAGGCAGCTGCATTTTGTTTCAAGGTAAAATATTCATTGTTTAAATTACTTGCTGGGGTTTTGTTCGAAAAGGTTGATTGGAATAGCGCAATTCTATGCCGAGGGATATTAAATTGATTGTTGAACCTTCCCTCATGTTCACAAATACACTTACAGATGCATAACACTTCTAACAAGGTTAAATTGATAAAATGATCAAATAACAAATTTTCCTACGAACTTCAGCATTCAACCGCTTCCGTCATTTTCCACTGATTATTTTGTTTTTTCTTGTCGTACTTTTAACTAAGTTGCCCCCGAGTGATATATTGTCATTATCGACAACTTCCAATCTTGTTATAAGGAAGCGAAAGTATATCCCAGTTACTACATGCGACATGCGATACTGCGAACTGAAAATAACTGATTTAAGAATCAAAAAACAGATATCACATTTCGTCTTTATATAGACATCAAAAGAGCGTTAAAGCCTTAAAACTTCCCTTGAGGACTTGAATATTTTCCTGAACGAAAAGTTTATATTGCTCTAACTGGTAATGCTGCGTTGTTACACGAGGATAGTGATCCGAAATAAGTAAAAATGTACGCAAGTATATATTCTTGAAAGGGAGAATAGAAGTAGAATTCATTATTGTTGAAAAATTTCAAAACCGAGCAAATTTTCGTAGAGGCTGGGCAATAATGGCTTATTTTCAGTTCTTTACTCTTCATGTCGTTCCTAGTATACAAGGGCCTATATATTTTAAAGTGTTGGTTTACATCGTATACAAAGTGAACCGATATTTTTTCAGTCGTGTTTTCCCTTCATAGCAGCACACATTACTAATAATCTGCCCATTCGATACCACAATATGTCAATGGAAATGATTAAACGTAAACTAAAGGAAGACATAATCGTATTTTATTGTATTGTACTGCATTTCATTGCATTGCATTGTATTGTCTTGTTTTGTCCTGTCCTGTACTGCTGTGCACTGCACGGGACCGGGTAGGGCGGGACCATATTGAACGGACTGTCTTACGGGCCAACAGCGAACTGGCCACGTCCCGTCAAAATTTGACACCGCTCAACCATAGATAACGCACTATACTCCATAAAGTATTTAAAATAACAGTACCACGTCGTTGAACATAGAGGATTCTGAATAACTTCCGTCTCGGCACTTTCGACCATTATTCATTGGCTTTCGTCTTGAAAAGCACGCGGCCGTTTGCTCTTCCGATTGCCAAATTCATCTGCAACCATCCTCAAATGTAGGTGATCTTCGGAAATTTTCCGTTATTTTGGATATTGATTTATTTTGTGGAACTAGTCTTGAGGGAAAATTGACACTACTTGGTAGGATTTTAGGCAAAAAAACAGTAAGTATGCTTTTTCCATTGTTCCCAGTTCACCTGTTGACATGTGATTCTTGCTATTTTGGGCCGTTTCCGCTTCCACTGTCGCTCCCGCTCCCTGTATGCTGTTAACAACTGTGACTCTGGGTACGCTGCTATACGTTGTTTTTTTGAATATCACTTTTGGATTATTTCCTTATATCCTTCTGGGGACGATTCGAAGACCGTGGCCAGGCCACGTTACCGAGGGTCTACGGAATCGTCGAAAACCCTGTCCTATCTTTAGGAGCTCGTCGCTGAGGATTCCAGTTGGTAAAACTGCATTTATAACCATCAATTTCATATTTTATTCGTTGGATTTCACATTGAAAACAAAACACCCGACAGAGACTTTCTTGGATAATTAATTTCAACTCATATTTTTTTAACATACTTAATTTAATTTAATCGTACGCCAGCGGTAGCTCCCAAACGGTAGTGCGTAATTTATATTTTAATATTTTTATTTCATAGTACAACATAACCTACAAATAACATCGTATGCGTCATATGCATTGTTAAATTGGAACCTATAGTATGTCCCATATCAGTTGTTGGAGCAATAAAGTGTCTGTATTGAGAGTCAGGTACTTTTATTCTATTGTCACGCCAGGAACTAAGACAGTAGCTACTAATTCATCCCGTAAGTTGTGGGATACAGATGCGCCCAAAAATTACTGAGCTACATTACCTTTCTTTTGTCGTGAGCACTACACCACAATTCCGGGCTAACCGCGTCACGACTATGATACAACCTGTGCCCTGGTTATAGTAAAAATCTACCCTTCCAGTATCAGTCAGGAGGGAAAACCTTCTAGCAATTGAACCGAACGGAACCGCATTGCATTTTATTGTATAACATCGTATCGTATCATATCGCATCGCATGGCATTGCATTGTAGACCGTGACCTCAACCGACAATTTTTTTTTATACATTTATTTAACGTCGGCCTATTTCCGCCACTGAGGCCTAACACCGACGCCTGTAGACGAGCTACCCCCAACCAGGAATTTTGCCGAAACTCTTCCCTTAAGAAGAGTAGGGATCTTTTACTTGCCTAACATTTAATAGACAAGGGACCGACGGTTTTACATCCCCTCCGAAGGATGGTATACCTCCTATACAACTCTCGCCTAAGGTTGTATAGCTTCCGCGCATTCACTGATATACAAGCCGCTGGAAGATGTATGAGGCGAGGACGCGGTTTCCCAACCGACAATTAAAAAGTGATGTTCACTGTACTTTCTATTCTTACATTAACTTCACTGTCATCTTTAATTTTGGCACTATTTTGTCCGATCTAACGTAGAATATGTCTCGATTATATTGTGGTATGAGTACTATAGATTTAATATTGAAAATTTTGAACAAATTTACCATAAAATTTACTATCTATACAATTGATGATACATATGCTGCTATGTCTTCTCCCAAATTGTGTTTCTTCCTCGGTTTTCAATAAACATTCTCTTAAATCCTAGTGTCCTACTATTATTCATAATACTACTGGCTGTACTTACATTTATTTTTTGATACACTTATTTTTATCCTGAGGTAGGTTTGTAAGTTTCTTAAAATATAAAAGTACGATCTATGCAAAATTTCATTCATTTTCTTTAATTTTTTTCATTTATATTTCCTGATTTAATCAGTGTACTGGTTTTACTACTAAAAATGTACAGTTTAAACTTCGGTAATAATTCTTTGCAATATTCTTATTTACGTCATCAAATAAGCATAAGAATTATTATCATTACACTGTTATAATTGTGTTATGACTGCGAGTTTGCGAAAAAAGCATGTAAAGCTATAAGGAAACACATTTAACCAACAGTATCTCGAAGTGAGAAACTTACACACTTCCGCCGTTAACAAAGAATATATTTTTAGTACATGTTCGTTACTTCTTAATTAAAACTTCAAGCAAATTATAATATAATGAGCCATTTATTTAGCTTTTGGCTTTTAGTAAAACATTCGTATTATAGCGTTTTATAAAACATTTTCTAGGGCTGAAAGTCAACCCTCTAATTTCAAGTTTAACCATTATAATTCCTAAACAGTGCACTTCATTCTAGAGAGTTAACAAAGTGCAAAGTTACGCAATCAAACTGAGGATCGTATTGCTGGCTGCAGATGTCTGAGAGGAAACCCTTGTTTGTATTATTTTGACCTCATTAGACTACCTTCTATTTCACCATTAATTTAATGAAGTTAACCACATTAATTATGTGAGACTGTCGTGTAGTTTTGGAATATTTCGGAGTGAGGGAATATCGTCTATGTCGAGGGATATTAAATTGATTGTTGAACCTTCCCTCATGTTCACAAATACAATTACAGATGCATAACACTTCTAACAAGGTTAAATTGATAAAATGATCAAATAACAAATTTTCTTACGAACTTTAGCATTCAATCGTTTCCGTCATTTTCCACTGATTATTTTGTTTTTTCTTGTCGTACTTTTAACTAAGTTGCCCCCGAGTGATATATTGTCATTATCGACAACTTCCAATCTTGTTATAAGGAAGCGAAAGTATATCCCAGTTACTACATGCGACATGCGATACTGCGAACTGAAAATAATTGATTTAAGGATCAAAAAACAGATATCACATTTCGTCTTTATATAGACATCAAAAGAGCGTTAAAGCTTTAAAACTTCCCTTGAGGAATTGAATATTTTTCTGAACGAAAAGTTTATATTGCACTAACTGGTAATGCTGCGTTGTTACACGAGGATAGTGATCCGAAATAAGTAAAAATGTACACAAGGATATATTCTTGAAAGGGAGAATAGAAGTAGAATTCATTATTGTTGAAAAATTTCAAAACCGAGCAAATTTTCGTAGAGGCTGGGCAATAATGACTTATTTTCATTTCTTTACTCTTCATGTCGTTTCTAGTATACAAGGGCCTATATATTTTAAAGTGTTAGTTTACATCGTATACAAAGCGAACCGATATTTTTTCAGTCGTGTTTTCCCTTCATAGCAGCACACATTACTAATAATCTGCCCATTCGATACCACAATATGTCAATGGAAATGATTAAACGTAAACTAAAGGAAGACATAATCGTATTTTACTGTATTGTACTGCATTTCATTGCATTGCATTGTATTGTCTTGTTATGTCCTGTCCTGTACTGCTGTGCACTGCACGGGACCGGGTAGGGCGGGACCATACTGGACGGACTGTCTTACGGGCCAACAGCGAACTGGCCACGGCCCGTCAAAATTTGACACCGCTCAACCATAGATAACGCACTATACTCCATAAAGTATTTAAAATAACAGTACCACGTCGTTGAACATAGAGGATTCTGAATAACTTCCGTCTCGGCACTTTCGGCCATTATTCATTGGCTTTCGTCTTGAAAAGCACGTGGCCGTTTGCTCTTCCGATTGCCAAATTCATCTGCAACCATCCTCAAATGTAGGTGATCTTCAGAAATTTTCCGTTATTTTGGATATTGATTTAATTTGTGGAACTAGTCTTGAGGGAAAATTGACACTACTTGGTAGGATTCTAGGCAAAAAAACAGTAAGTATGCTTTTTCCATTGTTCCCCGTTCACCTGTTGACATGTGATTCTTGCTATTTTAGGCCGTTTTCGCTTCCACTGTCGCTCCCGCTCCCTGTATGCTGTTAACAACTGTGACTCTGGGTACGCTGCTATACGTTGTTTTTTTGAATATCACTTTTGGATTATTTCCTTATATCCTTCTGGGTACGATTCGAAGAGAGCCTTCGCCGCCATTTCGGATCGCTCCACGGCCGTGACCTGGGCCAGGCCACGTTACCGAGGGTCTACGGAATCGTCGAAAACCCTGTCCTATCTTTAGGGGCTCGTCGCTGAGGATTCCAGTTGGTAAAACTGCATTTATAACCATCAATTTCATATTTTATTCGTTGGATTTCACATTGAAAACAAAACACTCGACAGAGACTTTCTTGGGTAATTAATTTCAACTCATATTTTTTTAACATACTTAGTTTAATTTAATCGTACGCCAGCGGTAGCTGCCAAACGGTAGAGCGTAATTTATATTTTAATGTTTTTATTTCATAGTACAACATAACCTACAAATAACATCGTATGCGTCATATGAATTGTTGAATTGGAACCTATAGTATGTCCCATATCAGTTACTGCAGCAATAAAGCGTCTGTATTGAGAGTCAGGTACTTTTATTCTATTGTCACGCCAGGAACTAAGACAGCAGCTACTAATTCATCCCGTAAGTTATGGGATACAGATGCGCCCAAAAATTACTGAGCTACATTACCTTTCTTTTGTCGTGAGCACTACACCACAATTCCGGGCTAACCGTGCCACAACTATGATACAACCTGTGCCCTGGTTATAGTAAAAATCTACCCTTCCAGTATCAGTCAGTAGGGAAAACCTTGTAGCAACTGAACCGAACGGAACCGCATTGCATTTTATTGTATGGCATCGTATCGTATCATATCGCATCGCATGGCATTGCATTGTAGACCGTGATCTCAACCGACAATTTTTTTTTTTATACATTTATTTAACCTCGGCCTATTTCCGCTACTGAGGCCTAACACCGACGCCTGTAGACGAGCTACCCCCAACCAGGAATTTTGCCGAAACTCTTCCCTTAAGAAGAGTAGGGATCTTTTACTTGCCTAACATTTAATAGACAAGGGACCGACAGCTTTACATCCCCTCCGAAGGATGGTATATCTCCTATACAACCCTCGCCTAAGGTTGTATAGCTTCCGCGCATACACTGATATACAAGCCGCTGGAAGATGTATGAGGCGAGGACGCGGTTTCCCAACCGACAATTAAAAAGCGATGTTCACTGTACTTTCTGTTCTTACATTAACTTCACCGTCATCTTTAATTTTGGCACTATTTTGTCCGATCTAACGTAGAATATGTCTCGATTTTATTGTAGTATGAGTACTATAGATTTAATATTGAAAACTTTGAACAAATTTACCATAAAATTTACTGCCTATACAATTGATGGTATGTATGCTGTTATGTCTTCTCCCAAATTGTGTTTCTTCCTCGGTTTTCAATAAACATTCTCTTAAATCCTACTTAAATCCTAATATTATTCATAATACTACTGGCTGTACTTACATTTATTTTTTGATACACTTATTTTTATCCTGAGGTAGGTTTGTAAGTTTCTTAAAATATAAAAGTACGATCTATGCAAAGTTTCATTCATCTTTTTCATTTTCATTTTTTTCATTTATATTTCCGGATTTATCAATGTACTGGTTTTACTAATAAAAATGTACAGTTTAAACTTCGATAATAATTTATGAGACTATAGTTTTGTTCTTTGCAATATTCTTATTTACGTCATCAAATAAGCATAAGAATTATTATCACTACACTGTTATAATTGTGTTATGACAGCGAGTTTGCGAAAAAAGCCTGTAAAGCTATAAGGAAACACATTTAACCAACACTCCCTCGAAGTGAGAAACTTACACACTTCCGCCGTTAACAAAGAATATATTTTTAGTACATGTTCGTTACTTCTTAATTAAAACTTCAAGCAAATTATAATATAATGAGCCATTTATTTAGCTTTTGGCTTTTAGTAAAACATTCGTATTATAGCGTTTTATAAAACATTTTCTAGGGCTGAAAGTCAACCCTCTAATTTCAAGTTTAACCATTATAATTCCTAAACAGTGCACTTCATTCTAGAGAGTTAACAAAGTGCAAAGTTACGCAATCAAACTGAGGATCGTATTGCTGGCTGCAGATGTCTGAGAGGAAACCCTTGTTTGTATTATTTTGACCTCATTAGACTACCTTCTATTTCACCATTAATTTAATGAAGTTAACCACATTAATTATGTGAGACTGTCGTGTAGTTTTGGAATATTTCGGAGTGGGGGAATATCGATAAAGTGGAGAGGATCGATCGCGGTAGGTGCTAGCTTAAAACTTACTTTACCTAACTTAGCGACCTTATGGGATCTATTTTTGGAATAGCCCTTTTATAAAAACTGAAAATATAAATCAGTCGTAAGGATAAGGAACGGAAGTTGCAATCGCGCATTGCCGATTGCTTATACGTACTTTTTTAATACTTTAAAATATGTTGTTGATTAAACTGGGGATATTGTGACATAACGTCACATGTGCAGAAGTTTTAAACCTGCAATAGAGCAGGTCGTTTATGTTGAAAACTGGAGGCGATAAGGTCTTTAATGTTATAGGTGATATATGGCAGAATAACAAAGTTTATGAACCAAACTCCTTTTTTGTACATATAAATTAAAAAAGGCAATAATAGTACAAAGTACCTAAAAATATTTAAAATAATTAAAAGGAAACTAACACTATTTGTGCACTACACTTTTTAAAATTTCGAGTTGATGCGGATCTTTCAACTTTCGACAAAAACCCGTCAACAAGATGCATAATACTGGGCTCCGCAAGGATCTGCCGAAACTGAGGTATATACGGGGACAAAAAAGTACAAATAGAAAAGAGTGGGTCGGAAAGAGGTTTAAATATTAATAGGGTATAAAATATTAGGCTTTGATATGATGAATCGCACTATTTTTAATAGCTTTTATTTAATTTGCAATGTTTGTTAGTTAGTCGGTTAGCTAGTTTGTTTAGGCCAAATCTTGGAATCAAAATTTTAATTAGTTCTAATTAATCTACAGCTTTGAAATTTTGCACTGTGTATAAGTCCGGTGACAATCCACCACAGGTAATAACAACACAGGTAATGACGACCCCCTTTATCTCGGAAGGTTCTAGAAGAGTCTTGTGTGGGAGGGGGCTACACATTTAGAGACAAGGGACACACACACCCAATATCCGTGTATAGTGAAAAAATCCGTCTCACAGTATTATCCACCGCCACGACCGGGAATCGAACCCTGAACTTTTGGGTGAGAGGCAAGTGCACTTACCTCTCGACCATCAGTCATACAATACACTTTAACATTTTCATATAAGAAAAAAATAAGATGGCGGCTTCAAGATGGTGGACGACTTTACCGTTTATGATCTGATTCGACTGAAAATCGATATCTGGAAGTTTTCGAGATCGTTAATTATTAATTATTGGTTAAAATTTAGAAATTCAAAATGGCGGCGCCAATATGGCTGACGACTTTTGTCATTTAGGTCTAAATCGATTAAAATCGATATCTGGGGATTACGAATTTCTAGTCAAAAATTTAGTTCAAATGGCGCACGACTTTACCGTTTATGATCCGATTCGTCTCAAAATCGATATCTGGGGATTACAACAAGGACTAAAAAGTAAATAATAAAGTTATATAAAAAAATATTTTTAAGATAAGCTTTTATTTTATGCTCTAAAATGTAGAAAATAAACTTTAAAGTACAAACCCATCATTATATAATTTTTTATGATATAAAAGCTTGTCGCGAGCAATCTCCTTTACACGGAAAAATCTTGCGACAAGCTTTTATACCGTAAAAATTGTATAAGTGTAGGACCTTCACTTTCCGGTAAGTAATACTGTGAATATTATTAGGTTCGATTTTTTTAACTCAAATATGAGGGGTTTTCGAATTATTGTTGATTATTAAACTTGCAAAATCTATGTTTTCCGGTCTATAACTTGAAACGCTGCAAAAACGAAGCAAGATAGAGAAAAATTACTCAAGATCTTTTTTATAGAGCATTAAATTTCCTACAAAAAAGTTCGTGACAGTATACCTGTAAAATCACCGTTCAGGTGTAATAATCAATTAATGTCGCTCACTTTTTATATACTCTGTTCTACAGATAACCTATTAAGATTATTGAACATTAGTGGAGTGCGTGAGATGGGCGAACTTGAAAATACTTTGCTATGCAACCATCCCCAAAAGGGTTTGAACGCTTATCACATCTTTTCCAACGGTGCTGATTCTGAATGTTTCTTGCGACGCCCTCCAACCCCTCTGCCTAAGTGATTAGTTTAAAAAGGCACGTGGTTGCTACTCGGCTTGATACCGGATCAAAAACTAAATTTAACCTAACATTCACATAAATAATGAAAAGAAGAGGCCTCAGAACACTCTCTTGTGGAACACAAAATTGACATTTTGTTCATAATTTTTGTCCGATGGTATCTATCATTTAAATAATCTTCTAACCATTTGAAAACAGTACTTTCAATACCGTATTTATATAATTTTTTCACTAATAAATCTTTCAACAGTCCAAGTTTACAAATACACTGAAAACTATATTATCCTTTGCCCCATTTGGCTGATATATATTGGAGAGCCGTTTCATACGAATAATTTTCTCGAAAAACTAACCGACAAATAAAATATCATTTTTCAACACGTCTTCGTAACTCATGTGAAATTTATTTATCAGCTGATTTTATATTTCCGGCCACAAGCAACATTCTGAAAGCAATAAATTTACTGGTCATATGCTAAAACTGAACTCATTTCTCATTTTTTTTTCTAAGCAATATAAATAACACAACATTAAATTCAAACGGACGTATGCTAGATTTGATAATATCTAACCAAGCTTGAAAAGTAGTTAAATCTAAAGATATACATCACTCCGCCATTAATATATCATTTCCCTTAAGCCATCGACTGCGAAACAATAACTCTGTGAACAATTACGTTGAGTCTTATAACTTCCATAAGGCAAACTATCAGTCATTATATGATAGTACTAGAAATTATGACTGGATCATTCTAAACTCATTCAGTGATATAAGTTCAGTCTGTTAACACTTTTATATTGCGTTATATGAAAATCTTGATTTTTACGTGTTTCAATAGGTAATGAAATCAAAATAATATCCGCTCTGTTTCAATAGCAATATTATTAAGAATTTCAGAGAAAATACTTGATTCTGGAATTTATGTAAGCAAGCAGATACTGAAAATATAAAATATAAATACATTTAGGAAATTAAGAACTATAATTAGAGAAGACACAGATAATGCCTGTAAAATATATTTAAACATTGATTCCAAGCGAGGTTTCTCTGTCCCTAAGAATTTAGTATTATCAATATTATTATACTAATTTTGAACAATGATGGGTACAAACCTTATCTCTAAAGATTCACAAAACAAATCTTTCAGAAATTTAATATTAAACCCATCGATAGATGTACGGTTCTGGAAATACCGTCCAAGATTTTCTTTGAAAGGTATAAATTTTTCGGAAAATGGTTGTTTCGAACTCAGGAGTGTTTAGAGGGGGGAGTTTGTAGTTAAAACCTACAATCACGTTATCCCCAGTCGCACCGTTTTCCCAGAAAAAATTAAAATGTCATATTTGGGCTATTTACATATGGACCGACAGAGGCGCGCCATTTATTTTGTGGGATCTAAACCTTGGGGGATGTACATGGGACGGACTCCGGCAAATTTTGTACCCCTCCGAAATTCGGAGAGAGGAGGCTGGAGGGGTTACTGGCATCGTAAATTTTGGCGGAGAATTACGAGATCCCTAAATGGCGGTAGGGAGGATAACAAAGTATAGTGGTAGGGTTATTGAACACGGACAGGCCTCTTACGTTGGTATTTTGGCTCTAGATTGGGTGCTATAAACCCGCACCCTAGTAAGAGCTATGAGCTTAATAAAGACCCTTGAGGCGTTACGTGCACTTAATTTGTAAACGAATAAAATTTTGGGGGGGATTGCATTTAAAAAAGTTTGGATCAGGATAAATGGCTCACCCTGTATAAGCCTCTACTGATTCCTTTGAGTGTATTCTTTTACTTTCTGAAGTTAAGTATGCTTTAAACTGAATTGGATTCTTTTGTCGTGTGATTTTTCAACACCCTGTATATAAGTCTTAAAATAGAATACTTATGTGTGCAAGATTTAAGCTGAAGCAGTTTTGTTTAAATTGAAAAATTTTAATTAGGATGATATTGATATGATGATGATATTTTGGAGCACCCTTAATGCAATTGTAGATTAAAACACTTTGATTTAGAACGTATTGTAATATTTATTATTAAGAGCGAACACAAGTTTAAATATAATTAAATTATTATTCTCTTTACAGTTACTAGTTGCTAACTTTTCGACAGTGAATAAATTCCGGCTAGGTTCCGGCCTAGGAAGTAGCACTAACACGAGTTAGGTCTTGCGCGAACACGAAAGTTGGTTCCTGACATTCCGCGCGGGCGAGGGTTGCGTAATGTTGCGCAATATTGCATCATCTTTGCAAAAAGTTAAAATTTGAAAATGAAAATTACACGATTGTTTGGGCAATAAAAAGAGAAATCGTTTGATAACGAATGAATTTTGAATCGGTTTTGGTTTAGAAGATACTGAAAAAAAATAAGTTGAATATATTGAATCGTCCTCGTATAGTCATACTTTACGCACGTACGTAATATGGATTTTGAGTTGTCTCGCGCGTCGATGCTTGAAGGGGGTAAATATGGAGTTGAAAAAAAAATGAAAGTGTGCTAGCGCTGGAACGAAAATGAGTCGTGACATTAATTTGGCAATGTGGACTGAAATGAAATAGATAAAATAGTTAGGGAGCAATTCGAGGAAAGGTTTAAAATTGAATAGAAAATGAGTTGTAAAAAATTTATGGATATGAATTTAAAATTTATACCAGAGGTATGAAAAGTGTGTTGAGTGTATAATGCTATTATACGTGGGCTGCATTTTTTAGGTGAGTGATTTGAAAAGTTTATATTGTAAAATTGAAGAATGGAATAGTCAAACGGGTTTTTGATTGTTTTATGATATTTTGGAATTACCGATGTTTCGTGAATTTTTTCATTTTTTGTGACGTAATTGTGATTTTTGCTTGAAATGAAAATGAAGGTTACATTTTTATCGGGGTTTGTCCTCTTGGACTGAAAGATTGAATTTTTTGGCTAATTTTGACATTTTGTGTTTTGTATTTACTTATAGGGAATGGAATGTACTATTTATTATACAAAGCCTTCCGCATTGGACGAAAGAAAAATTGGAAAATCGCCGTATATAGGGAAGGGGTTTTTGTAGATGAAACTCACGGACGTATTTTTCTGCGATGCACTGTTTACCCGTAAAAAAATTTGCCGGACGCTCGCGTTCTCTGCACTCTATGTTTTGCCGGAGGCGCCGCTAGTAGATTAAATTTCACACATTATGGCTTATAATTCCTTTATAAAAGGATATATCGATTTGAAATTTTGGGTGAGTATACGATTTGATATAGTAAGCTGATTGTACTATGGCATTTCCGGTTTCACAGGAAATGATATCATTGAAGAATTCGGTAGTTTTTTGTAATTTTACGTATAAAATATATATCTTGTAGCTCTATTACGGTTTAGAAGAAAATTATTTTTGAAAATTGTGCTCCCAATTTTACATTGACATAGTTATTGTTACGTGATGTTTTCAAGGCATCCGTGGTGTTCCTGTGTATTTGAATGTTTGTCGAAAATAATTTTGACTAGTTCGAAGTATTCTGACTGCCTCTTTCTAGTTAATTCTGTTATGGCACGCCACATCCTTTTACACACACTTACTTTTTGACTTATATTCATCCTAATGAGGCTTATACCTGTTAAATCATATGTTTTGTAAGCCCTATTTTATTCTTTCTGTTTTACGTTCCTGTTGTTCCAAGGTGTAACTTTCACGTAGCTGAGGTAGCCATAGCAATACCAGTTTTTGCCTCTACTCGTGGGTTTTTCTATCAGACGTTACCAACAACGTCTCGTGAAGCTTTCGAATTACCAATGGCTGTTAGGACACCAGTAGAGGCAACAACGGTCAAATCGCTCGTCTAGGCGTAAACTTCATACCTATTTTTATAAAGGCGATGTTAGCGATATTAGCGATACTAGCTGTAAAATCGCCAAATTTATCTGCAAGTGTAAAACTAGCTTAAGAACTATTTAAAGTTTGTGACAAAGAGATCTTTCACTGCAGCCTAGAAAACTACAATAAAGCGTGTTTATGTTTAACGAACGTCTTAAAAACTCCGGTAATTATGCACTTTTCACTAGAATTATCTATGTTAAACATTCAATTTCTATACAGGGTGTCTCATCGGGAACTGAATCGATCGATATAGAGAAAAGTACGCATCAGAAAATTTTGAAAATTTAGATAATTACTAATGTCGGTGTGGCCAATCCAACTAAAATAATTACAAGCAGCTGGCACTTCCGCTTATACCGGAAGTCGATACTAACTTACTTATTTCAAATGGAACACTCTATATATTTCAAGGTTTTCAAAAAGACCATAAAATTCTGAGTCGAAAATATGTAGCATATCCGATACATAAACCAAACCGTTTCAGAGATATTTGACATTTTATAGATAATTTGACAGGTGCAACGGTTTGCAAGATCCGTTATAACTTTCTTCGTGTAAAAGATCCTCATTTGCTTCTTGTCACGAAAAAAGAACACAAGGAGAACTACGTTCTACAACTGAAATAAATTCAATAATATCATACAAATGTTCCGTTTTCCGCGTTACATTTTGTCAACTTCAAACCACGAAAACCTGTTTAGGTCAAATGGAACACCCTGTATTTTTTACGTCAAGTTGTATAAAATTGAATTCCCTTTTTTTCTGATATTAGCATTGTGGGGGTTAAAGTTACAACTTTTTGAAATATTTGCGATTTTATTAGAAATTCATGAATTGTTGTAATCATTTCATTAAAATAGCCATGATTAGAAACAATCAGTCATTATCTTATGCCAAAAAATGCCAGCACGTTTAAATTATACCAACGAAAACTTTTTAAATTTGTTTATTATTTATGGAGAATGTGATAAAGTAATATCAAGAACTTGCAGCACATTTGCTACTCGATATCCACAAAAACGCAAAATAACACTAACACTGTAACATGCGTATTAATCGAATTGAAGATATGGCATGAACTAAAATAGCAGATATAAGATCAATTTCCGCCCTCGAACCTCGACACATTTTTCGCACCTTCGGATTAGTTCCTCATGGGTAGCTCTTCTAATTGAATCCTGTGATATGTTTTGAAATGCATTTCTTACTCTTTGCATAAAATCTTCAATGGTTGCTAATGGGCTCTCATAAACTTTATTTTTAATGGTTCCCCAAATGAAATAATCCAGAACTGATAAATCGGACGAGGGAGGAGGCCATAGGAAAGGTCCAATATTGACAATCCATTGATCATAAAAAGTTTCTTGTAAATAATTATTAATTAAATATGCGTGTGGGGGAGCACCGTCGTGCTGATAAAAAATGTTTCTATGTTCGGCGAGAGGTAAATTTTCTAAATAGTTATTATTCAAATTTTATAAGATATTCAGATATCTTTCACCTAAAAAAAAAAAAACAAAAAATTACCTATACATATTAGCAGAAGAGAAAATTTAATCTACCGTTTAAATTTTCCTGATAAAATTGCAATGCCATCATTCTATCGTTTCTTATGGCACAGTAAACATTGAACTGCCAACGTTCCTGAAAGTTTCGCTCTCTGAACATATGAGGATTTGAGTCACTCCAATAATGCGAATTGTGTCTATTAAAAAGTCTATTTTTAGTAAATTTTGCTTCATCTGTCCATATAATATTTCCCAAATAAGAATCGTGACCCTCAGATCTTATTAGAATAAACTGACAAAAATTCTGTCTTCTTAGGAGATCTGTTTCTTTTAATCCTTGAACCATATGGAATGAAAACGAGTGAAACTTATGTTTTAATAAGATTATGTGTATTGAATCCTTGCATAGTCCGGATTCCAGAGCAGCTTGTCTTAGTGACATTCTTGGAAATGCATGAAAATATCCCACAATGACTACTTCAATGTGTTCGTCATCAACAATAAGGCTTTCTTCTTTGCATTTTTGCCTTGACAGAGCCATAATTTTTAAAATTTTCCAGTATGCGTTTTACAGTGTTTGGTGACGGTTTCCGTTTTTCTGGGTATCGAGTAGCAAATGTGCTGCAAGTTCTTGATATTACTTTATCACATTCTCCATAAATAATAAACAAATTTAAAAAGTCTTCATGGGCGTAATTTAAACGTGCTGGCATTTTTTGACATAAGATAATGACTGATTGTTTCTAATCATGGCTATTTTGATGAAATGAATACAACAATTCATGAATTTCTAATAAAATTTAAAAAAGTTTTAAGTTTAACCCCCATAATGCTAATATCAGAAAAACCCGAATTCAATTTTACACTATTTGACGTAAAAAAATACAGGGTGTTCCATTTGACCTAAACAAGTTTTCGCGGTTTGAAGTTGTCAAAATGTAACGCGAAAAACCGAACACTTTGTATAATATTATTGAATTTATTTCAGTTGTAGAACGTAGTTCTCCTTGTGTTCTTTTTATGTGAGAAGAAGCAAATGAGGATATTTTACACGAAGAAAGTTATAATGGTTCTTGCAAACCGTTGCACCTGTCAAATTTTCAATAAAATGTCAAATATCTCTGAAACGGCTAGGTTTAGGTATAGGATATGTTTCTACTTAGAATTTTATGCTTTTTTCGAAAACCCTAAAATATTTAGGGTGTTCCATTTGAACTAAGCAAGTTGGTATCGACTTCCGGTATAAGCGGAAGTGCCAGCTGCTTGTAATTATTTTAGTTGGATTGGCCACACCGACATTAGTAATTATCTAAATTTTCAGAATTTTCTGATGCGTACTTTTCCCTATATCGATCGATTCAGTTCCCGGTGAGACACCCTGTATATAGGGACTAATTGAATTAATATATACACAGCGTTTTATGGGAATTTGGCTTTAACATAAAGCTAGTAATATACATTAAACGGCTAATAACAAGCAACCCGTATCTAAAGTGCCCTTTTATTAAATTTTAACTATAAAATCAATACGCCTATAAAGAGAATTAATTTAAGCCCTAGCCAAATTTTGGTAATAATAGTCTGCAGTAAACGAGGCATAAACTGTGCTGTTTTCATAGAGAAATAGCGGATAATAGGTAGGTACATAACGCTTAAAAAACTAAGAATTTCAAGTCAATATTTTCAATTTTTTTTTAATTTAAAATTATTATTTACAGTTTTGCAAGTTTTGGCGCGAGACATAATAAAATAAAGATTTGGCAAATAAACATATGTCAATCGCGCTTTCTTAAGAAAGGTATTCTATTTAGAAGAAATACACTTCAGAACACATATCGAATAGGGGGTGTTCGTTTGCAGCCTACACCCTAGACAGGTAGTTTGAAATATATGATGAATAGGTTGGGTCGTTTCTCGATAAAAATCCTGCAGAATATATTAAATATCCAACAAATGAGTGTGATTTATAACTTTTTAACGGAAAGCTGTTTGAATTATGTAACATTCAGATGGGGAGGAGTAGCTGAAACCCACTTAAATGCACTGGAAATGCTGCTGAAACGCACAAAGAAAATTTATATTTGAGCTTTCGTTTCGGAAATGATATGATGTTAACGCAAATACTATCTAAATTGATTTAGATTTTGAAGCATTTCTAACCCAGATATTACCTTTTCAAGCTGCCGTCTCTGGGAAGCTCTAAAATATGATATAATACTTGAAAATTACAAAATAATATTCAGTGTCTGCAACTATTTATGGAAAAATATATAGAAAAAAGTAAACTTTACCTATTTTCATATTCACATTAACTTGAACATTTTTTGACAGTTCTAACAACCAATTATATTTCGTTATTTTTGTCATGTGACATGAATCACTCAATCATTTTAACATTACACTGATAATTTTTTGACGAAATAGAAAACAAATAAAATTCATCCATTTCTAGTCACATGTCAAAATTCATCCTATTATTAAAGGATTGCCCTGAAAACATCCCACGGGAGATTATCACTCTTGTCATTATATTGCTATGCAACGAAGAATTATTTACAGTTTTATAATTGATTTAAAATGTCACATTCGCGATTTGACATATTAAAATTTCAAAAAATTATCTTACCGAATTTACCACGTCCTTATAATTTTTTCTAATAATGACCCTCAAGCTTGTTGCTTTAAGTAATTACCCTCCGCCTACGACGTCGAGTAATTACTAGGCAACAAGCTTTCGGTTCATTATTAGAAAAAATTATCGCGTGATTATCAATGCCCTTGGTAAATTACAGTTGATAACGCCATTCAGGGAAATTTTCAATCATTATGACAACAAAATTATTTAACTTTGACAACTTCATAGTAACTTTCAAATAAATTTCAAAATTTCACGTTTTTGCAATGCCAATTCCCAATCTATAAACGCGCTAATCAAAGAAAAAATTACAATAAATACCACAAAAGTCACAAATGCACATGGGGAATACTTATGGCGTTTTGTCATGAACGAAAATACGAATTCACATTTAATTCAAATTCTATTAAACCATACTTAAACATCGACCAAGAACACCAAAATAAGAACATAAATTCTATGCGTGGTAATGGATTTTCTATACTAGAAAAAAATAACCAATCTAATGCTGCGTTAAATTTTAGTGACTGTACCTTTACCAGCTGTACTTTTAATAAATAAATAATTGTTTTGTTGTGTTGCAAGTTTTGAATTTTTTTTTCAAAAAATTTTCTGATTGAATATCCCTCTGACATTGACAAATGCCTCATAATTTTATAACAGTTTCTCAAGCGCGTTGCTTGGTAATAGCCCAACACCTTCGGCGTCGTTCGATTGTCAGAAAATTATCTCGTATATCAATTATCAATGACCTAGGGATATAATAGCTGAAAACAGGTTTACACACATTATTCCATTCTTTTATATCTTTATTCACTTTATTCAAGTTATCACACAATAAGTTTTACAAAGATGCAAATATCATGTGTTAGATAAAGTTAATACTACAAATAAATAAATGCAATGGGTAGTGCACTCTAAATATGTCCCTAATGATAATCAGAGAGCATCTTTCTGTTATGCATGGCCCTCTAAAACAATTTTTGACATAGTAGAATGCAGGTTTTCATGACCGTTGTCTAATGAAATAGATTCTTTCGGGTCTTGCCGTGGTCGTCGAACTAGACTTGATGTTTCGCTGATCATCCTGTCAGCTTCTTCAGAAGGATTCTAAAGACTGAATTTGTTGTGTTACACTTCTCGTTATATACCTAGGCGCCGCTTCACTTCGCTGGTCATTGGTCGTGCTTGGTTGACCGTGACTTACTACGGTGCTGGTATTTGGCAATACCAGTCTCCACATATTACTAAGTCGATACCCATCCTCTCTGTTAAAGTTGTTTACGTTTTTCATAATTTCCAGTGATTCCCTAATGATTCGTGGATAATAACGCGTATTCCTGTCTAATATACGTCCTCGTAGTCGATTTTATGGTTCTCGTTATTATGGACATGTTCTGCTATCGCCGACCTATCCGTGTATCCAAATCTGGTATTTCTCTGGTGTTCTTTGATTCTGCACTGTATGATCCGTCCTGTTTGTCCGATGTAGCTCTTACCACATGTGCACTTCAACTGGTAAACACCTTTTGATAACAGTTTGTAGACGGGGTCTTTGATTGAGGGAAGCATCTGCTGTATTTTCTTCACTGTTCGAAACCGTACACCTACTCAAAGACCCTGTCCCCAAACTGTTATCAAAAGGTGTTTACCAGTTGAAGTGCACATGTGGTAAGAGCTTCATCGGACAAACAGGACGGAGTATACAGTGCAGAATCAAAGATCACCAGAGAAATACCAGATTTGGATACACGGATAGGTCGGCGATAGCAGAGCATGTCCATAATAACGAGAACCATAAAATAGACTACGAGAACGTCAATATATTAGACAGGAGTACGCGCTATTATCCGCGAATCATTAGGGAATCACTGGAAATTATGAAAAACGTGAACAACTTTAACAGAGAGGATGGGTATCGACTTAGTAATACGTGGAGACTAGTATTGCCAAGTATCAGCACCGTAGTAAGTCACGGTCAAGTGTAACAACAAATTCAGTCTTTAGAATCCTTCTGAAGAAGCTGACAGGATGATCAGCGAAACATCAAGTCAAGTTAGACGACCACGGCAAGACCCGGAAGAATCTACTTCAATTTGGACATGTACTTATTATTGATTATGATTCTTAAATACTTGCTTGTAGTTTATAAACAAATAAGTTAATTTAATTATAAAGGAGAATATCATAACTTGATAGCATACGTTCCTTTTTGATTATATAATAATAATTAGAATAGGGCTATGAAAAGGTGGAAGTTATCATTTTGCTTAATAGTATTTATTTTTTATTATTATTTTTACCATTTGTTACCTCACCAACAATCCTCCATATCTGTTTAAAGTTGTTACTAGTATGTTCAATTTTTGTTTTATAATAATAATTTTTTATCTTTGTAGTAAAATATTCAATTTATTTCTATATTGTTTATATTGTTCAATTGCTTCCTCTGTTTCAGTCCTTAACATATTTATAGAGTTTATTAGTCCAAATGTAAGTTTTCTTATTTAAACATCAGTATTTAAACAATATACAAGTTCAGGTCCCTATACAGATACGTTTTTAAAAAATGCATTACTTTCTGCAAATATTCATTGTTTTTACCATATGCAACAAGTCTCGGGCCTATTTATTATCCACCTACTCTGGGATTAAACAGCTAATCATACACTGTCAGCGCAGTGAAAAGGAAACAAAACTAAATGAACGATTTTTATGAAAATGTTCATGGAAATTAACACGGAAGCGTATATATTTTACAACTTGAACCACCCATTACAATCTACTCCGTAGTATATATTTTGAAATAAATTTAATGTACGCCCCTGGGTGTATTAAAATAATCCATTTTAAAGTTGTAAATTTTTAATTGCGGCAGTTAATGGAAGTGCATGCACTAGTTGGTGTTCATTTGGCCAGTGTCCAATATCCTAAGGCAATGCATAATGCAGCGAGGGCCTCCACACAGAGCAACTCTCTGCTCTCTATTCCCTGATGGTACAGTGTAACCAACAGGACAGTTTCCGTTGGCTAACCTTGTTGTCCGCGGCCTCAATACAGCAATCAGGTCGCGGTATGCTGTGTGGAACGTGATCGGGGTGGTTGACAACACATCACAATACAGAGTATTTCTTGAGAGGACTGCTTATGATTAGCCATCTGAGAAAAGCAAAATACTATTACTGCTTTTAAAGTTGTCGGAGTGATCGATCAAAAAATAGTTATTCTTTTTTTCATATTTTGGATTGTAGAATAGTAGAAATTTCATTTTAAGGACTCATAGAGATGTGGAGCACTTTTTATAATTTTTTCTGTTCAATTATTGAGAAAAATCTCAAATTCTTTAGTTTACTCTTGAATTTCAATATTATTGCTCAATAAATCGAAAATGGTTACAAATAGGCATAGAGATGTTATAAAAAACAAGCTGGTTTTTCATTTCTACTTCATATTGTTGAAAAATATACAGGGCGTTTCATTTGAGAAAATTCAGTTCAAAAGTTTCAAATTGAAAAATCATTCTTGGCTTGGTATATTTTTAGAAAGTTATCAAGAAATCATTAATCCCAGTAGAAGAGGTACGCCGCCTGCTGCCAAGTGAAGCCTTACCACCACGACTCTACGGTCTCCCTAAGATTCGTAAACCAGGCAATCCTTTAAGACCAATCGTCAGCACATGTGGATCACCAACTTATGAGTTGGCCAGATCCGTCGCAGACATACTGCAACCCTATATAGGTAAGACTAGTAGCCATGTAAAGAACTCCGAACACTTCGTAGAAATTTTGGAAAACTTGGAAATAACGAGTAATGATATCATAGTTAGTTTTGACGTCGAATTTTTGTTCACCAATGTACCAATTGAGGAAATAGTTAACCTGATTCGTCAACAACTTGTACCTAAAGGATTAAGAGAAACATACAATAAACAGAATCCAAGTATCAAATTTACAATGGAGACCGAGCAAGATGGAGCTTTACCTTCCTTAGATGTATTAGTGAAAAGTCACACAATGACAAGCTGGCCCACGATATTTACAGAAAGAAAACGCACACCGATCGTTACCTACATGTGACATCTCAGTATCATCCACAGCAGAAGAGAGCGTTAATTAGAACCTTGGTCCACAGAGCCAACACAATATGCGACGACGATAACAAACCCGAGGAACTACAGAATGTCCAACAAGCTTTAGGGAAGAACGGATACAGTCAAAGCAATATACAACGAGTAGTAAATAACCAAAGGAGAACTACAGAAGAAGAATAGCAACAACCAACAACGTGTGCATGCCTACTCTACGTCGCGGGAGTCACAGATAGGCTGAAGAAGATTTTGTTCAAAAGGAAAGTAGGTGTACGGTTTCGAACAGTGAAGAAAATACAGAAGATGCTTCCCTCAGCCAAAAACCCTGTCCCCAAACTGTTATCAAAAGGTGTTTACCAGTTGAAGTGCACATGTGGTAAGAGCTACATCGGACAAACAGGACGGAGTATCCAGTGCAGCATCAAAGAACACCAGAGAAATACCAGATTTGGATACACGGATAGATCGGCGATAGCAGAACATTTCCATAATAACGAGAACGATAAAATCGACTACGAGCACGTCAATATATTAGACAGGAATACACGCTATTATCCGCGAATCATTAGGGAATGACTGTAAATTATGAAAAACGTGAACAACTTTAACAGAGAGGATGGGTATCGACTTAGTAACACGTGGAGACTTGTATTGCCAAGCACTAGCACCGTAGTAAGTCACGGTCGACCAAAAACGACGAATGAGCAGCGAAGCGAACCAAGCGCAACCAATGACCAGCAAAACGAAGCGGCGCCTAGGTATATAACGAGGAGTATAACACAACAAATTCAGTCTTTAGAATCCTTCTGAAGAAGCGAAACGTCAAGTCAAGTTCGACGACCACGGCAAAACCCGGAAGAAGCTACTTCATTACTTTCACTAATCTCTAAATAAGGACATAATTTATGCAGAAAGAATTTTTATTCTGGGTATAAAAGATTAGCTTCATTATGTAAGGAGCCATAAATAAAACAGTGCGACCATCATAATAACTGCATGTCAAATGATTTAGACGATGCAAAAGTTGTATATGGTCTTTTCCAGGTGGGATAGGTTGAATCGCATTATAATTTTCCGCATAATTTGTAATTCGTATTTCGTAATGAGCATTTGTGTAAATGTACGAAAAAAAGAAGAGTGAGAATTTTCGGGCCACTGACCTTCTTTGATAATTTTGGCATCTGTTTTTAATTCTCAACAACGCTTGTTGCTGTCAGACGTACCATACAGGAAAGAGAAGACAACCAGAGTAAGCATGAGCCATAAAATGTCTGCTAAGATGTTGTCAGTATAAAGCCATTCGAGAATTATGTTATTTAAATCACTCTACCACATTACAATTAGAATATAAACAGTGTAAGGCAAACTTTGTTTAACTAACGAACTAATTTCGTCGAGTTTTAAAATGATAAGAGAAAACGTCGATTTTATAAGGTCATATAACATCCCTTGTTTAAGTATTTATATAAAAAGCCTCGTAACAATGTAAATTTAATAAAAGAATGATGCTTGAGGTGCTTGAGCATGTAAATGAGGGATTAAAGAGATATTAAGTATTAACCAAATGAAGTTATTTTTCGTTTCAAGGGACTACAGGTAAGAGAATAAAAGATAATAGGCAATAACGATGGAAATGCGGCTGAAATACGTGACTATGGTAGACGGAAGCAATGTTTCTATTAAAGTTACTTTGCAATCTCTTTTGCAAAGAATTCTCTGCTACCAGGCGATAGTCTCGTTATTAAAATCTAAATAAAGATTATTTCAAAAATAATAAATGTGTAGTAAAGTAAAAAATATACCTACTACGACAGTTCAGTATTCCACTGTTTCCTATGAAAGGAAATCGATGTACAACGTGCGTTTTCAAATCAATTGGAAATAATGTCCTATAACTAGCAATATACTACGTCTTCAATCGGAAAACGTAAAATGAAATCTGATTGCAATAAGCTCCCAGCAGGCAGATTAATCCTGAAGAAAGGACACCAGTGCAGGGTTGTTGTGCATCGCCAGCCGTAGACTAGTTTCGAGCCTGTCTACGAGCAGCAGTGGTAGTGTTTTTTTTATTTCACTTCTTATTATTATTATTTATTATTGTTTAAATACAGTTAGGCGGCAAAGCCGTTTAAACTGACTCATATACACAAGTATAAAATATTAAAATTTGATAATAATTTACTATCTACCTATCACATACTCAAAGAAGAAAATAGAAAAACAAAATTATATAACATACTACAAAGCTAAACAAAGAAGGACATAAAACATAAAATTCAGTATGGTTACAATATAATTTATAATAAGTCATTAAAATTATCGTAGGAATTTTTAAAGGCATTCAGAGATGGCGAGTTGACAATTCTACTTGGAAGACTGTTCCATGACGAAAAAACTCTATTGGATAGAAAATGTTGGCGGCAGGCAAAGTCTATGAAATTGTTCGTGCACTAATTTAAATTGATGACCGCGGAGTCTTTCGTCTCCGTTTATCACAAAAATGTTAACATCTACCGAATAGTGACCATGTAGGATTTTGTAAGTTTCAATTAGATCACCCCGAAGTCTTCTGCGCCACAACGTCGTAAGTCCAAGAACACTTAGACGATCCTCATACAGCAAGTGTCGGATGGAAGGACAGAGATGAGTAATACGCCTTTGATTTTACTCGAGGGCATGGATGTCTTTCGCAAAGTAGGGACTCCACACAGGCACTGCATATTCAAGTTTGGGTCGAATGTAGATTTTATAAATTTTGGTTAGTAATTGCGGTGACATATTTTTAAAGGCGACAGATATCATGTGCACTAACGAATTTACCTTCTTAATAACTGTACCTATATGTACTTCTCATTTTAAATCACTTGACACTAAAACGCCGAGATCCATTTGTTGGTTAACTGGAGAAATGATGTTGTTGTTTACACTGTACTGGCGTCTTGGGTTATTAGAACCGATGTGAAGAACCGTGCATTTGTTTTCATTTAAAGGAAGGAACCAGTCACTGCACCAACTCTGGACTAGCCTGATGTCTCCTTTTAACAGCGCGTCGTCTACCGATGGATTGGCAAAAAATTTAGTATCGTCAGCGAATAGTGCGGAATTGGATGTCAGCGACCTGGACAGATCGGCAATAAAGATATTAAATAACAGCGGCCCCAAAACTGATCCTTGGGGTACTCCACTTTTCACTGGGAAATTTCTTGAGACCTGATCGCTTACTCTAACACAGTAACTTCGATTATCCAGTAAGTCCTGCAACCACATCAAAAGATGTTCCCTGACTCCGTAATGCTGCAACTTGTAGATTAGTCGCTGGTGGGGAACCAGGTCAAAAGCTTTTTTAAAATCCAGATAAATAACATCGACAGGTTGGTTGTTGTCAAGAGCCTTGGTCCACTGATCAACGCACTGGAGCAAATTCGTGGTAGTTGACCATCCAGGCAAAACACCATGCTGGTTGTTCTTTAAAATATTGTTGGCAAGCAAAAACTCTGTTAATTCTTTTGCAATGATTTTTTCCATGCATTTGCCGGGTATTGATGTAAGGCTAATTTGTCTGTAGTTTTTGGTGCAAATTTGTCCCCTTTTTTATAGATTGGAATCACAATAGCTTCTTTCCACTCATTTGGTAATTTCCCTTCCGCTAAAGAGGTTCTCATTAATTGGGTTATTGTTAACTATATTACAATCAATCGATCGCTATCGACATGCAACTGTTTTATTTTTCTCTAACTGATGTTTAAGGTAACCAAGGAAATGGATATTGAGGAGATACCCAATAAATTTTTCGTTTTTAAGAATAATTAATTTTTATCCGGTAAATAATTATTTTTGAATATAATACACAAATATTTTTAACTGGTTTTATTAATTGTGGTAAACACACGAAACGGAATTAATTGTTCTTAAAAATTAAATTAAGATACAAGTGTAAAAAGCCATTGTTTATTGCACGAATGGCTAGATTAAAAATACGAGCGAAGCGAGTATTTTTAAAAGCCATCGTGTAAAAAGTAACAGTTTTTTACATCATATCCAGTGTAAAAACTGGCCTTTTATAAGAAACTGTGCAATAAAAAAATTTATTGCACGCTTTTATTGCACGATTTCTAAAAAATTAGAAAACTACGCTAGTTTATTTATAATATCGTTTCCTTAGTTACTATCATCACATCATCATCAGTCACGATCATGAACTAACATACCTAATTAAAAGGAGACTTCATATACAACTCGATTAATACTAACCGTCAAAGGGATACAGTTTTACAAATATTCATGAAAAATTGTCCATTTCTTACAATAATTATAACGATCTAAGATAAAACGTAAGACACACTTGTATCTTAAATAACTATTTAGAAATCGTGCAATAAAAGCGTGCAGTAAAATTTTTTATTGCACAGTTTTTACTTTTTACACGATGGTAGAAATATACAGTGTGACCCATTTCAAATGGAAACCTCTCTGTAAAAAATGTATTTATAAACCTATGTTAACGCTTTTTTTTTTAAATGATAAACCATCGAAAACTCCGCTTTATGACAAAAATTTAGAGATAAATTTCAATTTCCAAAGCCTTCTATGATTTATTTTTAATGTCAAAAAAATAAACAAATTTGATTAGCGATGTTTTTATTGAAATTTTAACCACAACACTAGATTCAGTAACCTCTCAAATGGGTAAATCCCAAGTTCCATGAAAAAATATTGAAAAATGACAGATTTATGACAAAATCAATGTAGGCTCATAGTAACTTTTACTTGATTTTTTTCTAAAAATCGAAGTAGCCCATAAAAAATAAACAAAAGAAAGATAAATTAAGTGAATAGATTTAATAAATATTACATTTCTATTGAGTAATGGCAGATAATAATAGGGTGCCATGGAAAACAAATTTTATAGTCAAACGTCAAATCTTTAAAATTCGCATATTCATTGTTATTGAATTATAAAATTAATCGATAGTTATTATCAAGTATTAGTTTATTAGTTTGTAGTTAATTATGGATAATCTAAATGTACAGGAAAAAATTGAACTTGTGCGCCTTAGAGGAGATAATGACAGAACTTTGAAAGAGGTATGCGAGATAGGCCCAACATTACTAAAAGTACTGTTTATAAAATAAAAAATTTTTTTAATGGGTGTGGCGCTGTGACACGGCGTATTATAAGAACAGATAATATACAAAGCAGAACCAGGTACGAGCAGACAGTTTTAAATTATTTTAACAACAATCCAAACGCCAGTGTAAGAGTAGCTAGCTAAGATTTGAATTTACCTAGAGAAAATATTCGCCGACGCCTTAAGAAGAATTTGGTAAAACCATTCAAACCCAAATTTTTACACACGTTGGAACCTGGTGATGATAACAGACGGATGGAGTTTTTCTTGTGGGCTCAAGGAGAGTATCTTAATAACAGAAATTTTAATAAAAATATTTTATTCAGCGACGAAGCAACTTTTACAACAAACGGGGTAGTATCGTCACATAATTCTAGGTTTTGGGCTATAGAAAACCCACAGTTTGTCATTAATTGTAAAAGACAATAGTCCCAAAAAGTTAATATTTGGTGCGGGTTGCTCAATGAAACAATCATTGGCCCTTTCTTTTTTGAAGGGAATATGAATAGCATGCAGTTTTTATAGTTCCTAAGAAATGAATTTTGGAATATTCTACATGAACTTCCAATACCTTAGAAAGAGTAAATCTACATTTTCAATTAGATGAAAGCCCTGTCCATAATACCAGAGTGGTTACCAGATGGCTGAATGCTAACTTTCCTAATCAATGGATAGGTCGTGGTAGCTCGTTAATTGAATGGCCACCCCGATCCCTGGACTTAACACCGATGGACTTCTTTTTATGGGGGGTTTAATAAAATCTAAAGTTTACGCCCGAGTAATAGAGAAGATTTGTGTGCAAGAATAAGACCAGCTTGTGCAGAAGTTACTCGGCAACAATTACAGAATGTCGTAAAAAATATTAAAAAACGATTCAACAAGTGCACCAAAATAAACGGAGGCCTTGTAGAGGCTACAAAAATTTAAGAAGTTTTAGTGTAATGTTGTACAATGTGTTATTTTTTTTATTTAATAGGTATCTAATTATTATTACTTTTAATTGTTCATACTTATGTTTTTAAGTCCAATATGATTAGGTTTGTTTAAATGACAATATTTATTAAAACTATTCACTTAATTTATCTTTCTTTTATTTATTTTTCATGGGCTACTTCGATTTTTAGAAAAAAATCAAGTAAAAGTTACAATGAGCCTACATTAATTTTGTCATAAATCTGTCATTTTTCAATATTTTTTCATGAAACTTGGGATTTACCCATTTGAGAGATTACTGAATCCAGTGGTGTAGTTAAAATTTCAATAAAAAAATCGCTAATCAAATTTGTCCATTTTCGACATTGAAAATAAATCATAGAAGGCTTTGAAATATATCTCTAAATTTTGGTCATAAAGTGGAGTTTTCGATGGTTTATCATTTAAAAAAAAAGCGTTAACATAGGATTATAAATACATTTTTTACAGAGAGGTTTCCATTTGAAATGGTTCATACTGTATATTGTGTATCTCCAGAATATCCATTTCATTGGTTACTTTAAACATTAGTTGTATTATAGTTAACTCTATGAAGTGAGTAAGTATGTCACAAACGCCACATGTCTGTCTCTCATCTTACCATTATTTCGTTAAGAGATTTATCTAAACACACTACTATAAAGTATCCTGCCCAAATCTCCCCCAGATTTCACGCAGAACATTGCGGTGTATCGAGAACGACACTTCTGTTTCTGACAATTCTGACATATTGGCCAATACCTGCTACTGGGACCGTCGCCTGTAACTTACTGTGAACTATGCTGCTGCCATAAAATACCACAATGATTCCTTTTAGAGTCCATTACAGGCATTATATGTAGCTGTTTCCTTTTTCACTTTAACTTGCGCGTTTGTATACTTCAAAATACCAAAATGTATCTACAATTTACCTACTTAAATTTGTATTATGTCGAACTAGCTGTCATATTTTTGTAGATATGTTCTCGACGATAAACGCGTGTAAGGAATGAGGGGTCGTATATTTTTATGATATATGTGCTATACTTCCGCAGAATTTGCTTTTAGTTATTGATTATTGCCGTAGATGTATTCTTATTAACACAGTATTGTTTAAATTTAATTTTATAAAATTACACTCAGTTCTTATCTACAGGATATTCATAAAATTCAATTAATGTTTTTGAGTAACTTATTTATATTAGTGGAGTAAAAATAGTCAAAAATAAGGCGATAGAGAAAATTCTTCATGAAGTAGGTAACGCGAAAAATAAGCTTGTTTTGATAAAACTAGAAAGAACATACTAAACTAAAGCTAAACAATATCATAACTTATCGGTAACCATTGCAGCGATTTTACTAATATTAAAAATGCAGGGAGCAATATTAGGTTAACTATTTTTTATTTTATACCTCAATAGTTTATTGGATATTGAAACATGTGGATCCATTATTAGCTTCGCAGTCGACAGAGCCATATTCTATTTTGCTGAAAACTGGGCACAGCTAAAGATTAAAGTTGAAAATGACCTAGTGAATATAAAAGAATGGTTCGATCATAAATTATTAACCATCAACTATGAGAAAGCTTATTTTTAAAATCTTTTACTAAACTTGCAATGTCTGTTAATTATTTTTTTTAGGTCAAATCCTGGAATCAAAATTTCGATTAGTTCTAATTTTGCACGTGTATTCATAAGTCCGGTGACAATGCACTTTAACATTTTCATATAAGAAAAAAAAAGATGGCGGCTTCAATATGGCGGACGACTTTACCGTTTATGATCCGATTCGACTAAAAATCGATATCTGGGGGTTTTCGAGATCGCCAATTATGAATTCTTGGTCAAAATTTAGAAATTCAAAATGGCGGCGCCAATATGGCGGACAACTTTTGTTATTTATGGTCCAAATTGATCAAAATTGATATCTGGGGGTTTTCGGGTTCGCCGATTACGAATTTCTAGTCAAAAATTTAGTTCAGGATGGCGACCAAGATGGCGGACGACTTTACCAATTAAGATCCGACTCAAATCAAAATCGATATCTGGGAGTTTTCTTATTTATTTATTATGAATTTTCAGTCAAAATTCAGAAATTTAAAATGGAAGCGCCAATATTGCTGACGACTTTTGTCACTTAGATCCAAATCGATTAAAATCGATATCTCGAGGTTTTCGGGAACACGGATTACGAGATTCTAGACAAAAATTTTGTTCAAGATGGCAGATGACTTTACCGTTTATGATCCGATTCGTCTCAAAATCTCCTTTAGACAGGAAAATCTCGCGACAAAGTTTCATACCGTAAAAAAAATTATATAATGTAACAAAATGATGAGTTTGATTCACTTCAAAGTTTATTTTCTACTTTTTAGAGCATTTAAATAAAAGCTTTTTCTAAAAATATTTTTTAAATAATTTTATTTTTTTGTTCCTTTTTGTTTCTATCAAACATACTTGCCAAATTTAAACATCTGAAAACGGGTGAGACAGACAAGATTGCGATATCTTTAAAAATGAAATAACTAGGCATTATTATCAACCAACACCTTACGTAGAATGAACATGTAAGCTTTGTGGTGAATAAACTTAGATCGATTCTTTGCCTTTTCAGGCAATTAAAGCAATACCTGGACATATATTATGCAAAACTCAATAGTTTTTTGAGATGTTTAATTTTTTTTGTTTTTCTCAAAAAGTAGAACTTAATGTCCTAAAAGTTAATTTTCGAAAAATCTATTTGACATTTTTAAATTTTTTTTTACTGGATTACTTGTCCAATATTATAGATATCCGTTTGGAATGAAAAATATCTGGAAACATTTCGATCATGTGAACATCTGAAATAAAAACTTAAAATTTTTTTTTTTAAATCAGCTATGAAATTTACCTATTAGGTTTTCTAAAAAAATATTAACGTAACACGCGTATACATTATTATAAAAACTTCCTTATTTTAATAGCTATCTAACTAGGTAGAAATGCCCAATGTACCCCTAATAGTTCTAAGAAAATACTAGTAAAAATAATACAAGTAGTACGAATTTTATTTTTAGATATACAGTAAGAAACATTTTAAAAGCAGAGTTTAATTCTTCATTAATTTCAAAGTTGTACTTTATTTTTTATATGTCTTGCTCAAAATGAGAGCCCCTATTCCGTATACAGACACGGCAGCGTCTTCTTATTTCTGTCCTTGTTACTGTGGTTGTCAGATTATGCCTTATCTATTGGGCAGCATCGACTATCCTTTGGCTAAGTTTTTCTATAGTATTGACTGGTGTGGCATAGACCATCTCCTTCATATTACCCCATACGTAATAATCAAGGGGTGTTAAGTCAGGGCTTCGCGCTGGCCAAGGTATTGGGCCCGCTCTTCCAATCCAATGGTTAGGGAAACGTTGATCAAGTAACTGTCGTACTGTCAGTCGATAATGTGGTGGACAACCGTCGTTCTGAAACATCATTCGCTGTCTAACGGCGAGAGGAACATCTTCTAAAATCACCGCCAGATTATTTCTTAAAAAATTTTCGTAGATTTCCCCGTTTAAATTTTGAGGAAGAAAGTGTGGCCCTATTAAATAGTGGCCAATGACTCCCATCCACACATTAATAGAAAATTTCATTTGGAAACTAGTTTCACGTGTTAACTTGGGATTTTCCTCTGCCCAATAATGTAGGTTGTGGAAATTTGTTATACCCTCGCGATTAAATTTCGACTCGCCCGTCCATAAAATACTTGTTAAAAAATTTGCACTTTCTGCATCTGAATTTAACATAAAGCGGCAGAATTCCACTCTCCTTCCAGGGTCACCTTCCTCCAAGCCTTGGACAGGGGTATAGTGGTAAGGATGACATCCAACTCTACGTATCGTAGACCAAACTTTAAATTGTGACGCTCCGGTTAGTCTTGCGACTTTATTAGTTGAAATAGTTGGATCTTCCTCAAAATACCGCAATATTTCTTCCTCATCATCTGGTTCATAAACGGGAGGAGCACCAGCGTCACTTCTTCTACATTTCACGGAGCCAGTTTCAGCGATATTCCGACATGCCGCACTGAATACACGTGCATTTGGTAAGCGGCGGTTAGGGTACCGAAGACCATATTCTCGGCGAGCTTCAGCAGCGTTGCCGCCATAGTATCCATAGACAAACAAGATATCAGCGTATTCTGCATTGGCATACGCGGCCATGGCACAGAAAATACAATAACAACAACTAATAACAACAACTACGAGCAAAATCAAAATCTTCGATAACTAATTTAACAAGACCAACATATTAAGGGACACGGAGATAAGAATGTGAGTTAATGACATATATGCACAAACGTCAAAGTCAAGGACTGACTGACTTAAATGGAAATGAACGATTAGTCGTTTAATAAATTCCGCCACCACCATTATCTTTACTAATTTTTTATTAGAACTAACAAGGGTACATTAAACATTTCTACCTAGTTAGATAGCTATTGAAATAAGGAAGTTTTAATAATAATTTGTACGCGTGCTACATTAATATTTTTTTGAAAAACCTAATAGGTAAATTTCATATCTGATTTTTTATTTTAAATGTTCACATGATCAAAGTGTTTCCAGATATTTTTCATTCCAAACGGATATCTATAATATTGGACAAGTAATCCAGTAAAAAAAAAATTTAAAATGTCAAGTAGATTTTACGGAAATTAACTTTTAAGACATTAAGATCTACTTTTTTGAGAAAAACAGAAAAATTGAAATATCTCAAAAACCATTGAGTTTTGCATAATGTATGTTAGGGCTAGATTTACTCCTTAGCTCATGTCCCATCACATCTCCAAAGGAATGTATCGAATTACCAGTAAACCTGTAAACATTATACAATTATACATACAAGTGTTTTATAACACCCTGTTTATTTAAACCTACATGTTGTAATTGTATTTTAAATGATTTTAAATTTTGTAAATATGTAAGGTACTGAATAAACCATATAATCTATCTCATCTAACCCACTGACACTGACATTTCTAAATAATTTTGCTCCTTTTATACGTTTGAAAATGGCATAATTCTCTGAAATCGCTCAGTTCTTGTTAATATCAATCGCCATTCTATTATGTTGATTATTGTTTATGCAAAAGGTCCTTAAGTTAAAAGGCAATATAATTCCTTAAAATTGTTGGTAAATGAAAACCGGCGGCGACATTAATAATTACACATATTTTATAAATGTACATTAATGCACTTGAAAGTACCCTCATTTTAAGGGTATATTAGAGGGAAAGGGTCGTATTTCAACATACAGTCAAGTTTCAGTTTATTATAAACGTGGAGTATCCACAACCGCATCGGTTTGTGGGTAAAGAAAATGTTAGGGACAAAGTAAACCGTGACCTGAAATTGTGTATTCATACATATCAATTAACTGAGCGACAGGTCTACAACATTTACCGCTTATCACTATGAATTACATAAAATTCCGCTAAAATATTTCCGAGCCGCGTACTTCTTACTCGTGTAAGTATAAATATTTCTGTAAACGGCAATGCGGCATTTAAATTTGCATTCTAGTAGAGCTAGAGGGTGGTACACTTTACATAAATCATGTACATTGTCGAGACTAGTTGGAGAATTGTCGTATCTAAGTCATTTGTTTACATTAAAAGTTTTCTTAATTTCTTCATTTCCTAAACATACTTAATAATAATAACAAGAAATGTCTTTATTAAAGAAATAATATAATACATTTCATTAAGAGCAAAGTGTAGATTAGTGTCTGCATTCTTCCACTTAACCCTTTAGACCATGGCCAAACCGTTTAAAATATCGTAATAGACGATAAATTCTTAGCAGTATACGAATGATCGGAAAATGTAGTTAATGGTGTAAATAATTAAGGAAAAATCGTCCAGACTGAGTAAAAGTTCGGTAAGGGGGGTTGGGGTGGTAATATATACATTTTTAGGGTTTGGTACTCGTTTTTTGCGATTTGCGGCTAAACTATGCATGCTATCGAAAAATGTTGAATACAGAAGTTGTAGATAATGAAAAAATCTAAAACTTTCTAATTGATCATTATTGACCATAACCTCAAAATTATCGAGAGAAATGCAAAAAACCGTTTTTTCGGTTTTCAATTTATAACTATCGCAAAAATGTTTATATTTTCATGAAAATTCGTGAAAATGTTCTCTTTTGTGTTTCAAACAAGCCCAAATTTTTTCAAAGCGAAATATTTAATTTCCGGCGTTTTATGTAGAAAATAAAGAAAAAAGACCTAATTTTCAATCGAAAAATTTGGATAGCAAATTTTCGATTAATAAACTTTAGTAGTGCTCATTTTTTTCGTTGAAATCTCAACTTTAATATAGAATTAAAATATAATATTGTTTATATACAAAAATATCGTTAAAAAGCGAGAAACTGAAAAACTACTTTTTAAAAATCGAGTTTTCGGTGAAAATCATGAATTTCTTTTTCTTTATTGTAAATAAACGTTTACATTCATAAAAAGCGTTAATTCTCATACAATACTATGTTATACAAATAATGTACATGTACCTAACTGAGGCGAGACTGTTACAATTGATCCATTAATATTATTTCAGAGAATTTCGCAAAATATCAGCAGCACAGATGATATGAAAAGTTATTTACAGTACGAGCTTGCTCTATTTCCTGTGTCGTTGTTTACAGAGAATGACTTCAGAAAAAATGTTAAGTCACATTTATATACAGAATTTGCGAGTATCGATTCGTTACCAACTTCGAGCAATATTGTACACGTTGTTGATAGCGAGTTTCTCTTACACAAAGTAATCTGGCAAAAAAACGATACAATTAATGAAATAACACAAAAATATTTACATTAGGTACAAAACAACTACGCAAAAAATAGTTATATGAAGAAGATGCAGATTCCCTAATTATCAATACATCCCTTGAAGTAGCAAAAAACTCCGATAAAATAGTGGTAGTTGTTGGTCAAGACATAGATCTTTTAGTTCTTTTAAATCAATTCAGTTCACATGAATTGAATATCTATTTCCACAAACCTGATGCAGGAAATATTAATGATACTTATTACACCTCTAATAGTTTTAAACATAAATCACATAAACATATTGTAGCATTTTTGCATTGTTTTTCTGGCTGCTATACAACTTCCAGTTTTACTGGGAAAGGAAAAAAAACAATTATAAAATCATTATTGGCCGATAAACATTTACCTAATCTTGCAGAAATTTTTTACAATACAAATTCAGACAAACAAACGATTACCGAAAATGGATTAAAAATAATAGCTTCTATTTACAAAAGATTTGAACTCTACCGAACGGCTACTGTTAAATCCTCATTTCATTTGAAAAAATTACCTCCAACTGAAGGGGCAGCTAAGCAACATTGTTACAGGGTGTATTTTCAAATACAAAGTTGGCTTGGTAATCAATTAACAGCTACAGATTGGGAATGAAAACATCACGTTAATGGCATCGTACCTATATTTACAGAAGAAGAATTAATTTCTGAAAATTTATTGAAAATTATCTGCTGCAGCTGCGAAACAGGATGCGGTAATAGCAAATGTGTCGCAAGTATGGCTTAAAGTGCACACATTTGTACTCAAATTGTCACGGTTCTGATAAATGCTCTAATGCCTAAAAATCGTTGTACGAATAAAATTGTAGTCTCGAGGACATCGAAGACGAAGACAGTACCCACTGTCTAATAAATAATAATAAAAATAATGATACTGAATTCTGGCGATGAAGAATTGCCCACGAAGAAAAAAAGATTTCAATAAAATTATTTTACTTTTAATTTTTGTATTTTATAATCAAATATAAGACTTTGACGTGATAATTTGTAAATACTTACGAATCACAAGAAATAATTAATAAATTTTCTTAGTTCACAGGCTTTGTGTTTTTTGAATTTTTAACTATTTAATTGCAGTTTAAATAATGTTTTCGGGACTTTGAAAGCCGAAAATAGTTAGGTACATGTACATTACTTGTACAACATAGTATTGTATGAGAATTAACGCTTTTTATGAATGTAAATGTTTATTTACAATAAAAAAAAAAGAAATTCATGATTTTCACCGAAAACTCGATTTTTAAAAAGTAGTTTTTCAGTTTCTCGCTTTTTTAACGATATTTTTGTATATAAACAATATTATATTTTAATTCTATATTAAAGTTGAGATTTCAACGAAAAAAATGAGCACTAGTAAAGTTCATTAATCGAAAATTTGCTAACCAAATTATTCGATTGAAAATTAGGTCTTTTTTCCTTATTTTCTTCATAAAACATCGAAAATTAAATATTTCGCTTTGAAAGAATTTGGGCTTGTTTTAAACACAAAAGAGAATATTTTCACCAATTTTTATGAAAATATAAACATTTTTGCGATAGTTATAAATTAAAAACAGAAAAGTGGTTTATTGCATTTTTCTCGATAATTTTGAGGTTATGGTCAATAATGATCAATTAGAAAGTTTTAGATTTTTTCATTATCTACAACTTTTATATTCAACATTTTTCGATAGCATTCATAGTATAGCCGCAAATCGTAAAAAACGAGTACCAGCCCCTAAAAATGTATATGTTACCACCCCAACCCCCCTTCCCGAACTTTTACTCAGTCTGGACGATTTTTCCTTAATAAGCCAGATTACAGCAGACCACGCAATATGCATAATGTAACAAAATTACTGTTTTTGTAATAAATTAGTTTTTATCATAGTTTTAAAAAGAAAAATTTAAACCATGCTCAACACTATTATACGAATGAACTGCATTATGGGAAGAAGACCTTCTAACTATTGCTGTAGAGTGTTTTGACATTGTGAGAGTTTGACAATGTCTAATATCACGATTATGAATTTCATCCCTAAATAACAAATTTTTTCGCAAATATACGGGTACATATGTTAATAACAGATGATGTAGAAACTTTTTTGCTTTGTCAATAAATGATAATCTTTCATCATTTAGTATACCATTTAAGTTAGACGTAAGATTTTAATATTAATTTTTTGGACAAAATAACATTGTAGCCGTTTTTTGTGAATTAAGTTTTAGTTTATGTTTTTCACAATTAGAACTATTTTACTGAGGTCCTCGTCAATATCTTTGAATACTGACTCATATACTTGGCAACTAAACTTAGTGTAAATAAGTTGACTATCATCTGCATAACAACGAAATTCTGAAAATTTTGTAACGCTATAGACATCAGATGTGTATATTAGAAATAAAAAAGAACCTAATAAGGAACCTTGCGGAATTCCAGATGTGACTAGCTCAGAAGAAGATAGACCTAAGTTTGTGAGGACAATTTGTTGGGGATTATCCAAATATGAACGGAAACATTAACGACATTAAACCATAATATCGAAATTTTGCTATCAGTAAGTTATGATTCATTGAGTCAAAAGCCTTTGAAAAGTCTAACAGAACCAGTATGCTCGCCAGTCCTTCATCAAATCTCTGACCAGTGTATCTAAAATATTTACTAATGTCGTACTTGTGCTGTGTTCAGCTTGAGGCCTGACTGATTTTCTGGTAGCGATTTATATTTATTGAAGTACTGCGTTAATTGAAAATTGACGATTTTTTCTAAAATTCTACTTAAAACAGAAAGCAAGCTGATAGGATGTAAATCATCAAGTGCATTTGGACTGTTTGTCTTAGAAATAGGAGATACAATAGAAATTTCCCATTGCGCTGGAAAAAATCCTATTTCCAGGCAGCAGTTAATAATACGGGTAACATAATTTTTCATGACCGGTATGACTAGCATTAACATTTACAAGCCTCATGTCCAGAAGCATTTGATTTAATTTTAGAAATTATTTTTATATCTATTCCAGGGTAGCAAGTTGAAATGAAAGTTTTATATCAGTATTAAATTTATTATTATTATAAAAACTTAAAGTTTGGCCGTATACTGGATTAGTATTAAAGGCTGTTAAGAAGTAATTATTTAGACTAGAGAGGTTTTGAAAATTTTCAGGTATATCAATCTTGTTTTTGTCCTGAATATTCATAGTTTTTAATTTCTACCATAATTCTTTAACATTACCATTCCTAGTAAGTTTTATGTATACTGCTTTTTCCCGTCTTATTGCAGCTGATGCAAAATTACGTATATATCTATAATGATTTCAATTTTATATAGTTTTAGGCTGTTCGTGTTTATATTTCGTGAATGCATTATCTCTATCCTTCATAATTCTCCTTAATATGTCTCTTGCTGGAGGTATATTTATACCTACCGTACGAATGGCTGCATAGATATCGAAAAGCCTAAGAATATTTGATGTTAAAAAATCAACTTTGGTCGAAATGTCGTCAATATATATAAAATATTTTACCTTGAGGTATTATTAAGATCCTGCCACAATTAATTATAGTTAAGATGTTTGAAATTTCGATAGGTATACATTTTTGTTTTAATTTTAAAGTGAATATATTAACTAACTAGTCTATAATCAGATACGTAATCTGCATTAATTGTACTACTACTAATTACTATGTCCAGATCGTTTAAATAAATCGGATCTAAAAGCGGTAAAGAATATTAAGTCACTTGGGTTGGCTCATTAATACTCTGAAAAACCCATATGAACCAAGTAAGTTTGTAAGTTGATTGTTTAAATTAAATAGGTTAGCATTTACATCTCCGGCTATAATAATTTTTTCATACGTGGAGACCGGTAAAAAACTCCTAATGCTAATTTAGAAATTTTAGTTGGTACTAACCCACAACTCCTCAATGTTCATGTTATCTTGCGTCAGCAGCATTACATCAAATAAATCAATCATAATCATCAAATTTGAAAAATCTACAAAACTTGATATAACAGATCGAGTATTTAAATGTCAAACCCTGATATTAACATCACTTTCAATTGACCCAAAGAATTAATATCATTACAATTACTTCAAAATTAATAACGGCAATGATTGTTTCTGGATAATGACTTAATATTTGAATTTCTTACCAGAATCAATAAAATTGTCCATATATAATTCCTTATAGACACCATAAGTTATGCCCTAGTACTAAAAAAATTCGAATCGTGTTCGATTCGTAACTTAGCATTATCATCGGTTATGAAATATCTAGCAGTGAAGTCACAGGCAGTAAAGTTTATGCAGGAAAACGAAAAATACATCTCGAACAACGGAGTTCCACAGGGGACCGTTCTAGGGCCATTGCCACTATAAACCTATCGATAAATTGTCAAGCTACGGTATCAGGGGCGTTGCTCGTTTCTGACTAATAGGAGTCAATATGTTAGTGTGACATATCATAAGGAAGGCGCTACAAATCAGTTCAACTCGGATTATTTAGAAGTTAATACCGGAGTTGCGCAGGATTTAATATTAGGCCCTACGCTATTTTTATTATACACAAATGAACTCGATGCCTTAACATCGGATGCATCTTTTGTCATGTACGCAGATGATAAATCGCATGTTTTGTCAGATAAATCCGATGTATTGTTGGAGTCTATTGGTATTAATATGTATTAGACATCTTAAGAAATTGGTATTCTTCTAATTCGTTACATGTGAGTAATGAAAAAACACATTTTATGGGGTTTCACAATAGTAAAACACGCCTGGAGCACTCTGACAGCGTCCGTTTTTTGGGTATCAATTTAAATGAATGCTTAAACTGGAAGGAACATTGCAACTACTTAGTAGCCAAATTAAATTCAATCTTTTGTTTATTCAGAAATTTATACAGTGTTCTGTGTAAGCATCAGTCAATAAATCTTTATCATGTTGGTTCTAGGTTGAGATACGGTATTTGTTTCTGGGGCAATTCCACCCTGTCATCGAATGTATTTACAGTTCAACAGCGAATTATAAGATTTATACAGGGAATTTCTAATACTGAATCATGCAGGGAATATTTTAATAAACATGAAATTCTGACATGTTTCCTTTTATTTATATTTGAATTATGTGTATTCGTGTTTGTTAACAGAACTTATCCTAACTTAATTAAACAGGTTTACTCTATTAATGTAAGAAGCAAAAAAAAATTTTATTTACCATTCTGTAAATATAAAGTGTTTTCAGTTTATTCGGTTCACATTGGCCAAATTTACTAAAGACTTGAAAGTAATAAAAAATTTGTAATGACTCATTTAAAAAGAAACAATAGCAAAGCAAATTACTCAACAAATATTACCAGAGATAATGCAAGTATCAAAAATAAGATTTCTGCAAAAAGAACATTTATTGGCTAGAGAGGTTTAGTTTAATTATAAAGTACACCAACTTACTCAAGCTATGGATTCCATAGCTCAAATTAAAAATTAAATTCAAAATATATGGTAAAGTTGACGTGAAAGTATTTACTAAAAGTGAATGACAAAATTAAGTAATTGTGTGTGTCTGTGATGGTGTGGGTGTGTGTGTGTGTGTGTGTGTGTGTGTGTGTGTGTGTGCGCCTCGAGTTAATGACTACGGTTACAAAGACCATTCGCCAAACTTCCTTTTTTTTTTCTTTACATTATTCCTTGGATATTATTGTATTAAACTTTATTGCAGTTATTATGTATACCAATTATACAACAAGTGACAGACAGACATGTATATACAATTAACCTATAGACATATAGACTGTTTTTTGAATATTTATCGTTTTTTTCTACATTTTTTTTCAATTTTTTTTATATTGTTTTCTTTTGTTTTGTTTCTACTTTTTTTCTTTTTAAAATTAAGTAATTAAATGATATTAAAATTCGTGACAAAAAATAAGATTAAACCTGCTCCCAAAAAAACTTGTTCCAGTAAAACAAATCCGCTCCAGCGAAAAACTTGCTCCAGTAAAAAAAAACCTGCTCCAGCGAAACCTGCTGATCGTTTACAGCATGGCTAGAATGTCCCTGCTGTACAACATGACAGTCTTCATGACATCAAATAATGAGGCTACTATGACGGTCCCTGACGGTTATAGTTGGTGCTTCACTGGCTGCACATAAATAAATAAATTATAAAAATTTACACAACTGCCATAAATAGAATATCAAATATTTACATGCTGCGTTTGTTACATAAATGAAATTCCAGAACAAATTAAATATATATTACAACGAGCACGATAATTCAAATTGTTGCGGTGCATAGTTTCAAACCACTTAATTACGGTGTCAATTGTGGGACTCAATTTCAACTTCTAATCCGTTGATAGTGCACTGAACTTAGTAAACGTTATCATGCTATTTTTATTAGTGCGCTTAGTAGTGTACTTAATTATACATCCAATGTTTTAATCAGATCAGGCCACAGTGGAGGCGAGAGTCCTGATTATATTAGCCTACCGAAGAACCCGTCACGGCGATACTGCCACCGTAGCCAACTGTGTAGTTAGCAGCTATATAGCTTTTGTTTCGCATGTAGAACAGGGTGAGCCTGTTATGAATGGGCACTGTGAAGTTGTTTTCAGTGAGCGTACATTTTAACATTTGCGTAGCGAGGGAGAAAGAACGAAATCCTGTTTAGAGGAAAACTTGATTATCGCCCGCGGGGAGCTCTGTTTCAAATGTATGCTATATTGAAAAATGTAGTTGATTTAATACACGCGAATCTGTTTTAATGTATTTAGGCTTACTTGGTAAGCAGGGTCAATCGGAGAGTTTTTTTATAACCGGACTGTATATATCTTTAGTCGTTAATTATTTTATACCGTGTTTTTTAGTGAATTACTTGTTTACAGATTCGTAAATTAGGTAATTTGAAAGCAAGAAAGGTTTGAATAATAGTCTCGCGCTTACCAAATTTGTAGTAGAAAATCGGGAAGTACACAGGTGGGTCGCAGTCCCTTTCGTAAGGTGTATGAGCTCCAGTAACACGAAGACCAACCACCAGCCGGGATATTTAATGTAAAAAATGGTTTTAATGCAGGAAGCAGTAAGCATAAAGCGATAACATTGTGATTTCTAAAATTAAATACATCTGCACTAGCCACTAATAGACTCTTTTTCCTCTCCAGATTCAGTCGGGGCACAAAGAAGGAGAAGGAGTAAGGAGATATAGACAAAAAGAACAAGACCATAATATAGCAATAAAAACAATAAATTGTTACTTGATTACTTTCCTTTTTGTTGAAATGACCAATAAATAAAGCAATTATGCGAACGACTAGCCGGTTGAAGTCGGAGCAAATGGTCGTGAGTTCAGAGAATTTACAAGAGAATTGAAGCTTGTGTATGTGGTATAAACGTTTTTTTTTATACATTTATTTAACGTCGGCCTATTTCCGCTACTTAGGCCTAACGCCGACGCCTGTAGACGAGCTACCCCCAATCAGGAATTTTTGCCGAACCTCTTCCCTTAAGAAGAGTAGGGATCTTTTAGTTGCCTAACATTTAATAGACAAGGGACCGACGGCTTTACATCCCCTCCGAAGGATGGTATATCTCCTATACAACCCTCGCCTAAGGTTGTATAGCTTCCGCGCATACACTGATATACAAGCCGCTGGAAGATGTGTGAGACGAGGACGCAGTTTCCGTTGGAATGGTCACCCATCCAACTACTAACTGCGCCTGTCGTTGCTTTACATCGCATACCGAAGTATGTACATAGTAAAGACGCACCTACGCTCGCCCCCGGTATAAAAGTTAATAAATGGCTTTGCTCAATATTTCTGCAGTTTATATATCAAATCTAATCTCTCAGTTGAGGATAATGCAGAAGATGCAAACACTGATGTTTTAACAATTGAACAATTTGCTGAACATGAAGTCTTGAATTCTTTAAAAAAAATCAAGCCTAAATATACGATGGGCCCTGATAAAATTCCAGCTTTTATATTACATGATTATGCTAGTGTTTTTACAACTCCTCTTACATTTCTATTTAATTTGGCCATTAAATCAAATACTTTTCCTGATGTTTTAATATGTTCTAAAATAATCACTATACAGGGTGGACCTTTAATAATAGGATATAGTACAGGGATTGATTATTTGGGCCAAAATATGAGGATATAATCAAATATGCTTTAGAAAAAAAGTTGCTTTTTTTATTCTAAGAAACAATACTTTATGTATTATATCATGTTAAATCATAGAGAGTGCCGCAGGACCTGTATCTGATGATGAATTTTTTTCATATTCTTTTGACGCAACGTTGTGGTATTTCTGACCAGAAAATCTGATGAGGGCGTCATTTCCACGTATAAAAGGTACACTTGGTAGAACTTGATAACTCCAACCATTTTCAAAGAAAGTGCCGTTAAACATTCAAGAAATGTGTTGTTTTTTTTAAAATCCTATCTGAAAAATATACACCACCGTATCGAATACTATGGTCAACGGTTTGCTGAATTTGTATCTACTTCAGGTGTACCTCAAGGATCTGTGTTAGGCCCGTTATTCTCCAACATCTTCATTAATGACATTGCAGTTGAATTGGGTGTCGAGTGTCTTTTACATGCTGACGATATGAAATTGCACATTAAAATAAATGATGAAAGTGATTGTGTGACTTAAAAAAAAAATACTAACCATGTGGTTAGTATTTTTTTGTTTTTAAACACATCCATGCAACTATCTCTGTATTGTATTTGAAATAAGAGTCTAATAAGTCTTTCTTGGATAATAAAAGCTCTATTTCTATCCCTTGAATGTCCCCAGGTGATGATATTGAATGGCATATAAGAATAGGCAAGACCGTAATATATATTTAGTAAGCCGGCTTCATCCAGCGTACTTTCCATTTGTAGTATGGCAAAGTAGGCTTTATTTAGCTATGCATAGACATATTCAATATGACTACTTCACAACAATTTGTAGAGCAACTTTGTATTTTCTTATTAAGCGATATTGTCCTGCAATATTATATTGTCTTTCAATAATCTTTGGAGTCCAAAGTTTATAGTGACTATTTTGTTAGCGTTTAAGATTAGTTTATCTCGCTGAGTCCAGGCAGTAACCTCTTGAAAAGTCTGAGAAATAAGTAAATGAAGTTCATTTACTGTATCTGCTGCGGATGTTATTGTAATGACATCTGCAAACATTGTCAGATGATTGCTTGTTAGGTAGTCTGAAAGAATATTTATATATAACATAAATAGAAGAGGTCCTATGATAGAGCCTTGTGGAACTCCAAAGATGTTGTCATGTGTGTTTGACTGGACATCGTGAAGTTGGACTTTCAGTGTCCTCCATTTCAAATAGCTATTTATCCAATATAGAAAATCACCTCTTATTCCGAGTGTAAAGCTTTTTTTCTAATATTTTTTTTTTCGATAATTTCGTCGTGCAATATACCATAGAACTTAACGCACTGCATGCAAAAAATGTGCTCTTTCAAATGACATTTTTAAAAATGGGGGTTGCCATTGAGTCATAACTTTTTAAGAAATGTGTGTAGGAAAATTCTTTCTACATAGAAAAAATGGAAAATGCATTTAAATATCGATGGGCCTCACTTTTTGTCCCTTGCTTTTGATAAAGGAATTAGTTCCAACCTTTACTTCCTGCTGTATATTACCTTGTAATTTCTCGCAAAGTTAAAAGGCTATTTCCACGCATACAATAAAAAGTATGTAACGGAAAGGTTTCATAAAAGTTACTTCACATTTCCCATAAAGTTGAAATTTTAAAATGTTAATTTAACTTTTTAGCATTAAAAGTTGAACTTATAAAATAATTTAGTTGGGAACGTAAATTTTCAAACTTCATTAAACTGCTGAATACGGGATATTCCATGACTAAACTATAGTTCGAGTTTTTCATACATGAACTATTTCCAATAGCTGATACGTTACATCAAGAACTCAATAAAATTCAGCGCTACTCAGGTGAATATATCTTAGTAAATTTTATTACCGTACCCATGCAACCGTCATTATTTTGCGTGTTTATCCCAACAGATTAACTGTAAGGTTCACAAACAATTACTTTAATATAATGTTTGGATATACTGTAGAATACTTTTAGCAATTTTTGAAAATTAGTTAATTTTTTATGTACAATGTTTAATTTTAATCATCTCCTGATGACGTCATCTTAGTTGGTAAAACGCTCATCGGCCTACTACGTAGTACATTTATTTTTGTACAGATTTATCAAAAGTCTTAATTTTAAATTTTATACTAGGATATTGTTAACTATATATAGAAGCATAAATCATTCAAATATGGCTTTAGGTTTGTCATTATAATTTTATCATCCAAAGCATTCTTTTTATAAATAGCTCATATTCCCGACTACACTGTCAAATACAACAACACAAGTATATGGTAAGTATACAAATATGAACAATTATAATAATAATAAATAATAAACAACACCACAGGTAATTACGACCCCCTTTATCCGGGAAGGCTCTAGAATATAGTGGAAAAATCCCTCTCACAGTATTTTCCACTACCATAGCGGGGTCATCGAACCCGGAACTTTCGGGTGAGCGGCAAGTTCGCTCACCTCTCAACCACCAGTCATTATATTTTAAATATCTGCTCTAATTGTTAACAAAATATAAGACGGAGGTGGAAAGTAGTATTATGTACATTACAAGCAAGATAAAGTTCATGACCAAGAGTCAAACAAATCAAAAGAGACCGGTGGAGGACCGGTAACATGTAGCCAAAAGCGCATTCGCGCCATAGACGGTGGCATATATAAGGAGCCGTACAACGCGGGGAACGTCAGTGTGCATCGAGAAGTGAAAGCGTACGGACGTACACCGAGCCATCAGAGTGCACAGTGAAGTGGAAGCCCCACAGACAGTGACGTCGATAGTGTTGAAGAGGAAGTTCACACGTCTTTTTCAAGACACCATTTTCTGTTATTAATCATAACTTTTTCCCATAATAATATAGGTATTCCCTTACAGGAAACCGACAACGACGTTACCGTGGAGGACGGTAACATGGAGTACAGTGAAGACGAAACATCCCAGAGCGGTAGCTTCCGAGGGGGCCCCCCAACCCCAAGGGACGACAAGGAGACGATAAAACGTCTCACAGAGGAGAACAATGCTCTCAAGAAGAAAATAGACGAGCTCACCGAAAGGTTGGAGCAGATGCAGAGGGAACAGAAGTCCCAGCATGAAGAGCTTCTGCGTGCGATTCGGGGAGAATCGCAAACACGGAAAAGAAAAAATCCGCCCGCTGCCAACACGGACTCAGACGAAGAGGCCCCTAAGGCGGCAAAGAAGGTGGCTGAAGAGCCCCTCAAGTGCCCCCCCGAGTCCGAGTCACCTAGACAGAGCAGAACGGGATCCAGAGCCCCCCAGCAGGAGGCTAGCGTCCCCCAACAAGAAACCCGGAAAGAGGAGACCGAGGCCCCTCAAACAAGGACAAGAAGCCAGCGTGTACCCCCGGTAGTGCTGCGAAACAAAGAGACGTGGACAACGGTGAGCCGTCGTTTAACCGAAACCGGTATAAACTTCAACAAGGCCAAAGTTACCGGGGAGGGAATCTCCATCGAGCCCGCGACGTCCGAGGACTATCGGAGGATGACAAGGATGTTCGCAAATGAAAAGAGGGAGTACCACACGTATGCCCTGCCAGAGGAACGGCAGCTACGTGTGGTCATTCGAGGGATCCCGAGCGGCGTTACCTGCAAAGAGGTGGCAGAAGACCTCCAGGACCAAGGATTCGCACCTACCGCGGTCCAGCGAATGATGTCAAGACGGACAAAACAGGAGGTGCCCCTCATGCTTGTCCTAGTCCCACAGGACCAGGACAATATACTCCAAGTAACGAGGTGCTGTTCTCTAGTTGTAAGGACTGAGAGACAGCGAGCCAAGGTAGCGGCATCCCAATGCCACCGCTGCCAGCGTTTCGGCCACGGCCAATCCAGGTGCACCGCGCAGCCGAAATGCGTGAAGTGCGGCGAGGCACACCGGACGACGGAGTGCAAAAAGAAGGCAGACGAACCGGCCAAGTGCGCGAACTGCCAGGGGGCCCACCCGGCCAGCTATAGGGGATGTCCAAAGTACCCCAAACAATCAGCCAGCGCCACCCAAAGGCCGGTACAGAGGCCAACGATGACCTCAACACAGAAGGGCGGCGTAGCGCCAGGCACAAGCTACGCCAGAGTAGCCCAGGGCAAGGCAGGACAGAACACCGTCCCTGCCGCAAAACAACAAGCATCGCCAGAGGCCAAAAACCTCACAGCGGTGCTCGCACAGATGCAACAAATGTGCTCAGAGATGAGCGCATTTTTTGCACAAATGCCAAATTTAACTAATCTGTAATGCCTTTACAGGTTAAACCGGAAGTCCTGCAGATGGCGGCCTGGAATGTCAATGGCCTGCGAGAAAGGAGACTTGAAGTCGAAGAGCTCCTGACCAGGTACGACATAGACGTCATGGCACTGCAGGAAACCAAGATGACCCCGGCCAAGGAGATCAACTTCCCAGGATACCACACCTACAGGATGGACTGGGTAAACAACCCTCAGCGACCCGCGAGAGGAGTGGCCCTATTGGTGAAGAAAACCATAGCCCACCATCCGACAGTACTGCCTGAGCTAGAAAACATGAACGCCACCGCCGTAGTAGTGTCCACAGCACGAAATGGCGACATACAAGTGGTCTCATGCTACCAGCCACCCCGCAGCACGCTTACCGAGGGGGATCTGGACGCAATCTTGCCCGCCAGGACACAGGTCGTCGCAATTGGCGATTTCAACGCCAAATCCCAGGAATGGAACAGCGGCATAACCAACACTCGAGGACGAGAGCTGCTGAGGTTCCTGGGACAGCACGCCGGCGAACTGATGGTGGTAGGACCGGACCAGCCCACCTTCGACAACGGCAGACACAGGCCAGACGTACTGGACATCGCGATCCTAAAGGAGATGACCTTCGAGGCAGAGATCACCACCAGAACGGAGGGATCTACCGAGCACAACCCGATCTTCCTAACCCTAGGAGGACAGGCGAGTGAGGACAACGCCACCTTCACGAAGAGACGAACGGACTGGGAATCGTACCGGCAGCACCTGCAGCAGTACATCGCACAAATTCCCAGGCTAGAAACCGTGGAGGACGTTGAGAGGGCCATCATTACCCTAGAGGAGCAGATCCTGGAAGCGATAAGGGCCAGCACGACGGAAATAGAAGTAAGAAGGCACCCAGCACCGATGGCAAACCTCCCAGAGGTCACCAGACAGCTGATAAGGGACAGAAGGAGCGCCAAGAGACGGGCTCAGAGGACCAGGCTCCCCGCCGACAGAAGGGAGTACAATGTCCTCAGCCGAAGAGTGAAAGCCGCCCTCCAGGAACACCGTCAGGAGGGGTGGCAACGCCACCTTGAGTCACTGGATCCACAGGACAGAAGCATGTGGAACACACAACGTGCCCTGCGAAACCGAAGGAAGCCTATGCGCCCGATTCACGGAGAGCGAGGGATCGTCTACACTAACCAGGAAAAAGCCGAGGCGTTCGCCGACAGCTTAGAACTGCAGTGCAGAGAGAACGAGCTCGATGACGAGGACGAGGACTGGGTGGACGACGTCGAACGCAGAGTACGAAGGATCCGTCGCCTACCAGATGACAACCACATCCGTCCGACTACCCCCGAGGAAGTCAAGGAAATCCTGAGGAGCCTAAAGCCGAGAAAAGCTCCGGGATGTGACAAGATAGGAAACATCGCTCTCAAAAAGCTGCCCAGGAAAGAAGTAGCGGCGCTAGTCAACATCGTAAACGCGATGTTAAGGTTACGGCACTTTCCAGCCAGGTGGAAAAAGGCCGACGTCATTATGATCCCTAAACCAGGGAAAGACCTAATTTTCCCGTCTTCTTACAGGCCCATCAGCCTCCTCCCAGCCATGAGCAAGGTTGCAGAACGGGTCATCTTGAAGAGGCTAACAGAGAAGACAGAAGAGCTGAACATCATCCCGGATGAACAGTTCGCATACCGAACAGGACATTCCACGGAACTCCAAGTGCTTCGCCTCACTGAGGAGATCACCAAGGGGTTCAACCAGCGTCAAGTCACCGCGGCGCTGTTCCTAGACGTCGCCAAAGCATTCGGCACGGTCTGGCACGACGGTCTCTTAGCTAAAATGATGAGTATGGGTTACCCCATCGAACTCGTCAAACTAGTGAGATCCTACCTACACTGCAGACAGCTAAGGGTGAAAATCTCGGACCAACTCTCCACCTACAGGACCGTGGAGGCGGGAGTTCCACAGGGATCGGTGCTGTCACCGCACCTGTTCGCCATCTATACCTCAGACCTCCCCCGGACCGACCATACAGCCCTAGCCCTGTATGCAGACGATACCGCCCTGATTGCCAGATCCTGGAAGGCCAGAGACGCAACCAGAAAACTCCAGGAAGCGGCCACACTCCTGGAAGAATGGTGCACGATGTGGAAAGTCGCAGTCAACGCCGACAAGAGCCAAGCCATCCTCTTCAGACGAGTGCGGAAAGAAATTCCCACAGGACACGTCTCCATGAACGGCGAGGACATCCAATGGCACGACACCGTCAAATACCTTGGCGTGGTCATGGACAGAAGCCTAACATGGAGACAAAACACGGACGCCATCACAGCTAAGGCCCGACGTACGAGAGCCCTAATCTACCCAATGACGGGAAATGGGAGCCGACTTAACTTGAGGAACAAGCTCACGCTTATCAAGACCCTCATCAGGCCGCAGCTGACGTACGCCTCGGTAGCGTGGGGCTACCAGGCGAAGTCCTACATGAAGAGAATCCAGGCAGTGCAGAACATCGCCCTCAGGACGGTAGTTGACGCCCCATGGTACGTGAGAACCGCAGACATCGTCAGAGACCTGGAGTACACCACGGTCACTGAAGTCATCCGGGAACGAGCGAAGAAGCTGTACGCCCAAGCCGAGGAGCATGGGAACCCGCTGATCAGACAGGCCACTGATTACGACCCCGCCGACGCCCCGAGGCACAAGCGACCGAGGGTTCAGCTACTGGACAACGGGTAAGTATAACCTTTATTTCCCGCTAACAGATCTGTTTCAGATACGCCAGGACGGACCACCACTACCAGAGACATGACGTTTTCAACCCTAACCCAACCTCCTTGCGGGCGTCGGACAACATACCGTCCAACGCCCGTTGTCCTACCTGCTCCGTGGAGACCGAAAGTGCTAAAAGAAGCACTTAGGTCTCCACACTCCCGAGCTACACAGCTCATCCTTACCTTTCCGACGATCCGGGGTAGGATATCAATTGATGTCCTACGTACGGGCAGTCAGTCCCAGCCAAAACTTCCTAAACCCAACTCGACCGATGACTACCCCCGGGGGTGACAAGCTGGCGAAGAAAGAAAACATCAAGACAAGAAGAGCGCCAGAAGAGACCTCAGCCAGCGAGGTTCAACAGCCAGGACCAGGGGAGGTCCGCAGAAAATACCACGACACATCTCACATTTGTGAGCTGGGTCTGGTAGAAGTACGCGGGCCCACCTATCACGAAGGCCGGTCCAGGTCTACAGAGATAATCTAGGTGCAAAGAGTAATAGTCCTACTCGGCCCTAGTTATCGAGACCGACATCCAGCCAATGGATATTGGCGCGCGCGGGGAACGTCAGTTCGAGCAACGAGGAGCAGCAGTAGGCAGCTTTCAGTGAGAACCTGAAGATGGCAGATGAGATTCTGCCGCCACGTCGTTTAGACAACCGTGACTCCTGGTGGAGTCGACCATCTATGCGGGAGAGCACCCAGAATTACAATAACAATTCATATATATATATATATACAGAGTGATCTTTTTACAGGAATCAGAAAAGACAAATTAAAAAGTCCCGCCCTGGAATTTAAAAAAAATTATAATCGTAATCTATCAACTATGATAGGGGGATATTGCATTTAAATTAATAATATTTCTAGATTTATGTACAAATATTTTATGTAAGTCTATTTAAGTTTTCTATATGTATTTATTGTATAAAATTATGCAACAGTGTTTGTCCTTTCCCACCATATAATTGAATTTCTTATCCGTTTGGGTAGCTGTATACTACATAATAGAAAATTAAATAAAAATAAAAAATAGTGAAACAATTTATGCATATCTAAATATTTCCCTTATAAATTGAACTTAATATCCCATCATCTAAATTACGTAAATTTTATGGCTGATTATGTTTTTATTCCAAAATAAAAGAATCCATAGCGAGATGCGTGATTACATTACGCTGTCCGCAAGGAAAGGAAAAAAATAATAGCCCCTTTAGAACCGACACTGATCTGTTACATTTCCCGAAGGAATCGTAGTTGAAGTCTCAAGCGACGGATTTCATTTACATCTGGAACAGATTTACATTCACACCGTCCTGGATTGTGAAATATTCAGCGGGTTTTTAGATCTGGCATGTCAGCTAATGGGTTTTGAGTAATGTCAATGAATTCTAAGTTTATTCGATTATTACGTTCGCATTTCTATTAGAGGCACCGCCAATGATTTTTAATGCCGTATTATACTTTAAAGATTTCAGAAGCGATAAATTAGAGGTGAACGTAGATTTATTAAACGAGCACAAATATATTTTCAAAGTTTCTTGTCTAGAGAATAAAATAATCACTTAATCGAAAAATGACTGCTGCTTCGGATCTTATGCCAGCTTTTATTTTATAAAGAGGCTATTCACTTATTTTGAAGGCTAACTCACCATTTCTTTTGATCTACAGAGCTCTCAGTAATGATCACAGAACGCGTGATTTTTTAGTTCATGTTTTAGGCTTGTCATGTTAGTAGCCATGTTAGAGCCTTCCATACTTAGAGATATTTAGTGGTAGTGTTTTGGTGGATATTGCATAATTATAATAGTTTTGAATTGTTTTAATTATTATTTAAGTACTAATCACTTCTTTTCAGAACTACATAATTTACATTAGTTATCTTATGGTGAGTAATGATAAAGAGGAAAAAAGTGTTAGGTTAAGTAATTTAAAAAAAAAAATTATTCTAGTCCTGTGTTATTTGCAATTGTTTTTACACCAGAGCAAAATGCCTTCAATTTGATGGCTCATTTTCGAAGTGGAGCTCACAACGAAGTTGGATCATGGACATGTTCATTGCAATCACGCATCGAACAATATATGGAAACATTTTCTGACGCAAACTTTCCATATGACATATTTTCAAATCGTAAATATTCAGTCGATGTAATTTTGTACCGTAAATTCACATCAGCGATTCTGACACGGAAACGGCTGATGAAGCCTATGACGCTGATGATTGCGATGTTCACTTCGAAGAATATCAAACATGTAATTCTACTTGTAAGAGACGGAGGTTAAATTAATCTAGATAAGGTATGAATGAAAAAAAAAAATGTATTGTAAGCATGTTTTTTATCTTTATGTATGTCTATTATTTTTCATGTAAGGAAATCGACTGTAACGATTTAGCTAAGCTTATTTCTATGCGTAAATATAAATTGTTTCTACCATTTTTTGTAATTGACGTATCAATGGTTCAATAGACCTGTTTTTTTAAGTAATCGATTATCTGTTTCAGCTAAAGGGTAAAGAAAGATAATTGTAATCACGAAGAGAAGTATGATTATTTTTCCCGTGCTCAGCATCCTCGAAAACGGGTGGTATACACATTTTACCCCCCCTTCGGGGGTGTTTGTAAGCCGTTAGAGGGGTTGGAGGGGTCGGGAGAAGTATTGAGTATCACCACTGTGTTCAGCATCCTCGAAAACGGGAGATACGCTAAGTTTTACAGATGGAAAAGATGTGACAAACGTTTAACCCCTTTAGGGGATGGTTTTTGTCCGTTTGGGGGATTGCACAACTCCAAAGAGAAATTCTAGAAACACCATCGTGTTCAAAAATTTCGAAAACGGAGGAAGGAGATATTCTCGTTGCATAATAAAAAGATTTACAAGTTCGTCCGACTCACACATTCCATTACGAATCATTCGGAGCTTTATAAACTTTATGAGAATAATTATAATTTTTAGATGCTGTGACACACGTATCGTGAATTGAATAATTGAATGTGCATCCACCTCAACGAACCACAGCGTAGTAATGAGTCAGCTGAGTCTGTGACTGCTCGACTAATAGATACTCATAAATGATGGGACCACACCTACATGCGCTGCAAGTCGGTTGTTCATTTATTTTGCATGTAAATGCGGCCCGATGTACGCACCTGCTTGCCGCTTACTGTATAAAATCACCATGATAAAAGCCATATTCTATGCCTGTATTGGATAAATACGCTTTTACAAGAGTCAGTATTTGATATACCAGTGAATCTCCGTATAGTAATCGAAGTATCATCAGTATAAATGGTAAAATGAGCTGATGTTATCAAGTATACAGTACGATTAGGACAAGCCTCAGAATAGAGCCCTGTGGGACACCTATGTTAATATCAATAAACTTTCAGTTAATAATACTGTTTTTTTTATTAATGAATGAAACATGTTTGCAATTAAGAGACAACTCGTGACCTATTCTAACGATATGCCTCTATGACAGTTTTAATGCCTGTAATAACTAATCGATGAGGTAGACTCTATGTGTTATAGGTTGCTAAAATCAGCAGAATAGAATAGGATAGAATAGGATAGGATAGGATAGGATAGAATAGAAGAGAACAAAATAGAATAGTCTATTTACCGAAGATGTATTTACAATTAGGGTAAATAAATACGTAGATGTAAATGGCAGTCAAGCAATTTTTACAAATAGCTAGATAGTAAGTAAGCAAACATTAGAATAACCCACATAATCCAGGTCAGATAGCAAAGAAGTATGCAGTTTTTCGAAAAATTCCTCAGTCCATTTTGTGAATATGATAATTAGGACAAAAATAATGGGAATGTTTTGGAAAGCCAATTTTATTTGGGACCTGTTGAAAAAAGGGCATGAAAGTTCCGAAAACAGATTTTCTCACGTTTTCGATGCGAAAGGAAAAATTCTTGTTATACAACAAATACTATGAAATAGCTCGTAAAAAGACTAAAAATATGAGTTTTTGACAATTAAAATCGGTCAATAACTTTTTGCAAAAAAAATTAAAAACCGATAAATATGGCAATTTTTTGCCATTTAATTATAAGGACTGTAATTATCGTAGAAAATTGTTTTGGAGCTTAAATTGTAGCTTTTATCGGTACCTACCTACTCTAAAAATTTTATGCAAAATATTATAACTTTTAGCAGAAATAGCGAAAATTTCAAAAAAGGTGCTTCAGAAAAATGGCGTGGAAATTGTTAAAAATGGTCATAGAACGATTTTTCAAAGAGCTATTTGTTCCTGATGAAATTCTCTATAACCTTATTGTGTTTAAATTTTTGTAAGATTTCGTTTAGTACCTTAAAAGCGTATTTGAAAATCGGGCTATTTCTGAATTTTGGACGTTCGGGCGCTCGAGCGGAGGGGGAAGTACTGGACGAAATTCGATGTTTTTTTATAGTGGTAAAGTTCGAGGCGTAATTAGCCAAATGCGAGGCTATGATTGTTGGGAGCCTACAGAGCGCGGACACTCCTCGCCGCACATGCGCTATTGACTTATTGATATTGTAAGAAGTATGTAGGTTTGTCATCAGCAGTCCGTGATGTAGTGGTATTAATTTTAATAAAATTTGTTTGATTTGATTTGGTGGATTTTCCCACGTGAGGTTGAAGAGGGTTTGAATCTCAACTTCTTACAGTTTTTTTTACTACATTTCGTTAACAACTAAAATACGTAAATACGAATATTTTTTTAGGTTAATTCGTTAGGTTAAATATGTTAATATTATTTGATGTAGTGTAAAGTGCCCGCGCTCTGTGGGCGCCCACCAATCGTCGCCCCGCATTTATTTATTTAAGGTACTAAACGAAACCTTACGAAAATTTAAAGATATTAGGGTTGTAGAGAATTTCATCAAAAACAAATAGATTTTTGAAAAATCGTTCTATGACCATTTTTGACCATTTCTACGCCATTTTTTGGAAATATCTTTTTTACATTTTCGCGATTTCCGCTAAAAGCTATTAATATTTTTCCATGAAATTTTTAGAGTAAGTAGGTACCAACAAAAGCTACTATTTAAGCTCCAAAACAACTTCCTACGATAATTACATGGCAACAAATGACCATATTTAGCGGTTTTTAATTTTTTGTGCAAAAAGTTATTGACAGATTTTAACTTTACACACTGCCACATATTTTCGGGACACTTATTGCTTTTATTAAGTTCTTGTAATAATTTATTTTTACATTTTTACATTAATTAATTAATTTTAATTAAATGATTTATCATTTAGTTTATTTAAATAGATTTTGTACTGATTTAAAAGATTATTATTTTCAGGATTGTTTTTTAGTTTTTTGTGCATATCATTTTCTTTATTTATACATTTTATTAAGCCGTTAATAATCCAATTATTTCGTTAGATCTCATTACGATTTGTTTCAACTTTATTTGTGCGTTCATTTATACGTAATTATAATTTATTAATAAACAAGTCCACAGAATTATGTATATTTTCTTCATCATATATCATAATAGAAAGCCACTACTATAATTGGCAAAGGTCATCTATTGCAACTCGACTAAGAAAGCAGTAAGACAGATTATAACATTGGAATTATGAAATAATTACTAGCAATTTTAGTTCATTTTAAGCGTGGGTATGGCTGTTTCTCTTGCATGTAATTAATAGTCTGGATCGATAAGCCTTACCTATCGAGCGAAGCAGTTTTAAGGACTTTAATTTTCTTTAACAGGTAATTGTAATTTGATGAGTGGATCAAACTTCTAAGGCGCGAGCTATATTGAAATTGGATAGAGTTTTTCCACGACGCTCCACAATACTAAATCGAATTAAAGGAATCTTGTCTTTTGTTTAAAAGTACAGACGAGAAATCAAGCTTTATTTCTAGCTTCGCGTTTCCCAAAGGACAAAGTTTTTTACTGCAGTTCTGAAAGTTGGCAGCACTGACTACACCAAAAAATGAGGATCGTGACAAAGAAATTGAGATGAAATGAGACGGAATCTCGAGATTCAGTAAAGCGTCAACTTTTGCAATTATGGGAATGAATTACAAAAAGTACCGCGTATAAATCAGACTTTATTTAAAATTAACGTATCTTTTGCGGTGGAACTTTTATATCATCATTTATAATCTCGCCTATCATCAATTAAAATACCTACATTTATTTTAACCCTGCTAATGAAGCATTACTTATTTTCATCGAAACGATTTACTGTAATATGCAGGTTGTGATAGAACAATTGCTTAATAGATTGTCGTTGGTAATATAAGTAACACTTACACTTGTTTTACGATTTTTAAAAAATTTCTTTATACACAGTGTGATCCATTGGACACAAAATCTTTATTTAGTGTGCGATTTTCACCGTTTTTTTTTAAATTTTTGAGCTCGTTGAACTGCATTTCTCGAACAAGTTAGATTGTTAGTTACATTCCTACAAAATCCAACGCATACTAAGTCAGTTTTTATGAGTAAAATTTTAATAATTCATATTAGCGATTCTCTTAGAAGAAATTTATGCACGCCACTGGATAAGTTAAAGAACACGATAAAACCCTCGATATACTTTTCGAAACTGTAACAAAATCCGACTATTTCGCATGAAAAGCGTGCTTCACGTAAAAATATCGTGGAAGAGGTTTTTATATGTTTAATCATATTTTCGCTCTTTTATGTAAAAATTTCAATAACTCCTCAAGGAGCGTAATTTTAGAAAGTGTAGTAAATGTCGCTGCACAGGAACGTAATGTCGCCCCGACCACCAAAATTTAGAAACAGTAACCAAATTTGACCCTTTTACGAATCCACGACGTTAAGCACTGCAACTCATGGGGTGTGTTAAATATGAGGACAAGTTAATCCAGTCTCTATTCAAAGTGTATAGAGAGTTTTAGCAAAAATAGCCTTTAACGACAAGAAACCCCTATCATTTCCTATCAGTCGATTTTGACGGGAAAATGATGGGTTTTAACGGGATTTGCCCTAAACCGGTTCCTCAGTGATTCGGTGTCAGAAAAGTATAGTTACCATGTACTCATATGTGCATGGGACCGCCTTGCCCGAACGTATGAAATTGTAATTGCAAAATATAATTCAAAGTCGTTGCGATCCAAGCACTTTTAAGCTCCGAGGAGCGATCAAAATTGATATTGAACTGTAAATACGTAAATAGACAGGCAAGTAAAAACCCCACCAAAAATTTATAAACATTCAACTTTTCTTGAATCTTTTTGTGTAATAGTTAGCTCAAAAACTGCATATTGGATGGTAGTTGGTACATTATAAATCGTTCCGTTCCTCACCATGTGTTGTACACGGGCCAGACTATAGTTTGTCAAAAACATTTTTCTTGAAGTTGTTGTAAAACATGAATTTTTAAAGAGAGTTAATATATATTTTTGAACATAATTTTGATTTATTAGACTATTTTTACAAATTTTTCCTCTTGTTACAAATTACATGACTATGTTGAAAAACATTGAATACTTTAACAATCCTTGTTTATTTTAAAAAAATTCTTGTGTCTGAAGATGTGAAGCAAGTTTTTGTTCACGAAACCGGTAACACAATAAAAAGAATTTTGTGAGATATGATTCTTTTTTCCCACCAAAAATGAATTACTACTCACATGGGATCAATCTACCTTCGCTAAATAAATATATTTAAAAATATGGGTTTCTTATCTTGGTTTTATGATATCGTGGGATAATTAATAAAAAATAATAAGACTAAAACTGAGGAGTCTGTAGCTAACATGTGGATCTTGCCGTAAAGTATATATAGGACAAAGGGATAGAAATTCTGACAAGGGAATAAAAGAACATAAAAGTAGTTACAGAAATGATGGTGTGAAATTGTCCAGAAAAATAGCGCATACTAATTAAATTGCCGACAATCACTAATTACTGTAAATATAGTAAGGATATTCCTACAGCTCAAAAACAATTTGTCAGGTGCCTGCAGCCCGAACTGAATACATATTTATAAATTGAGGGCCCGATTCACAGGTAAAGGAAGGAAAGATTTAGGCGTAGAGTGCCGTGGAGGATTACAGCATCTGTTTTATGAGCCAGCTAATTGGGATTCATTACGCTGGCCAGGGTCCTGTGGGTTCGGTGCATTTTAGTGATTACGCGCGACTTATTCATCTCTCTAACGTTGATTTATAAACTTTATTAGGGTCGCTTTTGACTAACTAAAGTCATTTACTTGATTCTTTTATTATTTTAACAGCATATACACAAAAAATCCATTAGCGCACATGTGCTCTTATTTTGTCTCGTTCTACTTTTGCATAATACTTTAATTAAAGTTTAACCTGCTGAGAAGCAAAACGAATAATTTAAATGTATTCTATCTACGATCGTGTAAAAAGTAACAGTTTTTTACATCATTTCCTGTGTAAGAAGTGGCCTTCTATAAGAAACTGTGCAAAAAAATTTTTTATTGCACGCTTCTATTGCACGATTTCTAAAAATATAAAAACTACGCCAGTTTATTTATACTATCGTTTCGTTAATTAATATCATCACGGATTCTGAGTCACGATCATGAAGTAACATAAGTAGAATGGAAACTTCAACTACAACTCAACAGGCGCAGTTAGTACTTGGATGGGTGACTATTCCAACGGAAACTGCGTTCTCGCCTCACACATCTTCCAGCGGCTTGTATATCAGTGTATGCGCGGAAGCTATACAACTTTAGGCGAGGGTTGTATAGGAGATATACCGTCCTTCGGAGGCGATGTAAAGCCGTCGGTCCCTTGTCTATTAAATGTTAGGCAAGTAATAGATCCCTACTCTTCTTAAGGGAAGAGGTTCGTCAAAATTCCTGGTTGGGGGTAGCTCGTCTACAGGCGTCGGTGTTAGGCCTCAGTAGCGGAAATAGGCCGACGTTAAATAAATGTATAAAAAAAAACTACAACTCGAATAATACTAACCGTCAAAGTGACATTCACAAAAAGTTGATACAGTTTTACAAATATTCATGAAAAATTGCCCGTTTTTTACAATAATTGGAACGATCGAAGATAAAACGTTGTAATACATACTTGTAAAAGGCCTCTTTATTGCACTCTCATGGCTTTTAAAAACATTCGCTTCGCTCGTATTTTTAATCTAGCCATTCGTGCAATAAAGTATTGTTTTTTAAACTTGTGCCTTAAATAACTATTATCTACGATCGTGTAAAAAGTAACAGTTTTCTACATCATTTCCTGTGTAAGAGGTGGCCTTTTATAAAAAACTGTGCAATAAAAGTTTTTATTGCACGCTTTTATTGCAGGATTTCTAAAAAAGCAAAAAACTACGCCAGTTTATTTAATACTATTTCCTTAATAACTATCATCACAGATTTTCAGTCACGACCATGAATTAACATAATTAGAATGGAGACTTCAACTATAACTCGAATAATACTAACCGTCAAAGTGACATTCACAAAAAGTTGATACAGTTTTTAAAATATTCATGAAAAATTGCCTGTTTCTTACAATAATTGCAACGATCGAAGATAAAACGTTGTAAGACATACTTGTAAAAAGTCTCTTTATTGCACTCATTTTTTAAAAACAATGGCTTTTTACACTTAAGTATATCTTAAATAACTATTGTCGTTGTGCATTCAATAAAACGTAAAATAGACCGGGACGCGTTCCATATTGACAATAATTTTCATATTTTAGATTTAATTTGTTTTATTATATCTAAGCATACACTAACAGTTGGTGTTTTGTTCGATATGTTAAAAAATAGGAAGTCATTATTTGGGAAAATGTTGAATAGTCCCCCTCAGATAATTTTATCACAATTCTGTAAATGACAAATATCCTAAATTGAAAATTAAGAAAGTTTCCGTCTCCGTAAGCACAAAAACATTTTAAACCGCGAAAGACCCTAACCCAGAGAAAGGTCCTGAGAAAAACAAATTGACTAAAATAGATTTGATTAATACTTTTCAATTTAAAACCTGTTTCCCAGTAGATATAAGGGACAATAATTCATGACTGTATAATAAAAAGATTGTCTTTGTATAATAAATTTGGCCAATGGTTTATAAAAAATGACCGCTAAGGTCATACGATCCTGCTGTTGAGGGTGATTGAACGCATCCCCTTGTTTGAAGTGACGAGAGTTGTGGTTTCAATAAAAACTTGTCAGCGGCTGAGTAAAATGAGGAACCCTTGATTTGTAAGTTGAAAACTGTGACAGAGGCCGCTCTGTTATTTTTACGGGAACAAAGAACAGGAAGCGGAGCCGCAAATTTTTTAATCACGTAATGTTATATTACTATCTTTTAAAACCCTATTATTACTTTCTTTAAGGATCCAAAGGCCAGTATCTGTTATTTCTATAAAAGCAGCGGATTATCGTTGTTGTATCATAAATATAATAATATGAACTATAGGAATAACGAAACTGAACCTTTGAATCTTATACTCTGTGCAAAAACAAAGAGTATATTGTATTTGTCAGAATAATATTCTTTATCTTTCAGTAGTAAATGTTTTCCGTATATTTTCTTTCCATTACTGTGGCCTATATGCCTGGTAATACCGTCTATCGTGTTCTGTGTTCAATCTCCACCTTCGATTTTCTATTAAAACGCTTTGTATATTTTGCATCCTTGGATTCTAGATGTTTTTCTGAACACAATGATACCACATAAATGTCAAACTGTTTCTAATTCAATTTTTATTTTTTAGTTTGAGTGTGTTATGGCTGTTCCGATTTCTTCCAATGAATTCATGTAATGTTGGAGAAATCTAAATTACATAGAAAACACTAAGTTATGTAACATCGTGTAAACAAAAATGTCCAACTGATTTTTTGGTTAAAACCCACCTGTTTCCAAGGAACAATATTGATACCAAAGTACCACTCCACACTAGAATTAATTAGGAATCTATCTGTAAGATTTATTTAGATATGCGACCAATACAATTTAAATGATGGTTAAAAGAAACTGAAAGAATGTACTTTATTCCAGTTCAATAATAATTAAGGTGGCGGTAAATTACAAAAATGAAACACAAAAAAATATGTTGTCTATTGACGTCAATACACCTCTTTATTGTAAATATATCCTTATTTTACTATAAGGAATGTAACCACACTGTAACCAACAGCTACTCTCCGGGCTATGTGCCCCACCGAGCACTGAATTACAAGCCTGCGCGTTAAGTGTAATAATCGCATATTACTGACTGATCCTACTTAAAGGAGCTCTCGTGCCAGTCGTCCCATACCACTTGCAGACTGCAGTTTCGAGCTGTTGGCTCTCGTCAGGGCAAGATAGGCATGTGATGAACGACAATGGACCGCTAGATGGCGCCTGCTTACTATTTTACATGTCGCTATGGTAAAGATACCGAGATGTACCATATAGTCAAGGGATCCTCGTGTCGTTCGTCACATGCCTACCTTGCACTGACGAGAGCCAAGAGCTCGAAACTGGAGCCACCTGCGTCATTGGGATGAGTAATATTTCCTACCCACTGCTAAAATCATATACGACTGGCAGAAAAGCACGCCTTGCTTTTCTTGCAGTCGTACATGAAAAATTATTTTTTACTTTTTAGTACGAGTTTGTAAGAAAAGCGAGTTTTTAAAAGTTTCTTAAACTTTTTTTCTTTGATGTTAATATGTTTATTTGTGCACCGGCGTCGTTTTTAAGTTTCGATTAACTATCAAATATAAACTTTCTAAATACACAAACTGCAATTGTGTTCATCTAATACGCTATAAATACTCAAAACTAACCCCTTTATACAAACATTTTCTACTAAACCTTTCCCAATTATAGAGGTTCGATAAAAAATGGCAATAAATGTCCCAAACTTTGTAACTATTAAAAAAACTCAGCGTTGGCGTTGCTCATACGGCTGTCGCATGCTAGCTAAAGCGACAATAGGGCAAGAACCACCGAAACTAAGCCCGTAGACTTCATGCGCCATGATACTTAATCCATGGATTTATTCTCTTAGGTTATCTGAGCCGTATATCTCTCCCGAGGACCGCGGTCTGCCGAGGCATACTAATAGTAAACCTACAGATTGTACTGATAAATAGATACCGCAACCAATGTGCGCTATTTATGAGCGGATTTCTCACCATCACGACTTGCTTGTGAATTTAAGATGTCCAATAATTTCTCACTCTCCCTACTATTGTTTAATGATATGTTCTTTGGTGGAAAATTTTGCACGCGAGATCATACATCTGTGTTAACTCACCGAATGGGTTAGATAAGTAGATCCATAGTAGTAGAAAATCATTGTATAGTTTTGGAAACATACAAGGCATAAATACGGAATGTGGATAGCTTTAATAATAATATTTATAAACCATTTGAGATACAGAAAGTATAAATGTGGGCCAATTAAAAGTACATAAATATAATTTATTACAAATAATTCTTTAATCCAGTCAAGAAGTACAGGTAAAAAAAGAGTAGCGCTAGTCTTTTCTATTACATATGGAATGGGTAGAATGGAAGAATTGTTTACAGTAGAATTATATCTTTTAGCAGCAAACACAATATTCTTACTGCTTTTTAACACGGCTTTACAGCTAGAAAATCAACTGAAACAGCGACTTGTTATTTATTAAATTATGTATACACCTCTTAGACGGTTGCAAGTACATTGTTTCAATAATGTTTGATCTGTCTAAAGATTTCGATACTGTAAACAGTTCTTTTCTTGAACAAAAACTGTACAGTATGGGAATAAGGGGGAACTTACTGTCATGGATAATTAGCTACATGGAAGGAAGAAGACTAAAGCTCAATTAAATAGTGTCCAATCAGAGACACAAAATTTAATGTATGGGGTTCCTCAAGGCTCTGTTTTAGGACCACTATTGTTTATGTTGTACTTAAATAATCTCCCAAACTCTTTAACCACTAGACACTTAACGATGTTTGCTGATGACATAACAGTAACGCTAGCAGCAGATACAATTAAGCAGCTTCATTCACTGATTGACCACCATTCCAAGAGGTCACTACCTGGGCGCAAAGTGACAAACTAATCATGAATGAGAATAAAACAGTTATTATAAACTTTGTTTACAAAGACGATGTGGTGCTGCATCACAATATTGTATTGTCTCATAACACGAAATTGTTCGGTATTTACCTTAACAATAAGCTGTTGTGGGATAGTCACATTGAACGTGTATGTTCAATGCTAAATAAGGCCTATTTCGCTTGAATGAAGCCGGGTTATTGAGTATATATTATGCTCTTGCTTATTCGCATATTTCATTCAATATTATTGCATGGGGAAGTGCAAGAGATTGAGATGGAGTGTTTATTAGCCAAAAAAGACTAGTTAGGTATATATTTCATATGAATTATAACGAGATATGTAAGAATATATTTAAAACTAAAAAAAATTTAACTACTCCTTATATATTTATGTTAAAGTATTTGATGTACACCAAGAAAAATATTAATTTGTTTAATCAGAGAAACAATTGTCATGCATACAGTACAAGAGATGGTGACCTACTTAGTATACCCACCAATTATAAACACTCACCATATTATAACTGTGTTGTACTTTTTAATAGTCTCTCAGCTGATATTCGAAATATACAAAACTATAGAAAATATAAAACCACAGTCAAAGATATTTTGCTGGAAGGTGTTTTTTACAGTGTTCAAGACTTTTTAAATAGAGGACCTTATTTGTAAAAACATGAAATTATTATTTTAATCATTCGTTGTTTGTTTATGCTATTATATTGTACGTACATGTTATCTGCAAATGTCTGTATTGTGTATTCTCTTTATGTCTTTATATACTGTAATTTTATCAAATGTCTATTTATTTAAATCTATTTATTATATATTTGTATTATATATTTTAATTAATATGTGTCTTATATGTATGTTTATATACATGTATATATATTTTTCTTTTTTACACTTTACTTACCAAATATACATCTTGTATCTAAAATGGTTAATAAATATTATTATTATCCCAGCCAGCAAAAAAGTATACTAAAGTTACCTACTATGGTAGTACTACTAGTAGTAAAGACAAAATAGAAATTCAAGTAAAGTAATCAATTATTTATCTACGTTTGGAAAGTAAAGTTTTTCTCCAATATTAGATTCTAACTGAGGTATCCAGCTTCAGATTTTTGGTTGCATTGTTATGAAAACAATGTTGAAATATTAACTGTAGATGATTTCATTAATTTATAATCTGCAATATTTTGCTTTTGGCTATCACTACGTATCTAAAAAAATGTATTTCACAAGGAATCGAGTTTAAAATAAGCTGTACATGATTTTAGAAATTTCTGATCTGTAATATTTTATTCCTTACCATCAATCAGTGTAATATATTAATAGGAAAAATAGAAAGAAACTAACATGAACAAGGGTAAAAATTTACAGGATTTGATTGAATTGAATTATGATTTAATTCAATTTAAATTATGTACCTGCTAATTACTAAAATCTTTCTAAAAAGATTAAATTTTTGTAGATAATTGTAGATAACTGTTCTCAAAACAGTTGATCTTCTTCTTCACTATTATTTACCTGTCGAATTGTATAGTCTGTATCATCATTATGAAACATTTATATACACTTTCTTGCTGCTGGTTGTTAAAAATGATAATCTAATCCCACGAAAAAGGTTCGCCTTCTGTGGGTTATTTTAATGTTTATTTACTTAATATCTAGCTATTTGTAAAAATTGCTTAACTACAATTTACATCTACATATTATGTACGTACTTATCCTTATTGTAAACCCATTCATGGTAAATAAACTTCTTTCTTCTATCCTATCCTACCACATCCCATCCCACTCTATTCTGTCCTGTTCTGTCCTGTCCTGTCCTGTCCTGTCCTGTCCTGTCCTTTCGTATCCTATCCTATTCTATGCCGTTCTGTTTTGTTCTGTTCTACTCAACTCTACTCTGCTCTGCTCTGTTCTACTTTACTCTGCTCTACTCTACTCTGCTGTGCTCTACTCAACTCTACTCTACCCTACGCTACTCTACTCTACTCTACTCTGCTCTGCTCTGCTCTGCTCTGCTCTGCTCTGCTCTGCTCTGCTCTGCTCTGCTCTGCTCTGCTCTGCTCTGCTCTGCTCTGCTCTGCTCTGCTCTGCTCTGCTCTGCTCTGCTCTGCTCTGCTCTGCTCTGCTCTGCTCTGCTCTGCTCTACTCTACTCTACTCTACTCTACTCTACTCTACTCTACTCTACTCTACTCTACTCTACTCTACTCTACTCTACTCTACTCTACTCTATCCTACTCTACTCTACTCTACTCTACTCTTCTCTACTCTTCTCTACTCTTCTCTACTCTTCTCTACTCTCCTCTACTCTTCTCTACTCTTGTCTACTCTTCTCTACTCGTATCTACTCTTATCTACTCTTCTCTACTCTTCTCTACTCTTCTCTACTCTTCTCTACTCTTCTGTACTCTTCTCTACTCTTCTCTACTCTTCTCTACTCTTCTCTACTCTTCTCTACTCTTTTCTACCCTTCTCTACTCTTCTCTACTCTATTCTATTCTATTCTATTAATACAAATCCATATTCAAAAATAGTTTAAAGTTATCGACTTTTTTTATGCAGTTTATGTGTATTTTTTTAACAGCCCCACCCTCTTAGATGATTAGACTGGAAACTTTATTTATGGATATAATTAAATACATTTCCAAGATGATTATACTTGAGAATTAAGACGAATACATAATGCGATTATAGTAACAGATGAATTAATAGTGACAAAAGAAAAGTATATTTACCAAATCTAGTAAATATGTAATCGACTCAAATTAGCACACGAGTGAATCGTCTTTTCTGGGCATTAGAAAATCGACACTAGCATACACAGCTTAATCATTTTTAGTAGGAGAGACCTTGAACTACAATACTATATAAAAAACTAGCAATAATGATTATCTAACATAGTAGATACTGTTGAAAGTGTTAGTTTGCACTTTATAATTGAGTGCTTGCTGCGGGCATATGATTCTGTGAATTGCCGTATTTTTTGCCATTGCTATATTTTTCTCTTCCTAGTTTTAAAAACGCGTCCTAATGAAAGAGTTTTATAAATGAAGGATTGCAGTTATAGTTTTTATTTATTCTCTTTTGTTTCCAGTCGTCTTGTCAATAGAAAATGGAGATAGTTCGATTCAATACATCAACACAAAAGTTGAAACCGCTTTATCTGAAATAAGATATAAAAATATTTTACAGTGAAAAGTAACTTTATTCAACACAATTTTGTTAACCGAACTGAACACAGATATTTCAACCTGGAAATGTTCCCAACAAATGCATTCCGTAATCACTGAATAACTGAAATGTTAGAAATCGAAATTTAACTGTAATTTTCTAGTCACTCCAATAGCTTGAGTTTATTGAAGTGTTCAGTATGCGTTCAGAATTTTCAGATATACCTATCTCGGTTCTGTTATAAAACGTACATATTATATATTTTTGTCCCGGGCGGTGTCGGAATTTTCGCCTGTTTACTTTGTTATTCATTTTGAAAGGGGTTAGAGCAAGCCCGTTAAAAAAATATTAGCATTGTTTCCTACGAAAGGTAATACGTTTGATATTTTATACTTATCAAGTGAGATTCCTTGTGTTACAGAAGATGCTAATTTAGTCCTATATTGAAAGATTCATGTTTAAAATTATTTTCAGTACCAAAATTCAAGTTAAAATCCCCACACAAAAAAATTTGAAAGTTTATAAGAATTTGTTATTTCTAGGAGCAATTCCCATATTAAATTCAAAAAATTGCCTTGGGACCTTGTATACTCCGATCATAATAGTTTTTAATTCAGGAGTTTTTATCGGTAGGCAAACCAAATACGGTTTATGGTATCCCTGTGATTCTCATATTAACGGAAATTAATACAATACTATTATTATATACAATTAACGGGGTTATCTTATTATACATTAGGATAATATGGAATTGTGAGCCGTTAATCCGTATAATAAGACCCTTTATCACTGTCGGGCTGTCTAAAGGGGTGTGTAAAGTGGAGAAAGCAAGTGCTGTATCCTATCTCTTGGCACTCGTTCCATTGCCTACTTGATTTTCTGGTCGGTTTCGTTGCTGTTGTTCTGAGTGAGCACATTTAAATTCATACGTAGTATTTTATATTTAAAAGGCTCATTTTCTCGCTCCTACTAAGAGAGGAATTCGAAATAGTCGTTTAAGTTCGCCGTTTAGAGCTATTATTTTGCTGCGTTGTCTTTGGGCGACAGATGAAAATACAAGTTGAGGAAAACGCGACGTGATTGCAGTAAATATTTACAGGTTAATGGAGTGCGTTGCTATTTCAAACATTTAAGAAGTTGTCCTAGATTTTACCATTAGATACTATCATTCAGAACTAGGGGTACAGTTTTAGTTACCTATTTTTTGAAAATGTATAGTATAGTATAATAATTAATCAGTAATTGTCAGTAAATATTGTTTATTTTAAATAATATGCAGTACCTCAATACAATTATTATGTAGAAATGCGTTTCCCACTGGTAAAATATGTCTATTAGCAAAGTAGGATTACCCTAATTTATTTAGGTGTTTATACATTTTATACGCCATTCATATATTCCTTTTTATATATCATTATATTGTGTATTTTATATCTATACATTGTATATTGTACATTCTATATATTGTGTATTGTATATTATCTTAAATAAACTTATATTATTATTATTATTATTATTATTATTATTATATTATCTAGCTTTAAAATTCCTTCCAGTGTGACCCATGTGGTACTTTTTGCATTCTAAACATTCAAGATTAGATTCTCTCGATTTTAAAATGTTTTGTGTTAGACCCTTAGTTATAAACTCTAGAAGTGATAGGTTAAAATTTTATTTTTCTTGTTTATGAAACTTAATTGTGGTGTCATAAAAATCATAATCTATATATATTCTTGGACTTGTTTCACTTAATAGCATACTATATTATTGTATAGCGCAGAAAGATAATCTATCATATTTTCTGATTTCAGAAAGATGCACTTTTATACAGGGTGTCCCACGACGAATTGCGGCGATCGATATCTCGAAAAGTAGACTTCGGAAAATTTTGAAAATTTGGTAGTAAACTAATGTCGATGGGGGCAACTCGGTTAAAATATTTTCAAGATGGTGGCACTTCCGGTGATACCGGAAGTCTATACCAACTTGCTTATTTTGAATGGGACACACTATATATTATTACATTTTTGGATTGTACGCAAAATTCTAGGCCGATTTTGTGTATCATGTCCTATACCTAGGCCTCTCCGTTTTTGAGATATTTCAATTTTTATGTCAAAAATGACGTTTGCGGGCCCTAAAAGAATTATCAATTTTTCCTATAAGGAAGCCTTTATTATCTAATTTGGGTTCGATTCTTTGTTGAAAAAGACCTACTTTAATAGAGTTTTTATAATATTTTGATAAGTATTAATACAGAGTGTTCAAAAAATAAGAATAAAGATGAAATTGAGAAAACTGTCAAAAATCAATTTTTTCAAATGGAGACCCCCAATTTCTATAATCTTATCTTATTCGCCATTAAAAATAAGGGTATGTTTGTATATGGAAGAATTTTTAGTTTTCGAGATATTCCCAATTCAATATTTCTATATGGGTATTTTGTTATGGATATTAAGTTAAATTACTCTTAGTTGGCTATGACGGCGTTGAGTGCTAAACAAATGTATGTAGCTGTCACTTACCATTTGACAAATATCAATTATCATGCCGGGGCGCTTAAATTATATGCACGAGGATTACTTAAATTTGTTTATAACCTATGAAGAATGTAACAAAGTTTTATCAAGAACATGTGAAATATTTGCTAATAGATATCCAGACGAACAAAAACCGTCTCCGAACAGTATTAAACGAATAATGGAGAATTTCAAAAATTTTGGCACTGTTAAGGCAACAGTTCATAAAATAAAACCAATTCTCGATGATGAAAATATCGAAATTGCTATTTTGAGATATTTTGCGGCATATCCTATGACATCCTTAAGGCCTTACAAACAGGAATCTCCAAGAACTCTATTCATAGAATTCTTTTGAAACACAAATTCGATCCCTATTCCATTTCTATGGTTCAACACCAAGGACACCGATTTGACCAGAAGAGTACACTTTTGCGAATTTATTTTAACAATGTTACAAGGCGACTTTCGATTTTTGGACAACATAATTTGGACTGACGAGGCAAAATTTACGAAAAATGGACTTTTCAACAGATATAATTCCCAATTTTGGTGTAATTCAAATCCCCATGTCGTGAGATTGCGAAATTATCAAGAAACCTGTCAATTTAATGTGTACTGTGCTGTGAGAAATGATGGAGTCGTAAAACTTAATTTTTATGAAGAAAACTTAAATGGTAATGAATTAATACTTAAATAGTTTCTGTTTTTCAAATTACGTATCAACTTTTTTAGGTGAAAGATATTTGAATATATTACAATATTTAGATAATGAATATTTGAACAATTTACCGCTAGCTGAACATATTCAAATATTTTACCAACACGATGGCGCGCCACACAGCAGCTTCATAGTTAACAACTTCTTGGAGGAAACTTTTCACGATAAGTGGACCTTTTCTGTGGCCTCCCCGTTCTCCTGATCTGTCTGTCTTAGACTATTTTATATGGGGAACAATAAAAGATATGGTTTATTTTAATCCAGTCACAACAATGGATGATTGTCATTCAAGAGTAAGGAATGCTTTTGAAAGATTATCTCCAGGTTCTATTAGAGCGGCCACCCATGACGAACTAATCAAGAGGTGCGAAAAATGTTTGGAAGTTCAGGGTGAACACTTTGAATACTTATTAAAATAAAATATTTTCCTGAGTATCAGTAGTTATACTGTTAGTATTTTATGTAAGAACCTTTTGTATCTAAGTTACATTTGTTTAATTATTCTATGAACTGTTGCAGTGCCAAATTTTTTGAAATTCTCCATTATTCATTAAATACTGTTCGGAGACGATTTTTGTTTGTCTGGATATCTATTAGCAAATATTTCACATGTTTTTAATAAAACTTTGCAACATTCTCCATAGATTATAAACAAATTTAAGTAATCCTCGTGAACATAATTTAAGTGCCCCAGCATGATAATTAATACTTGTCAATTGGTAAGTGACAGCTACATACATTTGTTTAGCACTCAACGCCGTCATAGCCAACTAAGAGTAATTTAACTTAATATCCATTACAAAATACCCATATAGAAATATTGAATTGGGAATATCTAGAAAACTAAAAATTTTCGGAATAGACATTCATATACAAACTTACTCTTATTTTTAATGGCGAATAAGATAAGATTATAAAAATTGGGAGTTTCCATTTGAAAAAATTGATTTTTGACAGTTTTCTCAATTTCATTTTTATTCCTATTTTTTGAACACTCTGTATTAATACTTATCGAAATATTATAAAATCTCTATTAAAGTAGGTCTTTTTCAACAAAGAATCGAACCCAAATTAGATAATAAAGGCTTCCTTATAGGAAAAATTGATAATTCTTTTAGGGCCCGCAAACGTCATTTTTGATATAAAAATTGAAATATCTCAAAAACGGAGAGACCTAGGTATAGGATATGATACACAAAATCGGCCTAGAATTTTGCGTACAATCCAAAAATGTAATAATATATAGGGTGTCCCATTTACAATAAGCAAGTTGGTATAGACTTCCGGTATCACCGGAAGTGCCACCACCTTGAAAATATTTTAACCGAGTTGCCCCCATCGACATTAGTTTACTACCAAATTTTCAAAATTTTCCGATGTCTACTTTTCGAGATATCGATCGCCGCAATTCGTCGTGGGACACCCTGTATATAGATAGGTCTTTATTACTTTTGCAGATAATACCCATAATTTATTTCATTCTACTACGTGAAATCATCCACAGAATAATTGAAGTCCAATAGGTTTGATATTTATTGAAACAATTAACCACTGCGGACATATTATTGATCAATGGAAAACCAATTGACTTTCAAGTTATTTCACAGTATATTTTTCAATATCAATGCTAATCGAGTTCAGTGCATAGTTGATCGACCAATGGTTACAAATAAAAAATGGGATTTAGCAGTATTTTCAACTAATAATCTTTCGATTTATAATAAAAATTGGACACATAAAATATGCATGTATATTGACATGTATATTGATATACCGTAAGATTAATAAATGAATAAAATATAAATAAAGTATAATAAGAAAATATATACTCCTAAAGTACAAAAATCAGAATATTTTAAAAGAGATATTACACAGTGCTAGACAAAATAAGCTTACAGATAAGTATGCAAGACTCAACTGGTTATCACAAGTCAGGCAAAGCAGTTGAAGTAAGAAATTAATTAATTTAGTTAATAAATGTTAAATGTAATGTAAAAGTGAATCTGAAGTCATAAAAGAGACTAAAACATCAAACGCGCAAATCAAAAAAAATTACAAAGACAAAGTAAATATCTATAAACAAAAACTTTTCACTTCGCAAGTTGACAAAAGTAATTGGTATAGGTTGAAGTCAGTCCATGGTCAATCGAGGTACAAAGCGTGTATGGCGATTTTCTACGAGATAACGAGGGAGCATACCAACGACTGGATGGTTATAAAAAGTATACCATTTCGTATCATATGAGCTCTTTAATAAAATATTCTATTCATTTAATTCGTCAAATTACAAAACAAAAAAGCCTAATTAGTACTAAGAATCGTTATTGTTATAAACCCATCTAAATGCAAAATATATTCATTTATAATTCACTATATTGTTGAAAAGCCATTTAAATCTTCAGTATAATTATTCCTTATCTCAACTTGTGAGTCTTATTAATAACTGGCTGGAGTCGAACCTACAAGATATCCCGAGAACAAACTCTTCATAAACATTTAAAAAAATAACTTCATAAACATTGATAAAAATAAATAATATTAATAAAAAAATATTATTGTAACAAACTGATCCGATAAATTAACTTTGTAAACTTTGATATAATAATTGGATATTAACAAAAATATAACAATATGTAAACGTATGTAATGAAGTTTGTAATTATTGTCTTGGTTAAAACTACTAATTATTATTATTAGCCTTGTGATTAGTTTCGGTAAAATACCACAAATAAGAATACAAATGCTAAAACAGTCATATTTTAGTTTTAGTGACTGAACGGTTTCGAAGAAATAGCTTATCGGTATATCAAGCTATAAACTAAGAGAGAACTTTTCAAATCTTTTTTAATTGTTTCTATAAAGTTTAAGATTTACTTTGTTTTGAGTTCAGGCACGAACTTTTTTACTTATAAACTTTTGAATTATTTTCAAACAAATCAATTGCAAACGAAGATGGACAATTTCAGAATTAATTTTATTTGTTGACTGAATACGTGAATTTTATATCGGTCATTTTTTTCGATCCTCGCAAGGTGTCGCTGCAATCGCACAAAATTGAAATAAACCCTAAGCGTCCATAAGTTTGTACATATTTACAAACTCTAGCTACTCGTGTTGACAAAAAACATTCAGTTTAAAAAACAATATCTGTGATATCTTGGTTTTTATGAATGTTTTTTTTAAAGTGTTCTTAATAACAGTATTTGTTTTGTGAAATTTCTACGAGAACGTTCAGTTCCTTCCAACTTTTGTAGAGGTAGGAGCCCACTTTTGTATGGAAAAAGTTATTTCATTTTTCATTAGTTCTCGCGTTTTTTTCTGCATAATGGCTACTTTAATAGAGGAAGAGAGAGTTTCTCTTTTAATGATGCGAGGGTGGGGCGATAAAGAAAGGTCCTATGATGAAGTTGTGATTTTATTCAACGAAACTTTCCGTGTAGATCAAGTGGGAATTTCGAAATCTACTGTGTTCCGTACCATCAAACGATTCATAGATACAAGGACAAATAAAAATCGCCCAAAATTTGGAAGACCAAAATCTAGAACATCAGAAGCTCGACAAATGGAAGTGGCCCAGGCATTTGTTGAAAATCGAAGGTTATCGATCAGAAAAGCTTGATATGAGTGCATTTTCAGTTCATAAGAATTTGAAACGTTTGAAATTTCATCCTTACAAAATTCACCTTCACCAAGAGTTAAATGAAGATGATTTTGATCGGTGACTTGAATTTAGTGAATTACTGATGGAAATGAGTAACCAAAACCCAAATTTTTTTGTCATCTCTACTTGTCTTCCCAGATGAAGCAACTTTCGAACTCAGTGGAAAAGTTAATCGCCATAATTTCAGATATTGGAGTGACGAAAACCCTCACTGGCTGCTTGAAACACACACGCAGTATCCACAAAAATTAAATGTTTTTTATCGTTAGGGACTAATTGAATGGTACTTTCGAAAATCGATGGATAGGGGGAAGGAGGAAGTATTGAATGGCCAGCAAGATCTCCCGATCTCGCGCCACTATATTATTTTGTTTGGGGCTACGTCGAGGGTAAGGTTTATTTCACTAAACCTTGCGATTTGGAAGAGCTGAGGCAACGCAACATTTTTGCAGAAATACCACTTCAAATGATAAGAAGTGGTATTGAAAATTTTTACGTTCGTCTCGGACAATGCCAAGAAAACAATGGGCACCATTTTGAACACCTGCTATAATCTTGAAATTAAAACCTGCTAGTGTAACAGTTAAGCTGTAAACTAATTGCCTCAACTGGCCGAAATCCTCACCTTGCCTTAAATGGCTGAGTTACCTCCTTGCCTTCACTGGCTGGGATCAAGAACTTGTCTGAAGTGGCTGAATTAAGAGTCAAAACCACTGTTAGTTTTTTGTTAAAATTGACTTTTTTATTGCCCTGTAAAACATGTAAATTGAAAATTACTAGCTGCTAATAAATTTACAGAATGTTAATAGTTGTAATTTCCGCACGACCGTGTAAAATCACTGTTCTCAAAACAGCTCGGGAAATCATTCGCTCTGAGATCAGTAGTTTTACTTTTCGTATTTTTTTAAGTATGCGTTCAAAGCGTTTTCACTCAATTTTTTGCGATTACAGCGACACCTTGCGAGAATTGAAAAAAATGCCTGATATAAAATGCACGTATTTTTGGCCGTAGAATCCCAATCCGCTATAAAAAATAGGGATTTTCATTACAAATTTGAAAGTTGCCCCCGCCCCACCCATTGGGTTAGGGGTGGGAAAGTCGAATCCAATGTCACTGGATAGATTTCGTAAAAATAACAAATACGTATTTTTCAGTTTTTGAATTGGGCGTTTTTTAATGGGCACAAGACGCTACTCTTGAAACAGTAATGTTTTCTTTTAATTTTTTGCGATTACAGCGACACCATGCAAGAATCGAAAAAAATGTCCGGAATAAAATTTACGTATTTTTTGCCGTAGAATCCGATTCCTCAATACACCACAGGGTGGTGGGAGGGCGATTTTTTTTTTAAATACAGGCCAAACTAGGCGATATATTTTCTGTAAGGCTCGGAGAGAGCTAGAAGTATGTATCTATTTCTAACTTAATACACGTGTACGCTATAACAATTATTGTAGTTTGTAAGATAAATACTGTAGGAAATAAAATAATCTAGTAAGTTGCTGTTAAAATGTTTCTCCCAAATTCGCTCTACTGTATTTCATCATTTTTGAGAATTCGTCAACAACCAAATTACGTGAGCCACCTCGTACTGTGATACAAGCCACAAACTTAAATGCATTCACTCCGTAAAGTTAAGAGACAACTGTGGTACAAGATGACACGGTGGCCAATTACATACTCGACATTTTGCGGTTAGGGCCATGCATATTTGCTAAGGATATATTTACACCGCAAGGAAACTATAACAGTATGTCTTATCTGCGCGTGCCGGGCCAGATAGGAGGATTACACATGGGATTATCCTTACATATGGACCCATCCCATGCTAATTCTTGATATCCCGTCCCCATTTCCGACTCTATCTGTTACCGGCCGTGATTTCAATTACTATAACGCAGACGGCATAGACGACGTAATTTACGGCGTCTACGATTACTACATTGATAAGTCGTGGCCATTACGTGGACGTAGGAAATGTTACCTAATAGCGAATTTCTACGGTTGCGATAGATTTACCGCTGCCTAAAGCTCATTTAAAATATATGTGCTATACAGTTAGTAGCTGCTGGCGATTCCATAAGTGCATTTTTTGTTCCTAATAGAAATCAGTTGATAAATTTATTTACATAGTTTTGGATAATCGCTCCACTAAGCACTCAAAATCGCACACATTTGTAAAGCAGATAATCTTGAATGAAATGATTTTTTATTGAAATAATGCAATCTACCAGATTATATACAATGATGTCCAAAAATAATGGATAAATTCATTATTTATGAGTAAAATCCTACTACTCGTTTAAAATTTTTAAGTGGAACCAGAATGTGTGTGATAACTCATTTGAAAGTTATTTATTTTTCTATCTAGCGATATAAGATTTCTTGAATTTTTCTAAATTTTTTATTGAAAAATATTACATTTTTAGTGTTACTAAGTAAATAAAAGAACATGAAACAGTTGAAATTAAATCTTTGCGCCCGTAGCAAAAACTTTTTGATCGTTTTCGGAGTGATTTGATTAATTTTTTGCCTTATTCTGTCTTTAAATCATAGACGTTATTTGGTTTGTTGCAGTAGATTTTCGATTTTAAGTAACCCCCATAAGAAATAGCCAAGCGGGGCCAGATCGGGAGAACAGGCAGGCCATTCCTTTAAATCATCGAGTTAGTTGGTCTGTTGCAGTAGATTTTCGATTTAAGTAACCCCATAAAAAATAGCCAAGCGGGGCCAGATCGGGAGAACAAGCAGGCCATTCAATTTCACCGCGTCTACCGATCCGCCTATTGGGATAACTTGATTGAGATAGGCGCAAAATATGGCGTAGCTCCGTCCTGCTGATACCAAGGATTTCTATCAATTTCATTAGGGTTGTCATCATCTGGGAAACGTATAGTATTGTTAATTCTGGTGCTAAGAAGTTCTGCATGAAATTTAAGTAACGCGTGCCACTTAATGTGCTATCAAAGAAAAATTGTCCAATAATTTGAAAATTTATAATTCCAGCTTAAATGTTCACCTTCTCAGGATAATGAGTATTGGCCTCCATCATCCAACGTGTGGATTTTCTGTACTCAAGTATCTACAGTTATGTTTGACAGTTCCATTTATGATGAACGTTGCTTCATAAGAAAAAATAATGTTTTTTATATATCATCTTGGCATCTATTTGGCATGATTTGGCAAAATGAATTTTATAAAGGTGGCATTTTTCATTTTTTAGAAGACGCAATATGGACTTTACTAACATCATTACCGGCAGCAACTTGTCTTGTAGGCTTATGTGGATTATCTTGAATATCTAACAATATATACAATTTCTTTTCATCGTCTAAAATGCATTTCCTACCAGATTTAGGAATAAACAGTGAAGGCTTTCACGGCCGGGGTCACATGGTGATCTAAGGGTCAGTGACGATCCTAACGTTTCATCTACAACAGCGGTGGACATTATCAAAGGTGTGGCCTTAGTTCCCTTAGACGCTCACAAAACGCAACTGACCATGGGGCGGAAGAACTGGGCATATTCCATCAACATATTAATAATATCGACCCCAGGATACAATTTACCATAGAAAAGAAAACAACAAACCATTGGCGTTCCTTGACGTCCTGGTTACCAAAGGGAAGATGGTAAACTGGGCCATAAAGTATACAGAAGACCAGCACATGCTGATCTATACCTACACAAAATGTCTAACCACCACTCGAGACAAAAAAGAGGAGTAATAAAAACTTTAGTGGACCGGGCAAATAAGATATATTTGTGAAAAAGAAAACCTTTCGGAAGAAATAGCACAGGTTGCTTTTCAGAGCCCTGCATACTAGAAGAATCAACAATAGTTCAGTCCAAGAATATTACCTTTAACAACTGATATGCGAAGATTAGTTACATTTGGCTTATTATGAAAACTTAGTGATTAATAAAATGACAGGTTTAGAGTACACAGATGATGATTTTTATTTTTGTCGAATGTAATAAAGTTGCGACCAGATTATACTAATTTTCTGAGTATTCCAAAAATATGTATTTACAAGGTGTTTCATGTCAAATGCAAGATATTAGACCACTATCAGCAAAATGAAATTTTGAGAAGAATAAACAAGATATAATTAATATTAAATAAAGAAACAAGTTATTGCCTTGTACCTCAAGAGAAACAACAATGCAGCTACGGACACGTGTTTCACAGTTATTGCTCCGCATCAGCGTAGCGTAGCTTAGCGAATATATCCTATAATCGAGCAAAATCAACAAAGGTCGGAAAGTAAGGTGCACAGTACTCGATTTGTACTTTCATACTTCATGTGCCACATTTAGGGCCTCAAATGAGAGCAATCACTTCTTTCCGACCTTTGTTGGTTTTACTCGATTATAAAATATATTCGCTAAGCTACGCTATGCTGATGAGTAGCAATAACTCCGAAACACGTGTCTGTAGCTGCATTGTTGTTTCTCCTGAGGTATAAGGCAATAACTTATTTCTTTATTTAATTATTTAGCCTCATAAACCCCCATCATAATTAATATTCTTGGATGTATTTATATCTCTGCAGATTTCATTTAGACATATCGAAAGTTGTGAGAATTGTGCGACTTACCATGTTCTGCTAACACTCAGTATCTTATATTCTATCAATAAAAATGTTATTTGGCGCAAATGTAAATGCGGAAATTGTTATCAGACCTGCAATGTTTCCATTAAATAATTCAAACAATATCCAAAGTCGCTTTAAAACTTTCAATGACTTACTAACATTTAACTTGTTTCACTTTTACCAAAGCGTCGCGCGTATTGATCCGGCGACAAAAATAATGATCTATCAAATATGTCAAATAGCTCTTAATTTCTTCTTGTCTTTCTAGAATTCCACACGCAGCGCCACACATAGAATGTCGATGGCAGTTTGTCATCCATGTTGGTGTAGTGTGATGATGTTGACAGACTATTTGAAATATGGTGGAAAAAATGCCAAGAAGTAAATTAAACCTGTCAACTGTTACAAGCGCCGTTACTTGTCATTGTATAATTCATATTTCAGTCCGATACCTTCCATACAAAGACAAACATAAGTTAGTGCAATATATATATATATATATATATATATATATATATATATATATATATATTAAGAATTAAATATAGTCTTGCAACGGTAATTATCTAATACAATGCATCTCTATGAAAACAATACTAATTTTTACAAAAAACTCAAAAAGCAGTGTCGGATCTAGAGGGGGGCAAAAGGAGACAAGCGCCCCGGACGGCACGTTGGAGGGCGGCAAAATAAGGAAAAAAATAATAAATAACAATGAATGAAAAAGCAAAATATTTTAGGTACATTACGAAAAACTTGGAAGATCAATTTCTATTTTGATGTTTACTTATTTTCGTATTGTGGCATTCTGTATCTGACCTGAAACATATGATAACGCCTCTTAAATGTACGGCAGTAAATAGTAGAATAGTATACAGTAATCATGCCATCTTGTAGTAATGCTAAGGAACTATCCATGTACCAAATTTGATCACAATCGTTATAACTGTGTAGAGATAAAAAATATTTTATTCTCATACCTTTCACCCCACAGCCTCGCCTCACCGTAGCCTCCGTCTCTGCGTTTCTCAGGACTGACGAACCATGCCATCTTATACTGTTTATGTGTTAAATTTGATCAAAATTGTTTTTGATAAAAAAATTATTTGGCATATTTTTACCAGTCAACTCCCAAATATTTGAGCTAGGTTTGATTTTGCAATTTCATCTTGAGGTGTGACTTTTCTACAAAATACATAGAATTTGAGTAGAATCGATTCAGAAACGCAAAAAACGCAAGAACTGTTGACGTTGAAGAAGAAACAATAGATATTGCAATTAATGATCCTACGATAAGTATTAGAAGATTTCGCTTTGAGTAGCACTTGAAGCAATTTTAGGGCTTCAAGCACTCTGCTTCGATTACTTTTAAGAGAGTATTTGGTATTTAACATATGAATTACTTTGCATAAGTACTTGGGGCTTTAAACCCCTTCCATAAGGCTTCAATTACTTTTCAAGTAATTGATGTCCTTTTTAGTACTTCAATTACTTTGAAAAGTGCTTGAATTGTTTCTAAAGTACTTGTATTGTATTGTACTGCATTGCATTGCCTTGCATTGTATTGTATTGTATTGTATTGTATTGTATTGTATTGTATTGTATTGTATTGTATTGTATTGTATTGTATTGTATTGTATTGTATTGTATTGTATTGTATTGTATTGTATTGTATTGTATTGTATTGTATTGCATTGCATTGCATTGCATTGCATTGCATTGCATTACATTGTATTGCATTGCATTGCATTGTATTGCATTGTAATAAATATTTTATTTGCTACAGGTACGCAACCGCAATTTCATATCTTGAAAAATAAAATCGGTTTTGTTTTGCAGAAAGATTCTCTACATCCAGTATGTTCTTCCTCAGCAGCAAACTAGCATCAATTAACTGTCAATCAATGCAAGCAAACAGGCATTCATTTTACTTTTCAAGATAGAGAGTTTTAATAAAGCTACTTAAACATATGATGTTTTAAATAGAAATAAACCGTTGTTGTACATTGGAAAAGTGTGATTTGGCATCACTTCACTTCCTGCAAAACCGGAAGTTGTGGCACATTCATAATCATATTAGATAAGACCAAATAACGACAAACAATTTGGTTATTCATTTCCAGCAGTTACCATTTAAATACCATCATTACGTTTTCAGAAATCATTGATACAGTATCTAGTCTACCGGCAAAACTGTCCATAATTTGAAGTTTTGCCAAATGAACTTTTTGTTCACAATGATTTTGATCTACAACATATCAAAAACTCGGCTAATTTGACGGAAATCATTTTTTCATGTAATGTGTGTCCTCCGCAAATACTTTTTAAAAAATTTATTTTTATTCCACTATTAGTATAGTATAAGTTTTACTTCTTAGGATTTTTTTTTACATGAAATGTTTATTTTAATTTTAATATGTACTATGCATATTATTATGTACTTACACTACTTAGTATTCTAATAAATACATAAATAATTTTCTTTTACAGTGTTTATTTTCCTTGAACTTTTCATGATCGTTATACTATAAAGGTGTGAATGGTGTTGGTGTGAAAATAATATTGCCTCTGTTTTTAAAAGGTTTTATTTAACTTGCAATGTTTTTTAGCTAGTTAGTTTGTTTAGGTCAAGTCTTGTAACCAAAATTCCGATTACTTAGTTCTAATTAAGAAAATTAATAATTAAGGAGCTTTGAAATTTTGCACATGTGTATAAGTCCTGTGACAACATTTTCATATAAGAAAAAACAAGATGGCGGATGACTTTACCGTATATGATCCGATTCGACTCAAAATCGATATCTGGGGGTTTACGAATTCTTGGTCAAAATTTACAAATTCAAAATGGCGGCGTCAATATGGCGGACGAATTTTGTCATTTATGGTCCAAATCGATCAAAATCGACATCTGGGGTTTTCGGGTCTGCCGATTACGAATTTCTAGTCAAAAATTAAGTTCAGAATGGCGAGTTCAAGATGGCGGACGGCTTTACCGTTTAAGATCCAATTCGACTCAAAATCGATAGAAATTCAAAATGGCGGCGCCAATATCGCTGATGACTTTGTAATTTAGGTCCAAATCCGTTTACCGTTTGTGATCCGATTCGCCTCAAAATCAATATCTGGAGATTATAGCATATCAAAAGACTAAAAAGTAAAAAATAAAATTATATAAAAAAATATTTTTAAAAAGGATTTTATTTAAATGTTCTAAAAAGTAGAAAATAAATTTTGAAGTAAATATTTTTTTAATCTCATATTACCGCTGACTGATAGGTGTTATATTTCCCATTTCTATACTGGCTTGCAAACTGAGTTGCCTAGTGAAGTGGGTTCGATTCCCGCAAGAAGAAACAATTTTTCATAAAAAATATTACTCCAAGAGTGGTTCGGACTCCGCGTTAAACTCGTCCTCGTCTCTCTTTACCTAGTACAAGATCTTCCAGGGGGCTACTTCGGTAACTTGAGAGGCGGTTAAAAAAACATTTTTTTAAAAAACATTTTGTTTATTTGCAAACTTTTGGGAAATATATTGTACGACACAGCGTTTTTTAAATATCGCAAATTGTATGTAATACCTCCGATTCATCAAAGAAACAAATGTTGCACAGAAGATTTGGAGTGACAATTAAGCTTTGACTTTTTACTTCACACAACTCGGTACGACGTGACGGTGAGAATCGTCCTCATGAAATTCTATTTTGTATGGATGAAATCTGTGTTTGTGTAAAATGTAAGAGTACTGATGCATGAAACTTGCCAGGGAATGGATTAACCAGAATTTTCCCAATAAGTGTATTGAACGTAGCAGTCCATTGACAACCTAGCCTCCAAGATCTCCGGATTTGACACCCTTTGGTTTATATTTATGAAGTGCATTTAAGAGCAAAGTACATAGGTATCGACAACAAAATAGGAATTATAGGACTATGAATTAGACTAGCTTGTCAAGATATATCAAGGGAAGAACTTAAAAATGTCAAGCGTAATATTAGTGAAAAGATGGGTAAATAGCGACTTGGTAGTGAGAACCTACATTTAATTGTTCTATTTATTTATTTGTAACATTTGAAGATACATTTCTTTCTTTCACTACTTTCTTTATATATGTGTCTGATGGTGTAAGAGAATTAAAATAATTTGATAGCTAAAAATTCTATACTTATTAACATGTAAGAGGTAAATAGCTAGAGATACACTGTATATAACATAAATTCTTGTAAGAGGGTGCGTCAAGCTAGTAAATTCGCAAAATAATGGTTCAAAAGAATCTCCCAAGTATATTATTATGCATTCCATAACATTCCTTATGCGTATTTACATATGTCGCTTAGAAAGGGAAACCGGCTTCAGATAATAACTTTGAAAAATTCTCTGATTTTATATTTACACGTTTATTAAAAATTCAGGTAATATATTATTTCTGATAATGAGGTAACACATACAGTGTATTCAATCAAAGCTTAAACCAAAGGTCGCTTCGTCGTATGAAGTGAGAAACTATTTACTCGATAGCTCAGGTATGACAGTGGTTCTCAAACAGTTTACAACAATTTACAAATGATTATATGTATGTAACTGTAATGCAATCGCTAAATAATTATACGAAAATATTAAAGGTGTTATCATAAAATATTAGGAAATATGAACTTCATGCCCATTCTCACGCAGCAGTTCGTCAACAAAGTACATTTTTTCCTTCTTATTACTCCTAGCAAAATTTAACAAATCCGCTTTCAATGCTGTAGAAGGAAAAGGAATATTATTTTTAGTTAACCATTCTGCAATATCATGCTTTTTCCATTGACAAGTAGGTTGTTTATTTAATTGTCGGGTGTGATACGAAGCATTATCCATTACAATTAAACTTGATTCTTCAAGATTTGGCAGTAGTTGCTGTTGTATCCATTCTTTAAAATTGTCACAATTCATGTTATCGTGATAATCCATACTTTTATTGGTAGTAGAAAAAATTAAGCTTGCTCCCGGAATAAAACCATCTGATGTTCCTGCATGCAAAATAATGAATCGCTTTCCTACAGTTGATTTTTTGTGTTTGACACTTTTTTTTGATAAATCTTGCCACGATTTTCGAACACTTCCATTGGCAAATATCCATGTTTCATCTATAAATACAACCCTTCGAAGGTTACTGTCATAGTTTTCCATATATTTTCTTAAAAATACAACCCTTTGCTGAACTATTTGCATTTGTTCACGTAAATAGCGACGGTTACAGTCTTTTTTATACCTAAATCCACAATGTTTGAATAGTTTTAAGAGACTTACCTTAGAGACGTCAATGATTCCCTTATTTTTTAGCATTTCCTTCAAAGTATCTAATGTAAAATGTGTTTTCGATTCATAAAAATTATAAATTACTTCCCTTATTTGCATTTGAACGCATGTTTTTTGGTTTCTTTTTAATTCGTTTTTTTATTTTCAAGGATACATTATTAATATGTTGGTGCTTAACTCTGCTAACTGTACTGAGACTTATGTTTAAGGCTTCAGAAACTCTTTCATGAATTCGTTCAAGAGGTACCAAGGGTCCCTTGTTTTCCTTTTCTTTTGTAAAGTAATCCATTACATTTAATACCAACTTCTTTGACTGTTCATTTAAGACGCCTAATTTAGTTGCCATATTTACCAAATATTGTATTTTTATAATTTAATGTTATTCGAAATAAATATTTACACACGTATCTAATTTAGAAACCCGGACACATTTAACGTTAAATAGATTGACCGGCTTAGCGACCCTCCAAACCGCAAACTGTAGATGGTACGTCTGTTTATTGGATAAAAGCTATAGATACGCCACGCCCATATCATCAGGTGTTATAGGAATGGGCTGTAAAAATACCTTAAAAAATACTACAGCTTTGGCACACCGCGGTAAACTGTTCGGTGTAACTATTTATTTAGCAAAAAATAAAACACGAAGGATTGAGGGCCTATGGCCTATATAATGTATAATAAATTTTAAAAAATTGCTGTGGATATTCGTCTGACAAGCGAATAAATAACCAGACCATTAAATACCAAGGGATAAACTCGCGCGGAATAATACAAGAAAAATGTTTAGCAAAAAGAAAGTTTTAACAAAACTTGCGACGCGGATTAATAAAAGAAATGTTTAGAAGAAAAATGTTTAGCTTTTAATATAATAATATTAAAAAAAAAATCGGTAGGCAACAGGATTTGAACCCGGATGGTTTATTCCCTTTGCCTTACTTACTTACTTACTTACACACTGAGCTATTCCACGATGTACAATTCAGCTATAAAAAATGTAATATGTAGATACTAGAAAATTGCAAGTCCTAGGTATAGTGGTTTGGCAATGTCCGTTTGTCGGATGAATATTCACTACCACTAAAAATAGCTTATATATTTCATATAAAGATGAACTTCATTCTAATATGAGACGATTGTTAAATAACCAATGACATATCTTCAGAGTTTGAGAATCGCTGAACTTATTTTTTTTTTATACATTTATTTAACGTCGGCCTATTTCCGCTACTGAGGCCTAACACCGACGCCTGTAGACGAGCTACCCCAAACCAGGAATTTTTGCCGAACCTCTTCCCTTAAGAAGAGTAGGGATCTCTTACTTGCCTAACATTTAATAGACAAGGGACCGACGACATTACATCCTCTCCGAAGGATGGTATATCTCCTATACAACCCTCGCCTAAGGTTGTATAGCTTCCGCGCATACACTGATATACAAGCCGCTGAAAGATGTGTGAGGCGAGGACGCAGTTTCCGTTGGAATGGTCACCCATCCAAGTACTAACTGCGCCTGTCGTTGCTTTACATCGCATACCGAAGTATGCTGAACTTATTGAAAACGTGAAAACGGAGATTAAAATTTATCTCTCTCTTCAGTGTGTATCGCAATATTTCTGTCTCAAAATAGGTGAGAGAGAAGCTTGGCAGACATACGCGACAGTGTTTTTGGGCTATTACTTTAACTTTGTGTGCGAGAGAAATTAAATCGTACGCGCATTATCAACTCATACACATGCCAGTTTAGAGTTTACTATACTATATTATTATTAGACCACATATATTTATTTGTTTATTCTTATAGTTATGCCATAGTACTGTCGTGCGCAAAAAATGGGACAAGTTTTATAACGCATTTTTGCTAAAATCTAGTTGTGTACATCTAACATTAATTTTTTAACATTGTCATTGTCATTGTCGGCTACTCATTACATATTCAAATGGAGATAGATTTACATTAGAAAAAAACAGTTGCCCTATTTTTTTTTGCTCACGACAGTACCTACCAATCAAATATTAAATAACTTTTAATATTTTGCGGTACATTTTTCAGCGGAGACAATGAATATGCATGAATATTTGAACAGAGGCCATGAATTATTTTTATGCACATCAAAAACTCGTTTTTATCTGCACGTGTGATTTATTATTTCAAAAAAACTGTTGGTTTCGAAATAAACAAAAAGTAGTATAAGGTAAATCGTGATTGCGTGATATATGACATATTTGTTTATATCATTTCAAACTCACAACGTACAGGGATTGCCGAATAATGGAATTATTTGATTTGTTGTCTTTATTGTGCAAGTATCTAGTAAACAAAGAAAAGAACAATAAAACGTAAATAAAGGACTTTAAGAAAGATCTTAATTTTTCTGTCTATTGGTAAAATAAAAATTTGAATGAGTATTATTCACTTTTCTAGTTTGCTGGAATATTGTTTGTATAATTTCAAATCGGGTAGTAGTTAATAAAAATCAAAAGAGAATTATTATATTCAGACTTAACGTTCTGACATCAATATTGTTCCAGTATTCAATTCAATACGGTAGAGTTTATATTGCATTTTTATATAAAGGAACTTTTAATAATAATATAATATTAATATTTTTGTCGATCGCAGGATACTGTATTTATATCGCTTTCTGCATTTCAATAGTTTCATAACGATTTACGTTCTGTTCTCATTTTGTCTTGTTACTAGAAAGTTTCGCTGACTATTTTATCAGGTTTATATTAATAATTGTACTTCAGTGCATATAAACGATATATGTATTCAACAGACAACCCGACTTATTGCTTGTTTAAGTGAAAAAGGAAATTGAAAAAATATCTACGGACGTTTTTCACCTTATGTATCTAATTTCATTATTCCGGGCTTTAAAAACAGTTTGGAAGGAGATAAAAGAAAACAGAACATAGAATAATGCATCTGAAATAATAGATGTTTGGGAGAATAAGGAAAATGTAAAAATCAGAATAGGCAATTTGGAATGGCCTTAAGTATCCATATTTCCCACGTATCCCTGTATATGTATGAGTTATGACCGAGGTCGCCACGTCCCGACAATATTTTATTTGTTATCGGATTCCAGTTCGTGATGCTTTTCCCAAATGTCTGTTTGTGGTTTTCGTCGAATTAAACATATTTTATATTTAAATCATTAAATGTGGATATGCTCTTGTCGCTCTAATCGGTAATTACTACGATACTAAGAATCTAAATCAAATAAAAATTAAAACGAGCTTGCCTAATATTTAAAAAAATAAATTATCATTAATTTGACTTCGATATAACACATTTATTTATTTTCACATATTCTTCAACGGCTACGGCTACACATGCAGAATATTAAAGATTTACCAACTTCTAGGGCAAAAAATCGCGTTTGCTTAATTAATGTATTTTATTTAAACATTTCCCAATAAAAAACAATGCGTAAGAATTGATGAGATATATAATCACCCTCTCACTGTAACCATGGGCGTACCACAAGGGACAGTCTTGGGTCCAATTAATAGTATTACAAATTTCAAACAATTTAAAGGCCATTTAGTATCTTATGCTGATGACACTTGTGTTTGTAGAAGATTCATGGGGCTTGGTACATAGAAATGCAGAAGAAAGTTTAGCTAATGATCGGCCTTCTAATAAAATACTATATATACGTATTAAAGTATATTCACAACTAACAAATTGTGGATGTCCTATTGTCGAAGAAGTTAATAAAATAAACTATTTAGGAGTTATGCTTGACCATGACCTAATTTGGAATCAGCATGTATCTCATATTACAAAGAAAATTAGACAACTTACGCATAAATTCTGTATTTTAAGGGACATATTAAATAGGAAAAATATATTGACTATTTATAAATTCCTAATTGAGTATATAATTCGATACTCTATTATTACCTGGGGAGGACTTTATAATAATGTACTAAAAATTCTACAAACAACTCGAAATTCTATTCTAAAGATAATTTCAAAGAAAAAAAAATATATTGCACTCTGTTATACACAGAGGCAGAGGTGTTCAATATAAAAAATCTTTTTACCTATCAGTATTTAACACATATGTTTGACGAGAAGGCTCCACCAACCCATCCTAGTTGACATTTTACATGATTAGTCGAGTTCAATTTTACTGTGTAAATAAAAAACGCAATAAAAACTTTACGGCCCCATTAAAATACGGTTGCTTAATAATGAGCTTGTACAGTTTTTGTTGCGTTTTTTATTTGCACGGTAACATTGAACTCGACTGGCAGTTGCAACGGACCACACTTTTTGTGTATATTGTTATATGTACCCTTCCTCGCGGTTATAGGTCTCTGTAGTTATTCCTGCTTAGTGCAAAAAATACTGTTTAACTAGCTACTCTATAATGATGATTGGGTAATCGAGCCATAGATAGCGTTAGTGATACTGAAAAACATTGATGTGCGAAAAATTTTTCAGACTTCGAAGTATGCAGTTTTTTAGATCATCAACACATAACAAGAACAGCTTCACAACTTCTTTTGCCGCGTCTTTAATAAATATATCTGATATAGAGGCCCTATCAGACATCAATGGGGTACGCCAGGCGAGGAATTAGATACAATTAATTTAAATTGACAATAAATACAATACTTTTTAAAGCAAGAAAATTGAAAAGATCTGAAAGGTCGATAACTAATGTATTTGTATTTGTATTTGTATTTGTTGGCATGATTGTTTGAGACTTATACTTTTTGATGGAATTTAGTAGTTAGTACACATTCTTAACCCTAATGGAGTACTATACAGTAGCTTAAACATTCAGTGGCAATCTATCATTCAAGAACTTAATGTTCTGGTATTATTGCAATTTCAGAACATATACCCCTTAAATGAAGTTTCTAATTGCTGTACGCATAGTTCTCCTGATGTATAGTTTAGAACTTTAGTTACCTGTAAGTACAATTTTTGTTCTGTGTTATAGTAAGTTGATCAGATTTCATACGTTGCTAATTAATTATTTAATAAGTTCATAACTAGCATTTACGTAGATCTCATATAGTCTCTAAGCTTGTCTAATACTATTAGACATTTGAATTTAGAACGATAATTTTCCAACAAATTAATAGTCTTGGGATAATTAAACAAATTGCGAACAAGTTAATGAAATGGCTCACGCTAAAAATTACATCACAGTGTGCGTTCACGTCTATTGCATTTAAAATACTTCCATCTTTATTTCTTGTAATCCAATAATCATAATTATTATAAGTGAATATCTTATACACCAACATGTTTTAGTTATATAATTGAGTACCTCTGCATGTAGGACAAATTCTAACTGTATTGATTGAATGTATAACAATAATATTCATTCAATATGTTTTGTCATTACATTTTTCCTAATAAATACATAGGTACCATCGCCTTTCTGGATTTAGAAACTATCGCTTGCTTTTGAAGGTAATTGTACCAAACTTAAAACAATAGTAGTATTTTTTTAACTTAAAAAATATCTAAGTAAATTTAAACGTAGAAAAATAATCATATCTCGTCAGATTATTGATGAAAAATAAAATGTGTTACCTGTTTTTTTAAATCATATTCATAAGGGGAGGGCCCAGATTAACAATAGCGGCCTAAGTTTTGTGGACTCAATCCACCCCTGCCTGTTTGGGACATTTTGATAAAATTTCTAGAATATTCTATTCCTGATTGATCTCGTGGAAGTATTTGGACTATACCTAATATATACTTTAAAGAAGGCCTATCAGGGATGTTTCGAGAACTATTTTAATGGAAACAACAAGTATGGCTACATAAAAACAAACACAGGACTTACTTGCAGAACTAAGAAAAATGCCGTTAAACCAGGAAAGGAGACGCCAAGAAGAAGAAAAACTTAAGCAAGAAAAAGAAGGAAAGTGTCAAGAAGAAAAACAAGAACAAGATAGACGTAAACAAGAAAAACAAAGAAAACGTCGAAAAGAAAATCAGGAACAAGAAAGACGTAAACGAGAAAAAGAAAGAAAACTGCAAGAAAACAAACAAAAACAAGAACTTCGTAAGCAAGAAAAAGAAATAAAACGTCAATAATAATAATAGTAATACACCCCAGGTAATGACAACCCCTTTATCCCGGAAGGCTCTAGAAAAGCCTTGTATGAGAGGGGGCTACACATATAGAGGCAAGGGACACATATCCAATATCCGTGATAGTGGAAAAATCCCTCTCACAGTATTTTCCACTGCCGAACCTGGAACTTTTGGGTGAGAGGCAAGTGCGATCACCTCTCGACCGTCAGTCAAGAAGAAAAACAAAAACAAGAAATACGTAAACAAGAAAAAGAAAGAAAACATTAAGAAGAAAAACAAGAACAAGAGAGACGTAAACAAGAAAAAGAAAGAATACGTTAAGAAGAAAAAGAAGAACAAGAAAGACGACGTCAGATCAAAAAGAAACTCAATCAGAAGAAACGGGTTTGGACATCAAATTAAAGGACATGCATAAAATGATAAGTCAATTAATGACCAAGACAAGTTTTCCAGGAAAACAGGAAAACCGACAAGGAGATGTAAAGCCTAGTTTAGGTATCCGGTGTTACCAGTGCAGCAAACCAGGGCATATGATGCGAGATTGTCGACCCTGGTGCAGTAAACGCTGCAAAGAAAGAGGAATTCCGTTCCGATAAGACGAAATTAATGGCTATGCTAAAAGAAATACAGAAATTGGTTGCGCAAGTACTGAGCGAATTACGTTCGCAATCGGGTTTGAGACAGGAACCGCCGAAACAGGAGCCGAAGCAGCATCAGCGAAGTGATTAAAGTTTGGAAAAAGGAATTCGCTGTTATAATTGGGGCAAATTGGGGCATGTCAAGAGGTACTGTCGCCAGAGGCACCCTAAAAAAGAGAATGCCGAGGATGTAAAGAAACAACAGGATATAGAAGAAGTGAAGGTGGATAAGACAGAGGTTCCGAAGGACTGGACAAAGGAAGTTGTAAAGAAGGAATAACTGAGCAGCGACGGAATTGGACTTATACTGAAGGCAAAAGAAAAAGGAACGCGACCAGACTGGAAGGATATTTCATATAAATATGTCGAGCTGAAGTCTTTGTGGACGCAATGGGATTCCCTAAGGCTTGAAGATGAACTATTATGAAGAACATGGGAGAGCCGGGAAGGGAAGGAAGTTACAATGCGTTTCGTAATACCCAAGTGCCGGGTACCAAAAGTACTCCGGGAAGTTTTCCTGGATATAGTAAGCCGCAAGTTATGGGACATTATTTTTAATCGTTTTGAAAATACACATTGCAGACCCTGATGGATGGCAATGAATTTATTTACTTTAATAAGAATAGAAAATAGTGGAATTTAGAGTCTTCGTAGTATATATTTTACTTATAAGTGTATTTCTATATTTATAATTATTATTTATCATTAGCATATATTACGGAAGATTCACATACAGTCACGACAGCAACATATTAATTAAATTATCCCCACAACAAAGCAAGAAAAAATCTGACGCCTCGCCACCGCAACTGCTTGAGACATAGACGTAACAATGGGGGTGCAGTCATGTGTCAAACTGGCTCTCGGAATGAATTATTATTCAAATCCTTTGCTAGACTAATTGCAGTAAACAAGAAACGGGCAGCAAAGACCCGAGAAGCTACACACAATACTAAAAGTCGCCCAAGAATAAATTACAAGCAAACTTGTTTCATTCGCCCTCAGAATACTAAATCTTAGTTTGTATAAACATATTACATACAATCAGAATAGGATTTTATTACAACCATCTGACTTTATAATTACTGTGTATAAACAAAGGCTTTAGAACAACAACTATGCGGCACAGTTGTTAAATTTAAATGATAGGGCGCAATGGAACCTGGGATTATTCACTGTTTGCATACTAATATTTAGATCTCCGCTAAAAAATGGAGAACAAAGGTACACTTAGTTTACTACTTCACGAATTGGCAAACAGTGAAGTTTTAAATTTATATTACTGTTATATGTTTGTGCAATGTTCGAAACAGGTAAAGAAAGAAATTATAATCCCTTCAGGCTTTTAATACTGTAATTTTATTTGTTTTCTCGTTTCAATAAATTACTTATTTAAGTATGTTGCCCTACAAGTTAACAAAAACCAAATCTAATAGAAATAGTACAGACCCCTCTAATAGAAGTTTATACCAATGAACATTAGTCAGAAAAATGTTAAAATAGACATATATTTGTAGAACATAAATTCTAATCATTAAAAATAACAGAGTATAAGGTATCTTAATTATCCTATGAATTATTTGAACATTGTACAAAAGATAAAGTATATTTGGCTTTCCTACTATTTACAACTTTGTGTAAAACACTTTTCCATATAAAACGATTTTAATCAATAAATTCTCTTTTAAATTTTAAATTGCATTGTTCGATATTCTCAGGAAGTTTATTGAATACAATGTAGTGGAGTAAATTTCGGTCTGAAGTGTTTTATTTATTAGCGTAGAACCAGGTTAAACCGATATATTCTTATTAAATATGTCATTAGCTTTGCAAAGTGGTTATTTATGACCTTTTTGGCTGGTATCGATTTTTTTTTTAAGAAAGTTGAAAATTTCGAATTTTAGGAAAAATTGTTTTCTTTTTATATCACTCAATCAATCATTCTTTATTGTTTTTCTCCAATTACAATTCGATAATTACAAAGTATTTAAGAAATAATAACAATACATATTAGTTATTATTTTAATATACAGGCTGTCCAGTTTATCAGGGTCCTCGAAAATATGTCACTTAATATCGGTCGTACAAAAAAAAATATTTTTACGAAAATTGTGCCTATTTATATAACCTACAAAATGGTTTAAAGACATTTGACATCCATGGCCTACTTTAAGAGTTATGGCGGAAAATATTGAAAATGCGGAAAACGTCTAGGCCAAATATCTCCGTTATTTGAACAGATACGAGAAAAATTCTAATGCGAAAATTTTTTGCAAACAGAGTGTTTCAACGTTATAAACGTGTTATAAAAATTATTTTGAAACGGGCGGGAAATGGCGCCATTAAATAGAGTATTTTCCTCCCTTTTCAATGATATATCACGTGCTATATTTATTCTTCTTAATTGTGTTAATGTTTTATTATAGCAAAAATTTTAACAACATATTGAAATACTTTATCATTTTATTTAATCATACTTCTCCACGGCAAGTATAATGCCTGTTAAAAAAAATATATTGGTTTTAAAAAAATGTTTTTATAATTACTAACGTAGTACCAATGAATAAGTATGGCATGTGATATATCGTTGAAAAGGGAGGAAAATACTCTATATAATGGCGTCATTTCCCGCCCGTTTCAAAATAATTTTTTTAACAGCCTGAAGAGTAAATCTCAAAATACAGCGGTTTCGAAAAAAATTAGACAAAACCTTGTTGAAACACTCTGTTTTGCAAAAAAATTTCGCCTTAGAATTTTTCTCGTAACTCTTCAAATAACTTAGATACTTGGCCTAGACGTTTTCCGCATTTTCGATATTTTCCCCCATAACTCTTAAAGTAGGCCAAGGATTTCAAATGTCTTTAAACCATTTTATAGGTTATATAAATCGGCACAATTTTCGTAAAAATATTTTTTTTTGTACGACCGATATTAAGTGAGATATTCCCGAGGATCCTGATAAAATGGACAGCCTGTATATTAATCGTTAATGTTATGTAGCACACCTAGATTGCATAAACAATCCGTGTGTGTACCAGTAACAACTTAATTTCTGTTTGTTATTTACTAAGTATTTAGTTATTTTATCACGGATTAGTCCTGTTATTATATTGCTTAAAATGGTCAGGTAAAATATTATAAAATTTTCTACTATAAATATTTGTGTTATTGTGTATCTAATATGAGGTATTGTGACATTTAAATTGTATTTTTGTCTTGTGTTTTGTACAATATGTTGCATTGTACTCGGTAAATTTTAATGTTTATATGTAAAAGATATACGAGGTAAGTGTATATGGCATGCAAATACATAAATTAAAGATGTAATATACAGATACATACACACAAACATATGTACATGATGAAAAAGATAAATATAAATATAAAACAATGGACAAGTACATACACATTATTAACAAACAATTATATAATTATTATTTTCTTCCATGTAAGACAGTTACTCAATGATCTAAAAACTCAGGTCTTTATTAACAGTGTTTTTACTTTATGTTTAAAATAAATGGATTTTTATTATTCCTGATTTCGGCTGGCAAATTGTTGTGCAAATTAGTGCAATAGGTGAATTTTTGTAAGTTGACGTGTTGTGAGAGAGAATTCTTAATAGGTGACTGTGACAAGTATTGTGGTTATGCGTGCATGAGTTGAACAAAAAAAGATATTCTTTCTTTTTAACAAAATATCAAACATTTAAAAATAAAAATAGAGGGCATGGTCAGAATTTCCCTCCTATAAACACTTGTATGCAGCTCTCCCTGTATTCTATGTTAAAAATTAACCTAATTATTCTTTTTTGCAAAATAAACATTCTTTGTATTTCAGCACAGCCTCAAATGATTATACTTAAGGGGATATGAGAATAATATATTAATGTGGTGAATGAAGAATTAAACTTGACACATTTCCCTCGACCTTTGAAAGCTGGTCCCCAGCTTTTTAAAAATCCGAATTTACAAATTATAATATATCAAAGTCTTTGAGAATTACAACACACTTTTTACAGTTTTAGAGCACACGCATACCAAGTTTCGAATAACACTGTCATTGACTTCGCTAATCCCTGTGGCTGATCCAATCCCAATGCAGCATTTCGATCCAGCCGTTCTTATTGCTCATTGATTGGCAGGTTGACTCCGACCATATATGCCCAAATGGTGAAATCATGGCAGAACCATAATTGGGTGACATTAGTATTAAGGACATCTGTTCATGGGATGTTTAACTCGAGGTAGAAGGAACCATGTGCTAAATTCATTCATCGGCAGCCACAGTAATGGCAGGATCATCTGCAAACATTGTAATTAGCCCGTTGGTAGCATAGTCACATAAATTATTTACATAGACCAAAAATAAGAGGGGACCTCGGACAGAACGTTGAGGAATACCAAGTTTTACGTCTTGTGCCTGAGACCTAGCCCCATTAACATCAATGATCCTTCGCCCTTCCATATATGACTTAATTCAGTGTAAAATATATACTGGTAATACGATATTTGACAATTTAGTAATTAAAAATTGTGAATATACTGTGTCAAATGCTCTCGAAAGATGAAAAAGTAGTGAAACGACTAGTTTACCATTGTCCTGATTTTCATATTTATAATTCAACATTTGATATGTGGCTGTTTCAGTAAATCTATATGCCCTGAATTCATGTTGTGACATGCACAGTATATCATTAAATTCGAGATAAGTCGTCAAGCGACTGCAAATAATTCTTTATAACAGTTTAGATAAGGAGTTGAGTAGTGAAATTTGGCTGTAGTTGTCAATGTCTTCAACATCCATCCATCAACATCATTTTCTCCAACATTCATAAAGAAATTATTAAAATTTTCACTAATTTCATTGTCAGTTACTATTTCGATATTATTTTGATTTATACTTTATAATTTTTTTACTAGACTTTTGCTCGTTAAGACATTCGTTTACTATTTCCCATACATTTTTAAATATTATTTCTATTTTTTTAGATTGCGCTGCAATATGTGAAACAAATGGAACTAATACTTCAAATAGGTTTGTAAGAAAATCAGATCAGCATACATTTGCATTTCTATAAAAAATATAGTTTTTGGATTGGAAAAAATGGTTATTCTTATTGCCCTAAAATCAAAGAGAATTTCCTATATAATGTAATAACATTAAATTAAAGCTAATTGAAACATGTAATATATTTCTATAAAATCCTGAGCTTTTAAGAATATATTAATTATTACTTTACATAATAGACTATCTTTATAAATCACAGGTTAAAGATACATTTCAAGCACTTTAGATGTGATCAGTGACCTACTTTCGTTGTAATCCTTAAAAAACCAATTCTAAACCCCTCAGCTATTACAAATCGGCGATAAAACAACTCTATCGCCAACGAATTACAAAAGCAGTGTGTTACTTGGGAATAGAATATTTTTAATCCTCTTAAAAACAAGCGATTTTAAGATCCCCAAGACTGATAAAATGGATATTTAGGAGAACGTATATATTTATCAAAATGAGAGCAAGGAAGAGCTGTTACATTTCGGAACCTTTCTAAACTAATAAAAAAACTCTCCCACCTAACGCTAAGTTTTGTTAAAACTTATCTGCTGCTACATAAATAACCTGTTTTTGCGAACAAAGTTTCAGTAACAGACTGCGTGAAATTCCAAACTGTATCTGAATATATTGATTAGCTGAAAAACAGCACTATATTACATGTACCGAGGCTATATAGAGACATAGTAGCAGGAGATGCTATTGCAGAGACAAGGATGCATTTTAAAATTTCAATAAAACATTGATAATAATAAGACGGACTTTATAAATTTCAAAACCTTACCAATAGTAAAAACCGCTGCCCAAGGAATCACTACTTCCGCATCCAGGTTCTGCATCCAAGTCTTATGCTCACTAAATCCCAATATAATATTTTATTCCTTTTAATAATAGGGTGGGGGTGGTAGAGGGGTGGCTAATGTAAAAAAAAATTTAGAAGTCCTTGGTTCTCGTATACACACTAAATCCCAATTTAATTTTTTATTCCCTTAAACAATATGGTGGGAGTGGGAATGGGGGTGGTAGAGGGGGTAACTAATGCCAAAATAAATTTTAGGTGCCCTTGGTTCAAATCCCAATTTGATTTTTACTCCCTTTAATAGTAGGGTGGGTAAATGGGATGATAGAGGGGGTACCTAACGCCAAAAAATTTTTTTTTAGATGTTTCGTTTTTGTATACACACTAAATCACATTTTAATTTTTTTTTACCATTTTAATAATAGGGTGAAGGTGGCAATGGGGGTGGGGTGTTAGAGTGGATAGCTAACACCAAAAAAAATTTTTTAGACGTTTCGTTCTTGTATACACACTATATCACATAGGGTGGGGGTGGCAACCTAGTGGTAGAGGGAGTAGCTAACGCCAAAAACATTTTTTACATGTTTCGTTCTTGTATACACAGTAAATCACATTTTATTTTTTTTACCTCCTTTAGTAATAGAGTCGGGGTGGCAAAGGTTTTGCGCTAAAAAAATTTTTTATACGTTTCGTTTTTGTATGTACACTAAGTCACATTTTAATTTTATTTACTCCTTTTCATAATAGTCTAGGAGTGGTATTGGGGGTGATAGTGGGGGGGGGGGGGGCTCGTGGCAAAAAATGTTTTGAGACCTTAACTTTTTGACATGCCCTAACTTTTTGACATGCCCTAAATTGCAAGATCTCGTTACAATACATAAGTGCACCAAATTTCAAGTCAATTTCATATACGGTTCCAGAGTAAACGTGCGCACAAAAAAGTTACAGACAGACCGACAGACAGGAAAATTGTTTTCGCTCAAATTTAAAATCTCGACGTTTCATGACATTTTAAGCCTATTTCAACAAAACAAAAAATTTTTTTTTGCGTTATTATACTTCCACTGGACGTGGAAGTAAAAGTGGGGAGAAAAATGTATATATACTGTATAAACAAGAGAGAACAAAATCTAATTAAAAAGATTATAAAATGTGATTGTAAAACAAACGAAAATAATTATCAGTTAAAGACCAGCGTATAGACTGTTTCATAAAAATTAATGTGCACAAAAATGTAGACAAAAAAGTAACAAAATTATAAACTAGAATTATTTTTAACTAAAGTAATTTCTATTTCCATCATAAAATGATACTTATGGGCCAGATTGTCATTACATTGCGGAACACGCTCTAATAATAATAATAATAATAATAATCTTATTTTGCATAATGGAAAAACTACAGTTGTATAGGAATAGTCAAGTTATACAAAAGAAAATAAAATAGAAATAAAATACGTACCTTAAAAAATTAGGTAAAAAAATCACATACAGAATGAAAACATTTTGATGCCAAAAACAGTTTAAATTTTATTTTAAAATCTAGAAAACTTCCAGCAATTTTACACTCTGTTGGTAAATGATTAAATAATTTTGGACTCATGTAATTTGGGGAGCTAAAAGTTACAATATAAATAAAAAACACCACAGGTAATTACGACCGCCTCTAGAAGAGCCTTGTGTGGGAGGAGGCTATAAACAGATAAATAACGTAATATAAGGTTCTCACCTCCATCATATCCAGTCTACATTGAGCATCCTCATTATATTGCGGCATTTCATGGAAACGAAAAGTCTATATATTGCGAGGAAGATTTTACATCGACGTTTCAAAATATTATAAGTTGTGAAATTTTATATATATATTATGCAGTAATATGTATTACAGAAAATTGTATTTCGACCGAAAATTCTATATCTTTTGTAACGAAAATTATATATACCGACGCTTCAAAATATTACATATTGTATAAGTATTGAAATACAGCTGATGTTGATCGAAAAATGTAGATACTTTTTCAAAACGTTATTACGTTTAGTTTTTAACGCATTATGCATAGAATCCGAAACAATCATGGAAAGATCATTGGCAAAAAAAATCGTTACAGAGAATGAAATCAAGATCGTTAGTATACAGTATAAGTAACACAGGGCCCAACATGGAGCCCTGTGGAACTCCCATACTTAGAGACGAACTTCCATAATTGACAGTGCATGTCTTACTTTCACTTGCATATTGTATACTTGACTTTGATTAGAAATGATTTGATCCAGTTTAGTGGATGTCCTCTAATACCATAATCGTTCAGTAAACTTATCAGTTTTGTGTGATTGACGAAGTTAAATGCCCTGCCGAAATCAAAAAATTTTCCAACAGTGTATTCACCTACCTCAATATAATGAATTATACGACTATAGAACGTTGTTACGGCCGTTACAGTGAGTATATATTTAGGAACCAGGAGAACGAAATAAAACAGAACTTATTACAAAAATTTATAAATGTGGCTCTTAGTGACCTATAGTTTGGGAGCTACATATAATTTTAATCAATGTATCCAAATTTATTTATGGTGGATAGCATTTATTTTATTTTTTTTTATACATTTATTTAACGTCGGCCTATTTCCGCTACTGAGATCTAACACCGACGCCTGTAGACGAGCTACCCCCAACCAGGAATTTTGCCGAACCTCTTCCCTTAAGAAGAGTAGGGATCTTTTACTTGCCTAACATTTAATAGACAAGGGACCGACAGCTTTACATCCCCTCCGAAGGATGGTATATCTCCTATACAACCCTCGCCCAAGGTTGTATAGCTTCCGCGCATACACTGATATACAAGCCGCTGGAAGATGTGTGAGGCGAGAACGCGGTTTCCGTTGGAATGGTCACCCATCCAAGTACTAACTGCGCCTGTCGTTGCTTTACATCGCATACCGAAGTATGTACATCGTAAAGACGCACCTACGCTCGCCCCTAGCATTTATTTAAATGCACCGTATATTTAATCTCTTCTGAAACAAATATTTTTGGCAAACACGGCAAAAACAATTACGCGGCCATGTCATTAGTAAAACAGTACATCTCATGAAATTCATCTAACGAAAATGTGATAGTTCCCAGAACAAAACATAAATTTTAATTCCATTTATTAAAGTAAGTTAAGTTATCGAGCGAATGATTTATAAAATGGACTCATTTATTATCCACCGATATTCATGAGATAGGACGGGAAGAAATATTCCTGTAGGACGTAATTGATTGTATGGAAAAGATGCCGTTTGATTCCAGCAAATTATCCAGATTTATGCATTATTTAAAGTCTGCGTTTGAAGTTTGTTTTTTCTGCGACTAAAGTTAAAAGGTAAAATATTTTCTCATTGGTTTAATTCGAACTTGATTTGAATGCTTTTAACAATGAATTCCGTGTTTGCCAAACTTTACTAGTTTATTCTGTATATTTATTTATGCATTGTGCTTGACGTTGATGAGAATCACTGGCGGTTGCATAAAAATCCATCGTTCACGCCAATTAGAGTGCCGTGAAATTCTCTTCCAAATACAGATTTACAGAATTTGATTTACTTACAAGAACAGTACATGTAATTATGTGCATATAACAATACAGAAATTTTACGCACTTGAAGTTTATTACAGGTTTTAAAATATTTTGTTAAACTTTTGGCATAAAAACATTTATTATTATCATACAAATGCCGTCAAATTTGTAATGCAAATAAATTAGTTACAATAAAACTTTCCGCATATAACAGAATCATAGGCAACATTTTTTAAGGGCCTCTGAAATATGCATCTTCCAACAACCATATTATGATGGTGTTATACAACTTGTTAGACTGCGATATTTTTGGTGAGCTTTAGTAGACGATCGCGATAACAAAATATATATAATATACAGGGTGTTGCATCATGAGAGGGACATAGCTTAATAGGAGGTAGAGAACATCAGTGGTAACCGGAACCTCCCATAGAAATGTCTCATTGGGCCTTCATTACGAAGTTACAGGGTGTTAAATAATTTTTGGCCAAACCTGTTTTTTGTCATAACTTTGACAGGGAATGAAATAACGGATTCATATTTGGTACGGCTAATGTACTAACGAGCCCCAAGAGGTACATGTATAAAAAAAAATATATCCAGGTCTGGACTCACTATAATTTATGTTTCTTCTTTGCATCAATAAAACATCACCCTGTATATATTTTTTTGAAATTTCGATACGATATTCGAAAAGAGCAAGAAAAAACAAACAAAATGGCCTATTTCATTTTTTTGTTACACCTTCGTGGTTATTTAAATACGTTGTTAAATGTGCAAGAAAATGGATTACAGAACCCTATTAAATGAGAGGCACGTGAAGTAAATAGTTTTATAACTAAAATTTGCAAAAATTCTATTGAGCCTAGGTGGTCTGGGTGAATCCTAATTCCGGCACGTTTTAAAGGTCCATTTTGGTAAAAAACTGTGGTCCTAATAAGTAATCGGGTATGAAATAACAAAATTTTTAATCAATCACAGTAGGCTTGTTCAAAGAATAAAAGTGACAGATAATTTAAATCATTTAGGCCTAAGCAACCAGTTACTTTGATCAAGAAAATCATCAACATTTTATACTTAATAAAAATTGGAAAAGAGAACAAACTAAAATCTAAATAAATAAAATATTTTCCATTCAATTAACAATAAATAACAAAACAATAACTAAATGTGTTTAAAAATAAAACGTAATTGACACTAAAGTAAATTTTCAAAATGTCCTCCCCCACATTATGTGCATTTTCTTGCGCGTTTAGAAAGGTCACCAATTGCTCGACGTATCATTTCTGGATTATTCCGTATTTCGTCGCAGGTTGTAACGATGCGCTGGATTAAATGTTGTCTACTTTCAATTTCAATGCTATAAACCTCGTTTTTGAAGTGGCCCCATAAAAAGTAATCACAAGGGTTACAATCAGGAGATCTTGGTGGCCATTCATGTGGACCCCCGCGTCCAATCCATCTATTAGGATACACATTGTTTAAGTGTTCCTGCACAACTTGTTGTAAAACACGCTCCACAACTGCAGAAGTAGGAAACTTTCCGTGTTGTCTTGCATACTGGAACACCGTACTAAAGGTTTTATGATTAGGGCATCGACGACCAGGAAAACGCAGCCGATATTCTCTTTCCGTCGACCTACCATTTCCATTACAGAAACCATAGATGAATATTATGTCAGCATATTCCACGTTTGTAAATTTTACTGGCATAGTTAAAATATTTTCACAAGTTTTCACTAACTAAATGCGGATTATTGACACATTAAATTACTAACAAACAATTATTCAACTGTTTAGGAGATTTCTTTTTATTATCTGTCACTTTGAACAAGCCTACTGTGATTGATTAAAAATTTTGTTATTTCATGCCCGATTACTTATTAGGACCACAGTTTTTTACCAAAATGGACCTTTAAAACGTGCCGGAATTAGGATTCACCCAGACCACCTAGGCTCAATAGAATTTTTGCAAATTTTAGTTATAAAACTATTTATTTCACGTGCCTCTCATTTAATAGGGTTCTGTAATCCATTTTCTTGCACATTTAACAACGTATTTAAATAACCACGAAGGTGTAACAAAAAAATGAAATAGGCCATTTTGTTTGTTTTTTCTTGCTCTTTTCGAATATCGTATCGAAATTTCAAAAAAATATATACAGGGTGATGTTTTATTGATGCAAAAAAAAACATAAATTATAGTGAGTCCGGACCTGGATATATATTTTTTTATACATGTACCTCTTGGGGCTCGTTAGTACATTAGCCGTACCAAATATGAATCCGTTATTTCATTCCTTGTCAAAGTTATGACAAAAAACAGGTTTGGCCAAAAATTATTTAACACCCTGTAACTTCGTAATGAAGGCCCAATGAGACATTTCTATGGGAGGTTCCGGTTACCACTGATGTTCTCTACCTCCTATTAAGCTATGTCCCTCTCATGATGCAACACCCTGTATAATTTTTATTCAGTAAAGAACTGTTCTTGAATAAAAATACTTATTTTATTAATTGTAGTAACTCCACGAAATTGGTGACCCCGACGTGATCAGTAGGCCAGTTCATTAAAATCTTCTTGAAATTTAAACAAAATTCAAACAGGAGAGCATAAGAGTAGGAGACTATCTGGTTCACTGTCCACAAAGATTTGGATAACTACAATTAGAAAAGGAATATATAGATTTGGATAAATACCATTAAAAAAGGACTATTAAAATATCTTTGATATAATCCCTTTTAAAAATTTGTTAAAAATGTTCAGTGAGTAAGTACGTTTTTCTACACAAGTATATGTTTGCCGTTTGGCGGCTCTACTCTATATAACCACAGATGAAAGCATGCAATTCGAATGACGATTATTTTCAGAATTTACAAAATTACTCGGTTGACATAGAATATATAAAACCACGTATCACCCACAAAGCAATGGTATGGTTGAAAGATAACATCGAACGTTGAAACTATGATAGTCAGAGTTAATTCACGTAATTGGAAGAACCTCCAATAATTTTACTGGGGTTTAGAACCGTTATTAAGGAAGATTTAAAATGTTCCTCTGCGGAAATTGTTTATTGCATTTCAATGAACCTAGCCGTTCTCGATAATTTATGTTTGTAGAACAACGTGCATTTACAACATTTTATTAATAAATTCTTTCACATAAAGAATGCTTTGAAATATAATTAAACGTAGAAAATAGCCAATTATTATCAATTATAAAAATTGTTCGAAATATGCTCCATTTTTCCTTATACCTATTTTATTTACTGTTATTTTAAAATTATAAGTATATTTTCTTCAAGTTTTATACATATGTTTTAGGCAAAAAGCTATTACTTGACACAATTTCTACTAAAATGTTTAATTTGTGCATCATTCCATTTCAGATTGCTCAGTTGTATGAAGAGTAGTAACGTCATCTTGTATATATGCGTAGTTTGAACACATCGAACACATAGGTGAAGATATAAGTAAATTTGTTTATTTAGATAAAAAGAGTTATTTGCTGATATATATATAATTTGACTGATGGTCGAGAGGCGAGCGCACCTGCCTCTCACCCAAAAGTTCCGGGTTCGATCCCCGGTCGTGGCAGTGGAAAATACTGTGAGAGGGATTTTTTTACTATACACGAATATTGGATGTGTGTCCCTTGTCTCTAAATGTGTAGCCCCCTCCCACACAAGGCTCTTCTAGAGCCTTCCGGGATAAAGGGGGTCGTCATTACCTGTGGTGTATTTATTATTATTTATTATTATTATTATTTCACGTAACTACATAATTCAGGACAATGTATTAGAGATTAAGCTTTTATATAAAAATTATCATTATTATTATTAATTCGTTTATAATGCATACAATAAAAAAAATAATATTTCTCTTTGATTGCTTTTTCGATTAGGAGTTTACTACTCCATTTATAGCTTCCGATCGACTGAGAAAAATTCCATATTGTATGTGATGTATCTAAAAACTCTCTCCCGCTTTTTATTTTACCTAAAGATAAATTTTTCGCGCAATGCGAAAAATAGCAAAAGTACATAAAATCTGTTAGTATTCAGCTTTAAAATGCTTGAAAGGCAGTTAACGGTGGGTAAAGCAGTGTGAAGATATCAGCGGCATCACTTTCAGCTACATAGGAGACGTCTAGAGGTGGAGTGTGCATTACTCATGCCTCTCTGGAGATGACAGTCTAGCCTGACATGATATCGGGCCTTCTTAATGCTTCCCAGATATTTATTGCCGTTATTCATGTACACATCTCGAATTAGTATATTGAAGGGTATCGAGAAATTAACTACCCCATATGGCATGTTTCAATGACCACTGTTATCCTCTTTTATGGACCCTTTATTACAGTTACTAGAACGTATACGGCGAGATACAAGCATTAGCTTTTATGTCGGGTTTTATCGTCGAGACACGATGAATTTTGCTCGAATGTCCAAAATCTTTTACAGTAATCGTTTAAATATAAAAAGGGACAAAGTTAATTATTAGTTTTAAGCTCAAAATCAACAAAATAAACTTTGAGCATTAAATTTTCTAATTAATTTGGGTTACTCGCCAAATGAGTTCTTTGTACATTATCAGTTGTTTCAGTTATAATGTGAGTTATTTCAATGACAGTAGAGTGAAGAGGTATGCTTTTCATAGCTTCTGTGATGTTTAGTTTTTATAAACTGGATTTTATGTAAAAATAGTTCATTATTTCACCACTGGGAACGGTTAGCTCAATTAGCTTTTTCTCTGAGCATACCTAATGAAGTTTGATCTTGGCGTTTTCGCTGTTTTTCTTTTTCTACTTGACGTTTATCTTCCTGATCTGACATTATTGTTCTTAGTTCATATTTTTCTTCCTGGCCTCTTTCATTCTTGTTTTCTACTTGATGCCTTTTTTCATGTTCTTGTTATCTCTTTTCCATATTTAACATAATTTTTCTTAGATCTCCAAGCAAGTCCTGTGTTTGTTTTTCAGCAACCATACGTCTTGTTTCCATTAAATTTTTTTTGCATTAACAAGTGTTATTTCAGTCTATATTAGGTGAAATTCAATATTTCTACAAAGTTCAGAAGAGAGTCTTCTATAAGTATTCTCAAAATGTCAGAAACAGGTGTTATTTAATATCCATGCCAGTTTCCAATTGAATGGACTTATTTACACTAATTTGTAAATAGAAGGTTAGAACCTTCTATTCTAGAGAAATTGTCTTGCACTAACACAAATAAGTCTTAATTAAGGTCGATATCACTTTCCAGTTAACACCAACCACTGATTTATTTAACAATTAATTTACTTTTTATAATTAGTTCTTATAATTACAACACTATTTACTACTTTCAACCACTATAACTAACTCTCGTCACTGTACTTTTTACTAGTCTGATCACTTTGCTCTTTCTCCTGATCTGATCGTTTTACTCTTCACCTCAGCCATCATAGTTCCCAAGATGTATGCTACTGTATGCGTTGGTACTGTAGTGCGTTGGTTCCAATGCTTTTATACACCTTGACTTTTATTTCAGATATTTCTCTCTTACTCTGGTTAATGATTCTAGAATAAAATCGTAACTTCTGTAACGAAGCATTTTTCGTTACGGAAATCTGCATAAAATTTATTAATTGTAAAGTGTAATAATTGTACTTTATATAATTATGTTCCTTGTTTTCTGTACCGCCTTAAGCGATTTACTGTATATTATTCGAAAATATTCACTATCTGAATACCTGAATATTTATCTAAAGCGTCAAATATTTGTAAACAGAATTATTGTTTATACTTTGAGGTAATTAATTCAATAATTAGTTTTCTGTGGCCGATTAAATGCGTTTCTTTTTCGTAGTTGGTTAGAATAAATAATTGAAACCGATTTCATACATTACAAAAGTCAGAATACTTTATTTATACTAACCAACGCACGTAATAATAATTTACCAGTAGTTTAATAACTTGATATAGCCGTCTTCGCTGGCTTGTATTCAATACAGTGGGCCATGCGCGATACTAGAGCACGTGGGATTATTCGCGATACCCCGAGTGGGAATCTGGCTATAAAACTGACTGAAAAGACCTGTAAAATCAGAATGTGTTCCAATTCTCGAAGCAACCAGACGTCTACCAGCTGCCCAGGGTCCACCGCTGCTATTATAAAGAGTAAGAAAACTTAGATATATATTTGGCTAGTGCATTTATTATTCCGTATTTACTGATTGAAGTTTTTAGCCTGTCTGAATATTCTTGGTATTTATTTCATATTTACCGATTGATAATTTTCTATTTAGTTACCGAAATTTTACTGCCTTTATTCTGATTGAAATTTTTACCCTGTCTGAATATTCTTGGTATTTATTTCATATTTACTTATTGATAATTTTATACTTAGCCAAATTTTCGGTCTGTTTTATAAACTGTTTTTATTACTGTAAATAATTCTTTCTGCTTCGCATTTTCTGGTATCCTTACACTGCCTGCTTAACAACCGTTTTATCAGAAACTCGCTAATTCCCTCGCTTGCACGCTTTCACCGCTCGATTAACCGCTTATACGCTTTTGCCGCTAACGTTACCACATTGCTTGCTACTCTCCCTCTACTATTATTGCTTATATATATATCTGTACATAAATTTGTGTTAATTGTGATTTTTTTCTGTTTATTTAGGACGACTGTAACCACAGGTTTATTGTAATATACTTAAATATTATTGAACTTCTGCGTTTTACTGTTGTGTTTGAAAGTCTATTTTCCCTTATTGACCAACTGGAATTAACTGTGTCTTCACTGAGCTGCTTAGTCTCGCTCATTCGACTTATGGGTAGTGTTGTTCAACCACTTTAAACTTGATCTGGCGCCCGAGTACTGAATAAAGCTCGAGTGTCAAAGTGACAGCCTTAGTTCTCGCACTGTACTAGGAAAAGAGCGTCACACTTCTTAAAAACTGTAGTTAATCCAGTGGTGCCATCTTTGAGGCAACTGGCGAATTACCACATTATTGGTAGCTAATTAGGCAGGATTCTTTCTACTCTACTATGATCTGGTATATCCATACATGGTTAACTGTTAACTAGAGGATGAATGTCAATTAAAACAACGATATGTCCATTGTTTCGCTTGACATATATTCTCTAGATACGAGCTAACTCTGAATAATTGATAAACCGTACCTAGGAGAGACTAACTGTACAGAAACCTGTGTCCGCTAGGAAGTAAAGAATGCATTTTCTTTGATCCTACTTCATTTTGCTCTATTTTCGTTTAAACATGCAAAATGCGCGTTGAAGAATTTTTCAAAATTAACAATTAAAAAAAACGAATTTTGACCGATTAGGGACCTACTAACTAAATATTTATATCTAACTAAACTTTATTATAAATTATATATTATATTAAATTATACTATGATTGATTTTTGAGCGGACAACAGCAGTATTTGTCACAAAGTCATAAAGAAAATATCTAATTATTTATTAGATACAACCACCCAACAGGTAACCAATTACAGGGTGGGAACAATTACAATAATAATGTATATAAGGTACAAATATACTACAGATCAGTAGAATATAATACAATAAACAGAATATAGTGTTATAGAAAACAGAATAGGTGAAATAGACAGAGAAAAGAGAAAAGATACAATTATCATACAAATAGTATTAACCTTATTATACACTAATATTCATGTTACACAGATAATAGATTTTTTATCGAGGCAAGGCTACAATTAAATATATCAAGCTCATTTTGCAGCGAATTATAAATTTCACACATAAAATAATGGGTGAAATTTTTAATAGATTAGTCCGAGGGGTAACGAGATAAAAAGTTTCACGATTTCTACTTTCTATACGAGGTACTCGAAAACATAGTTGTTCCAAAATAGATGAGCAATCAAAGATATTGTGAATAATTTTATATAAGAATACCACTGAGTGTGCCATTCTTCTGTTTTATAGGCTCGATATGTGAAACCTTTCTAACATAATGCTTTGTGGGTAACCGATTGTAGGATAGTTGCCATCTTCAACAAAACATAAATACTTAACCAGACGAGGCTGGATGTTCTCTATATTGTTTATGTATGTAGCATATCCCGGACACCATACCAGTGAACAATATTCTAGTTTCGACCGCATAAAGGAAAAATATAACAGTTTCATAATGCCCGCATTATTAAAACCCTTACAATTCCTAATTACGAACCCTAAGTTTTTTAACGCTGACGATACAGTTAAGTTCATATGCCCATTGAAACTTAGATTTCTGTCAAAAGTAACACCAAGATTTTTAATGATATCAGGTCTTTGTAACTCTTGGTTATTTAAATCTTAATTGTAGGTGACATGAGTGCGGGCTCTACAAAATGTAAACGCATTGCATTTAGATACATTAAGAGGTAATTGATTTAATACACACCAATGATTTATCTTATCCAAGTTATTCTGCAGCTTATCACAATCTGCCTCAGTTTCAATTACATGATAGATTTTCAAGTCATCTGCGTATAACAGACTTGAAACATCCAGGTCTATAACAATATCGGTAATAAAAATATTAAACAGTAGTGGTCCCAGTACCGATCCCTGAGGAACAGCTGGGCTAGCTATAATATCAAAAGACTTGAAACCACGGTATCTATATACTGTTCCCTGTTTGTTAAATATGAAGTGATTAAATCTAATAATGCTAACGATAATCCGAAATTACTTAGTTTCTGTATCAGAATACCGTGGTCCAAGCGATCAAATGCTTTGGAAAAATCAGTATAGATAATGTCAAGCTGTTTGTTGTCATCCAGTTTTTCGGAAAGATATTGTGTAACACAGGTTAGATTAGTTTCAGTGGATCTACCTGGTACAAATCCATGTTGATTTGTTACGATCTGATTTTGTACGTGTCTGAATAATGACGCATTCTATTCTAATAAATAATAATTATTATATACCCTGTATGCGACATGTTTAGTTAGCAGAGGGAAAAGGACCTGGCAAGGGTCGAATAAGGAAACTTTACAAACACCCATCAAGGAATATATTATCCGGTGACGTATTTTAATTAACATGGCTTAAATAACTTGAATTAATTATTATGTCCTAATGCCCTTCCCCTATGCGCATGCATCCAGGTTATCGTGTGTCATCTACTTTGCCCGATGTGATTTCGTTGCGAAATGTGATATTTTAAAATTAATTAAAATACTCCTCTGTTTCGTGCAAAGCAATAAATATGTTTCGTGCAAAACTTTACTGCAAATAAGTTTTAATTAAGTTCGCGGCAACTTTTCTAACTTTTTTACTAAGTAGGTATACATTTCGAAATCTCACTTGTTGACATGCTTAAAAGTGGCAATAACTAACGAGAGTAAAAAGGAAGTCGGTGTAAATAAAATTTATAATTTCAAGTCAAACGTTTTAGCTGTGCTATAAAAAAGAGAAAAGAGAGTGGGATAGTTTTATATGTAAGGAAATAGATTAATAATAATATCCTTATTGACTTTTACAAAAGAGAAACACAATTAAGAGGAGTTTAGTCATTAAAATCTATTATATTTATATTAAATATTAAATACCAGTATATTTCTTATTTTCACACAAAAGAGTCTGTAGAGCCTATAGGAGAGATAGATTGTATAATTGTCTGCGTGTATGTGTGCTGGTTGAGTGGTGGAATAGCTAATGCTAAACTCCGCCAGGACGTTAATCTAGGCAACGCGATAAAATAAAAAAATAAATAAATTTAAAAAAATACTCAATTTAAACCAGAAAAAGTGTGTGATAATATGTGATTACGCCTTCTTAAGCTGAATATGAAAAGACAGCATATTTTGTAAAACAATATTAAAATATTTTTGTGAGTTTGGTTGTTGCACTTGAACACGAAATTTAGTTAGAACAAAATGGCGTACTCCTCTATAGCGCTATAGTAACAGACCACCAAGATTCAGAGAAAATTATATTATAAAAAAAAATGGTCCAAGTTCACCTGATTTAACTCCCATTAAGTTTCTGACAATTGAATGCTTTTTTTTCTGAAATTTCAGTTGTAATGATCAAACCAACAAAACGGTCATACGGATATGTATTTTCTTTATCTCATTAGTGAATTCGTACTAATGAATAATAATTATATTTATATTATCCATAGAGAAACAGTTATGCTGCAACAGGTTTTATCAATAAAATAAAATTCTACATAAAAAAGAACACATTTTCTATTAAACTTGAAAACAATAGAAATCTGATAAAAACCATGGATAACTAAAGGTTTATTAATTTTCATAAATAAGAAAAAATCAGTGCATTGATTGTAAAACCTCATGCTCACTTAATCAATACGGCAATTAATCAACGAAAAGTACTATCCATATTTAAGGTTGGAATTATTAGACCACTCTATAAAAGCTGAGTTAAAGATGAAGTAAGTATAGTCGGGTGTATATTTACTGGGCAGTCAAAAAACGCAACAAAAGCTTTACGACGTCATTAAAATGCCGTCACTACTCTGTACACTCGCTGCAAATTGAATCACTTTTCTTTATATGTGTTTAGCGTACGTCGGCTTGTTTTATAAGACCATGCCGAATGGTTCACCGGCTTTAATAATGAACTCGTAGAGTTTTTGTTGCATTTTTTGACTGCCCAGTAAATATACACCCAACTATAACTATAGACCTAAAACACTTATATCCAATTCTGCTAAAATTTTCGGAAAAACTATTTAAAAAAAATTATTGAGTTTTCTAAACAAATATAAAATAATTTCGGATAGACAATATGGATTTAGTTCAAATCTGCTTTTAGAGGGCGGAATATTAAACATAATTATTATTAGCCGTTACTCGAGTCCGAGTATAAAAATGTTACAGTCGATAAATTGTGTACACTAAAAAACAAGTAAAAGGTATAGTCTATTGTAATTCCCATTCATCTACGGTGCACACGACTATGGCTATAGAGGCCAATTCGGGAGAGCACATGTCGACCGCAGTCAGGACAAATATAGACCTGGTTAGGTCTTGGATTCGGCCTTCTTGCAGCAACATTTCCTTGATAGCTGGCCACAACCCCTCGCCATTCGGTTCTGTCCGCTGCAAGTTGTTCCCATTGCTCGTCTGGAATACTGCAGGATTTTAGATTTTCATGGAGAACGTCTTTGAACCTCTTTCGTTGACCGTCACGCCTTCTTCTACCGCTTAGCAATTCACCATAAAGTGTACATTTAGGAAGGCGGTTATCATGCATACGATGAACGTGACCTGCCCATCTTAGGCGTGCTCTTGAAATAAGCACCTCAATTGGAAGTCTGTTTGCTCTCTTGAGTACTTCCATGTTTGATATGTGATGGAACCAACGGATTTTCATCATACTACTGAGGTGTATTTGCTGAAAACGTTCTAATTCTTTCACATGACGACGGTAAGTGACCCAGCTTTCACATCCATTTAGCAGTGTTGGAATGACAACTGCTCTGTAGACAGCCATTTTCGTTGACAATGCAAGGTCGTGGTTGTCAAATACTCTCTCTCTAAGTCCCCAGAGTGCTCTAGATGCAGCGTTAATTCTATTGCGAATCTCGCTGTCCATGTTTGCTTTGTCATTAACAACGTTGCCTAAGTAATTGAACTGATCCACCACTTCTAGAGAATTTCCGTTAAGTGTAATGTCTATTTGGTTCACTTGATGAGGAGTTGACATAATCTTAGTCTTTCCAATGTTGATTTTAAGTCCCAAGGAATCATAGCTCTGGGCATACACATCTAAAAGTTCTTGAAGCTCTTCCGGCATAGAGGCTAAAAGTGCACAGTCATCCGCATACTGGAGATCACAAATGAATCGTGTGCGCGTCTTCGTGAAAGCTCTAAAGCGCCGTATGTTAAAGAGACCGCCATCAAAACAGTATCTGAGACCTATTCCTCTGACTGTCAGTTTGTTGTCAACAATAATTGTTAGAACAGTGGCAAACAAATTAAAGAGTAGGGGTGCCAGGACACATCCCTGCCTAACTCCAGTGAGGATTTGGAAAGGTTCGGTTGCTTCATTATTATACATAACCTGGGCGTTGTTGTTTGTATGTAGACTGCGACTCGCAGTCTATTAAACATAATATTTTTAGTCGCAAACTCCTCTATAAAATCCTTATTTTACTATAAGGAACGTAACCAGACTGCAATCAACAGCTACTCTCCGGGCTATGTGCCCCGCCGAGCGCTGAATTACAAGTTACAAGTCTGGCGCGTTAAGTGTAATAATTGCATATTACCATCAAAACGCCAATGCTTCGATTGCAACAAACACCAGCCGAAAGACTGATCCTACTTAAAGGAGCTTTCTTGCCAGCCATCACACAAAACTTGCAGACTGCAGTTTCGAGCTGTTGGTTCTCGTCAGTGCAATGTAGGCATGTGACGACCGGCACGAGGATCCTTTGACTATTTGGTACATCCCGATATTTTTACAATAGCGACATGTAATTGATGATATTACACTTAACGCGCCAGACTTGTAACTTGTAATTCAGCGCTTGGCGGGGCACATAGCCCAGAGAGTAGCTGTTGGTTGCAGTCTGGTTACGTTCCTTATAGTAAAATAAGGATTTTATAGAGGAATTTGTGACTAAAATATTATGTTTAATATGGAGTTAGGAAAAACAGGTCTACCCAAGATACGATATGTGACTTAACCTAAAATTTCTTTTTGAGGAATAAGGCACTAACTCACTTTATTATTATTATTATTTTTCGCTTCGCTTTTTCGCGAAGGATTTATTTTAACTCTCTTGTTCCTAATATGACCTACAGCGTTTTTATCAGAAAATGGCATTCATTAACAGAGTCATTTGTCCGCTTCATTAGCATGTTCTGCAGTGTGGAATTATTTTTCAATTACATAAGCGCCAAAGAGCTAAATTATATCGCTTTCGCTCGAGCTGTTTCTACGAAAATATTATCGCAATGTAATCAGAAATGGTAAGCTATACGAATAGTTTCTTAATATATCGGATGTTTATTCAATAATCCTTTGGGTACAGTCCACAAAACTCACGCGACAACCCACTTAGCCACACCGGGTAGTTTATAATGAGTCTTGCAATTACTCACATATTCTGCGTCATTTGCCAACGTTGCTATGATTGATCACATCATGTTGGCATGTTTTGCATGCCCAAACAACTGTACCTTGTTACAAATTATTCAAACAATGTCACGGAATAGATCAGGAAGTATAAGATATATTCGTTAGTTTCCATTTTACATTACCGACCATTTATTATCGTAATGAAATTAAGTAAAGATAAATATGAATGGAAATGTCGGTCAAAGTATAGGTAAGGACGTATGAATAATAATATAATAATAATAGGTTTATTTACGAAGAAGAAAAATAACAATAATTTACAATGGTAATGTATTGGTACAGCAATTGTAAATAACCACGTTTATAAACACTGTTTCCCAATAAGTAACTTAACACTTTTTTTGGTGAAATGGGTAATGAAGTGCAATTTTTAGTAATTATGAACTGAGTATTGAATAGATTGAAAGATGCGGGATATCAACATTTCGGAATTACTTATCGAATACAAGCTTATCGTGTATGCCTTAATTTTATAGGAGACTAAAACACTAAACTAAAAACTATTTTGATATACTGTTAAACGTGAACAGACAAGGGGAGGGAAAACTTGAACTGTTGATAGCTGCTAGAAATATATGTAAGTAGTCGGCGAATCCGTTGGATGAGATGACTTCCATCTTTGTTGTACTGCAACGTTGGGCTGGTTCTGCTCGGCGATCCAACCAGCAAAGACATGCGTTCTAATCTATTCTTTAGGTCGGTGACGTCATTGGCTAAGTTTCTAGGATTTTCTAATATATGCTTTTCAATAGCTTCTTGAACTGATGTGTTCTTGTTACTCTTTGTAAGTCCTTGGGTAAGGTGTTGCAACCTATTGGGGCTAAGAACGTATAAGATTTTTGTCCGATTGTCTTTGCCACAAACGGTATAATGGATTGAGTTTATTGTCTGGTGTTGTGCTCGTGTGTAGGTAATGATTTTGTTTTTTGCACTCCGATATTTTATATTTATGTTGTAGTAGTATAATTTAAGTTTCAAGTTTATTAAACCAAAAAGAATACAAATTCTTACATAGCTTCATCCTATACTAAAGTCTACAATGATTTATGTATAAGTATAATGTAACAGAAGAACAATTAATGTCAAATTAGTTATATACTTTTTTATATATAAATATACAGATGAACAGCACCAAGCTGATATGAAAACACCTAAGCATAGAACGCTTGTATTGTGAATTTCATGTTAACTTGATTACTGAGTTGATGCATTATTTAGTTGTTGCGTTTACTAATTAAAAGAATGAAAAAGTAATTAAATATAAGAATATAAACAATAATTATATATCATAATGAATGGAACAACGAGAGAAACAGTGAGGTTTTAAAACAGTAACACATAGCAGTACATAAACACAAAATGTTAACTTCTTGTATAGGTGAGAAATTAGGAGATGATGTAAATAAACTATCCATGTTGGAAAGACTGACTTTTGCAGCTTTATTGTTATATGCTTTTTTATATATATTTCAAAATTAATTAAACAGGTAAGGATGGAGTTATATTATTAATTGAGAATATTCTTTATACAATCTTGATTTTGAGTAATAAATTTTCTTAATTCAAATTTGTATACCTATATTAAATTTTCCCATTTATTTTATGTGAAGTGGTAAAATGTTTTAAAGTTTTATGCCACAATAAAAGACAGATCTTTGTGTATGGCTTTCACCAACCGATGGCAAAGCAACCGACATATTTTCAGTAAATCTAGTTATCTAGATAGGGACTTAATTTCCTCCACGAGAGAAACCACTTTCGGTGTACCACAAGGTAGCATTTTAGGACCTATTTTGTTTTCTATTTATATATTTGATTTTCCTAGAACGCTAGATTAATGTAATGTTCATTTGTACGCAGACGACATTGAAATATATATATCCTTTCCCTTCAAAAATTCTAAAATATCTGTAGAAAATGTAAATAGAGACTTGCAACGTACTGTACATTATTCTGAAGATCATGGATTAAGAATAAACCCCAACAAGACAGTTGCTATGTGCATTGGGCCTGAAAGAGAAAAACTTGAAATAGAAAATAACTTCAAACTAAATATAAACAATAGCGATATTAATTGGGTAATATCAGCAAAAAATTTAGGTGTAATCATGGATAACAGTTTATCATTTAACGAACATGTCGAATACATATTTAAAATTTCATTTTTAAAATATTAAAATTAGTTAAAACCCTCATATACCCTCATTTAGATTACTGTGGATCTGTGTATTACGGTTTCTTGCCTCAATATAACAAAAACAAGCTACAGCGCATACAAAATGCATGTATGCGATTTGTGTGTTGTATTCCATATCAGGAACATGTAACGCCATATCTTGTACAACTTAATGAGTTGAATGTTCAACAGCGAATGAAATATTTAATAACAATCTTTTTGTACAAATTATTAAAATATAAAACACCAAATTACTTACATGTTTTAATTCAGAGGAGATCAGATGTCCATAATGCTAACTTAAGATACAATACATTTACGACCCCACAACATAACATAAGCAGATTCGAAGGATGTTTTTCTTACTTGGCACCTGTATATTTGAATAAAGTTGTTGATTACTTAAATTTATCTTTAGGACAATTTAAAAATAAAATACCATTATTGTTGAAGATATAGTTTTCGAGAACTTTAGGTCTAATGATATTCATATATCCACACTTACAATATTTACGTTAAGAGCTTTATAAATTAATTAGGCATTTTATTGTAAAATATTTTCATTTAGATTCTTTTTTAATATATATATTGTAATTTTTTAGGAGAGGTGGAAGAAAGCTAGGCTAACCTCTTCCTTTTGTGTGTAAACCTGTTTTTTATGCATAGTAAACCATATTAGTATTATTAATATTATTATTATTATTATTATATAAGTAGGATGGGTTGGTGGAGTCTTTACGTCAAACATATGTATTAAACATTGGTAGACAAAAAGATTTTTTATATTAAAATTTTATATATTTTTTTATATTCTATGTATAATAGTGTGGAGGAATACAGTTTTTTTTCCTTAAAATTATCTTTAGAATAGAATTTTGAGTTGTTTGTAGAATTTCTAGTACATTGTTGTAAACCCCTCCCCAGATAATAATACAGTACCTAATTATAGACTCAATTAGGGATTTATAAATAGTCATTAAATTTTTTCTATTTAATATGTCCCTTAAAATATAGAATATTTATGTGTAAGTTGTCTAATTTTCTTTGTGATATAAGATACATATCATTCCATCTTAGATGATGGTTAAGCATAACTCCTAAGTCCTTTATTCTATTAGTTTTTCGATAATAGGGCACCCACAATTTTTTTTGTTGCGAACATACATTATTATGTATATATAGTGTTCTTTTAGAACGTTGATCATTAGCTAATAATGTAAACGTTAACAATTTGCTTGTTTGTATGTTTAAACTTAATGAACTAAAGTTTAACCACATGAAAATTAATGCTAAACTTTCTTCTGCATTTCTATGTACTAATGAATCTTCTACAAACACAATAGCAGTATCATCAGCGTAAGACACTAAATGGCCTTTAAATCGTTTTAAATTTGTAATACTATTAATATACACAAGGAACAAATTTGGACCCAATACTGTCCCTTGTGGTACGCCCATAGTGACAGTGAGAGGGTTACTATATATCTCACCAATTCTTACACATTATTTTCTGTTAGGGAGATAATTTTCTATGAGACATAATGCAAGACCACATATACCAACGTTTTGAAGTCGATTTAGTAAAATTTGGTGTGATACAGTATCGAAAGCCTTTGCTAAATCAAGAAATACAGCCATGCACTTTTTTGATTTATCTAAACTTAGTACAATTTTTTTAATTAACTCCAAAACTGCATGCTCGGTACTTGTTTTTTTTTTTAAGCCAAACAGCCGATCCGTGATGACATTATGTTTATCGAAAAATTCCACCAGCCTGTTTTTAAGACATTTTTCAAATATTTTTGCAAAATTACTGATAACTGAGATAGGTCTGTAGTTGTTCAGATTTTTATAATCGCCAGATTTATGTACTGGGGTTACACTTGATTCCTTCCATTGATACGGTTTATATATGTTTTAAGTGTTAAGTTTATTATATGCAGTAATGGTTTAATGAAACATAAATGTATGGATTTTACTAGTTTGACTGATACTCCGTCAGGGCCCGCAGATGACCTGTTTTTTAAGCTGCCTATTATTTCAATAATTTCATTTTTTGTTATAGGTTTAAGAAATATTGACGATTGTATTGAATGATTTTCTAGGACGTTATTAGATAACTTTCCAATTTTATTTATTTTTTGGGACATTTTTGTGCCAATATTCTTTCCTATTATTTGGGTTTTCTACCACATGTACTATTATCCTCTTCAAAACAAATCACCGAATCTACAAAATAATAGAATTATTGGAAAAAAGGCCTCTGCGCCCGTGACGTTTACGCCAAAGGAAAAGTCAGAGGTTATGTTTTGCAAATAATATAATTCGGAATAAACACAAAAATAATATATTTTGCTGACGTTTCGGAAAGTAATCTCTTTCCGTTTTCAAAGCTATTTTTTGAAGAACTCTTATTATAAACAGAATCTAAAAAGCTGTGTATTTGACATACACAGCTTTAAGATTCTGTTTATGTTATTTCCATAGATACTTACTACTTACACAGAACATAGAACTGATGATATTTTTTAGACAATGTTGAGTTTGTTAAGTTCTTCTTTTAACATTGGTAGCCAGGTTGTACAAATATCTACAGAACAATTCGATACGCACTTATCTTCATTTAATAAGATTATTGCTGATTCTTTAATTTTTTTTTTTTTGGTATCTGTTTCTTTTGTTTGTAATGTGTTTTGATGATTTCTTTATAAATGTGTGAATTTTATTGATAAATATGTTGTAACTATCTTGAACTTGAGTACAATTTAATACTTCTGCCCAAGTTTCTTGCTCTAATAAATGATTTTTAACATCAGTTATATTATCTTTTTTCATCGATTCATTTTGGTATATATCTTTTTCTTTGAATTCTAAAATAATTGAAGTAATGTAATGATCGGTAATATCCCTTTCAATAATCATGGGTTTGATTTTTGTGCAGGAATCTGGATGTTTATTTTGTCTAATAAATATGTGGTCTATAATACTTTCTGAAGTTTCAGTTACTCTCGAGCAAAAATTTATAAATGGTATGTAACCATTGTCTGCTAATATATTTACATAATTGTTCACCTCTATTGAATTTAATAATAGAATAGTTGCCTGATATCAAATAGTTTTACCTCTGCGTACAGCAGGCCTAAGGGGTATCTTGGGTCCTTGGACAATATTATTTTTATAAATCTTTTTTTAAGGTTTCCAGAGAAATTAGGTGAGTTTTAGCAACGCCACCCCAGCCAAGTATGCAATAATTCAGGTGACTCTCTACAAGGAAATGGTAAAGTATTTTCAATAGATTGAGTTCTAGGATATTTTTTAATTATCTGAATATGTAGATATTGGTTTGTAGTTTTTTTATCAGATAGGTCATATGAGTATCCCATCTAATAAGAATTTAGAGTGGTCAAAGTAATTTTCTATATACATGTTCATTTTAGTTTGGTTGCGCCATACTAAACCTATAAATAAGTTGTATGATATAGGTTTTAGGGGCAAAAACACAAATAGAAAAACACAAAGTAGAAAATAGAAAATACAAAAATATAAATCCAAAAGAATTTTAATGAACATTGACAACATAAATTTGTTAATAAAAGTTTTAATATATTACGCTTTCAAATTATACCTTATATAAACAATTCATCATCCAAGTAAAGCACTGCTATATGTAAAAGTTCCTTTAAACTACAAAAATCACGTAAGTGACAGCTTATTGAAATTGCTACACATAACATAAATAAGAGATTTAAGCAACATGTTTGTTCTAGGTGTGTTGCAATAAAATGTAACATTTTGCCTATTAAATAATCTTGGTACGGAAAAATCTAATTGACCTAACAGTTCAGGTGAATCAATTAGATTGTATAAGAGCTTATAGAGAAAAGTGAGGAAGGCACATTTTCTTCTTATGTCTAAACTAACCAAATTGAATCTATTGAGAAGAGGAGTGTAAAGTCTTGCAGGATAGACCCCACCAGCTTTATATGATAAGAACTTTAAAAATTTTCGTTGCACCCTCTCGACAATTATTTTATAACTACTATAATAAGGAAGCCAAAAATTATAGAGCCATATTCAAGTTGCGACCGAACATAAGAAAAGTATAAAATTTTTAATGCGTCGATGATAATCTTGCATTCAGACGTATTTAAATGCAATTTATTTGCAGTACACTAAACTTCTAAACGATCAAGATCAGTTTGCAAGGTAACGTAATTCTCAGTATAGTCAATGTCAGTAAACAGTTTTAAATCCTCAGCAAAGAAGAGTTCATGACACATAAGAATTAAAGTGTAGTAGTGAAAAGTGAGATATACTATATATATTTCAGATCTCGTAGAATACGAAATAAGAAATTCATCGATCGCATTTTCTTTGATAATGTAACATTTTCTTTAAACTTCTTTCACACCAACGAAGTTTTTAACTTTCCTCTGTTTCCCTACTTCCAATTTAGTGACTCTCGTATACCTCTAAGTAATTTTAATGACTTTATTTGCAGAAAATATTGAAATGTATAGGTATTCATATTACCACTCTCATTTATATTCAAGTCTCACGCCATTAACTTTTTATTAAAGGTAGAATCTCGGGTAAATTATTTGAAAAGAATTTTTCCTTAAAAAAGTTTCGGGTGGCAAAGCTAATCATGACTGTTAATTAATGCTATTACTTTGAATTTATATTTATCTTCCCATAGTAATCTTTCCAATGTTATGAAATAAGATAGATAAGTTAGAGCAACATTGAATATTGAAAATGAAAAATTTCGATGTGTGAATCTAATTATTCTGTTATGCAGTTTCGTTTGGAGAACATCAGTTTCAGGAGAAGTAACTTGTGTTACTTTCATTAAACGTAAATGGCTGTAAATATGTTCGAAATTTCTGAACAGTATTCCATGAGGAAGGGCATTTTGCTTTCTGCATTAAACTCGTAACAAAACATCACAGTTTTTGATAATTTAATTATGATATAGAATCTACGCATCTTTCAATAAATCAAAATCAATACACAAAAAAATATATAATAATAATAAACGTCTTTATCTATAACCACACAATTAAGTATACAAAACATAATTATTCAATAATTTCGCTTAAAAAATGTGGCATAAAAGAGCGAAGTTTAGTTTCTCTGCAATACGGGTACGCGCAAAATCTGTTAACCCTGAACGGCTGTAATAGTAATGAACAGACCTCGATGCAGATAGTCATCAAGGTCTAGACAGTACTATCACAACCAAACCAACATACAACACTAAAAATGTTTTACTGTGAGAACAATTGCAATTCATATATATATATATATATATATATATATTTTAGATTTTCGCGGGTGTTAAATGAAGTGTTATTGTATTTCCGGGTGCTCTCCCGCGGCGATGGTCGACTCCTCCAGGAGTCACGGTTGTCTAAACGACTTTTCATCAGAATCCCATCTGCCATCTTCAGGTTCTCACTGAAAGCTGCCTACTGCTGCTCCTTGTTGCTCGAACTGAACTGACGTTCCCCCCGTAGTGCGGCTCCTTATATATGCTGTAGTTTAAGGCGCGCCTGCGCGTTTGGCTACGTGCTACCGGTCCCCCAACACCTGTGGTAGGCGTAGCGGGCGCCTGTGCCAACCCGCCTCGCTGAAACGTCACGCTCCACGTGACTTTTCGCTGGTGGTTGGGCATCTTCGTATCAAGTCGGTGCCGCAGAATGCCGTGGTTCTCTTTGATTGGTCAGCGCTTGGCTCCTCTATCATGAGGAGTCAGAGGACTTTCGCATAACAGTATTTTTATGTTCCGAGGTAGAAAGCGCCTGTTACCATATATTAATTTAATAGTTGCATATGCCTTTAAAGTATTAATATAATCCTCAAACCTGAGGTCACAATCTATTATAAAACACAGACTTTTAGCTTTTTCTATTATTTCTATTCATTACCATCAATTTTTATTTTAGCGAAGTTTTTAATGTTGCTCCGAATTTTTTTGGGTCCTAAAATTATAACATTTGATTTGCTTGCATTAACAAACAAACTATGCTCTCTGGCTGAGTCAAGAAATAATTTTAGAGCCTTATTTATATGATAACAAGCACCATATACATCAGAGGGATTAAAGGAGTAATAGAGCTGGGTTTCGTCGCCATATAAGTGTATCTGATAGTTAGTAAGGCATTTAGTAAATTGGCTTGTGTATATAGAGAAAAGCAGGAGACTCAGAATAGAACCTTGTGGTAGTCCAGATCTTAAAGCAATGTAATTCGAAGAATTATTATTTATTAAAACTTCCTGCTGTCTACCTTTTAAGTAATTTTTATAAAATTTAATTGCGTCTTTAGTGAGCTCAATATAATGTAAAATAGATAGAAGCAAGTCATAGCTGATCGTCTCAAAAGCTCTGCTAAAATCTAGCAGCACGAGAATAGTGCAATGTTCTTTATCGATAGCCGCCGACACATCATCAACCACACAGCTGTAACCTAGTCTAAATTCAGACTGTATAGGAAACAATATCTTTTTGTCAATCAAATATCTTCTCAATTGTTCTTCTATTATTTTTAGATAGAACTGATAGAATGCTAATAGCCCGAAGATCTCGAAATTCTACAGGATTTGATTTTTTTGGTACTGCTGTTGTCACTACACTTTTCCAAGCATTTGGAAATACATTTTGTGTTAAACAAAAATTAATAATATGTACCAAATATAATATTTAAAACAGTTAGCTCACTCACTTGCTGAAATTTGAATGTAGAGTCAAAAAGGCTATTATTTTTGTAGTTATCGAAAGTTATCTGGGAAACAGTAGTTACGGGCAGTGCATTAACAGAGTAATCATTGTCTTCGTTTGCATTACTTAAATGATTTGGTATATTTGTAATTATTTTATTTGGAATTATATTATTTCTAAGAATTTTCCAATGCAGGATTTAGTTTATAATTCAAATAAACTTTTTCTTCTTTTACTCTCGACTCTACTCGACTCGGCTGGACTCTATTCTATTCTATTCTTCTGGTATAATTGGTTGCCTATAATAGGTTTATTTGGAAGAATATAAGCAGCATAGGCATGCGTAGATTATGCCGTCTACTGAATGTTATCGTTGGCCTGTATATTTAGGCTTCGGTTGACATCCGGTTGTTATCAGTAGTAATCTTCCTGGATAGCTAAATGGTGAAGTTCTGTGAGTAGGAAAGGGGGTCAGATTTCGTCCACCACAACCAGCAAAAATTAAGGAGCGAAGTTTCAAATCAGATAGATTGCTAGCAGATGCTTGGGAACTAATAGGGTCGGAAGTTGGAAGGAAAAGAAAATGGTGGTGTCGTAGTGTCATTCATAAACACGTTTATTTAAGTTTCCTTATTATACTGGATAATATTTATATTTTTCTCTTATCCTTGATGGGCTTTAGGTAGAACATCAGATCGCTGTTTTTTAGTAAGTAAAGCACATTCCAAACTAGTTTTCTCTCTTATTGAGTCTCCGTATTCTATAAATTGGAGCCAGTTGATGTTCAGAAGGGCCTCAAGTTTGTTTTTCTTCTAAATCAGAAAGATGCTATCTGGATAAAGCGATGCCCGATCACATGATTTAATTTTTATTGGGGTACTTATATATGGTAGTATGTTCTTTTAAAGTTTTTTCTCCTCTGCAGGGTATTGTCCACTGCAATGTTTTCTTCTTTTCACGACGAGGCTTATCATTTCAATTGTGCTGTATCGTCTTTATGCTGAAAGGCACCAGCGTAGCTGGTGAAAGCGCCTCTTGAAAAGTACCATCACCGACACCAGAGATATCATTCTGTAACCGGGGGATCTCTCGTACGTCGAGGACTCAGAACTTCTCCTCTGGGTAGGTAAATACACCGTATCCTTTAGAACATTCAACTATTCGAATTTTTGTCTGACTAAGGCAGGGAACATTCTTCCTCAAAGATTTGCTTCAATGAGTTTATACCTATAACTGTGTTTCTACCCGCCAAACTGGGTTGTCGTACTATTTTGTCGTATTTTAACCTGCTCGTACTTCAAGTTACGATATAGATGTCATCCTAAGTGACTTGTATGAAAGCAGCACATACATCAAGCACTAGGAACTATTTGAAGTTATATTAAGTCACTATTTTAAGAATACTAAAAAACTGCATCGACTATACTGGATTAAATTTCATAGTTATAAGAGAAGAACTTCCCTTCTGTACATAATTATCAGAGTAATCTGCTAAACGTCTTTCACAAACAATGTAAAATATGTCCTAAAACACACTAAATGATGTATTTTAATTTTCTGTTTAATGGCTTTAATATAAACTGAGATTGGCTTGACATGAAAGCGGTAAGAAAATTAATTGTAAGAAACGTTCTTGGTCTTGTTCAGAGAAGTTGATTAATTTGCTGTATATATATAGGTTACTCGGAGTATGAGTATCGTGACAGGGCGGTAATAATTTGTAATATAATAGTACAGGAAACGAATTTAAATTGGACGAGGAGCATAAAAATTTACATGAGAAAAGAAGAAATGTAAAACGATTTTTCTCAATTGCAATTCATAACTGAAATCTACCAGAGCTAATGCATATTTTAAACAGCTTTAAATGTAAAATTCTAATTAGGTATATTTCAACTTTATTAAACTGGGTTAACTAAGCAGAACGAGTTTTCAAGATTTCTGGTGGTTTTTCTGATAGATTAATTGCAGACCGCCAACCGAACTAATTATTATTTCAACGAGACCTAGTGGTATTCATCTATTTATAAAATTTTGTACTTTAAATTGTTCTCGCGTGCTTTCAGATGGCGAATAAATTGTCAAATCACGTGCCATATTTTAACAGGTACTTTTGAAGTATGGATTCATATAAATATTTCATGATTAGAAAGAATGTTCTCGTAAAATGTAAAAGGTATTACAAAAATTACCTAATTCTCAGGTCTCAAGTATTTCTTTATACATATTGTCCTCAATTGCCAATTAAACCACGGGTAATTCAAGGATATTCAAATTAGCAGAAAGTTTGGACCGACTGATCACGTTCAATTACGTACTTCCTTCACGCTTCTTTGTGCAATCTCTCGAAGAGGGCTCTGCCCAACTAACAAAGTTGTTCTATAGGTTCAAAATAATAGGATAATTTTATTTGATTACCATTGCATTACTGTTCTGCAAAAGCTATTTTGTTTTATGCCAAGGTGATTATTTAGTCTTCACGACTAAATTATCGTGTAAATAAGTGCTAAGAATGTTTCTTACAGCTAAATTATAAAACATTTTGTAGAATTTGTTTTTCGCTGTTTTATAAACGTTTATACAGCAATTATTATAAGATGTTTTAGCTCACGGAAAAAAATCGATTTATAATAATGACTCCTAGCACTTATTGGCCAATTGACGAATGCCTATAAAACTATTCTGTAAAAGTTTAGCTAAGCAATAATAAAATAATTTTATAAAAGATTTCTGAGATACAAATTTGCCGTTTATTTAGCTCGACTAAGAAGCGCTTCAGAATGTATTGCTCTATAAGTATTGCAAATAGAGTTTTTGTAAACATGTTGCTGTATATAATGTTTTATAAGATGCTCTTTCGGAGCAACTATATTTTTTTAAACTTCCATAAGCACTTAAGCACTGCCTCGGATACTGTCAGTTTATTGATATATAACAGTTCTTCGAAAAATATCTTTATTCTATAAGTGTTTTTATAATTATAAATATGATTTATAAGATGGACGCCATAATGTTATTATGTTTGAACTATTTTTATAGCGGCATTTTGGAAAATAAAAATAGTTTATAAATAAAAATTGTTGTGATATAAGTATTTTAGCAATAATCTATTATTGTGAAATACGTCTGCGAGACACAATTGGTGCAAAACCACAAAAAGATAAAATACTAAAAATTTATTTTCACTTTATTTTTTTAAAATTTTGATAAACATTCGTTGTTTTTAAGGCGCTGAAAAATTTCATTGTATATATACCACATATTTCACAGAAAAATTTTCTTCGCAGTCCAAAATCGCTTAGCTGTTGGCGAAACGAAGTCTTAATTAGTTAACTTTTATCTCATGTTTCACTAAATATGTTGTTACTTACGAAGCCATATATAGTCACATAGGATCTAGCTACCTTTGTAATATTTTAAAACTATTTTGAGAATTATTATTGTCTGCAAAAATATTTAAAAAATAAATAACCTCTGTTGCTGTTGCTGCACATAACAAAAAAGTAGCAATGATGATAATAACCCAATGCTTATAAAATTTTATGATTGATATATTTCAAAAACAGGTTTAAATTTTATAACTGTTTGCTATAAAACTATTTTATAATTATCGTCTATCATTTTTTAAAATTGTATGTAAACGTTTGCACAATTATTTTATAACACCTGTGAGAGCCATAATAAAATAAATTAAAGAAATACATTGTTTTATAAACTGTGACCATTTTGCGTCTATAAGCGTTGTATAAACATTTTAGAAATGTTTATATCAACAATCTTGTTTCATAAAAAATGTTCTATAAACATTCTTTCGGTTTCAACAAAACGTCAAATTGCTAGTTGGGTGGGATAGTTGTTAATACATTAGTGAAACGAAAAAAGACTGTTACTACTCTTTCACGAACAAAGCTTCATTTGAGTCACTATTGCTAAACCTTACCACAAGAAAAAAGAAAATAAAAATAATACGTACCGGATTGTGAACTTCTACTTCAAAAAGTGAAGGGAGATCTTTAAAAAGTATCAGCTCATTTAAATCAGAAGAAATTTGTTTTTGTGTCGAACTCCAGGAGAGTGGAATAACCCTCTTAGAAAATGTGCTACTGATGAAATATACAAGAATGTTAAACAGTGCGCTGAAAACTTAAAAGATTCGGACTTATTGGCTTACCTATTTGGAGGAGACTTTGTTGCACAGGACGCCCAGTACCGTCCAAAATGCTTCACAAGACTATACAACCAGACGCAAAACAACAATACTTATTCAGATCAAAATCTGGAAAAAAGTATGGCCTTTGCAGATCTCCTAGTGTATATTAAAGCAAAAGTCCACAAATCAAACAAATTTGTCTTCATAATGGCTGATTTACTGGAGATGTACCACTCGCGATTGTCAAAATTATCGGGGGTTCCCAAGGCTACCATAGTGCAAGAGAAAAACAACAGACTCCTTTTTTCTTTTTAAATCCCAAAAATCTGGACGAGAATACATCCTTCTTCCATCTGAAAGTAATCTGAGAAATGTTCTGGATTATGAAGACCACGACGAAGACATGCTATCATTTTATCAGTTCGCCAGATCACTTAGAAAGATTATATTGGAATCTCAGTCAACATTTCAAGTTAACTACCCAAACACATCTTTAATTATGTTTTAAAAAATCTGGGCATTTGTTACTAGTATTGTCAAACTTCAAGCGATATAACATAATAAAAAATCGTATTTTTTGAGAGGTTGTTTTATGTTCACCCTCAGTAAGGAGTTGAAATGATTAGGGATCATTTTTTTTAAATTGTTTCAACTTTATGGCCTAATAAAGTAAAGAAAGGCTCAGGGGTAGGAGGAGTCGGAGGAGAAGCGAAAAAGTTAAATAATGTGGTTATCAAAATGATGTATTCTTATGTAGAATGGTATCTAATCACTTTAAACACTCGTTTAAGTTTGGGACGCCTCGTATCTTTCGGAAATTTCCGTACACACAATTCAATTGCTTGCAAAAGAAAAACCGGCAAAATACTTACTTACATACATACTTTTTTACATTTGACTTAAGTTATGCATGTCCCTTGTGTCAGAGCGGATCTCTCTGAAATAGAGCATATATAAATAAATAACCATATTCTATACAAAATTTAACCGAGTTAAACTTACCTCGACATATTACCAATCTAAATTCAGCCAGTACATTTTGTAAGTTTGTTGTGCATTACTTACAATCTTACATAAATAACTCAAAAGGGACGAAGACAACAATTACCTTTGTTAATCTTGTTTCAATTATAATTTCTATTGTTAGCAATGAAGTTGAGACAGTAGTAGTCATTTGCGCTAACCGCAAGAAAATAATTCGCAGTTCCGGACCGTTGGGCAGATTAGAAGAATGTTAATTAATTTAAAACTTCTTAGAGATGTAATAAACTTTTCCCGATAATAAAACTTTTAGGTCGACGTAAAATTTTATAAAATCCCCACTGATAAATTTTTGAGATGTAATAAAACACCGATTTAAATTAAGCATTCAGGAGATCAAATGCACAAAGGGATTGTGTCGTGCTGCATTTTATGCCCCTGATATAACGTGTTGCCATCAAGCCAATGGTCCGACACGGCGGTGATTATTTCTAATGGATTACTACATTTTTCTGAGCTGCGAAAAGCACGCGGCGCACCTAGTTGTTTTTTTACAAGGAGTTAAGTAGAACCTTTAAATCATGGGCGTCCAACACACATCCTTTATCTTCTATTATGCGTCGTGCATATAAAATCTTACAGTACGGGGATCTGTATTAAGTGTATAGGGAAATCCGACGTGCACTACAATAATAGTAATTTATATAACAAGTGGCAAAAATGATGTTTTTTGTTTACAAGTGGGGCGTTTGTAGTAAGAGCCGAAGGCGAGTTATAAACCACACGAGTAAAAAAAATACATTTTAGTCCCGAGTTATACACAAAATTTTTTGTAAGTATCGCCTTTCGAAATTAGAAAACAATACAATTTTGTAAAAATACGGCAAATTGACAAAGTTACCTTGTCAGAATGACTAAATTCTCTTGCTGTTCCCATGAAACCAATAATAAAACAACGAAATATTTAACGATTTTAACGTCGCATTTGGCATATTCTGCTTTACAGTAATTATTATTTGAAATGAACGATAGTGAGGAATATTCTATTCCCTGGTACTTTTCCGGAAATCAGGGACCAAGCAATTGTTGCAACTTTAGATTTAGTACCAGCGAAATCTAGAAAATTGTACGAAAAAGAATTTTTTATGCACTGGTGTAAGTAGAAAGCTGTGAGTAATATATCTGAGTTTGTTCTTTTGACTTATCTATCTGAAAAAGCAAAAACTTTCAAATATTCAAGTCTCTGGTCCAAGTTCTCGATGCTTAAAGCAGTTTTGAATGTAAAGAATAATGCAGATGTATCCAATTATCAAAAATTAAAAGCTTTTTTGAACAGACAATCCACTGGGTATAGGGTTAAGAAATCTAAAGTTTTAGACACATGTCGAACATTTTTTACTAGAAACACCAGATGAAGAGTTTTTAATGTTGAAAGTTGTATTAATAATGGGTTTGGAGGGCGCACATCGTCGAGAGGAACTCTACAATATGACCATTGATGACATAGTGAGAAAAATTGCATGCTGGTTATTAAACCTACCCGATTCGATGGCCCACATTGAAAGGACTTTTACGGTAATTGATGAGACAGATAATAGAATAAATAAACTAAATATTTACGATAAATATGCAGTTATTCCCTCTATCACAAACGGGTTTCCTTCAATATCAAGGAGAAAAATGTATGGTTCAACGAGTTAGTATTAATATATTTTCAAAAATATCAAGTATTATAGCTAAATGCCGTAAGTTACCTAATCCTGAGCAATATACGTGTCACAGCTTTAGGAGCTCTTCGGCATCACTGTTAGCTGGTTCTGGCGTTGATTTTCTTACCTTAAAATGTCATGGGGGATGGAAATCCTCAACAGTTGCTGAGCGATATATAGAAGATATAGCGTCCAGAACAAAAAGGAAATTTCAAAAAAGATATTTTCAAACAATACTACAGAAATGACTATGTCTGCCGATGTAATAATTGTTAATAATTAATAATCCAAGTTATGTTTGTAGTAACTCTTATTACTATTAAAGAAGTTAGAACTTGCCTAGAGAAAGAATCGATTTTGCAAAATTAGTTCAGACCATCAGATCTCGACTATGTATGAAAATATACCGGAAAAGATCAGGGTACCAATATTTTAAAAGAGAAAGATACTCTAGTGGAACTTTTACTTGTCTTAAAACCAATAATATTAAACCTTGCTATAGGCATATCATGAGGAAAACAAATTACTGTATAATCTGCATCCTCTTTATACCGCAAGGACTTAAATATCATCTCTGGACTGGTACACTAGCTAACACATGCATTTGGCACGGTCGTGAGCAAAAAAATAGGACAAATCTTATAACGGTATTTTGATAAAATCTAGTTGTGTACATCTAACTTTAATTTTTCTGACATTATCAGTTAGTTGTCATAATTTATTACAAATGTGCAAAAAACTAATATGCCTCATATAAGCGATTTAGTTAAATCTGAACTTATTGCTAAAACAGAAGATGGATGGTCAATGAGACAAATTGCACTGCGTTATAATATTGACAAAAATTCAGTGTGTAACATTTTAAGAAAGTAGAGAACAAACGGTACGATTAGTAGAAATCCTGGATCAGGGCGACGAAGGATATCAACTCAACAACAAGATTTGCAATTGGTAAATGCTTTAGTAGAAAATCCATTTTACTCAGTTATTTAGGCTGCCGACGAAACGAATTTTCCTGGATCGAGTAGTACTGGTCGCCGGCGAGTAAGAGAATCGGAGCTACGCTGTCATGCAGCAGCACAGAAAAACTTACTTAAAGCTGAAGATAAAGAAGTTTGAGTAGGATTTGCGCTTGAATTTTTAGAGCGCATGATGTAAATTTTTGGAACAATGTAATCTTTACAGAAGAACAAACTTTCCAGTCAACACACAGCGGTCGTATTCGTGTTTACCGCCCTCCGAATACTCGATTCAATGAGAAATATATATCTAACAATGATAAAAGTGGTAGATTATCCGTCAATATGTGGGCTTGGATATCGGCACGTGGTCCTAGTGTTTTGTAGCATATTGAGGAGCGATTTAATAGTGAAACTTATATTAGGATTTTAGACAACATTATGCTCCCTTCTATGTCACAATTATTTCCTAATAATGAGTTTATATTTCAACAAGACAATTGTTCCGTTCATACCGTAACTAACTGGTTTCAAGATAACAACATCAGTGTTCTTAATTGGCCCAGTCATAGTCCAGATCTTAACCCTGTGGAATAAGTATGGGGACTAGTCGTAAGACATATCCAAAAACGAAATGTGAGACCACGGAATGTCGAAGAATTACTGAAAATAGTAAATAATGCATGGGAAAATATTAATACCAATGATTATTGTATAAGGTTATTTAATTATATGCCAAACAGACTTATAGAAGTTATAAATAGAAATGGTGCAATAACGAAATATTAACAGTTAGTTTCTTGTTAAGAAGGATATCCTTTGATCCAGGATTTCTACTAATAACCGTTTATTCTCCACTTTCTTGAAATGTTACACACGAAATTTTGGTTGTTGTTATAACGCAGTGCAATTTGTCTTATTAACTATCCATCATTTACTATAGCAATAACTACAGCATTAAAATAAAAAAGAAATTAAAAGTGATATCTGTTTTATTTCGGCTACTCATTACATATTCAAATAGAGACAGATTTACATTAGAAAAAAAGAGTTGTCCCGGCAGTATAATAGACTCCATATCACTGATGTATATTCTAACCTGCAGCATACATATATGAATAGAATAGTAACATCATAATATTTGCCTTATCAAGTTCTTTATCATTTCTTATTATGAATCCTAGATATTTAATAGTATTTACAACTGTTATAACATTTATATGATTTGAAAAATTAGGCTTGGAGTCGAATAACACATATAGTTATTAACTTTATCTATGTTACACAAAAAATTATATGTTGTTTGTTATCTAGAATATGCAACAATATTGCAAATATTGCACTTGCTTAGGCTTTCGGTGCATAGTAGCTTGAGATCGTCGTTGAGAAGTCTATAATTTTAAGTCATCAGCGTAAAATAACGCTTGAAGGTTGATAGGATGTCGTTCACAGAAATAAATAAAAATAGAGACCCTAGTATGAAACCTTGGGGCACCTTCAATATCGATATGATGTTGAAAGATTGAAAACCATGGCATTGCAAATAAAAACTTCTGTTTAGTTAAATAGTATATAACAGCATGGCTCTTAAATTAAAATTTGTTGACACAGTATAACTGGCCTGAAAAAATTTTGCAAATTAAATCATCACGGCTAATCTACAGAAAATTATTTTTATATTTGCACATTTTTTTTAAAGATTCCATACATCAGTATATATATCTGATATAATAAGACAAATGAAAAAAGTGATGCTGCCATTTATTACCATAAAACAATTGCTCAAACATATAATACTCAAAGATATTGCTGGTCCAGATGGCAATCCTGAATTCCCGGTTAAACTTTGTGCATTGCCCTTCTTTTGTGTGATATTTAACTGGTTAATTAAAATTCGACGGTTACAGAAACATCGAAAACTTCTGAAATTTACAGGGTTTGCAAAAGAATTATAATAAGCAAGAATAAATAAAAGAAATTTTATGTAACTTTAGTAAATTGTTCATAATACTACTTCATGAATCTGACATTTTTCATGTCAATATGGATTTATATCTATCCAGTGGACACGTTGAAATGGCATATACAGATTTTTCGTGATGTTTTATCATATTGAGTTGTATTTGTTGGAACAAAACACAGCGTTATTGTGTGTGTATTTTTTTTAATTGACATCTTATGTCAAGCGAGCCCAAAAGGGTTGACAACGGTTAGAGAACTAGGCGGATTCAGTCATCATTAATTTACGTTTTTATTTATTTATTAATATAAATTATTAAAAATGTAAATTAGTAATGGTTGGACCCACGTCGTTATGCTATACTTAATACGATGCGTTCTAATGGGGCGTTGAGCATCTACATATAGAAGCTGAGTGACAATAATCTATCGAATTATGCAAATATTACAAAGCGCGATCTCTAGTACACTATAGTATTACAATGTAACAAAATTTCCATATAGTGGAGAAACTGAAAATGTTTTGGAGCAATTTATTTTCAACAGCACATTCTCCTTTGTTGCAAGCGACAGTGCATAAACTCAGTCATTGTCTTCTAGTGTATTTACTTTACTTTTACTTGCTTTGCGATCAACTATGAAATTGGTAGAGGAAATGTAGTCAATTGTCCATGTCTACAGGGTTGTATGTAAGCTACGACATATTACGGTACCAAGATATAGTAAAACAAATTTTAAAACAACAAAATATTTGTAAAGTCTAACAAGGCGTAAATAACGATAAACTTAGTAATTCGTTTTAACTCAAGACAACAATAGAAATTCGTCATATTCACATCGAACACTCAATGGTGGTACGAAAGGGGCCCATAGCCCCCAATTTTGAACTTTAAAAAAGTTTCCGCCCACCGCTCCTTTTTCAGCTGGCATCGCCACTGCGAACGATATTCGATAATTTAATAAAAATAAATCTACAGTATTAAGTGTAAATTACTGTGCGGCTTTCCTTGTTAATAGTGACAGCTGCTCTCGCATTTTTGAAATATTGGGGTCTGCTTTATACATACAAAAATGACGAATTCTCTAAAAATTCATTAATTTTTGTTGTTTTCTTGAATTGGTTCATCAAAATAATGTTTTAGCTCTAATTAAAAATTATTTAAAAAGTTTCATAGCTACGGAGTCACTTGAAAAACATGTTTTATCATAATTTTGTCAATATGTTCAGAGAATCACTGCGAAACTTTTTAGATATCATCATTAGAAGCCTTGCTACAGATATTTCTTTACCAAAGTGGTTGAAGAGATGCGCAGTAGCAAAAAATAGTTTTTATTTTTAAAATAATATTTCATCTGCCTTTCGCAAGTATTGAGAATAGTTATTTTTTATGCAAGATTACGACATGCCATTTTTGCATTTGAGAATGAAAGATTTTTCGAGAATCATTCACGAATGCATAAGAATTTTAAGAATTTTACGATGAAGTATCAAACAACATTTTTTCGAAAACAGTATCCCATAAATCAAAATTTACTAAAAATTTGTAGAGAATATTTTGATATTTACAACTAATTTATTTGACATGTATATCATTTACAATTTGCTGCACATATTTTAATATCAAATACTCTTTGGCGTGTCATTAACGATAACAGCGCAACAAACAAGTTTTAATAAACAGTCAACAATCATTAAAACATAATATTTTTAGTCGCAAACTCCTCTATAAAATCCTCATTTTACTATAAGAAACGTAACCAGACTGCAACCAACGGCTACTCTCCGGGCTATGTGCCCCACCGAGCGCTGAATTAAAAGTTACAAGCCTGGCGCGTTAAGTGTAATAATTGCATATTACCATCATCACGCTAATGCATCGATTGCAACATGCAATTATTACACTTAACGCGCCAGGCGGGGCACATAGCCCGGAGAGTAGCTGTTGATTGCAGTATGGTTACGTTCGTTATAGTAGAATAATGATTTTATAGAGGAGTTTGCGACAAAAAATATTGCGTTTTAATACTCCGCTCTCTAAAAGTACATTTGAACTATGCTAATTTTATTTCTTGGAATTGAATAAAAACACAAAACATGTTACCAGAAAGTGATGAAGATCTACCGTGTGAAGTGTCTGAAGCAACGAAAAGTGCAATTTATAGATTTATTCTCAGCAAATCAAACAGGCAATATGGATCTGATTATAAAGACTTTATGGAATGGTATGATCCTAAGAAATTAAAAAATATGTCTGAAATGGTGATATTGGCATATTTTCAATTAAAATTAAGAGAGTGCAGCGGACAACGTTATGGTCTTTATATTCAATGCTGATGAAATGTCAATTAAAATATAGGTATGGAGGTATATTCCAAGTTAGTACTGTATTTAAAAAATAAATGTGTAGGATATCGTCCAAAAAGTCAAAAGTTTTAACAAAAGTGAAGATTGAGAAATTCTTTCAAAAGGCATCAGATGAATGCTTCTTACTAATGAAGGTGAGTCATATTAACTCATTAAATGCCAACAATATAACACCACAGAAATTAGACAACCCCCAATTCCAGAAGCAAAAGGCTTGTGCGGAAGGGGGTTACACATTGAAAAACAACATACAACCATATTCTCAGACAGTGCCAGGCCAGGAGCCGGGGCTTGAATCCCGTAGCGCGATACCCGTTCGATGAATCGAGATTGCCACCTCAATCATCAATCAATCAAACTAATTTTATTAAAATTACTAATAATATTGCCTCCCCGATGGCTACCTTGCGATCAGCCGCACAACCACCACACCTGTTCACGGTGACGGGTTGCATGGCTAGGCAGGGCGGCTCCTGTTCGGCTAAAAGAAAATGGGGAGAGAAGTCCTGACTCCTTTTGTTAAAAACAAATTAAAAAGAATAATATAATTAAAAACGTTTTAAATATAAAATTTAATAAATCTTAAACTAAACAAAGTCAAAGCTGTCGCTGCAAAAAGAGAACGATAACAAATTCAAAGACAAAAACGCACAAAAAGAGATCAAGGACACGAGACAAAATGTACAAACAGAAATGAAGGGAGGGGCAGGAAAGATTTAAAGACATGAAATGTACGAAATATCAAGGTGGGTAGGGTAAACGGAAGTTATAGTATGTAATGGTTTGGTTGTAGCGGTTGCCGGAAGATTGGTAACGTATGGTATGGTACGGTGTGTTTCATCCGAATTGGTGCATTATCCTGTCTAATTCGTGTAATGCTTGCGGTAAGCCAGTATGAAATAGTAAAATTTTGGGAGATTTCTTGGATTTAGTCCGCTATTGGAGTTATGTCGTTGCAACGTGTATAAAGATCTCTAAGGGATGTGTACCTTCCAGAATTTGAAATGATTCACATAAATTTATGCTCAAGCGCTTTTAGTTTCTTCATTATCGTGGCCGGTATGCTGCACCATACCGGCGCTGCGTAAGTGATAGACGGTTCGACCACCATTGTGTACAACAGTTTTTTGTTTTTTCTGTTAAGTCTGCTACCTCTGACCATCAACGGACACAGGATTCTGGACAGGGAGTAGACCATCCGTACAGTTTCGTTTATGTATGCACTGAATATAAGTCTCTGATTTAGCCTGACTCGTAGATACTTCACTCATCGATTTATTAGAATTCGGTGCTTCCTGACCGATATAGGTGTCAAAATTCTGTTCTCGGTGAACCGGCGCGTGAAGACTATCGCTTCCGACTTCTCGATGTTTACCAGAATCTTCCACCGGCTGTAATATGGCGTAGCATGGACCACCTGCGCCTTCAGCAGCATGTTGGCTGCTTGAGCGTTGTGAGAATGTGCGTACATAGCTGTGTCGTCGCCGTACTAGGCCAGCTGGTATTCGGGAACTCCGGAAATTCGGAGACATACAAGTTTTACAGTTTTAGTGATAGACACGACCTTTGTGGAACTCCCGTGTGAATATCCCGCTGTGAAAACAGTTTATTATTCACTCGAACCTGCTGGAATTTGCCTGTCAAGAACGAGTGAATGAGTTTGATGATGTACGTCGGAAAGTTATAGTCATGGATCTTGTATAGTCCCGGTGGCCAGACGGTGTTAAACGACTTCTCAATATCAAGAAGCACCGTGGTGGTGCTCTTCCCGAGGTTATATTGTACCTTGACATCGTTAACTATCCTGACGACTCCTGCAATTTCTGAAGCTGAACTGGCACTCATCGTCGATGCGGAGCATCTCCTGGGCAGCGTCTAGTCTGAACAGGATATTCCACCAACTTGGAGACCGTGGACAGTAGCGATATGGGGCGTTAGCTGCCGGCGAGCTTCTCGTTCTTGTTCGTTTTGTTGATGGGCACAATCACGGCGCACTTCCATTGACTGGGCCAATGCTGTAGTCGCAGGATTGCATTAAGGATGTACGTCAACTGCACAATACCTTTCCTCGGGAGATATTTGAGCAGTTTGTACTCGATGCCGCGCCGCCTTGTCCCGGAGATGTTTGACAAATTCTGCAACTTCCGAGGGTTTGACCATGATCGCGTCATTTCTGCATCATGACCAACGATCTGATTAATGTTATTTTCTATGCGGTCGTGTTCCAAATTATTTGGTATGTTATGTATTTGTTATGTATGTTCACGTGTGTCAGCGCGGGTATGGCCTCCTGCGTATTTTTCAAGGCCCTAGTCAGCTTCCGCAGTGAATTGTCATGAGGATTTAGCGCTGCCAGCTTGTCCCCTCATTTCTGGGTTTTTGCAGTGTTGACAGAGGTTCTGATCTGCCCTTGCAACCTAGTCATTTCTACCTTGGCGTTGACATTTGGCTGCCAAATCCGTCTAAGTCTGTTTTTCTCTCGTATGTTTTGTATGACCAATTCGTCCAGTCCCTGTATGGGTTTACTGCTGTTATAGTGACAACAGTCTGCTTTGAATCCTTTAGTGTCCTTGTGAACTCTGTAACTATATTTTTTAGCTCGGTGGGTGTATGCAGTGTTAGGTTAGTGTTAAAGGGTGCTGCTACTCGGCACTTCTAAAAGTAGTGATTTTCCGTGTGATGTTTTCCCTTGACACATCGTTCAATTGAAAAATGATTGGATTGTGGTCGGACATGAGCTCCTCCAGCGCCACTGGCGGTGTAAAGTTTCTCACGCCTTGATTGACCATCATGTCAGTGGTTATTGGTGTTGTACCATTGTTCGGAAAATGCGAGGGATCGTCCGGATACTGTAAGATAAGATTATAACTATTTACATAGTTAAACGGAATGTTGCCGTTTGCGTTCGTGCCTTAACCGATTGGCTAGATCGGCTATATATAGTACACATTTTTATAGATGTGCTGATAAAGAACTTATATTGTTCAGGTTATTTCAATATTTAATTAAATTCAGCAATACATGATATTGAGGATAAGGATTCAATTATTATTGTAAAGATCCAAAATTCACAAACTCACACTCAAAGAACATTTATCGTTGCAAATTCGACACATATTAAATTTTACCGAAAATATTATACTTTACGTACAGAGTACACTACCAATCGTAGAATTTGTATTAGATATGTCAATGAAAAATGTATAAAGCAGATTATTGGCGTTAGTAAAATTAAAAATACTCCAAATAAATTGTAATATATTTAAAATTACCGGAGGCAGAGAACTACACTGGTCATTGCTTCCGAAGATCATCTGCTACACTGCTAGCTGATTTTGGAGCTGATTTCGCCATTCTGGATAACTTACCAAGGCCGCTGCCACTACATATTAATAAAACTTTTTAAAAATTTATTCAACTTAACTGTTCAGTAGTCTTTAGTTATTTTGCTACATTTTTCTTAATTAGCTCACTTTTGTAATTCGACATAACATTAATCCTAGCTTAGATTTCGTAATAAATTACTTTTCTTTTCTTCTTAAGATTTGCCAAAATAAAATTATACCACAAACAATGCTTAAAGAGGAAACAATTGAATATTCATAAATAATAATGAGGTCCCAGAACTTTGTGATGTTAAAATTATTCATCTAATTTTCGCGACACTGGGCATCTGATTATATTTTGGATGAATATGCATAAAGCTGCATGTTGTAAAAAGATGCACCGTGAATTGTAGAATGTAAAATTGAAGAGCATTTTAAATTGAGTTTTTAATTGTGCTTGTCATACTATGTTTACCGGGTAATTTCTCGTAAGCGAATTTTAAATTTTTACGGGACGTTCTCGAGCTTTATTAAGTGAGCTTTAAACAGTAGATGTAAAATTAAGAAATATTCTTTTATAAGCCCATGAAGATGTAAAACAGGATCGATAATAATACTTTGTTAGAGGTAATTTGCCTGAAAAGTATTAAGTTGTATATAAATTGTAATTTTCTTCTTTGTCCTACTAACGTAAAATATACAAACTAGTTTTCTTTCGGAAGGAGTAAATACCACAGCTCTCTAATTACCTGCGATAAATAATGTAAGTCTGTTAGTACTAGCAACGATAACTTAGGATTTTTACTATATTAACGATGTAATTTTACAAAGTTTAATAATTACCGAAAACATTTTCTCCGGAGTAAGTTTGACGTTACTATAAAATTAAATATAGGTACAACTTTGTGTGTTATTAACATCCAGGGTCATACTAAAAATTAATAACTTATTATTATAGGCCAGGATATTACAAATCTGGTTGTAAGAATATCAACAATCGATATAATATAAATCTATAAAAAAGGGAAACCTTATATTGTTTTTACAACATTGAGAGAATGATTTAATTGAGATAAATAAATTTTATTGCCCTCAACTAAATAATTTATTCGTATTTGGCCGATTAAACATTCAGTTGGGGATACTAAAGCATTTATTTAAAAATGAAAACTAAATATTTAATATTGTCAAATAAATTCAAATACTCACGAGTAAAAAATATATAGTTCTGAGAAATAAAGATTTATTTCTCAAAAACAAAGCTTCTTATAAAAGTTTCATTGATTTATTCGTAATTAACAAAGTTTGCTTCATGTAAATGAGTTTGCCTTTCAATGTATGCGTAATAAAAAAATATTTCTTTCTTAACAAAAATCATTTTTACTGAGTACTCTCTAAATTTGTTGCTAGTAAATATGCTTACTTGTGGTTAATAAATGTGTAATTTTCGATTTAGTTGTAATATAGAATTATTTATTTTATGTTAATATACAGTGTGTCCCCGGATTATCTGTCGGAGAGGAAAAATTGCGTTAATTTCAACAATTGAAAAAATAACTGGGGAAAAATGTTTTAATATTTACTGAAAAAGAAAGCAACCAAACTAGTTTGACTTTTGTTTAAAAACAAAATGCCAATTAGGTTGCATGATACGGTCACATCTATATAAAATTTTGAAATCAAATATAACAAAAATTTAAATATTCTATATATTTTTTTCATTTTGCATATCTATGAACTTTTGTATTTAACTATGTCTTGCCATTCCAATATATACATATATTTGGCATTTGGTCGTAAACGAAAAACGAAGGTATAGTGTAATCTAGTTGGACATTTTTTTTTTTTTTGGATATGTACATTTTCAAACAAATCAATAAATTAACATTAAATTCACTTGACTGGCTCATACCTTTAAAGATTTGCTGGATGCATCCAAGGCCTCAAGATTACATTAAATTCACTCAATGCTATCACTATTATCCATTCTCAAAAATAAACTAAATTGAAAAAAACTAAGGCTTCTTACTTATTTCCCTCAGTGAAGAAACAACTAAGGATACTTGAAGACTGATGATAACGATAGAATTAATTTCCACGATTCTAGCTCTAGGCTGTTAATAACTGTACCCCAGTTCAAGGTTCGGTGCTAGAACCTCTTTTATTTCTTATTTATGTTAATAATTTACTTGCATCCCTATCTGTAAAATCAGTGTGTGCATTTACAGATGAAACATCACTAATTCTACCAGAGTCTCTAACGACAAAGTTTTTAGGGATTTATCTAGAGTCCAGATTAACTTATGAAAATCACACCAACTGCCTTATTAGTAAACTTAATAAAATTTGTTTTGCCATACGTAACATACGATCATCAGTTGACATTAGTGTATTAGCATTATATTACTTTACCCATGTTCAATTCATCCTTAGTTATGGTTTAATATTCTGGGGATCATCGCCATCTGCCCAAAATGTAGTTGTAGCTAAAAGAATCATTAGGTGTATACTCATGAAGTGTATATATTATGAACTTAGTAAGCAAGCCACTTTGTAAACAGTTTGAACTTATACCTCTTCTTATATTATACATTTATTTGTCAGTTCCGTTTGTTAAAAAGAACACTGATAAATTCAGGAGGAATTGTGATATGTACAGGACACAAAATGGTATTGTTACAACACATCGTAATATATTGTCTGAAAGTTATTTGTGGCATTCTACGAATGTTCTTTCCTATTATTTGGGGTTTCTACCACATGTATTATTATCCTCTTCAAAAACAAATCACTGAATCTAAAAAATAATAGAATTATTGCCTCTGCGCCCTTGACCTTTACGTCAAAGGAATAGTCAGAGATTATGTTTTGCAAATAATATAAATCGGAATAAACACAGAAATCTTGTGCTGTGTTATATACTTGTTTAATGGCGTGAAGTATATCTCTCATATTACGTAAAGTATGGCTTGGATGTCCTGCTGCAGCACAATGAGCCAAAAAGGTTAGTTGACGGCCAATATTCTGTAATTATCAAGCACATGTAGATACTGAAAGAAAAAATATTCAAAGAAATCCTGCTCGGTGAAGGGATGTAAATAATGGAAAAAATAGGTTTTAAAGTTCTGAAAATTATAATAAAATTTAAAATTTCTATAAAAACTCTGAAAAAATAAGACGTAAATTCGAATCCTGCAAGAAATGGTTTGAGTTTTAGGAAAAAATTATATGTACATGTACATGAATAGTGGAGTACAATTAAAATCTCGTCATTGCTGTTCAACATATTCATAATCATTGTCCTCTCTTCTACTGTTTCAGGTTCCATTTCCGTTTCAATAGCCTTATCAATATCTGACGATTCATAAATCTTATGGGTCTTTTTCTCCCCACTTAGGAGAACTTAATAACTACAACAAATCTTCATTTTCTGTTTCATTTTTTTGGATTTTTCTATGAGTGTATCTGATGAAAATTATCACAAAATCTACATAAAATGAACCAGTATATTGGAAGCATGACATCTACGCCTATGACGTTTATGTCAAAGAAACAATCAGAACGTTCCTCAAATACACAACTCAAAGATTGTATTTGTGTCATATCCATCGGTACTACTTCCACATAAGTTACCTCTTACCTCCGAACACCAAATCACACCGATAGAAGGGGGACGTAGGAAAGCTCCACAGAGGAAGACAACGAAGACAGGCGGCGTCAAGACGGCACGGATCAGACTGAAGTAATGCGAAAGCGGTCCCGGTCTGATCTCCCACTAGGGATTTCAAGAGGGCCTCTTGTTCCGGTTAGCTAAGGCGCCGACTACGCCCTCACAAAAAAAAAAAAAAATCCACATAACTGTTGAGATTCTGTTCTAAATTATTCCAAATGGTGATGTTAAGTTCCTCTTTTTACTTTGGTAATCATGTAAAGTTACAAAAAGGAATTGGTGTTCGATCAAGTTGCCAAATGGTAACATGTAGTTTCATAGTGATTGTTTCATTCTGAATAGAAAAAGAATTGAATACGAGAAATTGGTCAGTCTTACATTTTCTCATTTTTTTTAGAGCGATGCATTTTGTATAAACTCTACTGTACAAACCTTTAACTTTTACGTTCGCTGACCGGCTCCTGATTAATATATCTTAAAACCACCAAGTACTCCAATGCCGCACGCTTTCCTGCTAGGAGTTAACGATTTCAAAATGTAAATTTTCCTTCATTTGAATACATTTTTACACCTATTATGTTAGAAATGATTAATGTCAGGGAGCCAAAGCGACATCAAATTTGTAAACGTCAAATTTTTTAGTAAATGCTTTGTTTTTATTGTTTAACGGCACGCATTTGTATATACAGAATGTCCCAAATTCTATCGTAATCAAACACTATAAAATACGTACTGGGTAATTTTTAAAACTATGACTCTGTCAAGGCAAGAATTGAAAAGCTGCAGTCTATTGTTAATGATGAATACGTAGAAATAGCAATTCTGGCATATTTTCATGCATTTCTAATGATGTCATTAAGACAATCTGCTCTGGAATCGGAACCATGCAAAGATTCAGTTCACAGTCATCTTAATTAAAAATAAATTGCATCAGTTTCATTCCAAATGGTTCAACGATTAAAAGAAACAGAAACATTTTAATGAATTTATAAGGTCTGTAGGCTACGATTCTTATTTAGGAAATATTATATGGTCAGGTGAAGCTAAATTTATCAAAAATGGACTCTTTAATCGATCCAATTCAGTGAGCGAAATTTTGAAGACAGCAGTTTAATGTTTACTGTGCTATAAGAAACGATAGAGTGGTGGTGGCATTAGAATTTTATCAGGAAAATTTAAACAGTAAGTTAAAAAGATTTGTTCTTCTGCTAATATGTATAGTTAATTTTTTTATTTTTAGATGAAAGATATTTAAATATTTTACAAAATTTGAATAACTATTTCTATTTAGAAAATTTACCTCTCACCGAATATAGAAATATTTTTATGAGCATGACGGTGCTCTCCCACACAACGCGCATTTGATAAACAATTTTTTACAAGAAACTTTTTACGATCAATGGATCGCCAGTAATGGATCTTTCCTATGGCCACCTCGCTCGCTCGATTTATCAATTCTAGATTATTTTATTTGGAGAACTATTAAAAATAAAGTTTATGAGAGCCCATTAACAACTATTGAAGATTGTATGCAGAGAGTAAAAAATGCATTGCAAAGCTTATCACAGAACTCAATTAAAAGGGCTACCCATTTATTTATTTATTTATTTTTATTTATAAAGGTCACCCAACAGAATAACAATTCCAATAACAGGGTAATGAATTTACATAAATTAATGTGTGCACACAAAAATAAAAATAAAATTCAAGAATTATCCAAATTATGAGCTACCTAAAAACTGACAAAAAAAGGACAACCTAGAAGAAGAATAAATATATATGTATATATTCACGTATATACACACGTGTACATATATATATACAATATATGTATATGTATATGTATATATATATATATACACAAATACATACCCATGTATATCAAAAACAAATTATTATTCGTAATATTCATTTGAAATTTGCCTTGTGTACATTACCATTTGCTGGAAAATATCTCTACAACTCAATCTTACATAATCTAGGAAAGAAGCTGAAATAGTATCCAATCAGATATTAACGCCTGACATGATACAATGAATTGCAAAATCTATCAATATGGCTAAAATATTCACTATATTTTTTTTTAAGCAAAAGAATAGGCGAGTTATTGGCATAATTGGTTGAGTGTGATTTGAAATAAAATAGATTATTTGATAATTGACAGAAACTGTTACACACTGAATGAATTTTTCTTCACGTAATGTTTTTTATGTTGTACTTTCTCCGCATAATGTTTTTTATATTGCATTTTGTATATTTATATCGTATTTAATTATCTATGTATTTGTTGGTCTTATTATTGCTGTTTGTGCAATGTACATTAAAATTTTGGTGACGTATTTCTTCAAATATGTTGTACAATTGGTCTGATGTATATGTACTGATGAAATAATCTATCTATCCATCTATGAGAATAATATCTTGAATATGTTATATAGTGGCACTTATCAATATTTAAAAATAATTTATTCCTTGTGCAACAATTATATAAATTAGATATGTCCTCTTGTAAATTTCTACAGTCAAATAAACTATGTCTCGTCTTATACAATTTGAAATCATCAGCATACAGACAGTAATTAGAATGAAGAAAACAGTCGGGAATGTCATATAGAAACCATGAGAATAAAAGTGGACCCAAGTGTGATCCTTGGGAAACACCTGACGTTATACTAATATAAGATGATGAACAGTTTTTAATTTTAACACATTGTGATCTATTAAATATATATGATGTAATCCACCTTAAAAGATTACCATGTATACCGATATTTTCCAACTTTACTAAGAGTGTATTATGATGAACTTTATCAAGCGCTTTGGAAAAGTCGGTATACACTGCATCCACCCTTTTACTATGTCTAGCTGTAATCTGTGTAAAAAAAACGTTTACAGCATAATATGTATGTAAGTTTATTGTTATCGTTATTATTTAAATGTGAGTGTAGGTATATATACTTTCTTTTTGTTTTTACTGACTTATTCCATCCATTTTATATTTTGGCACCTAGAATGAATAAAACTTACTTACTTACCAATTTAACATAGAAATACGAACGGGCTTAGAAAGCAAATCTGCATTATTGTTTTATATTTTATCATACTCGTAGCGGCATCTTTGGTTTAACATGTAACTCTAAGGAAACTTATAACCAGTAAGCTGTTTGCATTCACAGTGCCACCTAGCATGTTTGGGACATAGTGCTAAAATCAATAATGTTACTGTTTGGTGGCTTGGAAATCAAGTAAGGAAGAATCCTTCTGTTCGAGAGTATTTAAAATAACCCCTGAAACTTGTTCCTCTGTATTTTGTGTACAACTCGCTTTATTCCTAAGCAGACTACTAAAATCAATAACATTACGTCGCTGTTCCTCTAACCTGCAAACAAATCGAACGAACTTTCAACCCTAGAAATCTGTTTTGAACAAAACTCGAGGCTCTCAATACAGAATTCATTTTATTACGACATCGGAGAAACCTTCGGGGTGAGTCTACCTGAACAAACTAAACAAATGTTTTCTTTATTTAAATAATTTGGGGTGCCATCTTATATCAAAATTTGTATAAATCAATATACAATTCTTTCTTTGATCAAATAATTATCAACAGTGCTTATAGACCTATAATAGAACAAAAAACAAACACTTCTAAATCTTATTATTTAGTGTAGGTCCTAATCATTCCAGTAATTGTAACCGTCATGAATCTGTAAAATTAAGAGCAAACGTATTAGGAAATAAACTAGTTAATTTCAATTATAATCATGTGACAACCAGCTTCTATTGGTCCTGGTAGTGTATATAAAACAACCTAATATTCTTACGCATGTATTGTGGGCGTATTGAAAAGACCTAACACAGGTGCTAGTTTTCTAATTTGAGAAACCTAAAACCCTTTTTAAAAATCAGTAAGTAAGCAGAATGTGATATTACGAGGCGCCGAAGATGACATCCGAGTCCTGTTCACATAAAATTTTAGTTAGATCAGGCGCAATGAAGCGTTTTCATCAAACTGATTTCCTTCATCTATTCAGTGGGCATAATCAGATGGCCAAATATTAACTGATCAAAAATATCCTATCTTGCATAATAATAACAATAATGAAATGCCTTTATTTGTAAGTGTATAAAAAATACATTACATTTCTATGCATAAGGCTAGACTACTTAACCTTAATTTATACAATATAACAAATTAATATGAGTATATAGTACATGATACAAATCAAGAACAAAAGAGGGAGAAAACATATTGTGATAATCAATTTATATGTTTACATATATCTAAGAGTTAATACTAAAATAATGAACGAAATTCGCACCATTACAAAAAATACGTTTATTTTCTCAAACAGATCAGATCTGTCGTAAAATCATGAAGAGAGAAGAAGAGAAGAAAAAGTAAATAAATCTAAGTTGTGACATTTGAAATACTACTGAGTTCACATTATGTGTTCGCCCCTGTGGGGCGAGGGGCAACTTTAAAATTTCAAATGGAAACCCCGATATTTTATTGCGGAATCGGATTATATGGCAAAAAATACGTAAATTTTATTCCAGACATTTTTTTAGATTCTTGCATGGTGTCGCTGTAATCACAAAAAATGAAAAGAAAACATTACTGTTTCAAAAGTAACGTCTTGTGCCCATAAAAAAACGTCCAATTCAAAAACTGAAAAACACGTATTTGTTAATTTTACGAAACTATCCAATGACATTGGATTCGACTCTCCCACCCCTAACCAGTGGGTGGGGCGGGGGACAACTTTGAAATTTGTAATAAAACTTCCTATTTTTTTATAGCGGATTCGGATTCTACGGCCAAAAATACGTGAATTTTATGTCGAGCATTTTTTCGATTCTCGCAAGGTGTCGCTGCAATCGCACAAAATTGAAATAAACCTTAAACGTCCATAAGTTTGTAAATATTTACAAACTCCAGCTACTCATGTTGACAAAAGACATTCAGTTTAAAAAACAATATCTGTGATATCTTGGTTTTATAAGTGTTCTTAATAACAATATTTGTTTTGTGAAATTTCTACGAGAACGTTCAGTTCCTTCCAACTTTTGTAGAGGCAGGAGCGTACTTTTGTATGGAAAAAGTTATGTCATTTTTCATTAGTTCTCGCGTTTTTTTCTGCACAATGGCTACTTTAACAGAGGAAGTGAGAGTTTCTCTTTTAATGATGTGAGGGTGGGGCGATAAAGAAAGGTCCTATGATGAAGTTGTGATTTTATTCAACCAAACTCTCCGTATAGATCAAGTGGGAATTTCGAAATCTACTGTGTACCATACCATCAAACGGCTCCTAGACACAAGGACAAATAAAAATCGCCCAATATCTGGAAGACCAAAATCTGAAACATCGGAAGCTCGACAAATGGAAGTGGCCCATGCATTTGTTGAAAATCGAAGGTTATCAATCAGAAAAGCCAGTCAACAACTTGATATGAGTGCATTTTCAGTTCATAAGAATTTGAAACTTTTGAAATTTCATCCTTACAAAATTCACCTTCACCAAGAGTAAAAAGGGGTAACCAAAACCCAAATTTTTTGTCATCTCTACTTGTCTTCTCAGATGAAGCAACTTTTGAACTCAGTGGAAAAGTTAATCGCCATAATTTCAGATATTGGAGTGACGAAAACCCTCACTAGATGCTTGAAATACACACGCAGCATCCACAAAAATTAAATGTTTGGGCAGGAGTTTTCAGGGATCGAATCATAGGACCATTTTTTATAGATGAAAATTTGAATGGAGAAAGAATACCTGAAAATGTTGACAAATCAAATAGTTCCCGCAATACAAGAGATTGCTGGTGATGAGTTCGATAATTTTGGTTCCAGCAAGATGGGGCTCCTCCACACTATTGGAGTATTGTTAGGGACTATTTGAATGATACTTTCGAAAATCGATGGATAGGTCGAAGAGGAACTATTGAATGGCCAGCACGATCTCCCGACCTCTCGCCACTTGATTATTTTGTTTGGCGCTACGTGAAGGGTAAGGTTTATTTCACTAAACTTCGTGATTTGGAAGAGCTGAGGCAACGCATAATAAACATTTTTGCAGAAATACCACCTCAAATGATAAAAAGTGTTATTGAAAATTTTTACGTTCGTCTCGCACAATGCCAAGAAGTCAATGTGCACCATTTTGAACAACTGCTATAATCTTGAAATTAAAACCTGCTAGTGTAGCAGCTAAGCTGTAAACTAATTGCCTCAACTGGCCGGAATGCTCACCTTGCCTTAAATGGCTGAGTTACATCCTTACTTTCACTGGCTGAATTAAGAGGTAAAAAATGTAAATTGAAAATTACTAGCTGCTAATAAATTTACAGAATGTTAATGGTTATAATTTCCGCATCACCGTGTAAAATCACTGTTCTCAAAACAGCTCGGGAAATCATTCACTCTGAGATCAGTAGTTTTACTTTTCGTGTGCGTTCAAAAGTTTCATGTTTCCACTCAATTTTTTGCGATCGCAGCGACACCTTGCGAGAATCGAAAAAAATGCCCGATATAAAATTCACGTATTTTTGGCCGTAGAATCCGAATCCGCTATAAAAAATAGGGATTTTCACTACAAATTTCAAAGTTGCCCCCGCCCCACCCACTGGGTTAGGGGTGGGAGAGTCGAATCCAATGTCATTGGATAGATTTCGTAAAATTAACAAATACGTGTTTTTCAGTTTTTGAATTGGACGTTTTTTAATGGGCACAAGACGCTACTCTTGAAACAGTAATGTTTTCTTTTCATTTTTTGCGATTACAGCGACACCATGCAAGAATCGAAAAAAATGTCCGGAATAAAATTTACGTATTTTTTACCGTAGCATTCGATTCCGCAATAAAAAATAGAGGTTTCCATTTGATATTTTAAAGTTTCCCCTCGCCCCACCCACAGGGTGGTGGGCGGGGAGGTCATTTTGATGTCAGTAGATAGTTTTTTGAAAAATTTTTGACACGTATTTTTTTATTTTTCGATTTGATGCAAACTGTTCGAGATTTTCCACCGTTACCATACTTTTCTAACACCCGGTATACATGAGGAGCATTATAGGAGAAAGATCTCGTAAATACTGTTGAATGAAACGAGGTAGTGATAGCTTATGTGTAAAATGGAAACTTCTACTGTGAACATTGTACCTGAAACTGAGTTTTTCTCTAAGATATGGGGGTGATGAGGTATTCAGCAAGGAATGTATAAAAATAGAGCCAGACTATAAAGTTGAAACTATATTATTTATTGTGACAAATTCGTAAATTTTAGGGTAAATTACTTTTTCTAGGACTTTTGATGTAGCTGGTATAATGCTTATTGGTCTTAAGTCAGGGTATAATTTTGGATCGCTTATTCTTGCCAATGGTTTTACAATCGATAGTTTCCAGTTTACAGGAAAGTAACCTACAGCAATTAGTTAAATGGGTTAGATATTTATATATTACGGGTAAACAAATCTTCAATATTTGAGCGCTAATTCCATCAACCCCATACGCATTTGATTTAGACGGTTTACAATTTTAATTATGACATCATAATTTGCAAACGTAAATTGAAAAGATAATTTTCATCAAATTTGTTCGTTGTAAAATAATTTACAGAGTTATGACAATTATTTGGTGGACTGTAAAAGGAGGTAAAATAGTCATTTATTTGGTTTAGAATTTCGATATAATTTTTTTGTTTTGCATTTAGAGTATTTATAGCGTTCCATAGTTTTTTCTGTTATTGCAGTTTTGGTTGTATGTCAAATAAGCTGCTTCTCTCGTCCGATGGCACTTTGAGTCATATTCCTGAGGCATTTATATGTAATCCAGTCGTCATAATTGTTTGTGTTTTCATGCTTACTAAGGGCTTTGTTGCGTTTTTTCATCATGTCCTTAACGGCCTAAGTGAACCATGGAGCTTATGACTTTGCAACAAAAGCAGTTTGTTAAATAACAGCTGGATATTTTATATGACAAAATCTACTTTTGCTTCAATATCATTTATATAAAAGACATAATCTCAATTAACGCTATTTAAGGCAACAAGTAACATATTTAAATCAAAATTTTTGAAGTCACGATATGTTATTAATCGGGGTATACGAGGCTGGTGCAACAAACACGGATCATAGTAAATAATTTTGTGATCTGATATCAAATCAACATTTAATGTTACTATACCAGTATTTTTTACTAATGTAGGCCGGTTAAAAAATATTACTTTGCAATAGTACTAGTAATGCGAGTAGATTCATGAATTGATTGAGTAAAGTCATAGGAAGACATGCAATTAGCCACTGGGTTATCAAAATGTTGATCCACGTTTACATCACCTCATATTATTATATTGTCGTATATTGAAACTACTTGCTGTAGATCATCCAGATGTTCAACAAATCCATTTACATTTTTCGAGGGAATCCTACGTAATACACCTACAAGCAATAACATATGATTTAATCTAATCTCTAACCACGTATATTCAATACCATCTACAGGATTAAATTCACTTAATACAGGTTTAACATGTAATACATTGTTTACATAGATACCAACACCACCTCCTCTTGTTAATCGATCTTTCCTAATAAAATCATATCCAGAAATACGTATTACTTCACATGGAATGTTTCATTCAAAAAGGTCTCGGCAATGCACGTGTATGATTTTTTTTTGGTTAATTTTTTAATTAATTTTAATCTTTGCTTGGTTCAAATCAGACAAAGCTGACGCTAAGGTCCTTTAGGCGTTTTATTGTAAAAGTTTAGATGCAACATTTGTTAGTATTAACGCGGTGTCTGGTGCGGTGTTAGTTATTCAACCAGTCAAGTCTTACGGTGGGCTTTAAAATTTTAAGCGTCAGCGTTCTTTACATATTGATATAATGGCTTGGGAAGTATGTGTGCTATAAATTATTCAAAATTCCAGCAGGTTCGTCCGTAATCAGGAGTGAAGGGGAGCGCATCTATGAGCAAACTCAATTTTATAATATTCCCATATTCGGCAGACTGACAAGGCGAGCTATATTCTGGATATTTCTTCCATTACTTTTATTATTTTCAAGAGCGGATGACGGCGCGAGTTTGATTGAAGTCGGTATAAGTGCACGATATTTTCGGGATGGTATACATTGTGTCTGTTAGTTTGTAAAGTTTATTTGAGCTTTGTCGCTGCGATGTATATAGTTTCGCACAAGTTTGTTGAATGTATTGTTTCTTACACAGTTATCTGGCATGTTTAATTAAGGGTTAATTTGAAGCTAACATCGATAGATTGTAAAGCGCTGGTTTGGACATGCCGCAGAAGTTTAAGTCTATCAGAATATGCAGGTAGGCAACCTCTGCTTATACTGAGGCTTAAATTATCTCTAGATCAATAGTTAATAGAAACAGTGAAGGTACATTCTATCGTAGTAGATCATATACTCTAAAAGCTGTCTCACATTATATCACTGACCCCCTAGTGTATAACGTCTGTCTATTTTCTATAATCGGATATATTAAAGATTCAGTCTCATTCTAAAAAAGTTTACAGATACTTTTTTTCAATTTACACCACATAGAGCAGGATTTAAAGGCATTAAACAATACTTTTGTGAGTGTGCTGATGTATTGCGAACTGTTGGTCGATGTTCACACGTAGCATCTGTTATTTATTATTTGTCCTGTGGAAGGTTCTTTTCAAAAACTCCGCAACCATTCGAAACGTTAAGTACACTATTTACAGCGGAAGGCATCAATGTGGTAATAAACGAAGATAGTGATGATGGTTAAGAGAAAAGAATATTGTTTTTTCTACTTCCATCTTTAAAATGGCGTTTATCGTATACGTTTCCATGACGCTAAATAATCCTTTAAACACGCTTTCGACAAACCGTGACTTCGTGCATTTTAGTCACGGGCTGAACTTAGCAACGAGATATTAGTCACGGCTGAGGTTAATTCTAGATATTTTAATGGCAAAAATCAAGTTAGTTTTCCGTAATTCTTGTCATCAATCTGTCAAAATAAATCGACGCGTTGTGATAAGAGACAAGTAATTTTGTTTTTTTTTGGAAAAAAATGAGCCTAAACGACAGTGAAAGTGAAGAAGATGTTTTCATTGGTACTCCACCCGAAATTACTCAAGCAGCGGCATCGGCAACTGCTAGTTTGCTGCCAGAAAAATCTAAAAGTCAATACGAACGTGCATATAAACTTTTCCAAGATTGGCGTCAAGAAAACCAAACAAATTCATTTTCTGAGAATGTATTACTTGCTTATTTCTAAAATTTGTCGAAAAAGATGAAACCGTCCTCTTTGTGGACGACAATTAATCTAAAAAACAATGTTGATATTAGCAAATACCCCAAATTGTGCGCATTTCTGAAGCGTAAATCAGACGGTTACAGACCTAAAAAGTCGAAAATATTGACACCCCAGCAAATTAGAGAATTCTTATCATCTGCTCCAGACGAAGAATACCTATTTACAAAGGTAATAGTATAAAACCAAATTAAATAAAAATAAACAAAATTATAAATATTTTAGGTAGGGTTACTTTTTGGAATAATGGGAGCTTGTCGGCGGGAAGAATTGACGAAAATTCAAACAAGTGATGTTGAAGACCTTAACACTGCCCTTTTAGTTCACATTCCTGACACGAAAACAAAAACGGAACGTCAGTTTGTTATTATAGGTAATTTCTATCATACATGCAAGAAATACATGGAACTTCGACCTCCAAACCTGACAAGTACTACCCGATTTTTCTTAAACTACCAGCGAGGAAAATGTAGAAAACAGCCAATTGGAATTAATAAATTTGGCAGCCTCTCTAGCGTAGTAGCAAAATTCTTAAAATTACCTGACCCTGCTGCTTATACTGGTCATTGCCTAAGAAGGTCTTCAGCGATGATTTTGGTGGACTCGGGTGCGGACATCACAGCATTAAAGCGTCATGGAGGGTGGCGATCCACAGCTGTTGCAGAGAGTTATATTGACCACTCGTTAAACAATAAAATTGAGACCGCTACTAAAATCATGAACACTGTTCAAAATAATGCAATGCAAAAAAATAAAGAGAATATTGATATTGCAATTGCTCAAAGTTCAAGCATTGATAAAAATGAAAGTGGACCAAGTATTAGCTTCAATTCAAATCATGAAGCAAATTTAACACAGTTCGATGGAACGCATTTAGGAAAATCACTTAGTTTTTTTAGCAATTGCCAAAATGTTTCCAATGTAACCATTAGTATACACAATAAGTAGAACAATAGTTTAGTAATTTTTTACTGTTACCATGTTATTGATACGTTAATAAATGAAATATTAAAATAACTTCTAAATTTTATATTTAGATATTTGTTGTCGTAGAAAAAGTATAGTATGCAACACGTTTTATAAATTTGGTAGTCACTCATTTTATTAAACACAAAATTTGTTTTAAATAAAAATTTTTCAAAAACATAAAAAATATTTCTTTGAAGAATAATAACCTAATTTTTTATTACTAATCCATCTGAAGTATACATATACTATATACAAAGCACCAAGAAATTGGTAAACTCAGTTGTGAACAAAAAAATAAATAAAAAATTTTGGAATTGATTTTTTTACTCGAAAACTATAAGTTTTAGAAAGCCAAAATTTTGCAGAACTACATTCAATTCTTATACGCACTATACAAAAAAAAGTAGCAATTTTGCTTCAAAGGCAGTTTCTCCATGCTTACACGGTTATGCCCGTTGACAGATTTTCACTGTTGTATGTTGCGTTGTCGAGTTCTACGACAAGTTTTACATCAGTGATTATGGTGTACACCAATAATAACAAGTTCGATATGATTATATTTTTATATTGTTAGCGCAATTTTGATGCTGAGATGGCAGTCAAGGTTTACGGAGTTAGAGTTCCAGATGCTCCGCAGCCAAATTCACTATGTTTAAGAAGTTAGTTCAAAATCTAAAAACGCACGATTCATTTTCAAAAAAAGTGGTAAGGCGAAGACATGTAGCAGATAATGTAAGAAAAGTGAATAGGGTATTGAATTATGTTAACCAAAATGAAACAACCTCTTTGAGACAAATTCAGAGAAATTGTCGCATAAAAAAAGACAGTGCAAGAAAAGTATTAAAGAAAAAAGCAAAATGAGGAAAGTTCAACATTTAAATGAGGGAGATAAGCCGAGGAGAGTAAGATTTTGTAGATGGTTGTTAAATAAAAAAAGGAATGACCCGCATATATGTAGCAAAATTCTTTGGTTGAACGAATCAAATTTTTCCAATAATCCATTTTTCAATAGAAATATGCATTATAAGTGGAGAGACTGTTTTCCAAGAAAGATTTTTTACGAATTTTTGGGTGAGTCTTTTAGGGACTAAAGTAATTGGACCTTATTTTTATGGTGGAAAATTAACCTCTCGTAGATACATTAATTTCCTGCAAAACGAATTTCAACATTTTCCTTATTTATTTATTTATTTATTAATTGTATACACTGCTCAACAGGTAAAATGCCTAATTATAGAACAGGAATAGAAAGTTATAAAAACAAATCATAAAAGTAGAGTACAATATAAAGCATTAACAATCGATATAAGACAAAAAACAAACAAACAAAAAAAAGCATAGAGAATAATACAAACTAACAAAAACATCAATAAATACAAAGTGTAAATTATAGACAATTAAAAACAAGTTTAATGAGGTACATGTGCAGTATTAACTTAGAAAAAGACAGAAGGAAACAAAGATTAAAATTCAGTGTAAGAAAAAAAAAAGTAATTTGAAAGTATTTAAATTAATTAAAAACTTCAGCTTTTATATCATTAAGGCTGCAATTAAAAATATCGAGGTTGCTACACAGTTTATTAAAATTGTTACATATAGTGAACAAAGTTTGTATGTGGAGTGGGTAAATAAAAAACTTGGTCATTACGAGAATTTAATCTAGGGACGTGAAGATTTAATTTGCAAATTATTCCAGGAATATCAAGATCATTGTGTAGCGTTTTAAATAAGAATACTTGAGAGACGTATATTCGCCTGTCTTCCAGAGTAGACAACGAGAACCTTTCAAGCAATTGACTCTGCGGAAAGCCAATAGCTGGATAGATACCATCCGACTTAAACCAAAGTAGTTTAACAAACTGGCGTTGAACTGCTTCCAAGTTGCTTTTATGAACATCATAACTGGGACACCAAATAAGTGATGCATATTCAAGTTTCGACCTCACAAACGACTGGTAAAGGATTATCAATGTATCCGTATTAGTAAGTTCACGACTGGTGTGAGCTATGAATTCAAGAGCCTTAAAGACAAAATGAAATGAATTAACAGTAGCAGAAATATTTAATTATTCATATTTTCAACAAGATGGGGCTCCATCTCACATTGCTGTAGTATGAACAAATTATTTAAATCGAGTTATGCCAGATAGCCGGATAGGCACTTATGGATCCATTATATGGCCAGCTCGATCACCGAATATTACTCCCTTGGATTTTTTCATCTGGGGTTACATTAAAGACAAGGTATTTAAAACTACCTCTGAAAATATAGGGATATCAAAACCAAAATTAGAAACGCATGCGAGACAATTACTCCTGAAATGCTCCAAAAGGTAAAGCGCGAGGTGCCTCGTAGAGCACATTTGTGTATTAGAATGTATGGTGCACAATTTGAGCATTTGTAGTTAGAAACATAAATACGCATATTTTCTTTTCAGTATGGTAATACTTATGTTTTAATAAGATAAGAGCAGCTTGTCTTAATGACATCCTTGGAAATGCATGAAAATATCCCAGAATGCCTATTTCAATGTTCTCGTCATCAACAATAGGCTTTCTTCTTTGCATTTTTGCCTTGACAGAGCCATAATTTTTAAAATTTTCCAGTACGCGTTTTACAGTGTTTGGTGACGGTTTCAGTTTTTCTGGATATCGAGTAGCAAATGTCCTGCAAGTTCTTGATATTACTTTATCACATTCTCCATAAATAATAAACAAATTTAAAAAATCTTCGTGGGTGTAATTTAAACGTGCTGGAATTTTTTGACATAAGATAATGACTGATCGTTTCTAATCATGGCTATTTTAATGAAATGATTACAACAATTCATGAATTTCTAATAAAATCGCAAATCGTAACTTTAATCCCCACAATGCTATTATCAGAAAAAAAGGGAATTCAATTGTACACAACTTGATGTAAAAAAATACAGGGTGTTCCATTTGAACTAAACAAGTTTGAATTTGACAAAATGTAATGCGAAAGACGGAACACTTGGTATGATATTATTGAATCTATTTCAGTTGTAGAACGTAGTTCTCCTTGTGTTCTTTTTATGTGACAAGAAGCAAATGAGGATCTTTTATACGAAGAAAGTTATAACGATTCTTGCAAACCGTTGCACCTGTCAAATTTTCTATAAAATGTCAAATATCTCTGAAACGGCTAGGTTTAGGTATAGGATATGCTACATATTTTCGACTCAGAATTTTATTCTCTTAACCCTAAACTAAATTTTCAAAATTTTCTGATTCGTACTTTTCTCTATATCGATCGATTCATTTCCCGGTGAGACACCCTGTGTAGTCAGTAGTTTTCTCCATTATCATTACTGAATTGTATTATGGGCCGGAAGAAGTCTGACGCAATTAATAAAAGAGAGCCATTTGAAAGTGCTTACCGATAATGTCAATAAAGCAATTGTAAAAGTATTGAATTCTTGATCTTTTTCAGATATTCAGAATAAGAATGTTTCCTTTCATTTAACTTTTCAGTTAATTACACCACCTTCAGAGAAACTATAAAGACATAAGTAGAAATATTCCACATATAGTAGACAACCCCCCAAATCCAATGCCAAAGGCTGTCTACAAGAGAGTTACTAATTTGAAAAACATGGAAAATATCAATTATCCATCGATATTGCCTATGTCGGTTCCGCGGATCGAACCGAGAGGATAATTTGCCACATAACGCGCTCTAGCCGACTGAGCTGCCGTGCCGGTTAAAAAGATCTAAAATAAAGATATAATTTAGTTAATGGAAGATAGAATTTTATTAACCCGCTTTGAAAAATAATAAAGAAAGTTTCAGTGATGTTAATCAGTCATTGCTACTGAAAATTTATATTTTATGATGCAGCTTACATTTTAAATTTCCTCTTACGAATTTCGGTTTAAATTAATCAATCATTCTTAACTGGTTATCCTATACAAAAAATATATAATTGTGTGGGTCTCTGCAACCGTGTGAACTGACATTTTACTGAGTAAATAAATTTGCAATTAAATATGCAGTCAAATGTAAATATATATTTATTTACAAGCCTGCATTGATTTAGTTCAATTCCATTTTATTATTTTAACTAGAATAATGTTCATGTTGATTAGCTATACAAATAAGCGATTATTAAATTAAATTTAAATATTCAAATTAAGGTTGTCTACAATTTAATGTCGAAAACAATTAATAGAGATAAAAGCTTTTGTTTACAAATAGTATACATTGAATTAGAATAAAATTTTGTCACTGAATCTGGTTATTTTCTAGCTCAATTATTAGACACAAATGTTCTCTTAAGCAATCAATAAGAAGAATACATCGTAACTCTTAAATAATAACCAAAATACGGAAGTTTCAGTTTTAGATGAACCAACTAGAACTGATTACAGTATTGTTTATAAGTAAACACTGCTTTTAGATTAAAACATAATATTTTTAGTCGCAAACTCCTCTATAAAATCCTTATTTTACTATAAGGAACATAACCAGACTGCAACCATCAGCTACTCTCCGGGCTATGTGCCCCGCCGAGCGCTGAATTACAAGTTACAAAACGCTAATGCTTCGATTGCAACAAACACTAGCCGAAAGACTGATCCTACTTAAAGGAGCTCTCTTGCCAGCCGTCACACACCACTTGCAGACTGCAGTTTTGAGCTGTTGGCTCTCGTCAGTGCAAGGTAGGCATGTGACGACCGGCACGATGATCCTTTGACTATTTGGTACATCCCGGTATTTTTACAATAGCGACATGTAAAATAGTCAGCAGGCGCCATCTAGCGGACCAGAGTCTGTTGCAATCGAAAAATAAATAGCCTGACTGGGCTTAGCATAGTTCAAATATGCTTTTAGAGGGCGGAATATTAAAACATAATATTTTTAGTCGCAAACTCCTCTATAAAATCCTTATTTTACTATAAGGAACGTAACCAGACTGCAACCAACAGTTACGCTCCGGGCTACTCTCCGAGCATATTTAAACTATGCTTAGTTTACATAATTTATAAGCCACAGCATTAATATAGGATACTACGGAATGAATAGGGTTATTTTCTTTCTTTCAGAAGGCCTTAAAAAATGGGCACTGAAGGGATCACAGTATTATAGAAATTAGTTTACCTAATGCAAACGATCGTAAAACCAGTATCATTAGACGTACATTTAGAGATATTGGCCCATTTCAAGATGAAATTCCTAAATTTGCTATCAATTTTTTTTTATTTTTTTTATACATTTATTTAACGTCGGCCTATTTCCGCTACTGAGGCCTAACACCGACGCCTGTAGACGAGCTACCCCCAACCAGGAATTTTGCCGAACCTCTTCCCTTAAGAAGAGTAAGGATCTTTTACTTGCCTAACATTTAATAGACAAGGGACCGACGGCTTTACATCCCCTCCGAAGGATGGTATACCTCCTATACAACCCTCGCCTAAGGTTGTATAGCTTCCGCGCATACACTGATATACAAGCCGCTAGAAGATGGGTGAGGCGAGGACGTGGTCTTCGTTGGAACGGTCACCAATCCAACTACTAACCACGCCTAACGTTGCTTTACATCGCATATCGAAAGTATGTACATAGTAAAGACGCACCTACGCTCGCTCCCGCTATCAATTTTAAATATAGAAACAATATCAACAAAAAGACGTATTTTCGATGAATATGATAAAAATAGTGGATAATTGTATACCTAAAAAAGAAGTTTTGTTACTTGGGGCAGATAAACAGTGATTTAATGAAAAGATCCTTAATGATATAAAGAAGGCGAAACGAAGTTATAATATTTACAAGTTAACATAATCAAAATGATTAGGAGAAGTATCAGTTGAAACGAAATAAAGTAGTGGATGTTGTAAGAGCTAAGAAGCAAAGGTTCTTTGAGGACAAAATTAATATTTGTAGGGGCGACTCAAAGATGATACAGAGAAGTCTTTAAAATATTTATATCTAGTAAATGTAAGGTGGAGTGAAATAATGATTGAAAATCAGTTATTAAAGGATAAGAATAATATCGTGGAAAGATTTAATGAATTTACATAAATAGTGTGAGTGGAATTTCAAATAATGGAATCCAATGCCTGCAATAGGAATAGTAATAATTAATTAACAGGAAGATATTTTAACATCTTCAAATGATCGGTAGAGAAACTCCGTATATCTTATAATCATCAGTTCATATAACTTACTCACTACTCTGGAAACATGTGTGTACCTGTATAAAACGGCCTTGGTTGAGTTTACGGTAGAAAATTTTAGTCTCACGGTAAATTAATTTCAAGTAGCACAACATTTTACATACTACCACGGCATGCTTTGTAATTTTCCTCTGCCTTCTCGTCTAGTTAGCTGAGATTATTTTATGATGGCTGACACATAATACATGAATATTTACTGAACGCTCTAAGAGAACCAACAAATTTAGTTGCTGGTATAATGACATGATTTTTGAATTTAACAAAAGCCACAACGGTTCTTCCAATAACGAAGGAAGTTTTATATAAGATGCCGGGTAACACATGTAATACTCTGTAATAATTCTAGATACTAATTTTAATGAAGAAAGCAAAGAAGAATAGGTATTGGACTGGATAAAAATAAAATATAAATTAGTATTTCTTAAATAGGTCAAATGAAAAAATGAGTTTTTCATGATATGGTGGTTTGTTTAGAGATTTTTCTAAAAATAAGAAAATCTAGTTAGTCTGTTCAGCTAATGATTATGCCCAAAAAAATAAGACACAAAGTTGTATACCAGAGATCTTTTGATATCATGGCACTGTTACCTCCTTTCCCTTTCGAGAAAAGGAGACAAAGAGAAATGAAGGTTAATTGGGCACCATCTACAGTGAAAATGAGTAGAGTTGTCTCTTTTCCTCTAATAACCAGTCTCCTATAGATTAGACTGAAATTGTTGTTGAGAGAAATAAAAAGATTATGTAATATGAATGATAAGATATATTACATGAATAAATAAATCAATTTGTATAATGCGTAATATGAAATTTTAAGTTAATTAATAATATCGGCACACAAAGACTAATTAATACTAAAAAATCAATGACAAATTTATACCAGGATCCTAGATTCCGGGATTGAGTATCGTTGAGATGAATAGTTCTGGAACAGCAATTCAGGCCTACAATTGTCTCTTGCAAAAATGAAATCTAAGGGTTTTCTGTAGAAACAAGGGACTGGTTACAGTTTTCAGCCTATAGAAATAATATTCTTTTAATATAAATTCGTGAGAGGATCAAATTTTCAATATAAAATATAAAGCATAACGCTTAAAGCATAAGCATAAAATATATAGAGCTGAATTTCAAATTTTCAATATGAAGAAAATTTTTAAATTACCAATACGCAGCATAAATTTTTAATATACAGAAAATATTTAAAGAATCAATATGCAGAAAAATAAGCTGATTCGTAAACTATAAATTGCCAAAAAATGAAAAAGAAAGAAAACAAATTTTATAACCATGTGATAGATATAATATTTTAATTACTTATTAAATTAAAAAGAATTGAATTTGAATTTAAATTTATTTCAAAAATATTGAAATTATATCAAAGACAAAAATTGAAGATTACTGCAATTTTAAATCACTAATAAATAAAATTTACCTGGTTGTTGAACACTTGTTAACGCGGATATAAAAATGTAATATTAATTACTGATGTCACACGGTTACGTTTGTGTAGGTTCGAATCAGTACAAAATCTGCAGGAAAATGATTTCTTGGTGAATTTTACTAATAAGGTAAACTTTATTTATCCCACTTTCTACAAAATAATACCAATTCACAAACCTGAAAAATCTACTTTTACTAATTAAATAGAAAACTGTAAAATATAGAGAATGGTAAAGGTATCGCCATCTGTCAATTGTTGAGTTAAGCGCACAACCGGCAGATCTTCTTAAGTAGATTTCCCTTTTATCACTACTAAAGTAGTGGCAGGTATATCGATATAGAAATGTGGGTAAAAAATGACATTTATTGCAAATTTTAACCTACTAACGAACTGTTGTAATAAATAGTAAAACGTATACAAACTGTTGTGTAAGAATTCAGCAAATATATTACATATTATAAGATATACTATATAATAGGTTTAATGAGAAAGGTAAGAAAAATAACCATATATACTTACATAGTAAGCAAGAACGTAGAAATTGAAATATAGGAATATGAGTGTAAATAAATGTTTTGTAGAGTTGAAATCGACAATTGTTTTCTGAGGTGCTGTAATAGAACACATAACTTAATGTTAAACAAAAACATGACTGAGTTCCTAAAATATAAAAATATATACATAAAACAATGTGAAATGATTTAGCAGTTATACAAAGAAAGTTTTGATAGTTGAAAACAGTCTCACTTACAAAAACTGAATCAAAATGCTATACAGATCGTACTAAATACAAATGAAATACTATATATATAAACAAATTTTATATAAAATTGTTAAATGGGCATAGGCTATGTAATAGCACACTAAGCTTCAATATCTGCAACATAGGTTCATATCATGGCTACCTAGACTTAATACAATAAAATGGCTATTAACTGTGATTTTAAAAACAAATATCATGTTGTGATACATAGTTGAAAAAAGAATTTAAAGACGAATTAGGAAAGTAAAAGAATATATACAGGGTACCATTTAAAATAACAGAGTTTGGGTCATTTCAGCTTAAATTGGAAGTTGAAGATAACGTTTGGTATGCTCAGAACAAGCACCATTGTGTAATATACAACTCTTCCAAAATTCAAAATTTCAACTTCTTTAATACCAAAGTTACCGAGTATTACATGTTTCCTGTGTCACCTGCATTATATAAAATTAAATTAATTAATACCTGCATATTTCATTAAATAGCCTATACGTATCCGCTACTTAATCTCTATCTGGGAACCTCAGAATCTATTATAATTTTAACAACATCAAATATTTTAAAGTGAAAGTAATTTATGGCGAGATTCCTGATCAGTTCTCCAATGACACTGAAAACAAATTAGAATAATTGAATGGCTCAACAAGTCACAGAGGAAAACGTTTTCCGTTAACAATAAATCTCATTTATAAAGAACTTCATAGTTTTCAAATAATTGGCGCAACAATCATTAATATTTAACCAAACAACGGCTAGTATTTCAAGTGTACTTTTCCGAGAAGCAACCATTTGTAACGCTATCTACGAACAAGGGGCACGAGCATACAATATCGTGTGCACTTGGGTGGAAATTTAGAAAATCTCAACGTTTATGGTGCGGGATTTTAAATATACGCAGCCGGAAAGGTAAGTACTAAATTCCACAATAACTTAACAATTGTCAGACACTCTTTTTCTATGCTAGTCATATTTTTGGCACTCAGATCGATGCGTACATCACCCTATTTGTTGTTGGTGGCATAATTATATGGCTCTCTTTCTTTAAAGATGGAATTAGAATAATTTTGTGTCTTTTTAGGATAACCGTAGATATTACAAAGAGCAAGTGGTGCTAAGTTCGCATGAGTAATAAATTAAACAATGGCTTTGTACACATTTACTCCATTTTTATGAAGTTCTAGATGTTTATGTTCATAAAATTTAACTTTAATGATTGTTTAGTGCAGTATGAGTCTGAGGTTGTTTATTGTGTAATCGATATTATTTCGAAACCGTTGGAATTTTGTCAACCTAAACGGCTGCTTATTCACCTGGAGGCGTCTTTGAATAAATTGCTAATTTTTGAGGCCGCTTTACTCTCAAAAGTATGTATTTTATGAGAAAAAAACTTTCTTAAACTATGCCTTTATATACTATACTAAAATTTCTTATATTAAGGATGCCTTTTTGAAAATATGTTATTAGTAACAGCAACAGGAATAATCCCGAGAGTGGACTTTTTAATTTCTTAATAAAACCCTAAACACATTTTTACAGTGCACGTCAAACATTCACGTGCCTCTGGAATGCCTATTCCAATAATAAAACTTTAACATTTCTGTAGACGTAAAATATAGTTCCTACATTTTCTAGGTTACATAAAACTGAAGGGCCATAAACCAGAATCCATCAGGTCTAATTAAAATAGAACCACAAAGTACATGTTAGATAATTTTACTAGGCTCCAAATAAATTATTCATAACTGGTTAAGATATATTCCAGAGGCAGTAAAAGCGCAGAACTGCTAAATGTCCATCAATATTTCTACTAGCATTTTAGAGCTGCTCAATATCGTCGTGAATTTATCTTTTATGTAAAATTGGATTTTGTGTGTTAAATTTTATTTTCTATTGAAATTGAATGATTTTTATTTATTTGGAATATGTTAATCAATAAGCAATTTTATAATTTTATAAGTGGGTGGAATAAAAGTAAATATACGGATACTAAAATAAAATATCGCGTGAGACGTCAATTTAGGTTTAGACTGATTTTTTAAAATATTTGAATTCCAGTCATGAATACTTTGATTTTATTATAGAATATTAATAACAGGAATAATAAAATAACCACTTTTATATTCTTATACTACATTACTCTCTTCTCGAAGGTTCAATTCAACGCCATTTTGCATCCATAGGTGAATAACACTTTGCCGGAAGGAGAGAATTGTAAAATGTCAAGTCAATTTCTCAAATAATAACAAATGCCGAAAGTAAGCCTTTGAGATATAAAGCAACGCAACGCACCTTTTATTTATATCGGTTTGGGGTCTTTTAGAATGCAAATTTCTCGATTCTCATGTTCAAATACGTTCATTTTGAAAGAGAGTAAGGGAGGTCAATCAATAAAAGATTGTTTAAGTTCAGCGTAATCCCTTGAAGATTATTATTTGCAAATACAATGTTTTTTTGTAAAACTCCCTTTGTAATTCTTTAAGCCATACTTGGAAATAAACATATTCAAGGTAATAGTACAGTTGATTTAAAAAAAACTGGTACAACTCTTGTAATCGGAAATCTTAATAGTTTAGTTGTGTGCATATGTCTGTAAATAGGCATGTCGAGAGGGGGGTGGAGAAGAGGTGATTTATCCCGGACCTGGGTTTTTTGGAGGATACCGGTTTTCTTAGTGTTTTTAAACTTATTAAACCATTCTTTTTAATTTTATTCAAATGGAGTTTTAAAAAATAATTATAAAATAACTTTTTCAAAACATTTTCAAGCCTGCCATATTATTGTTTAAAAAAATAGTATTTGTTACGGATAATTCTACTAATGGTTGTAATTAAAATACTAACTGAATAATGATAATTCTATTTTTAAAATAAGAACACAAAAATACCACTTGAGATTAAAAAAATGTAAACAATGCAAAATGAACATAAAAATACAATAAAAAAAAATAAATGAACTTCAACTACGTAATACAGAATTAACTAATATTTTGTCATTGCTCCATTAGCGTCTAAAACTGCCTGAAGTCTTGCAGGGATGGACAAACGTCTTCAATTATCCCTTCCAATTCTTGGGCATTATTTGGATGGTTATTTAATTTTCTTATATGTTTCAGCATTAGTCCCCAAACATTTTCAATTGGATTTAAATCCGGACTTTTAGATGGCCACGTTATCAACTCTATGTTTTTATTAAGAAACCATTGCCTGCCACGATGGGCCGTATGTATGGAGCAGTTGTCTTGTTGGAAAATAAAATTATTTTCTGGAAACACCTCTATTACTGACGGCAACATAATATTGTCTAATATTTCAATATACTTAATGGAATTGAGATGACCACCACCGTTCCAACACACACCTAACCCATTTAGGCTCATCCAATCCCAGCCAGACATTGACTGAAAACCTTCCTGATATTTGTGGATCGAAAGTATGTTTTTCGTCGTATCTAGTGGAAGGAGGCCTAATAAGCGAACATGTCCATCGTTACAGGATTTAAAAACCTTTTCTTCAGAAAAGACAACTTGTCCCCAGAAGTTTTCATCATTGATTATATAGTTCAGTGCAAAAATATTCCTACCCTGCTTCTTTTCTTCTGAAAGTTTGTATTTTCTAGCCGCTGAACAACTCTACAATTCGCTTCCTAGTTTTATTCTTCTGCAAGCAATAGGTACCAAAGCAGGGAAATTTGTCTCTGAAATTGCATTTACTGCAGTCTGAAAAGGGTTTTCTTTTAGGTAATTTATAAGATTTTCATCTTCTTGATTATTGTTCTTTCTGGGCCTACCGGAACCAACTTTACGGGATACCGTTTGGTTAGTTTCCCATTGTTTTTTAACACTCATTATCGTGGTTTTACTCACACTACATTCAGCAGCAAGTCTTCTTATGGACCAACCGTCTTCAATTTTAGAAACAATTCGAAGTTTTTGAATATCTGTTAGATGTCGAACCATTTTTAATAATGACGCCACTGATTAACGTCAAAGTGACATTTGTAAGATTATTAATATCAATCAAAGAACGAATGATTTACATAGCTAAAAGAAAGTGTACCAGTTTTTTTTTAAATCAACTGTACCTAAGGGTGATATTTAAAATATTTTTATTACTTCAAGTCTAAAACTGAGCATAAACGAACTGAGTCGGCTAACCAAGATAATTTGACTTCGTTGTCCGAAATTTATGAATTGGCATTGTTAGCCAAAAATATTTATTAGGAATGAGTTTTATGTTAAGAAACTACTATTCACGTTCTATCATGTGCTGACTCAGGAATACATTTATTTCTAAATTTGTTGTAGTTGCAGTTTAAATCTTACTTATACGAGTACATTAATTGATTATGTCTGGACCTGTTCTTTAATATGCTATAGGAAAAATGTTCAAATGGTTGAAGTCGGATGATCTGGGGGCCAAGCTATCTTTCAAAAAACTGAGGATGAACATGATTTACCTTCCCTTGACTTTCAGCGGGCACAAATCATCTACCGACATATACAAATTTCCGTATGTCATGTAATTTGCCTGGTCATTTGCACACCGTGCAAACAAAAACATACCCAAAATGCTTTCTTGAAGAGTACCGAACTCTGCGGCAATAAACCAAAATACCTCATTACTTGCTTTTTTATTCGTAACATAGCTACGGAAATGGTAGTGCCGTAGATACAGCTTGTCGTATGACGAGCGCACTTGGTCAAACTCTCTGTCGTATTTTGTATTCAATCCCCATTACCAACACTGGCAATGTCGTAGAGTATTGGGCGCTGTCAATGTTTTTTCAGATATATCACCTCCTCCTGGACAGCATTGGTTTTGGATTTGAGGTTTGCTTACCATGTGTGGTGTGTTAATGCCTATATGAATATATCAATAGTGAAGGCCACTGGACATTTTGTCATTCTTCAGTTTTGATTTTTACGTATTTATTTGATCTTCAATAGTACAGCAGAATTAAGAAAGAATACACATACACATTTCTACGTCAAAAAGGTGGTTGTCTATTTTTTAAATACCTTTTAAAAAATTTGGGTTTATAAAAATTATGTCACAGAAAACCAGTATTAACGCTTTGCTGTGATATGAACAACAATAGTACAGTAAAGTCATTTTATCTACCGGGACAAATTAAGTAAAGGTCATAAACAATTAACAATATGAATAAGTTTTCAAGATTTTTGGAAATTTTGGAAAAATCTGAAATAATTTAATTTTATTACAGTTGGGGTCAGGATTCCGAGGTGGCCAAGAAAATTCACTTCCCTGACCGATCCAGTGATGTGGATAGTGCACATTTAAAATATTACATACTTCTACTTAATACTGTGCTGGGGCTCCATCCTGCATGCACCAGATATTGTTTCTTAAATTTATCGGACCATCATATAAGATTTCAGAAAGGATGTTTTCTAAAAAGTCCAGATAGGATGAACCATTTAAATTTGGTTTTTCGTTGGATAAATAGGGATTCTCAAGTTCCCACCAATGACTATTCCTCCAATTAAATATCCCACGCCTGGCAACAGTGGCTTCATCCGTAAACAATATTCGTTTCATAAACATAGAGTCATTATGTTGTTTGTTACGCAAAAATAATGAAAACTGCGACCTTTGTGGAAGATCAGGAGGTAAATTTTGCACGGTTTCAGTTTTTAAGTTTTTCTTTCTTTAATAATCTATGCATTGATGACTCACGTAAACCTCTGTCACATGAACTATAACGTCTCCTTCTTGATCCACAGATATTGTTTTTGGAGGACCAGCAATATCACGTTTTGGGTGGAATTCACCTGTTTCTCCCAAACAATCAGAGATGCTTTTAAATAACCTATGATCAGGCTGCCTTCCATTTCGATACAGTTCTAAGTACCCGAGCTGCAGAACGCTACAAAAATTTACTTGCTGTTACCTCCTTTCCCTTGTTATTTATTTTTGAGAAAGAATTGAGGCAACATATGCGGACGACTAGCTGGTTTAAATCGGAGCAGAGTGCCGTGGGTCCAGAGTATTCGTAAGAGTGGAAAAACTTACCCTTTTTGAAATGTACGGCATATATGACAGATTTCTGTTTATTTCCAGAAAAGATGACAAAGAAAAATTTATGATAAATTGGGCACCATCTATAATGAAAATAAGTAGAATTGTCTCTTTTTCTCTAATAACCAGCCTACTATAGATAAGACTGAAATTGTTGGTAAGAGAAATAAAAAGATTGTTTAAAATGAATATTAAAATATATTACATGAATAATAGACAAATTTACGTCTCTTAATGAAATGGAGTGAAAATCGTAGGAAAATTAACCGACTAGGTGGTTTATGAAAAGTTAACGAAATTTTATCTATATGAAAGATAAGCTGCGCAAAAGCTATGCAGGAATGAAGAAGCTATGCAGAAACGTATATAGAAATGTATAAGTATATATGTGCATAAACATATAAGTACCTAAATACATATAAATATATAAGTATATAAAAGCATATATAAGCATATAAATATATAAGAATTTAAATATTTAAGTATATAAGTATCTATATAAGAGCATATATATATATATATAGAATATTTAAGAATTTAAATATCTAACAATCTAAATATCTAAACTGATTTCATAAACTATAAATTGCCAAAAAATGAAAAAGAGGGGAAGCAATATTTCAAAACTGAAGATTAACTAAATTTTAAATGAGTAATAAATGAAATTTACCTAGATGTTATTGTTAACGCGAATATAAAAATGTAATATCAATTACTGAAGTCCACAGTTAAAATTTATATACGTTTGAATCAATACAAAGGCTGCAAGCAAATGATTTCCTGGTGAGTTTTACAGATAAGGTAAACTTTTTTTATCCTACTTACTGGAAAATAATGCTACCAAATAAACTTAAGAAATCTAATTCCCTAATTAAATTGAAAGCTATAAAATATAAAAATAGTACAGGTATGGACATCTGTCAATGGTTGAGTTAAGCGCAACAACTTGCAGGTCGCAAATTCTACAATTTCACAACTAAATTAGTGGCATATGATCGATAAAAGGAATCTATAATAAAAGTTTTTATTACTTCCATACCACAGCTGATTTGCCTCTGCCTCAGTTTGTAATTTCTATTTTGTATATAATCAACAATATGAACAGCTGTAAATAAATAGTAAAACGTATTGTGAGAACTCAGTAAATATATTACATCTTATAGGATATACTATAATATATAGAACGAGAACAGGTAAGGAAAATAACCATATGTACTTACATAGTAAACAAATAAATAAAAATTGAAATATAGGTATCTGATGTAAATAAATGTTTTGTAGACAATTGTGTCCTGGGATAATACTGTATAGAACGGAAATACATGATAGTGTAGAACATGGCTGAGTTCCTAAGATATTAAACTAAGTACATAAAATAGTGTGAAATGGTTTAGCAGTTATACAAGTAAAATTCTGTTAGTTGAAAGCAGTTTCACTTACAAAAACTGAATCGAAATGATACACAGATTGTGCCAAACATAAACAAAACACTAGTTTTTATATAAAACTGTTAAATGGACATAGGCCATGTAACATTGCGAGTATACACATACTATGTCTCTCATTTCAGAAGTCGAAAAAAATGTATGGCGAGGTATTATTTATAAAACGATATTAGAAATAAATAAAAAACACAACACAACACTTAATTAAATAAAACTCCCCGCAACAACTAATTATTGTTTGAAAGATTAATTGTTTGACAGGTACTTTATGTCTTTATTTTTGATATGCTTCTTTATTTACTGTGATAATGCTGTTACAACGGCTACTTTCAAAAATTATTATTTGAAAAGGCTTTTAAAAAATTGACATGCAACTTTTTATTTGCACTTTTCTCAAAACTTGTTGTACTCAGAGACTTAAACCTATTTTTATTAAAATGACAGAGGAATATAAACTTTATGCGAAATCTGCGATGAAGGTGCGGATGAAAAAGTTACGGCCCTTTTAACACACTAAACATAGCATACGTAGTAGGAGCTAGAGGAAAGTTGAAGGTGTGTTATGATTTCCCACCACAAATAAACCCCACCCACTTATTTTCATCATAAAATGTTAAAAAATCATTTATTACAAAAGAAAATAAAAAGTTTAATTTTAACTCTAACACCCAGTATTACCTATCAACATTATGGGCTAAATATTAATATTTCGACTCAAAATATCCACATTTAAGTGTTGTACCATTACTTATGGATCACCTTGTATATTATAATAAAATTCATTTGTGACATTTCTTGCTAAAGTTTCAAAAATAAACAATGGAAGCTAATTTTCGCCAAGAATTGCCAGCAAATAGTAAAAAATTCAATAATTTAAGACTCGTCATACATCACTTTTCTAAACATAAAAATCACACCGGGAAAAAAGTACAATCTCTTGCTATCCTGTAGTATAAGGGGAAGATATAATTATATTATTTTCAGGAAACCCTGTATATTAACTAAATCATTGTCGAATACTCAAAACTCAACTCAAATTAATTCCTCGTCTCGGTATTTATAAACGAGTAGACCGTTTATAAATTTGTATTAGGATCAAAACTTCATTTGGGTGCAAACAATTTGATTTTATACAACGGATTCAAAAATCACAATCAGCGGCAATATACAGTGAGTCTATAGGGGCGTTGTACAGTTAACTATGTAAATGTAGCAATCAAGCTGGATCTCTAGCGACCGCATTAGCATACTCGCGTAATATCAGACGGCTATGACCAATTTCAGGGCTAGCAGCCATCAGAGTCAATATGTGCCACTGTATTACGGTTTTCCATTCCGTAACAGTTTTATGGCATACGATTTTCATCAGAGTCGGCATTTTTCTGATATTACTGCCGCAGACTGCGTTAATCGATAGTTATGATGGTATCGTACCTTATTATCTAACTTATCGACGTTTTTCTTAGATTCTGGACTGAAAAGGTATCACTCAAATGTTCCTAATGTACAGTGCTTCATTTCTGTCATCTAATGAGGTTTATAAGTTGACTTTTAGGCTGAAGCAATAAAAATTACGTTACCTGCGCAGAACCTTCATGAGTTAAGATCTTAAATGGACGTCATTGGCGAGAGAAAATTAATTATGAATTGGAGATAATTCATTTCGTATCCCTTTGTACCCCGACATGCAAGCCGATCTTCGTAACATGGCAGGATACGTCCAAATTGTATCGGGGTCATGCGGCGTTGAACCTTCTCTAAAAGGTTTGAATCACGTATTACTGTTAGAAACCATACAATGTTTATGAATTTGAGTACTGGACAAAGTTTTATTCAGAAGATATACTTTGGTGTTGGCTTTTATAATTTGTCGGACAAAATGATTGGGCCAGGAAAAGTTGCGTGTAATGGTGACTTTCAGATCGTCGTGAGAGTCGGCTGAAACTAGTCGTTTGCCGTTAATATTATACCGCAAGCGTGAATTGTGTCTTCCTAAATGGAGCACTGCACACTTATCAATGGTTAACGGAAGTAATCATGATTCACTCCACTTCTGAATGAGATCTAAATCTTCTTGCAACCGTACATGATCCGTTAGTGGGTTACAGTAAATTTTGTGTCGTCTGCGTAGAAAGAAAAATGGGATTTGATATATGTCGCAGATCGGATGTATATTCGATAAACAGTAGGGGTCCTAAGACAGATCCCTGTGGGACCCCACTGAGCACGTTTCTGTTGTCACTCACTGCAGTACCAACTTTAACAAGAAAACATTCGATGGTAAGAAAATCTCCCACATATGTTAAACTGTTCCAGTTACTGTAATAAGCGGGTATTAGGCACATTATCAAAGGCTTTGAGGAAATCTAGGTATACGATGTCAACGCATTTACCACGATTTAACCTGAGAGACCAGTCTGATACACCACAGGCAGTTAGTATCAACTGAGCGACGTGGGATGAACCCGTGTTGTTCGGCAGGGATAAATTTATGTGCAAGGGGAAAAGGTGCAAGCTTTAAGGAATATGATGGATATTTCATCAATGCCAGGTGCAACCGACGGGTCTAGTACACGAATTTCTCCAGCAATTTGCTCTTCCTGAAAATCAACTCTGATCTGATCCACGGGCACTCGAGGAAGATGAAGAATGTTGGGCAAAGCATCAGAAGATTCCACTGTATAGCTCTGAGAGAAAGTATTGACAAACAAATTAGCTACTTCGCTGTGATTACTAGAAGTGAATCCTCCCGCCCTTCTCAGCTGAGGCATATCAACTGTCGAGTCTAGTTGACAGCGAACATACTTTTACAGCCTCTTGGGATCATTTCCAACTGCCAAGCCTTGTTCAAATTCATTTTTGGCCCGTGATATGCGCAGCGACAGATGATTTGAAAACAGTCGGTGAGCATGGCAATCCTCATCACTTCTGCTGCGTCTAAGTCTTTGTCATAGTGCTCTTTTATGCCTGTATTGATCATTGTCATGATATTCTCATTAATGCAGGGTATTGATGGAATTTTTTTATAATGGGAATTCATATTGACAGCGTTAAAGAAGTTCTGTTTAAAAATATTCCAATAAAGTTCGATATCATCCACATTTAAAAGCGTATCCCAGTCAACTGCTAATAAGTCGCTATCAAGAGATATAAAATTTGTGTATTTACTTTTTACAGAATCTTTTCGAGATTTGTTTTCAACACGAATTTGAATGCTAGTCCCCAGGACAACATGATTGGAATTCCCAATTGGTGAGAGGTATGTAAGGTCACCTAGTAGGTTTCTATTAGAGGTGATAATTAATGTTATTATAAATTGTGGACTTCAAATTTATAAGTAGGAAATCGCAAGGAAAGTTTTCCGTTTTACTAAGCTGTGATTTTTTTCACCTAATTTAAGATTAAAAAAAATTGGAAATTAACCATATAGACCAAGAGCGTATGATAACCTCTTTCAACTTTTATGGTATATACCCAAAATACACCTAGAAGTCTAAAAAACAAATAAAAGATTTCAGAAAGACCATCTAAAAATGACCAGAATCGTTAGAAACTAGGATGCTTTTATAGCATCTAAATATCCCCTAGATTTATGTCCATTTTTTATCTTAATTAGGCATTTTTTTAATGCGTTTTCATAGATCTCTTAAGAATATTAGAACATAATATTTTAATCGCAAACTCCTCTATAAAATCCTTATTTTACTATAAGGAACGTAACCAGACTGCAACCAACAGCTGCTACTCTCCGGGGTATGTGCCCCGTCGAGCGCTGAATTACAAGTTACAAGCCTGGCGCTTTAAGTGTAATTTGCAATCGAAGCATTAGCGTTCTGTTGATAATATACAATTATTACACTTAACGCGCCAAGCTTGTAACTTGTAACATATCCCGGAGGGTAGCTGTTGGTTGCAGTCTGGTTACGTTCCTTATAGTAAAATAAGGATTTTATAGAGGAGATTGCGATTAAAATATTATGTTTTAATATTCCCGCCCTCTAGAAGCACATTTGTACTATGCTAAGCCCAGTCAGGCTATTTATTTTTCGATTGCAACAGACACTGGACCGCTAGATGGCGCCTGTTGATTGTATTGCATGTCGCTATGCTAAAGATACCGAGATGTGCCAAATAGTCAAAGGATCCTCGGGTCGATCGTCACATGCATATCTTACACTGACGAGAGCCAACAGCTCGAAACTGCAGTCTCCAAGCGGTGTTAGTTACTATCGAAGCCTTGGCGTTCTGTTGGTAGTATACAATTATTTCACTTAACGCGCCAAGCTTGTAACTTGTAATTCAGCGCTCGGCGAGGCACATATCCCGGAGAGTAGCTGTTGGTTGCAGTCTGGTCACGTTCCTTATAGTATAATAAGGATCTTATGGAGAAGTTTGCGAGTAAAATATTATGTTTTAATATTCTGCCCTATAGAAGCACATTTGTACTATCTTAAGAACATATTTTTGTACCTGTAACACCTACTTGAAATTTTTTTAAATATGATGAAATTTGTAGGATTGCATTTAGATACTATATTTTTTATTTATTTTCGTTTTAATAATAATAATGATAATATATCACATCAGAGTGCCATGAGATTAACCGGACAATGACCCCCGAACCAGTTCGTCAGTTGTTAATAGCCTAACGCCTCTCGCGGCCTACCCTTGAATTACAGAAATTTAAAATTTTGAATAAACGCTCTGACCGATATGCAACCAGTAATATATATGAGACGAACGATGGACCCAGAACGTAACACTTGGACTAATATGAAATATTTTCATTGAAATTAAGGAGAGACAGATTTTTCATAATATCGCAAAGCAGTAGTTCAGATCACATTACTATTCTAAAAAATATTTACAAATGCTTTAAATTGATCATGGCTTTAATTCATTTAGTGTGCTACTTATAGGCTCAGTCGACATTGCCGATACTTTCTGACTTCCCACTCTAGGCCAAGCCCAGTAGTGAATTTATCTCTAAGGGCTTAAGCCCTCAGATAACATTCCTACCGTTCAGTCGTCCTTCTGACAGCTTTAATGCCCCTACGACGCCGACGTCTGCTTTGTTTCTCATCCGTGAATTCCTTAAACGAAGTAGCCAGTAATGCGTTTCCATTAGAATTCACTTACAGTAAACTGAAATCAAATTTATAAGAAACATCTCAACTGCCGCTAAGACATGGCACAGGGAAATTGAAGACAGCCAGTGGCGTACTCGGGAAATATTTCAGCTGAACATAACCGAAATTCTATGCCACATCAATTTGACATTTGACATTGATTAATGATGATGATAATAATAATGATTTTATTGAAACTAAGCAACCAGCTTCTTCACCATCCACTTTTCATTCACACTCAGTTATTTCTTAGACATTTTATGACTTCCGGTTCTACTACATAATATGAGGAATTTTTTATCTCAGATTTTGCCATGTGAAATTTTAATTGTTGTTCATTCATGTTCTCAGCCGTTAGAGTATCTTCAAAATCAGAGTTGAGGTACTCAGTACTGATTACAGTACATGTTTACTTTAAGTATTTTACTCTAAGTACTTTTAAAATCCATGCACTGCTACTTGTACTCCCAGTACTTTGACTAAAAAGTACTGATTGCTTGTACTTAGTTCTCAATAAATAATATTAAATTTGTTACTTAAAGAATTACTCCAAGTATTGTATGACTGGTGGTCGAGAGGTGAGCGCACTTGCCTCTCACCCAAAAGTTCCCGGTTTGATCCCCGGTCGTGGCAGTGGAAAATACTGTTAGGGGGATTTTTCCACTATACACAGATATTGGGTGTGTGTCCCTTTTCTCTAAATGTGTAGCCTCCTCCCACACAAGGCTCTTCTAGAGCCTTCCGGGATAAAGATGATCGTAATTACCTGTGGTGTTATTATTATTATTATTATTATTTATTTATTTAAGTACTTTCTGATATAGAAAGTACTTCAAGCACTTTTAAATATTCAGTATCCTTTATAAAATTTAAGAAGGTTTCCCACTCTATTTTAATATGTTGCTAAATAAATCAATGAAACACGCAGTATCATTATTTATTGGGTTTGGATTATGATCATGCTACATAAAGAGGCAAATGGCCCTAGAACTTTGTAACCAAACTAATTAATACAAAAATGTCCCTTCAACAAAGCTAATGATTTTTGTTCATATTCTATTTGCTATATACGAGGCAGGTGGAAATGAAAGTGAGATTTTTGAGAAAAATTATATTTAAAAAAAATCTAATTAAACGAGATTCTACGAAGAATACCACGAGTGGCAGTGGTTATAAATTTTATTTTCAGTACGTACGAGGTAGGACTAAACGAAAATATGAAGAACAGCGATGGAGACAGATTTTTCAAAATATTCGCGAGATACCAAGCATTAAAGGGAAGATATTGTAACATATTTACGTGGTTGGTCTAAATAAAATTTTGAGGAAGACATAAAATTGTAAACATCGCATGAAACCAACCTTCTGAAATATTTGCGACATAATAAACATAAAATGAGCATTCTTGTACAAACAGAACAAATTTTTACGGCACATATGAAATACGTCAAAACAGAATTGTGGCAATGACATGATGGTTCTAGAAATGGATATGAAACGTGATTTCTTCTTTAAAACTTGAATGTTAAGGTGTTTAGGAACTGTTTAGTAAATTTGTTTTCATTTTTTTGTTATATTTAACACAAATTTACCTGGTTATTAAACTCTGGTAACGTGGATGATCCAAAAATGTAATATGAATTACTGAATTCGCACAGTTAAGGTTTTGTAGGTTTGAATCAGTTCAAAAGTAGCAGGCAAATGATTTCTTGGTGAATTTAATTAATAAGGTAAACTTTTTATCTGACAATCTCAAATACGGTACCTATATACAAACCTGAAAAATATATAATTACTAAATAAAAATGGAAAACTGTAAAATGCAAAAAATGGTACAAGTGCTGCCATCTGTTAATGGGCGACTTAAGCGCATAACTTCGTTTGTTTAAGCAGACTTCCTTACTACTAAAATAGTGGCTGATGAACAATCGGAAAGTAATCTATAATTAATAATAGTTTGATATTAGTTGCACACCTCAGCTGATTTACTTTGCAATTTTTAATTTCTATATATAACAAAAAATACGAACTGTAAACGTATACAAACCGTTTTGTAAGAGTTCAGCAAATATATTACATCTTATAGGATATACACTATAACAGGTTAATGAGAAAGTTAAAGGTAAGAAAAATAACAATATGGGTAGTGGTGAGAGGTAAGTGAATCCTCTCATATGGTCAATTGCTAGTATACACCATAGATATCTCCACGAGCGTATATCGACTTGCGATTCTGCAAGCACCTGAAAGCGGCGACCTTTCAGCCCTAGGTGGACTTAACCTACTGTTATAATATACGATTTGAAGGAAACAACTACTCAGCGGGCAAATACCCCAACCTGCATTGCATTACACCTTACAAATCATGAAATAATGGTAGCCAATATCATTTGTCAATTCCCTCAGGTACTTGCAGAATTGCAAGTAGCTATACGCTCATGGAGACATCTATGGTGTACAGTAGCAATTGACCCTATGAGAGTATTCACTTACCTCTCACCACTACTCAATTTACTATAGTTTATGTAAAACTAGCAGGTTGGCCACTATCATTTGTCTATTCCATGGCCTATGGCATACTGATGAGAACTAATAAGTTCTAAACCGGTCTATGTCTGGTCAGGGAATTGACAAATGATATTGGTTACCATTCTTTCATGATTTGTAAGGTATAATTCAATGCAGGTCGGGGTATTTGCCCGACCTTCCTGCAAATCATATATTATAACCATATGTACTTAAATAGTAAACAAAAATATAAAAATATGAATGTAAATAAATGTGTTTGCATATTTGATCTCGACAATTGGTTTACTGAAGTGCTGTAACAGAACAGATACATAAGTTAATGTTAAACAAAACATGACTGAGTTTCTAATATATAAAAATAGGTACATAAAACAATGTGAAATAATTTAGCAGTTATGCAAAGAAAATTCTGATAGTTGAAAACAGTCTCGCTTACAAAAACTGAATCAAAATGCTATACAGATCGTGCTAAACATAAACAAAATACCAGTTATTATATGAAATTGTTAAATGGACATAGGCCATGTAACCACACAACTTTTATTTAAAACTATTTTTACTATAGGCAATAGTAACTATGATAAGAGGTGGGCCATTTAAATAGAATAACCTTGTACATTGTTCACATTGAATCCAGAATACGACATATTATCTCGCCAAGTTTGACGCTATTTAATATATCTGAAAGCACATTGCTATTTCGTATTGTCTCCCAGCGCCAGACGCAATCATTTTTCCGCGATATTTTCCTCAAAAGGTATATTTCTATTAGGTCTGAGGTATCACATATATTATCTTCTGAACAATATAGCGTTTATGTTTTTCATAAATCAGCACTAAAGTTAGCTCAAGCTAAGGCGACGCGAGATACAGCGGGCCTAGGCAAGCTTTTGTGCTTTCCTGGGGCTTTCGGAGCTTTATAGTTGCCTACTCCCGGCCGCAGTTTCTAGCTCAAGCTCCGTAATGAAGTGTGAGCTCAGACTTATCCTGCTTGTGTCTCGTACATGTGTGAGATAACCTGAGAGATGACTGAAACCGAATTTATTACAGATTTAATTAGATTAGGGTTTACACCTCAGTTTATAAATTTAAATAAGGTGGAAGCTGGGATAGCTTAAGACTATTCCCTTGTTTATCAGTGCTTAAGTTGCAAGCTTTTATGCCGTAAGCGCTCGTTTCTGGGGTGTTCGGGCGCGAATAAATGTCGTTATTTCTTTCAGCGAATAATTTAATCGGTCTTCGCTCAAGTTCAACATTAAATTATGTTTTAAAATGGAATTGTTCATTAAATTATGTATGTTCACAAATCAATTTGGAAGATAGTTGTAAATTGTCCACCATTATATAAATAACTGCCAAAAAATAAGATAATAATTATTTATTTTCTCCCGTGCTTTTGATGTTGTTGATCATGAAATTCCATTGAGTAAGTGAGACAGGTACGGAGTCAGAGGAGTTGCCTTAAACTTATTTTCCTCTTACTCAAACAATAAAATACATAGCGTTAAATTAAACTATGATATAACCAGTGCTGTATGTAACATAATGCATGCTCTTCCTCAGGGATCTGTTTTGAGGCCTCTACTTTTTAATATTTCTGCTAATGATTTAATAACATATTTAAATAAAATACCAAATACTCGATGTGTCTGCTATGCGGATTATACAAATAATTTAATAATCGACAATGACTTAAATATTATTAAAACTCCGCTAAATCAGTGTACTCACAGGTAGTTAATTGGTCTGAGGGAAACAAGCTTAATTTAAATAAAAATAAAACAAATATGATGCTGTTTGCTTTACACAGAAATCTGTATACCGGGTGTTAGAAAAGTATGGGAACGGTAGAAAATCTCGAACAGTTTGCATCAAATCTAAAAATAAAAAAATACGTGTCAAAAATTTTTCAAAAAACTATCTACTGATACCAAAATGACCTCCCCACCCTCCATGCTGTGGGTGGGGCGAGGGGAAATTTTAAAATTTCAAATGGGAACCCCTATTTTTTATTACGGAATCGGATTCCACGGCAAAAAATACGTACATTTTATTCCGGACATTTTTTTCGATTCTTGCATGGTGTCGCTGTAATCTAAAAAACTGAAAAGAAAGCATTACTGTTTCAAGAGTAGCGTCTTGTGCCCATAAAAAAACGTCCAATTCAAAAACTGAAAAATACGTTATTTTTACGAAATCTATCCAATGACATTGCATTCGACTGTCCCACCCCTAACCCAGTGGGTGGGGTGGGGGCAACTTTGAAATTTGTAATGATAATTCCTATTTTTTATAACGGATTCGGATTCTACGGCCAAAAATACGTGAATTTAATATCGGGCATTTTTTCTATTCTCGCAAGGTGTCGCTGCAATCGGAAAAAATTTAGTGGAAACATGAAAGTTTTGAACGCATACTTAAAAAAATACGAAAAGTAAAACTACTGATCTCTGCTGTTTTGAGAACAGTGATTTTACACAGTCGTGCGGAAATTACAACTATTAACATTCTGTACATTTATTAGCAGCTAGTAATTTTCAATTTACATTTTTTACAGGGCAATAAAAAACTCGATTTAAAAAAAACTAACAATGGTTTTATCTCTTAATTCAGCCACTTCAGACAAGTTTTTGATCACAGACAGTGAAAGCAAGGAGGTAACTCAGCCATTTAAGGCAAGGTGAGGAGTTCGGCCAGTTGAGGCAATTAGTTTACAGCTTAACTGTACACTAGCAGGTTTTAAATTCAAGATTATAGCAGGTGTTCAAAATGGTGCCCATTGACTTCTTGGCATTGTCCGAGACGAACGTAAAAATATTTTCAATAGCACTTCTTATCATTTGAGGTGGTATCTCTGCAAAAATGTTTATTATGCGTTGCCTCAGCTCATCCAAATCACGAGGTTTAGTGAAATAAACCTTACTCTTCCCGTAGCAAACAAAATAATCAAGTGGCGCGAGGTCGGGAGATCTTGCTGGCCATTCAATAGTTCCTCTTCGACATATCCATCGATTTTCGAAAGTACCATTCAAATAGCCCCTAACAATATCCCGATAGCGTGGAGGAGCCCCATCTTGCTGGAACCAAACATTATCGAACTCATCACCAGCAATCTCTTGTATTGCGGGAACCATTTGATTTGTCAACATTTCCAGGTATTTTTCTCCATTCAAATTTCCATCTATGAAAAACTGTCCTATGATTCGATCCCTGAAAACTCCTGCCCAAACATTTAATTTTTGTGGATACTGCGTGTGTGTTACAAGCATCCAGTGACGGTTTTCGTCACTCCAATATCTGAAATTATAGCGATTAACTTTTCCACTGAGTTCGAAAGTTGCTTCATCTAAGAAGACAAGTATAGATGACAAAAAATTTGGGTTTTGGTTACTCCTTTCCATCATTAATTCACTAAATTCAAGTCGCCGATCAAAATCATCTTCATTTAAATTCTTATGAACTGAAAATGCACTCATATCAAACTGTTGACTGGCTTTTCTGATTGATAAACTTCGATTTTCAACAAATGTCTGGGCCACTTCCATTTGTCGAGCTTCCGATGTTTCAGATTTTGGTCTTCCAGATTTTGGGCGATTTTTATTTGTCCTTGTGTCTAGGAATCGTTTGATGGTACGAGACACAGTAGATTTCGAAATTCCCACTTCATCTACACGGAATGTTTCGTTGAATAAAATCACAACTTCATCATAGGACCTTTCTTTATCGCCCCACTCTCGCATCATTAAAAGAGACACTCTCTCTTCCTCTGTTAAAGTAGGCATTATGCAGAAAAAACGCGAAAACAACAGAAAGTAACAGACAAATATCATTACTAGAATGTAGGTTTTCACGGCCGTTGTCTAATGAAGTAGATTCTTCCGGGTCTTGCCGTGGTCGTCGAACTTGACTGGACGTTTCGCTGATCATCCTGTCAGCTTCTTTAGAAGGATTCTAAAGACTTTAGGATCCTTCTAAAGAAGCTGACAGGATGATCAGCGAAACGTCAAGTCAAGTTCGACGACCACGGCAAGACCCGGAAGAATCTACTTCAAATATTATTACTGCGTGTAGTATTTAAGATATTGGAAAGAACTGTATATGATAGAGTTGCTTCATATTGCGAAGAAACAGGATTTTGATTACATCGCAGCAGGAATTTGAACAAAAACAGCCTGTTATCATTTTGTAGGGTATGTGTCAATCTCCGGATAGCAGTAAGTATGTAGTATCATCACTATTCGATTTATCATTATTGGCGCAAGCTGCACAAACATAAATTATATATTATTGGCATAAAGGGAACAATATTGATATGGATCTTTTATTATATGGATAATAGAATATTAAGAGTAAAAGTAGATCAATATGAATCTGAAAATATGTGATATTGTTACTGAAGTTTCTCAAGGATCTGTACTGGGCCCACTACTTTTATATTAGTAACGTACCTGAAAATATAACTTCAGAACAGGTAAAAATATTTTCCGACAGACTAACGGTTATCTAGATGGCAAACACTCTTGAAGATCTCCAAATATTTATCGATAAGACAATGGAGGAAGTTTGTACGTGGTCCCAATGAAATAAGCTTATTCTAAGTGATAACAAATCGGTTTATATGAACTTTGCGTTACAGAGGCCTTTTCGAGATAATTTACTCATCTGTGATCATATCACACCATCACACACAACGAAGTTACTATGCACCTATATCGACTACCATTTACTTCGGAATATATTTATAAAACATGTGCGTGAAAAGATAAATAAAGCGATCTTCTAACATTATACTCTGGCATACTCCCATGTATCGTACAGTATGGTATATTGGGAAAGAGTATTTATATCTCAGAAATGAATAATTTTCAAATTACATTTTAATATTATAATTTGGCGAAATACTTTCAGTAACAAAAATATATTAACTTTACCTTGTATATTTATTTATAAATATTTAACTTACATAAAAAAGGAACTTGTTTGTAAAACTGAACCAATATCACAAATATGTGGAAGTCTTATGTGTACAAAGACATCGTGCAACAAATTATAAGCATTCTACAAATTATAATTGTATTCGTTTATATAACAGCTTGCCATCAAATATTATAAACAATAACAACTACTTAAAAATAAACGAGATGTAAAAGACTTACTTGTCACAATACTTACAATAAATGATCTTTTAATTAGAGAACCTTTAGGCTGTGTATATTTATTTATTTGTATATCATGTAACAGTAGAAACTGATGTTACTTGTATCTTTGTCATACATTTTTTTACAATATTTTATGTTTTTATTATGGATTTTTTTCTTCTAATTCTATTTGATACTCTATACATATATTTTATATATTTTGAGACGCCATACATACCTTCTGTATATCAAATAGTTAATAAACACTATTATTGTATAATAAATTTATGTTTTCATGGGTTCGTGGTATATTTCACTCAATATTGTTTCATACAATCAATGTGCAAAGCCCAGGAAAAAAATTCTTTTTGTTTATAAACGAGAAAATTCCCGTGCGCTGTTATTTGGCCGTTTTAATTATAAATACAATTCATTAAATTATTTTATTCTGGTGGCGAGACAATCTCCGTGACTTGAATGCCAAATGCAAATGAAGGGAGCACCCAGTGTTTCTTGTGAGTTTCTGTTTATAATCGAGTTAGAGGCGTCCGCTTTCTTCTTCGTCCTTGTTGTCTTCAAATTATGTATGTATCTATACAATTCGAGAGGTTAATCAAGTTTCGTTTCGTGTAAAACTTAAATAATCCATTAAAATGAAGGGAGCAGTAGGATATACACCGTCGAAGTCGTAAAGACTTTATAATGACGTTTGGAATAAGGAAACGAAGACAACTTTGTTGAAAATCCATAATTCATAACGGATTTCTTTGTAGTGCGGACAACTTTGTTTTACAAGTTTTTGATATTTCGGATCAACTTATACAGGGTGTGTTAACGAAGGATGCAATAAAAATGGCAGACTGGAGGAATGAAGATAAAACATGTTTTATAGATGTATCCAGAAACGCTTTATTTCCAAGGTACAGGATGTTAAAGATAATAAAACACATTTTTTAAATTGAGTATGTGTGAAAGATTTATACCGGGTGTTAGAAAAGTATGGGACATCAAATCGAAAAATAAAAAAATACGTGTCAAAAATTTTTCAAAAAACTATCTACTGGTACCAAAATGACTTCCCCGCCCACCACCCTGTGGATGGGGCGAGGGGCAACTTTAAAATTTCAAATGGAAACCCCTATTTTTTATTGCGGAATCGGATTCTACGGCAAAAAATACGTAAATTTTATTCCGGACATTTTTTTCGATTCTTGCATGGTGTCGCTGTAATCGCAAAGAAATGAAAAGAAAACATTACTGTTTCAAGAGTAGCGTCTTGTGCCCATAAAAAAACGTCCAATTCAAAAACTGAAAAACACGTATTTGTTATTTTTATGAAATCTATCCAATGACATTGGATTCGACTCTCCCACTCCTAACCCAGTGGGTGGGGCGAGGGGCAACTTTGAAATTTGTAATGAAAGTCCCTATTTTTTTATAGCGGATTCGAATTCTACGGCCAAAAATACGTGAAGAATTTTTTATCTGGCATTTTTTTTCGATTCTCGCAATGTGTCGCTGCAATTGCACAAAATTGAAATAAACCTTAAACTTCCATAAGTTTGTAAATATTTACAAACTGTAGCTACTCGTGTTGACAAAAAAACATTCAGTTTAAAAAACAATATCTGTGATATCTTGGTTTTTACGAATGTTTTTTTAAAGTGTTCTTAATAACAGTATTTGTTTTGTGAAATTTCTACGAGAATGTTCAGTTCCTTCCAACTTTTGTAGAGGCAGGAGCGTAAAAGTTATTTCATATTTCATTAGTTCTCGCGTTTTTTTCTGCATAATGGCTACTTTAACAGAGGAAGAGAGAGTATCTCTTTTAATGATGCAAGGGTGGGGCGATAAAGAAAGGTCCTATGATGAAGTTGTGATCCTATTCAACGAAACTTTGCGTGTAGATCAAGTGAGAATTTCGAAATCTACTGTGTCCTGTACCATCAAACGATTCCTAGACACAAGGACAAGTAAGAATCGCCCAAAATCTGGAAGACCAAAATCTGAAACATTGGAAGCTCGACAAATGGAAGTGGCCCAGGCATTTGTTGAAATCGAAGGTTGGCAATCAGAGAAGCCAGTCAACAGCTTGATATGAGTGCATTTTCAGTTCATAAGAATTTGAAACTTTTGAAATTTCATCCTTACAAAATTCACCTTCACCAAGAGTTAAATGAAGATGATTTTGATCAACGACTTGAATTCAGTGAATTAATGATGGAAAGGAGTAACCAAAACCCAAATCTTTTGTCATTTCTACTTGTCTTCTCAGATGAAGCAACTTTCGAACTCAGTGGAAAAGTTAATCGCCATAATTTCAGATATTGGAGTGACGAAAACCCTCACTGGATGCTTGAAACACACACGCAGTATCCACAAAAATTAAATGTTTGGGCAGGAGTTTTCAGGGATCGAATCATAGGACCGTTTTTCATAGATGGAAATTTGAATGGAGAAAAATACCTGGAAATGTTGACAAATCAAATAGTTCCCGCAATACAAGAGATTGCTGGTGATGAGTTCGATAATGTTTGGTTCCAGCAAGATGGGGCTCCTTCACACTATCGGGATATTGTTAGGGAATATTTGAATGGTACTTTCGAAAATCGATGGATAGGTCGAAGAGGAACTATTGAATGGCCAGCAAGATCTCCCGACCTCGCGCCACTTGATTATTTTGTTTGGAGTTACGTGAAGGGTAAAGTTTATTTCACTAAACCTAGTGATTTGGAAGAGCTGACGCAACGCATAATAAACATTTTTGCAGAAATACCACCTCAAATGATAAGAAGTGCAATGGGCACCATTTGGAATATCTGCTATAATGTTGAAATTAATACCTGCTAGTGTAGCAGTTAAGCTGTAAACTAATTGCCTCAACTGGCCAAAATCCTCACCTTGCCTTAAATGGCTGAGTTACTTCCTTTCCTTCACTGGCTGGGATCAAGAACTTTTGTGAAATGGCTGAATTAAGAGGTAAAACCACTGTTACTTTTTAAAAAAAATCGAGTTTTTTATTGTCTTGTAAAAAATGTAAATTGAAAATTACTAGCTGCTAATAAATTTACAGAATGTTAATAGTTGTTGTAAACTGTTCGAGATTTTCCACCGTTCCCATATTTTTCTAACACCCGGTATAATGAGCGAAATTTGAAGTATTTCCTGATATTAAATTACTCTGCAGTATAGTTAACTTTTCGCACGTATTTGATAAATAACTATGTAAACAGCAGGTTGGACGTTCAAATCAATCTAATTGAAGAAGTTACTAAAAGCTAAAAAAAAATTAATAGCAAAATATACCTCTGTTAAGTTGAATACCTTCCAAATGGTTCGGGTCATCATCCATATTACTGTGATTATGCTAATCACAATAAAACTGTCAACTTTTCACATATGGCGACAGTTGTTTACTATTTTTCATATGCGGAATACCTTTCTAGAAAATATCACGTGTTACAGTATGAGGACCCCCCCCTTTTCCCGTTTCTTGAAAAAGTCACCTTTCTCTTTGAAGTAAAGTTGCAACTTTTGGCTAAACCGAAAGTAACAAAAACCTGTAAGTAGCGTATTAATAGGGTACATCATACATATCCAATGTTAAAAATTTTATTTCTAAAAATAAAACAAATTGCATGACGTAACATGCTTCCTGTCTAAAGAGGTAATATTTTAACAATTATAAATAGTTATTCTCGTAATTTTTTCATGATATAATAATAATATTTATTCACCAAATAATTAGAATAAAATGTAACAAAGTATTAGGCAATAAACAGAAAAAGTCACAAAGAAAAAACTGCACGTGGACTAAACTGTGGGTGGACCTGCACATAATAAATAAGTATAGTATAATTATTGATCTTTAAAAATGATGTGTAGAATGTGATCCAGGGATGTAGCGCAGCGTCCCATGTTCAAACAGTATGTTTAAGTATTCTTGGCAATATAACTCATTGCTGTTTAAAATATCTATATTAATATCATCTACAAGTATTTACATGTCACTCTCTTCTTGGTTGTTAAAATTTAGAAACCGATTTAATAAATAACTAAATTTGAAAGGACATAATGACGGTGATCTGTATATATGTATAACTTCAATAATCCGTTTATTAAATAGAATATTTAATTTAGTTGACTTAATGTTGTCGATACTGACTATCTCATATAAATGGTAACACCGTCGCATTTTATTATTTATTTATTATTTATCTCCCTCATTGTATAGGTATATATCCAGGTATATTTAATACGTCCAAAAAATAGCTTGAAAATAATTATTAGCAATTATTTCATGTATAGAAGCATACGAGCTGCAGTTTAACTAGTTCTGTTATATTTTGCACTTCAGCCACTTTTGATAAATTACGTACAATCGTATTTGCATGTGAACTACCCACTCCCTCTGCGGTTTCGAACTAGACAACTAGTATTGAATTCTGGAATTTACGTAACACTACTGGAAAATATAAAGTTCCCATGTTTTCAATCTCTAACAATTGTATTCGAGTCGTTTATGAGGGCTGTGTGAGAAGTTTTCCTAAATGTATCGTAAATGTTCAAGACAACGATTATACATACTTTATTACTAAGTACTTGAGTATATATAGCTGTATTCCCTTGGAATCGGTCCAAGTCTCACGCTAGATATAACTGATTTAGGGATTAGTAACAGGATCAAATCGCAAATTGATGTTTTGGCGACATATACAGTATGTCTCATTTAAAATGAAAACATCCGGATATTTTCGTCATTTTTTGAAATCCGAATTTGAGCTTTGGAACAATTGTAGTCTTATATAACCAACTTGCAGGATATGCAGATGACCTGGTCGTCACTGTGAAAGGCAAAAATGAGGTCATGATTTCCAACCTCATGCAAATTGCCTTAAATATAATATCCAAATGGGGACTCAATGTCAATCCGAGCAAAACAACTATTGTCCCGTTCACTAAAAGGAGATGACTCAATCTTAGAACTCCTGTACTGAATGGAACAATACTAAATCTTTCCAGTGAAGTAAAGTATCTAGGAGTAATCATGAATCAAAAACTTACCTGGAACGCACATCTGGAACGGACCCTTACTAAAGCAACAGCGGCAATATGGACGTGCCGTAGGTTGTTTGGTAAGACTTGGGGTTTAAGACCGAAAATGACACATTGGTCTTATCTTTCGGTTGTCAGACCTATGGTAACCTACGCATCATGCGTATGGTGGCCAAAAACAGAAGAAAAACAGCACAGGGAAAGTTGCAGAAACTGCAACGCCTTGCCTATTTAGGGACTACAGGAGCAATGCACTCGTGTCCCACAACAGCTATGGAGGCTATGCTTGACCTACTTCCCTTGCACTTACACGTAAGGAAGGAGCCGGCATTGACTCCATGCCAGTCAAACAAGACTTTGACTGCCCGTTTGACGTGCTAATTGAAAGTCGTCAGACGAGCAAGATGGAGTCACTGCGATTGGAACAGGGGTCACTTATCTGGTATACAGATGGATCCAAGATGGCTGAAGGAGTAGGAGTGGGAGTAGCAAGGCCGAATTGTAGCCTTCTGTAACACCCCAACCATCTTTCAGGCAGAAATTTATGCCATAGATCTGTGTGCCCAAGTATGCCTAAATAAAGGCATCCGAAGGGCAAAGATCTATATACTATCAGATAGCCAGGCAGCACTAAAGGCTCTAAGGTCCTATACCTTTGAATCTAAAATTGCCTGGGAATGTAGACAATCCCTGAAGCAACTGGCTAATAACAACAAGGTTACCTTGATGTGAGTGCCAGGGCATGAGGGAATATAAGGAAACGAACTTGCTGATAGCCTTGCAAAAAAATGGAGCTGAAGCACCGTTCATTGGACTCGAACCGTTTTGTGGCCTAGCCAAGGGACATATAGCGAAGGAGATCCAAGAATGGGAAAAGGATCAGAAAAAGTCCTACTGGTGGAATACTCCGGGCCAAAGACAAGCGAAAAAGTTTATAACTTATTCGACAAAGAATACCACAAGGCTTCTCGAGCTGGAAAAGTCCGAATTAAGGCTAATCACAGGCCTTCTAACTGGCCACTGCCCCTTGAGATACCATCTCAAGAATATGGGCAAGGCGGTAGATAATAAATGCAGATATTGCGATATTGCAATTGAAACTGCGGAACACATACTTTGTGAATGCAAGGTGTTAGTCCGCACTAGGCTAAAATTCCTAGAACAGGCGGAATTAACGCCGGAAGACATAGGGAAATTAGCCTCCAGGAAAATCACAAGCTTTGCAAAAAGTCTGGGAATCCTGGGATAACCACTAGATGTAGGGTAAATCACAAAAGATCTTTTAGGCCGAAGTGAAGTAAGGCTGTGCGAAGCCAAACAACCCCGTAAAACAATCTACAATCTATATAACCAACTAAAATTTAAATTAACAAACTAAGACTTGATTCCTTCCATTGATACGGTATTATATTTGTTTTAAGTGTTAAGTTTATTATACACAGTAACGGTTTAATGATACACAAATGTATGGATTTTACTAGTTTGACTAATATTCTGTCAGAGCCAGCAGATGACCTGTTTCGTAAGCTGCCTATTATTCCCATAATTTCATTTTTCTTATAGGATTAAGAAATATTTACGATTGTATTGAATGATTTTCTAGAATGTTATTAGATAACTCTTCAGTTTTATTGATTTTTTGAGATATTTTTGTGTCAATATTTATAAAGCAATCATTAAAACCGTTAGTTTTTCTGTGTTATCCGCCACTTCTAGTCTTTCGTTATTTATTATATTAATATTTTTAATTTGTTTATGTGTTGTTGTTGAATTTGAAGCATTCATTCATTCATTCGTTCATTATATTGTATTTAAAATACTTGAGGTCAGTATCAACTCAATTCATAAATTTAGAATTTAACATTTTATACGAATAACATAATTGTTCTATACGTCATTTGTTCTTGCACAGTAATTAACTAACGAAACGTACTGAAACATTCAAAATGAATTTAAACAAAGTCTAACTAACAAATAATCCAACACCTCGTTTAGAAAGATGATGCAAATGGAGCCGTGCATTTAAAGGACAATGTACAATAAATGAGCTAAACCGAATGCATTTTGCAAACCGTTTATTTTAATAAGGTTTTAACGTATACTAACGTTATGAACTACCTACATTTTATAAAGTGAATTGTCAAGCTCACGGAAGGAATTGGATTAAATTAACCAAGTGCATTTTTAAACAATCTGTATTATACCAAATTGATGTTTGTTTTTAATATAGGAAAATATAGGAGTATATTTTTTAAAATTTTTATTTGTAAAGCATATTATACATAACAATGGCATGGTTTGGAGATTTGTAACAAACTTTCTCTATGTACAACGGTTGTTACTCAGAATCGTTTGATACTTGCTCCGTGTTGGTTATTACATGATTTATTATGTAAAGGCGGCATTAAATAATTTACTAAGCAAATTTTTTTACCCAATTGTCGTTTTATTTATTATTTTTTATTATGGTGAAGAAATATTTATACCAAACTTCAAAACGAATAATTTTTCTAATATATGGCGAATGCGCCGGCGTACGGTGCTAATTAAAATTATACATTTTTTTTGTTAAGCGTGTTACAATAAGCTTATCTGAAAGCTAATTATAAATTGCTTTACGAAAGATTTAGTTATTTTCAAGTCATACGCTACCGTTGAATCTTCCATGAAATTGATTATTTTCTGTAGCTTATTAGCTTATAATGGTGCATTTATTTGTCCAAGACTTAAAACTGAGAACACTCGTAACCCAATATCTATTAGGTTAATTTGGAATCTCACGACAGTCCAAAGTCCAAGGACAACCCCAATTGTATAAACGCGTTGCCCAAAAATTTTAGCTAGTCCTGTCTACAGTTTACTAGAAAAGTTAAGAAGTTTATATTTTTCAAATTTATACATTTCTGTGCAACTGTTTTAAAATTATAAATCGTATATAATTTACTTTTATTAATTTCTGCCTTTTTAACGCGCTTTTATTAGTTTCACCTGTATGTTTGTTTATTTGTTTGTTTGTTTGTATGTAATGGAATCTTTGAACGTGATTCTCACCTACTTCAAAACGTCAGATTAAACTGAAACTCTGCACACTTATCAAGGACCCATGACGATACAATAATTTGACAGCTTTGTCCTAATGTCCTCACCAGGATCATCAGAATAAAATAAAATATAAAAAAAGGACTAATCTATTGTCTAGATTTTGCCGGATACGCCGCTGTTATTAATATAGTTTCAACTACAGGGAACCGGGCACACTCTGTTGTATAAGAGCCTTATTTTTCTATCAGAACTCTGGGAAAGTTGACCGTTTAATTGTCCATTACAACAATGAAAAATGAAACTACAACACAAAAAAAGAGAGAAAAGGAACGAAAGATGACTCTATATGAAAAAATTATAGTTCAAAAAAACCAAAAAACATGCTTTAATAGCAAACTGAACTAAAAAGTAAAAAATAATGTTAATATATAGTACGCTAGGTTTTTTTTTTTTTTTTTTTGAAAAGAGGCATCGACTACTCTGGTCATAGGCCGCATCTTAACACACGTATATCACAATAGTGATAACAATCGATTAGCACATTTGCATCATAGGTTTATAATTTCATTAATAGTCCAGTGCCTTTTAAAAACTGAATTAGTTTTAGCATTGATTCTCTCTTATGTGACAGACATTCTGCCAGATTGTCGGACAAATGTAGTTGATGTCGTATATTTGAATGGTCTCTACATTCCATAAGGATATGGTTTACCGTCAGTGGGCTTTGGCATATCAAACATGTAGGTTGCCTGGCTCCTCGTAGCATGTGAATTGATGTTAGGCTAGTTTGTCCTATCCTTAGGCGGGTCAAGGCAACTTGTTCTCCTCGCGTGAATCGTTTGTATATTTTCTCTTTCCCTATCAGAGGTTTAGCTATTTTTAGTTTTGATTCTGTTGCTGTCCATTCAATTTGCCAAGTGTTATTAATTTTCAGTTTTAATGCTATTTCTACGTCGTCTGGAAGTAGAGGTATATTTTCCCAAGGTTCGTTTTCACCTTAATTTAGAAAATATAACTTTCTGAGGAGATCTTAATTTAGACTTACCTGATAAAACTAACAGCAGCTCACATAGATGCTATTAGAGTTCCTAAATAACTACGGGTTGCACCGACAAGTGGAACTTCCTATTCGAATTACGGGTAATAAGTATTTTGATGTAATCATTACATCCAGTGATAATCTCATAGCTGAGTCAGATGTTCTGAAAATGGACGATATTTCAGACAATTTACTCACTAGTCAATCTAAAAATTAGAAAAGACAAACAACAGTTTAAAAGAAACTTCCAAGATTTTTACAATAATTTTATTTGTTAAAAATTTCCTCAGGATTTGTTTCCTATACACTGCGACTTACATACAGTTTAAATATAAATTTGATCCTAAAATGTTCTGGCGTACTTTAAAATCACTTAACAGTAATACGAATAACGGTATTTAATGTGAAATTACTGATCCAAATTAAATTAGCAATGTTTTCATTAAGAGCATACCACAGGTAGAGGATAACGATGATGTAATCACTGGAAAGTATAATAATTTAAATTCCCAAATTTTGTGAGCGAGTTTTCATTTTCTCCTTATTACTGTAAACAGTAAATACGTTAATTCGGACTATTAAATCACAAGCCATGGAGTGTAATGGAATCAACATCAAAATGTCTATAATTTATCCTAAGCGAATATTTTACATTATAATTACCTCCTGTTTATGTAAGAGTATCTTTACTACTGGTTGGCGAGACGCAAATATTATTCCTGTTCCCAAAAATGTGAGCGACCCGAGGCTGAATAGTACCAATCCATTAAATATGTAAGCTTTTTTATACAATAACTTTAAAATATGAAATGTTCGTAATTATACTTTCCTCCTAGAAAATAGCATGACTTAAGAGGAATGCATAGAAATAGTTGCTTTCGGTTTATGATCTTTCATTCAAAAGTCCACTAACAAATGAGGATAGTTGGAAAATCATTAATTATGGAAAAAATTCTAACACCCAAAATAAAAATGAAGAATGTTCTATAACGCCAAATTCATTTATCGACTTTTCTGCGACAGTTGCAGACAACATAATTAATCAATTTCCAGCCCAAAATGAGAATGCTTTAAATTTTTTTAAATATGTTCCATCGACAAATATCCCTTTTTTTCTTGAACCAGTCACTCCATTTGAAGTACGTAGTGCGGTACATTGTCTAAAAAACACTAATAGCTTAGACATTTATGATTTAAATGGTAACATAATAAAATGTACTATAGATATATTTTTTTTTAAATAAACACCACAGACATATTATTATTAACTTTCTAAGATCGTTCCCTGTTAGAAAAATTTGGTTTTGGAAAAAATGCTCAACCACGGATGCCGTCTACAAAGTTGCGAGTGAAATTTTACAGGGTCTTGAGGAAGGGGCGCATATAGCAGTTGCACTGGTCGACCTCAGCAAGGCCTTTGACTGTGTCTCCCACAATTTACTAATAAAAAAACTGGTATTAGAGGCACTCATTTAAAACAATTGGAATCATATGTAAATACACGTAAAGAATGTGTATTTAGAGATAATATATATCTGGCTTTAAGACCTTAGCTCGCGGAGTGCCTCAACGATCAGTTTTGGGACCTCTGTTATTTATCATATTTATAAATGATTTATTTTTTATCTTTTCCCAACAAAGTGGTAATGTTTGCAGATGATGCAACGCTAATCAATAAAAACAAAAATATGGATGATCTAAAATTCATAATAAATGCAACTCAAAATCTTGCTGAACATTGGTATAAAAATAATTTACTTAAATTCAATAGGGACAAGACTCAGAAGCTGACTTTTTCATCAAATAATTCTTTAGTGGTAGGTGACAGTGTAAAGATTCTTGGAGTTATCTTAGATGGTTCATTCAGTTGGTCCTCTCATATTAAGTAGCTGTGTAATAACACATCAGGGTACATATTCCTTTTACCCCAACTTAAAAAACTGATAAATCATGAAACTATTACTCAGTCGCACTTGAGCTATGGTATTATCCTTTGCGGTAACTCTACTGCCGCTGATAAGGTTTTTGCGTTACAAAAAAGATGTATGTGAGTAATAGATCCATTCGAAAATTGTAGACCTTTATTTTTTATTCAATTTGAAATAATTCCTACTCCATCTTTATATGTTTATTACAGTATCTTGCAAATTCATTTCAATAAAAATTCTTTATCGACTCACACAGATGATCACAATTTTAATACTTTTGTCTAACACAATCAGCAAGAAATTCATTAGACTTAAAATTATAAAATAAACTCCCTGAAAACTTTAAATCACTTGAGTGTAATGAATTTAAAATTAAGGTGAAACACCATGTTCAAAAGCATTGCTTCTATTCAATAAACGAATATATGAGTACTACTGTATAATATTACTATATTTCTGTTGTTTCCTTTTTTTTCGTTTCTCCCTTATTTACTTCTTTTAAATATTTTAGCTTGTCCAGTTAGTATAACTTGTGGTTATCAGAACTTATGAATATACTTACAGTTTTTCTTTGAAATTATTTTATCCATTTTCGTTACGGTTATTTAATGTTAATCTGTGTGTGTATTTTGCCTAATATTTTTATTTTCTGCTAGTCATATTATTTGTGATAATACAATACATTTATATTTAATATTATAAATAATATCAATATGTAATTACATATTTATCTGATCTGCTATAAATATTGTACTTATTATGTAACATAATTAAATATCTATTAATAGAAATAGCTATTTAAATTCTTTAAATATTTGCACATACTGTATATTTCAAAATTGCTACTATGTGCAACTGACGTTAAACGTGTACATATAAACGTCGATGGTGCTTCAACGTTAATATTGCCTGGTATTTTCCATAAGGAAAACAATTTTCTTGAGCGTGGCAGCTATCAAGGATGTGACACAATAATAAAATAAACAGCGTCAAGTATGTTGCACTCTCTAAAGTCGGTCATAAAGTATATGCATTTTTTATTATTTAATCCGGGTGCATTTCATCTAGCCACTCAGACGACAACAGTAATACTGTAGGTTTACACTTGAAGTAAATTCAAGTGTACAATTCCAGAGAGTTATCCACTTTTCCATGATTATTATTCTCAGTTCTTACGACTGAAAAGAATACTAATAAAAGTTATCGCATGTATCTCTTACTAGCCTTGATTAAAAATGCCTAATACATTAACTTTCCGTCTAGTTGCATTTTGATATGTACAGCAAAATGTCACAAAAATTTTAACTGGTAGTGACAATATTTTATATTTTAGGAAAAAAACAATGGTTAGCGAAAACAATGTATACAGTTCAAATTTGCTTTTAGAGAGCGAAATATTAAAACATAATATTTTTAGTCGCAAACTCCTCTATAAAATCCTTATTTTGCTATAAGGAATATAACCAGACTGCAACCAACAGCTGCTCTCCGGGCTATGTGCCCCGCCGAGCGCTGAATTACAAGTTACAAGCCTGGCGCGTTAAGTGTAATAATTGCATATTACTATCAAAACGCTAATGTTTCGATTGCAACAAACACCATCCGAAAGACTGACTCTACTTAAAGGAGCCCTCGTGCCAGTCGTCACACACCACTTGCAGACTGCAGTTTCGAGCTGTTGGCTCTCGTCAGTGCAAGGTAGGCATGTGACGACCGACACGAGGATCACTTGACCATTTAGTACATTTCGGTATCTTTGGGATAGCGACATGCTGACTATTTTACATGTCGAAATATAGCTCACAAGAAATGGGATAACTATTTTTAAAACTTTATTCTTATATTAAGTAAGATATTTGGTTTGGCCCTCGTAAAATAGACAGTCTGTATAAATGAGCTACCTCCAAGCAGCAATTTTCTTTCTTTCGAAGAGTAGGGATTTTTTGCTCAACTGACATTTAATAAACAGCTATGAAGGATGATATAATCCACTACACAATGCTCGCCTAAGATTGTATAGCTTCGGCGCATATACTGATATACAGGCCGCTAGAAGATGTGCGGCGAGGACACGTATTTTCTTGAAATGGTCATCCGGTCAAGTACTAAACGTGACTAACGTTGCTTTCATTACATACGGACATATGTGTATAGTAAAGATGCACCTACGCTCGAACCTCCAGTGCCATCTTTCGGATAAACTGTTTTGCCATCTTCAGGCAGTTTAAAGTTAAACTGATGTAGGTGCCGCGCATAATTTAGGAAAGTGATCAGATTTACGGTGCACTCAAAAAAGATACTAAAAATTTTACGACCTCATTAAAATATCATTAAACTAGTCGCAAAAGTAATTGCGCCCAGGCACGGACTTGAAATATTTAGATCAGCAACTCAGTTGTTCAATTTTAGCAGCCCGTTGTAGTCTAATAGTATTGATATATCCATTCTAATACATACGAATTTTAAGTTAGGCACTGTACTATCTCGTTCGCAAATTGACCCGCTTACCTGTAAAGGTCTTTAATATGCGTCGGCTTGTTTGATGACACCATACCGCATGGTCCGGCGGCGATAATAATGAGGTCGTATATTGCCTTTTTTAAGTGCATTGTAAATCTAAGCTTGACTGTACGTTCTATAACTGAATTTAGTTTATTTAAATAAGATGTTAATCGAACATATTCGTATTGCAATTGCTATACTCGGGATGCTTAAATACTGAAATTTGAAAAAAATGTACATGTAAAGCGTCCTGATCATTCTATAATTTTTGTTGAAAAAGAAAGATTTTTTTCCGAGTGAGAACACTAAAAAGAAATAAATCAGATTAGGACGATTAGCATCTACACCGGTGTTAGAACTAAGTGTCTTAAGAGTTTTAAATGCATATATAAGAGGGAGAACACATCTTTAATTAATATATAAATCCGCTAAGCCTTCGGAAGACAATTAACGAGAAATTCGGACGTTTTATTAAAACCTTTTTGTGCATTTCTTACCTACCCCTATCTCGCAATCAAGCGGAATAGTGTTAACGTGAAGGCGCGTAAACACCTCTAACGCTTTAATTACACGTTGTTCCGAGGCAGATGAACGCCATGACATGGATAAACATTACTGGAAATGAAATGGGAAAACAGAGGCATTGTCTTACATTTTACAACAGCCCAGCGGTGTATAATCTTTACCTTAACAGTAGGCGGATTAAAAGTTATAATCCTCCGTATGCTGTTTTAAAAACAATTAGCCCGGCTTGTTATTATATTCAATATACATGTAGTTGTAACAAAAACTTGAAAATTTTGATGACGTCAGCTTATAACTTTAATATATTATTACACTACTGATAGTTCATGAAATAGTTGAGAAAACCCCAAAAGTTCTGTGGCAGGCATGAAACATGGGTACCCCCCGTTTTCAAGGGCGCTGAATATGATGGTGATATTTTCAAGGTTCACACCCCTCAGCAACTACATCTAAGCTCGAAAAGCCAACCCTATTTCGCGTTTTTTTCCATCGTAGGCTTACTGATCGGCTCTTTGGGCAGGATTCGAGTAGGCCGTATGAAATATAACCACACATCTTATTCACCCCCGTGGTTGAAACTACCCCCTCCCCTAATATTAAAATACCCCCCAAAAAATAAAAATGCGTGAAAATTTGTTTATAATAATAATAATAATAATAAATCGGATTTATTGCAGCAAAAAATAATCGGCAGCTACTGGAAGCGGCTGGAACCTCTCCACTCGGTGGATCTTTGAAGCCGAAAAGAGCATTAAATTGTGTAACAAAACGGCACTAAACGTAATCCGATCTCATCCAAAACCTTTTCAGATCTGCTGGGGCACTAAAAAACCCTCAACTTAATGAATTTACAATCATCTATGCGAGTTATTACCTACATTATCGCTCGTTGCATAATATACTATTAGGATATTAACAACTTTAACATCACTTGAATGACTAAGAATGTCTAGTTATCCTAAATACTACAGATTTGTAAAGCAACAAACTGAAATTGGTAAAGTGACAATCTATAATAAATTCACCAACGAAGGTACAGAAAGCATATGATATTGATATTGTTACATCTACCTTTAAAGTTTGTGACAATCCACTAAAAGTTACAAATGTGCCGAAATCTTATTAACATGACATGACACCAACGTTATCGGATGACAAACGATGACAACGACAATCATCAAAATTTGCTCATTGCAATCTGATCGCTCGCGGCTGTCTTTGTTAAATCAAACATTAGCATTTCAGTAATTTTACTAGATTTTAAAGGAATATTTGTAGTTTAATTCTTCGATTTGTCTGTATATATATTTAAAAACGGCACTAAACGTAATCCGCTCTACTTCTAGAGCAGTGAAGAAACCCTCACACGTGAATTGACACGTGATGTGACGAGTTTCACGATGTAACGGCTACGCGCATCGATCATGTCATGCGAAATGCGATCTATGCCATATTTGCTTTGTTTTTAATTTTTTTCACGGAAACCAAATCGAAAGGGTGGAAGTGTGATATATCATTGAAATCAGAATTTTAACTGCTTTTCAATGGTTCCATTGCAAATTGAAAGTAAATATAAAATAAACAACTTGTTGCGTCAAAATGGCACTAAACGTAATCCGATCTGAACCAAAACCTTTTCAGATCTTCTGGGACACTAAAGAAACGCACACGCAAAGTTTAATTCAAATCCGTTCAGTAGTTTCGGCGCTATCGTGTTAACACACATACACACATACACACACACAGACATTTTTCAAAAACCACTTTTTTGAGTTCCTAGGACCTCAAAACGTAAAGATTTGATGTTATCTCAATTTTCTTTTTGAACCAATTTTAGTAACCTCTCACAATTTTATTGTGGAGAGGTTAATATCATGAACACAATCAAACAATACATACGAAAAAACAATGAAAACTTTGTATGGAAAAATGCGGCCGAAGTATGGCGAAGTCTAGCTGTAAGCTACTCCTACTCAACCACAAGACGGTGACATTTCTCCACAAATTGACAAAGAAATAAAGAATTTAAGCATCACTCTACTTAACAAAGCTAGTTTATTAATTGCCTACACCTTTTCTAGAATAGTTAATTACAAACACGGCTGGGCACAGAATGTACAGAAAGATAATAAAGGTAATACATTAGAGTTGCATACTGAATAAATGAGTTTTAAATTTATATTTAAATTTATTAATATTGAAAATTTTGAATTCCCCAGGAAGAGAATTATATAATTTGATGGCATTGTACGTAAAACTTCTTCTAAACAAGGCTGTCTGATGTGGCATCGTAAATTTATTTCTATTCCGAATGTTACGAAAATGTACATTTAACGAGCTACAAACTTCTTTTTCAAAAGAGACGAGGAAGTGTGTATGCCTACAATTTTGTGAACAAAGTTCCCCAGGTGATGTGTTCTACGATTGTCCATGTTCAACCAATTGTTCTCGTTTATTTTATGCGAAATATGTTCAAAATTTTCTGATTCCATAGATAAGTCGGCAACAGGTATTCTCAACTTTTTGTATACGATATTTATCCATGTTATCAAGACATGGGCCATAAATAAAGTCACAGTAATTGAAATTGGAGAGAACAAGTGATTCACAGAGCATTTTTTTTAGTTTGAAATTTAGAATGTCACGTCTGGAGTAAATTAATTTCAAGGACATATAAGACTTCTGCAGTAATTTTTTTACATGCTTTTTAAAACGTAAGTCAGAGTCAATGATTACTTCCAAATTTTTTGCATGGTCAATAACAGACAAGGAAGCACCATCCATCTTAATTTTTATGTTCTCCTTTAAGAATATTTTTTTGTTTCTATTAGCAAATATAATTACGTTAGATTTCTTTGAATTCTGTTTTAAATCATGTTCTTAAGATAGTTGCTTAATGGTTAGAAGTTCCGAATTGATGGTGTCCGTAGCTTCGATATAATCATTTGCATCAAAATGCAAGTATACCTGAGTATCGTCAGCGTATGCTTGGATTTTACACGATCTTGCAGAGTTTAAAATATTCGAAGTATAAATAATAAAAAGTAAAGGACCTAAGATTGATCCCTGGGGTACACCTGAAAGTATATCTATCTCAGGAGAATAAACATTGTCAATAGAAATTTTCTGCTTTCTACCATGCAAATACGAATTAATAAATGAAACTGAAAAACTGTCAAAGCCAAAATATTGAAGTTTAGAACAAATTAGACTATGATTAATCGTATCAAAGGCTTTTGAAAAATCTAACAGCGCCAACACGCTGACCATTCCCTTATCCTGAGCCCTAACAAGGGAGTGGTTTTGGCGATTTGGGAGTGGTTGATGGAAAGTGGGGGTGGAATAGTATTGTCATCGTGTGAGCGCCCTCGCAAACGGGTAGAAAACATTTTCACTATTTTGCAGTTTTCGGTGGATTTCAATGTTATGGGTGGTGGTAGTTTCAATCCCGGGGTTGACGGTATGTCTCGTCACTCAACTTCCTTTACAGTACCGAAATCACTTTAAAAATTTCAATCCAATGAGTTCCCATATGCCCTGTATCAATATGAGCAGGAGGTGGTTTTAGGAGTGATTGGTGGAGGGTGGAGGAGAAATGAATATTACTATCGTGTTTAGCACGCTCGACAACGGTGAGAAAACATTTTCCACTATTTTGTATTTTTCGGTGGATTTCAATGTTAGGGGTGGATAAGTTGTTGCATGGTTAAATTTCATACGGCCTACCCGAATCCTGCCCAAAAAGTCGATACGCATGATTACGACAGAAAAAATTTCGGAATATGGGTGGTTTTTCGAGTTCATAAAACCATGTTGTTCTACTGCAATACAATATGTTACGTGATTGTACAAATAACATATAATAATGGATTTGAACAATTTGGCAAAATTGCAAATCACGCCAGTAGGTCGATAATTTTCTATTTGACACTTATCACCTGTTTTGAATACAGGAAGTACTTACGATAATTTTTACTTATCTGGAAATGTAGCAGTTTTGAGACAACGCTTATAGATACAACAAAGGGGATTAACAAAACACGAAATACAGTCCTTTACAATAAAAGCAGGAACTAAATCTGGACCCATTGTTAATTTAGGTTTTTTAAAATCATTTATTTAACGTCGGCCTATTTCCGCTACCAAGGCCAATCACCGACGCCAGGGGATAAGCTCATCAGTGTCTGTGTAAGCATTGGGACCCCTTACCTGGATATTTTGCCGAACTCCCACAGTTTGTCGTGGGGTAAGGATCTTTAGAGTACTCACATCTTAGATACATGGAACCCACAGATTTACATATCGCGTGACGCGAGCAGATCCGCTCATCCACTATATCTCATCGCCTTGCTGTGACCCGGTTTTGAACCCGAGCCGTCTGCGTAGGAGGACGCGCCACTTTCCATCATCCACCAAGCTGACTAATTTAGGTTTAAGCTTATTCCTTGCTTCACGGATGACATTAACACTCACTTCACTAATAGAATGCATGTTATTATTAAATACATATGAATTACTATGAATATCTCCAGGTAATGGTTTTAAGTACTTCTAACTGAAGTAAGAAGAGAAGACGTTTGCGATGTCATGAGCAACAGCATATTCCGTGTCTTTATATACCATTCATCCATCCAGGTATACTTGCACTACCTTTTCTAGTATTAATATAATTAAGCAGTTGAGAAGGATCGTGCTCCATGTTATTTTTAGCTGCATGGATGACGTTAGTTAAGGCTTTATTAATGTCAAGCTTGACCGCCTTTCTCGGGGTACAAAATCGTTGTTCGTAATACAGTGAACGAAATTTCGCGAGTTATTGTGATACGAATGTTCAGTTGAAAGTGAGACGGTAGGCCTAACAGACAATCATGCCACATAGCGTGATGCACTCAGACGTGCCCTCCAGCAAAGTGTCTCCTACTAGAGCAACTATACTTAAGTCACAAATCGTATGCCAATACCATATGAATAAGAAGTTTTTTTATTATGTTTAGTTATTTTCTATTTGCTAATTAAATAAAAGAACTAAACATGGAGAAGACTGAAAAAGGAGCCTGATAGTATAGTTGAAGGTAAAATTGAATGTTTGAGTTTTTTATGATTCATTGGATTCACTGGTTCGTTGGATTTCGCAGTAAACGAGTTTTTATGAAAAATCTGAATATTTCTTTTCCGTAAAAAAATTGGTAAATATTGAAATATCATTAAATGCACACGGCATCAGGCACATCCCTAGGGCAACTCTAAACAAATTCTAACGATTTCGGGAAAGAGTACGAAGTAAAAGTTTATTTATTCAATTTACAATAATATTAATTTTACCCTAGTATTTATTAGTGTCTAGAAAACTCACAGTAGTGAGCCACGAGTAGATTAATATGATTATTATACCATGCGAACAAAAATATGTAGATTTGTTGTTGTCTAGAACAAATCCTTCAAAAAATTTATTAGACACACTTAAAATATTACAAATTCTGGGGCGAATAATATTAACTCTCTGGTTTCTTACTCAAATATTTTCACTGGAAGCAATAGTTTCAATAGTAAAATATAAACGAACTTAATTGAAACCGTATAAAAACTAAAAGCCGGCAAAAACAATCGGCATCTCTTTATGGTACATGAGTGGAGGTAAATAGAAATGCATTTCATAAGAAAATGATAAGATTTTCGGGCGTTATTATATTACCCTATGTTTCAAATGGTCTCCAGAAAGCCATGATAAATTAGTAAATAATTAAAATATTTTACCTTTTATATAGTAGTAATTTTTTTTTTTTATATACATTTATTTAACGTCGGCCTATTTTCGCTACTGAGGCCTAACACCGACGCCTGTAGACGAGCTTCCCCAACCAGGAATTTTGCCGAACCTCTTCCCATAAGAAGAGTAGGGATCTTTTACTTGCCTAACATTTAATAGACAAGGGACCGACGGCTTTACATCCCCTCCGAAGGATGGTATATCTCCTATACAACCCTCGCCTAAGGTTGTATAGCTTCCGCGCATACACTGATATACAAGCCGCTGGAAGATGTGTGAGGCGAGAACGCGGTTTCCGTTGGAATGGTCACCCATCCAAGTACTAACTGCGCCTGTCGTTGCTTTACATGGCATACCGAAGTATGTACATAGTAAAGACGCACCTACACGCTCGCCCCCTTTATAGTAGTAAATATTTATAAATATGAACAATAACTAACTAAACTCATACGCTTGATATTATAACAGGTATTTACGCACTGCACTGGCACATTAACAGCACAGCACATGTCCACCATTGACTACATTTACGAGTTTTTTTATGCTAGTAGGCCTGTTCGTTTTATTATCTTTAAACCAGTGCAGTCGTAGATGGTTCATTCAGGCTGATTACATTGCCAGTCTCGGACTCGCCTGCACAGTTTCAACTATCAGTCGAATCTCGATACCATTGCTAAATATATAGGACAAAATATCAAGAGCGCACGGTCCTGTGCTTTAACACTGACCAGTTTCAATTATCCTTGTTTAAAGTATACATTGAATTTCATTAATTTTTTGTTGCAAAATGCTGCAAGTTTTATGAACATTTACACAGATTGTTTAATTTTAATTGGTTTATATCATTATCTGCAATAAATATAACCTGTTTTCTTTAATGTTTAACTATGTTCTACGTATATTGCTAAAAACGATCTCGTGTGTACAGTAAATGTATCGAAGAGAACCTAACGTGACCAAAACAAATACCGATAAATTAGGATATAATATTACAGAGCAGACGGGAGAACATCTGTAAGAAGATCACCCGCCATTCAAACATAAAAACCTGAGATTTTCTATATGAACTTGAGCACCGAACAATTCAGGGTCTTTTTAGGTAGCAGAGGGAATAAAATGTGAAAGGATAAAAGAATTAACTATTTCTCGACGGAAAGCCTCATGGAAATTCGCTTTACATTCTTAAGAAAGGATTATTGTTATAGGCCTTATCGGCAGATATTTAAGAACTATTTAAATGTAAATTTAATATAATGATTTTCGGCAGCTTCAGTTAATAAACCACAAAACTGTCAACTTTTGCATGATTCGTATTTACTTTTTGGCTTGGCAATTCGTAGAGCCTTTGATACTATATCGTTAACCGCGTTGGTTAAAGTACGAAGTGGCAACCACGATTAATCGCAAGGGTATCGCGTCACTGGGTTCGAATCCCGGCTCCGACATTGGCACTGTTGATGTCGGAGGAAATGGTTGCATGTCCGCGTTTTATCAATGTGTAACCCTCATCCGCACAAACCTGTGGCTTGTGGAATTGGGAGTTATATGTTTATATACTGTACAATTTATACAAGCTTTATTTAGATAAGAACTAGCAAATAAAACTTCGACCAAATCTGACTACACATAAATCATTTTTTGAAACCTATAAAGGAAACCATCTAGAAATTGCAATATAGGGTGCAAAGGGTCTTTTTTATTTACAACTATGCTAAACAAGAAAAAAAAAAGAATAGATTGTCAAATAAATTGCGTATTTCCAAAAGAATGCCTTGATCGAATATTTCGATTAAATTTTAGCTTGAAAGAAACTCTTGTAAAAAGACGAAATACAGAAGTTATGATTCGTAGTTTATTAGTATCTTTAGTTTTATTTTATAACTTACAGGATACATATTATTTACATATGGTATCATTCACGGTATAATTTGAGTAACGAAATCATACATTCAAATTTAATTACAAGCATCACCATAATCGACATTAAAATATCTCTTCATAAATGTGACATTTTGCCATTTTTATAGAACATGTGTAAAAATTAGTAAAATATAAGAATGAATATTATTTTTTAAGGAAAACTTTATTCTTTCTATCAATGTCTATTGATAAGATGTCCTTGTGATTGTGAAAAATTAATAAAGAATATTTATAATGAAATTCCATCAATCACAACGCAAATTATGTGGAAATAAGGAGAATTCTATATCCTCAAATAGCAAGCTAAGCGATAATAACTTATTTAGAAGCCTTAGAACTATCTAAAGCTATCGCCTAGGATTCTCCAATCTCTCGATCGCATCATTTCAAGTATCGATTGTGTACGTGTCATCTCCAGAGTTGATTGTAGATGCTGTCGCTGGCGAGGTTTTCTTGAGATTTATTAGTGGGCAGTAATATTAATCGAACATTTTTAAAATACTATATTAAATATTTCAAACTTTTTTCTGTACCATAATAGAGCGCGAGCTTGACAATCAATATTCTAAGATTTTATAAAATTATTTTTGAGGAAACTATTAAATGTCCTAGTATAGATTGAGGAAAATCCACATAATCATGTCCCAGAGACAATTCCATGAAATAAATCCCACCCACCGTGGTTCAATTCTATGATATTAAAAAATATTAAGACAAGAGAATCTCTATTATCAAAATATAAAGAAAACTGGAAATTTAAATATTTGTGAAAACTGCAAAGCATATCGCAGCAAAATAAAAATATTATTTATTTTTATTAATTTTTTTATTTTTATTTTTAAATACACTATCCCACAAGTCAAAAGACCCAATTTTACTGGATAGGAAGCAAAGATTACAAGAATAGAAGAACATGAATATAGCTATACTTAAATGCTAATATGTACACACACAGACAATTTAACACTTAAAACATAATATTTTTAGTCGCAAACTCCTCTATAAAATACTTATTTTAATATAAGGAAGGTAACCACTACAACCAACAGCTACTCTCGGGGCTATGTGCCCCGCCGAGCGCTGAATTACAAGTTACAAGCCTGATCGTCAGCATATAAAAGACTGTTCAGGGTAATGTCAGTAACAATGTCGTTGATAAACAAAATAAACAAAAGTGGGTTCAAATTAGATCCGTTTGGGATACCTGAGGTTAGTAAAACTTCGACCGACTTATGGCCACAATATAAAATATATTGGGTTCAGCTGTTAAGGTAAGATGAAAAACAATTAACAAGGTCAGCTGAAAATCCAAATATATTATGTAATTCTTGCAATAAGATACTTTGGTTCAGCTTATCGAAGGCCTTCGAGAAGTCTGTACAGATTATGTCAACTTGACTACTATCATCAATTGCATCAGACAAATGTATATTTAAGTAGAATAAGTTGGTAACTGTAGATCGATTTTTATAAAAAGCATGTTGAAACTCTGTTATTTGATGTTTCACGTGGCAAAATAATTAATCATACAATGGCATTTCAAAATTATTCAAAATTACAATGGGCCGGTACTTAGTAATGAAGGTTCTATCATCTTTCTTAAAGACAGGTATGATTTTGGACTGTTTCCAACATTGTGGAAATGTTGAAGTTTGGAGAGATAGATTGAAAATTAAACGTAATGGTTTGGCAAACACTCCGGCATAGTCACTGACTATAGAGGACTGAATATTGTCAGGACCACTAGTTAGTTTTGGCTTACAACTTCATCTTCCGTGAAATTATTGAGTCTTCTTGTAGAAATTATCAAAAGAAAATAGAAAACAATTCCAAAAGATTTTGTCTTATATTAACACTAGAAAGCTACTAATACTAATCTTGTAAATTCAGAATCTATTTTTAAGCATTTTCCAGACACTTTTCATCTGCTTACACTAACTCAGTCTGCTCAATAAATAATGCAAATGAAAATAACGATGTCATAACTCTACCTAATGTAAGAGAAAGTGACGTCTTCAAACGCATTAAACTAAAACTTACTAAAGACTCCGAAGGATTACCACCTTTCTTTATTAAGTACTGTTCAAACATACGAGCAGACCCATTAGAATATATATTTAACTTAGCTATAAGATGTTCGGTATTCTCTGAAAAATGGAAAATGTCAAATATATGTCCAATTCATAAAAAGGGAAGTAAATCAGATATTGGAAATTAGGCATTTTTATTTCATTAAATTGACAAATGGAATGAAAGATTTATGCATAAAAATTTTTATTATAGAGCTCATATGAACGAAAATTTATACCTTTTATAACCATCCGGTTGTTGGTATGCTCCCTCGTTGTGTCGTAGAAACTCGCCTCATTCGGTTTGTACCATTCTCCATGGACTGACTTCAACGTATACCAATTACTTCTGTCAACTTGTGAAGTGAAAAGTTTTTGTTTATACTATATCTGTTTTACTATTTCTTGTTTGAAATTTTGAAATTACGCTTGTGGATTTGCTGGATTGTTCGAAGCACTTTGTTTATTATGCAGGTAGGTTAAACTTTACTATTTATTTACAATTTCATCACAATATTATATTAAATAAGCATACATCGACTTGTATATTTAATACTTATTTTACCTTTAATTAGCATTTTATATTATTTAATTAAATTCAATAATATTTTGATATACCGACTTAACATTTAGTTTGTCTTCGTCAACATTTTAGTTTTCTCTTTTAAGGTTATATTTTCTCTTCAAATTTTTAACGTGCTAAGCAAATCTGACTGCTTGATATGAAATTTTCATAATTAATTTTTCTGCATTTTAAATTTTTGGAGCTATTAACTTTTCCTAAAAAAAATATTGCCAATGTGTTTCTTGTTATTTCCACTTTAATTTGATATGCTATTTGTTAGGTTTTAAATAAATTTCTGAACATGAAATTATCCGAGATAAATTTAATATTTCTTTATAACTAGCTATTTTCTATTTAATTTATCATTTAAATATTTTTCTTAACAGTTAATACTAAATAAAACGCAACTTCGTTTTTAATTTTCAATAATAAAATAATAATTATAAAAGCTTTTTTTATTTCTCAGGTGAATATTGGCATCTCCAGACTTTATTGAAGAGCTGAAGAGACAGAATTTCTTATAGTCGAGTATGGTATATGAAAAAAAATATATTCTAAAATCAGTTTCTGTGTGTTCTCGAGTAGGAGCTTGATTTTTTTCTTAAAAACATTAAAACATTTTCTTAACCGCCTCTCAAGTTACCGAAGTAACTCCCTGGAAGATCTCAAGGATCTTGTGCTAGGCAAAGAGAGACGAGGCCCTACAGTTTAATGTGGACTCCGAACCACTCTTGGGGCAATTTTTTTAATGAAAAATTGTTTCGCCAGGCAACTCAGTTTGCTAGCCAGTCGCTTTAACACACTGAGCTACCATTATTCAAGTGATTTATAGAACTTAATACTTATAAAATAACATGTGCGATTACTAATTATTAAGGTACAATATCAGCACAAAACAACAGATCGTGATCTCAATATCCAACTGCAACTTTCCGAAATAAGGAGAGCATGTGAGAATTTCTGCGTAACGACGCCATAATAAAATTTATCTTATGTGAGAAAGCGAGGGTCTGCTAACGCCGAAAAATCAAATTACCGTATTTCTAAAATTTTGATACTCAATGTCGAAATATCCTAAATCTAAGATAATAATCCAATGGACCGGCGTAGTGACGCCTTCCTTCCCGGCGCCAAGGGGCGTCGGTCGTCAGCGTAATCCTCTCAGTATCACGGAAGCAGTGGCGCGGATATATTATCCCTATGTGGAGTTTCAAATTGAACATTTGAGGTTAGTGCCGAATTTCTAAAGAAAATAAAACGACAATTTTGGAGAAGTGAATTAAATTGTTTTTGTGGTATGCCATATAAAGTGGAATTTTAGAACGTGAGTAAAGAATTTTTCCTTTATACTATACCATTATAATTATTATGTACCATGTTAGTTAAAAAGTTTAGCTTATTGTGCAAAGCAAATAATTTTCTCTAAACATAGTGTTTTAATTTTATAATCAAGGAAGTTTAATGATTTGATACATATCGAGTTACCACGAATCCAGATACGTTTTCCCACTACTTTTGTTACAGATACCTTGTGATTTAGTTTAGTGTTCGCGCCCCTGTATCTTTTTTATTTCAACAATAATTTGCAACTAATCATATATATTTGTAAATCGTTTGTCAAGCTCTATCAAACAACTTCCTTGAATCTTATCTATGATCACATATGCCGAAGTAGCGATAGTCAACTTTTTTTTCAAATGGTATGCTATACTTTTTTGTCGATTATTGTAGAGATTTTGTTTCTGCATGCATTTGTGTAAAAAAGTATACACTTCCATAAGAAAAATTTTGAGAAAATTAATAAAATATGATAAAACTACATTCAAAGGTTTTGTTTCTGAATCAGCATAGTTGACCAAAGAAACAAATGAAATTTGACATTGTAGGTAATGTAACTCGTAACAACCTAGGCGAATCCGACTCGAAGGAGAGGGATTTCATCGAGAATCGTATATGGCACTGACGAAAACTAAAAATTTCGGAACAATTTGATGCTTTATTTATAGAAAGTTTTCATGTTTATAAAAACAAACTATTGAATCGTATCTTTAATTAATTAATGATAATAATACTCAATAATAATATTTAAATAACAATTACCATTAAAAAAACTACTAATACATAAGAAAACTAACTAACAATTAAAAAATAAAAACATTATTTATTACTTCACATGTTATTACGACCTAAAGTCAGGAAAAGCAAACGAGGTCCCAGATCTTACGAATCTTTGTAGTGAGAGCGAACAATAAGAACAAGTAAAAACAATACAATTTGTTATAAAAAATCAGCAAAGTACAATACAAAAATTGTGATGTGAAAATCCTGCAATGAAACATATAACAGATATGTCAAAGTTTACGGTTTTCCTCAACCTACGCTGAGCTATATTGTTTTTTAGGTTTTCGCGGGTGTTAAATGAAGTGTTATTGTACTTCCGGGTGCTCTCTCGCGCCGATGGTCGACTCCTCCAGGAGTCACGGTTGGCTGAACGACGTTTCGGTAGAATCTCATCTGCCATCTTCAGGTTCTCACTGAAAGCAGCCTACTGCTACTCCTCGTTGCTCGAACTGAACTCGAACAGTTCGCTAGATATGCATCTTATAGAGAGAATTCCGCTCTATAAATTCATTCTCTTGCATTTTTTTCGTTAAATTAACCGGTTTTTTGAGATATTTGTTGTGAAACTTCCTGTACTATCGATTTTTACCTGCGCGCTCCAAAGTACAACTCAGTTTGGACACTGTTACTGCGAAATAGGTGAGGATAAGCTACAAAGTCAATAGGACATTTATTATACAGAATTTAATGGCAAATTTTTATTTCCTATACTTCTTTCTCTTCCAACGAACGGTTTACAAAATAAAAGCGAAAAACCAGAGATAAATCCCCGTTAGGGGTAGTATTTTGCAAAAAAGGGACTTTCCGTTCCTGAATGGGGTGGGAACTTCTCGGGTATCTATTCCTAACCCTATCGAGAGTACGCACCTCAAATATTATTTCTTTATAAATTATTTCTTCTATTCAGTGTTTTTTAATCTAATTTGCGTGTACTAGTGGATCTCTTTCTTTCAGTGGAAGTACAGGTATAAAGTGACAAAGTTTAATATCTTGCTCAGTTTCCACGTTGGTCTTATGAAGTTTTATGCGAAGAGCTCTGATATCATGTAAAGCAATGCTAGCACAAAACTATGTAGACCCCTTGTGATCACATGGTCTTTTAAATTTCATATTTAAATCTGGATAATCATCCACGTACCTCTTTGCCGAAAACAATAGAAATAATAACATGCTTTTGTTTTACTACTTATCTACTTATAGTTGAAATCACGAATGTTTTCGTTCACGTCATCAATTTTTTGTATGTATTTATGTTTTCTATCTGTGCAAATACAAATCGCATATGATGTGAATAATAGAAAGTCAGGTCTGCTGAGGCTACGAGAAGTTCCAAGCGTGATGATTCATTTTACAAATGAATATTAGAAGCATTAGTCGTAGCCGCAATCAACGTTCAGCATTTTGTCAGTTCACTGTCAATTCAGTAGCTGGCAGCATAAAAAGACTGAGTGCAGTAGCCAAAGGCATGATGGTGAATTTAAATGAGTACTTTAATCAGGGAAAATGTTACGAATGTTCCCTTTTACCTTTCCAAGAAATTCATGAGGTGAATTGTAAAATTGTATGCGGCAACGGATGTTAAAATTCATTGTATCTCATGCCATTATTGTTTATAAATTTTCATGACAAAATATTTGTGTTTTACAAACATCGATACGCCCATGCATGCCATTCTGTGTGACCTTGGACTGATTTATTTCGGGAATTAAAGAATGATAACGTAATGGAAAACATTCATGATTTCAACTGTACCTAAGATTGCGAACTGTTTGTCTCTTTCTTTCTTTTTTTGGCCGCTTTCTAGATCCCTGATTACCTTCTCTTACACTAATATTACCCTCGTTCATTCTTTCCACTTTTAAATAACAATAAAAGTATATAATAAGCAGTAGTTGCTATAACAGTAAATATTATTTTATTAGATACCCATTATGTGATGTTCTTCTACACATGACATTTTTTTCAGACTCCTGCAATAATAACTATTGTTACTTTAATGCTTCCTTCTACTTAATACTAGATAGCAACAGCACAATAGTTTTTATCGGGTTTTGAATTAATTTTGGATTTATCGGGTTTTGATTGAAATGGTCATATTTAGGCTTAGTTTTCAATGGGATTTATCGGGTTTTGGTCGATTCTAACTTTACAGATTTATAGAGCGCACCCAAATTGCTAGGAATTCATATTTTACTGGAAAATTACCAAAAGTGGATTGACAGACTGGATAAATCGAGAATAAACGCCATGAATATATAAGAAGCGGGACCAGTGTATCAGTCAGCCAGTTCAGTACAGTTGTGAGAGGAGTTAAATGTTCAGATAGAACAGTAACAAGTTGTGAATTACTGTAGCGAGTCTATAGTATGTAAAAGTTATATTAGCGTATTATTATAAGGACTAATTATTATAATTTGGTGGTAAATAAATCAGTGGTTAGTGATAATTCATGTTGCAATTATTGAACCTATGCTTGTAAGCATTTACCACAGAGTGTAAACACTTAACATTATTTTTCTCTGTTTCCATGGCCCATCTCTCAGGTAATTACCAATCGTCTCTGATTAAAAAATTTCTAGTCTACTGTCATCTTGTACGGAATGCCGACGAATAACGCGCCAGCAGAAAGACAATTTTATTAGATATCAGAGGGAGAAACAAATGTCAGTCTGTTTAAAATAATTAGGCATGTGTCTTTTCCGCGAACTGCTGAATGTTTTATGAAAATACAAGGTTACACAATTTTAAAAAGTCCCTAGAAAAGAAAAACAAAGAATGAAGTTTCATTCAAGCAATTTCAGTATAGACGCAAATGTAACTTTCCGCATAAATTATTTTTAAAGACAACATCCCCTAGATTCAATTTAATGATCTTTTCATAAGTGATTTTAATTAAAGTCGGCTTAAGTGGGTAAGTTAAACAGGAGGACTTGTTCAGGCTAATTGAAACTCTCAAAGTAATTTTCATTTTATGAACTCTGCTTATATTTAAAGAAAATTTTAAATTATATAATATTAAATTATTGCGAAATTGGGTTTTGCTTCCAGTTCCACTCAATTCTTGGATATCAAAGAAAATTTGCCTGAAATATTAGACATGAAAATTTTTAATAACTATAAAATCTTTTACACCCGTTGGCTTGATACTGCATGATATCTAATCAAAGAACAACAGCTGACTGTAGACGTGCCTAGTTACGAAGATAATCATTGTGAAAATTAACTTATAAAATAGTGAACAAAAAGAGTATTTTTACAATAATGGTTTCAGATTTCTCTTTAATTCGAAAAGTTTGATTTCAGCAAAGTTAAGATCTAATTTGCTGATAATATCTACATTCTACTAATTACCCTCAATTTAACCAATACTATCGGTCACTGATGTATATCTTAATGGCAACCAATTTTTATGAAAAAAGTAAAAATAAAATAGAAATGATTTTAGTTCGTCTATAGGACGTTAACAAAATCCTGAGGAGATAACTTTAAAATAAAAATGCATATTACACTATTATTTTATTTATTTATTTACACTCCTCCACAGATTTCAACGATTCAATTACAGAGTGGGAAGTAGTCACGCAAAATTATAAATAACATATATAAATACCTATATAACAACATACATAATAACAATATAGTAGGTACTTAATACAAAACATAATATTTTAGTCGCAAACTCCTCTATAAAATCCTTATTTTACGATAAGGAATGTAACTAGACTGCAACCAACAGCTACTCTCCGGGCTATGTGCCCCACCGAGTGCTGAATTACAAGTTACAAACCTGGCGTGTTATTGCAATTGCATATTACCATCAAAACGCTAATGCATCGATTGCAACAAACACCAGCCGAGGGACTGATCCTACTTAAAGGAGCTCTCGTGCCAGTCATCCCACACCACTTGCAGACTGCAATTTCAAGCTGTTGGCACTCGTCAGTGCAAGTGCAGTCAGGCTATTTATTTTTTGATTACAACACACTGGACCGCTAGATGGCGCCTGCAGACTTTTATAATAATTTATAATTTAAGATTCTTTTGCCAAGAACTCCACTGACAACTATGTTGGGATACTCTTTTCTATAATTATCACTCTTGAATACATTTTTAAATGTTTTATATCTTCTCGTTAATTTTCAATCACTACGTACTTAATTATGGTTGAAAATACGATAAAACTTTGTTTATTTTTACTATTCCAAACAGAAGTGAACTTAATATATTTTAAAACAAGATACTCCGGTTATTTGTTTGGCAGCAGCCTGTCGTAAGGTTCACTGGGGATGAGAATATTTTTTAATGAATTTCCGAACCACAGCTTGAAAACATGCCCATCAACGAAGAGAATTCTTGTTTTTCATTTCGCTGGTATTCATAGTATATGCTCCCGTTGCATATACTTTTCGGAATGAAAATACAGGATTTTTAATTTGTTTCAAAATGTATTTGTTTTGTTACAAGGAGTAACACCGCTCATACGGTTTCAACGGTAAATAAAGTGAACTGCCATTATGTATGTCCTGACTTATTTAAAAAGCAATATATGGTTAGAAGTAGATTTGTGTTTAGTGGCTAGATGGGCAAACTACGCATTTAGATTCGGTGGGTTGACACTACTTATATGTTGTCCAAGATCATAGTTAGGCGTTTAGTATCTGATTACTAAAGAAAACATGTTCTTGCGGTTATTTTGGTCAATAACTTCTAATCAATAAACTTTTTTTAGACCTGATTTTCACTTGAATTTACCTTCTGTTTCATTCTTTATAGGAATTTCATTGTAGTTGTTCAGTTCAGATAATATACATTTTTCTCATTTGAATTATATTTTATTTATTACTTTCAGAATCGTGAAGAATGTCATTATGGGTGACTGTAGTATATTTTTCTATGTGTATATTTGGTTGGGGTTTCTATACTGTTATATATTTTATCTTATTTTCCTTGTTTATTATTTACATATTACTTCAGTCTATTCTTAGTTTAAATTGGAAAAACAATACAGGACCTGTATTTTTATATTGAAAGTCAATTGAAAATTGACCGAGTGTTTATCAGCTGTACAAACCCTGCCAGAAAACAGCAAATTTGTCCCAGAACAGCCCAATAAAGATTAAAATTTAGCATTCTTTTAATGTACCCACTTAAATAGGAAAAATTCTTCAAGAACCAAGCTTTCCACCAAAATTCTACTCTTATAAATTTGTGTCATCCTTTTTGATTATAATGATATTTCGTTCATACTTTTAACATTATTAATAAACGAGATATAGTAATCAATAAGAAGTAATGACATAATAATATATTAGCTTTACCGCTTTCGATGTTCCCTTTTTAATGTCGCTTCACGTCTAGCCCACTAGTTGAAGGTAAAATTCAATTAAAATACCATCGTCTATTAAATATTATTAAGAAAAGCAAGTTTTTGTAGATTTTTAGTGTGAGTGTGAGTGTGGGCTGTCACGGTCTGTAATTTTGTAAGTAGTCTTGTAATATCTGCAAATACGCATAATGATTTAAATTTTCATCCAAAAAATAAGGTCCAGTTATCCCTTCGTATGAAACAGCACACCAAACGTTAACTTTTTTTTGAATACTGCCCTCTGCAATTTGTTCTAAAATTTGGATTTTCATCTGACCATTACCTACAATGTAGAGAAGAAATAACTCCGTTGGTGGACGCTTCGTCAGAAAAAATAATATTGTTCCATGCAAAATATTTTATTGGTATTCGGTAAAAATCCAATAGTTAGGTTATATTGACACAGGGGCACTAGTGAGGTTATGTTGGCACGGGGCACTTTGTTAAACGAGGTTCTTATTTTTGACAGCGCGGGGCATAAGTGAGGTTATGTTGAACGTGGGTCCCATTTTTGACAGCCCGGAGCACAAGTGAGGTTGAACGAGGGCCACATTTTTGACAGCACGGAGGCACAAGTGAGGTTATGTTGAACTAGAGCCTCATTTTTGACAGTATGGGTACCGAACTGAGACGGTAGCTCAGTGTACTAAAGCTAGCAAACTGAGACGCCTAGCAAAGTGGTCTCGTGTCTCACAAGGCGAAACAGTTTTTCATAAAAAAATTGCCCCAAGAGTGGTTCGGAGTTCACAATAAACTCTAAGGCCTCGTGTCTCTTTACCTAGCATGAGATTCTTGAGACCTTCAAGGGGGTTACTTCGGTAACTTGAGAGGCGGTTAAGAAAACATTTTTAAGGTCAAGCAGACCGAGACTGCAGAAATGAGAGGCGTAGTTTTTTTTTCGGTATCGCATTCTCCAATTCTTATTTATTGTATCTATGAGTCTGTTGTGTACTTTTTACCTAAATTGTAAAACTGAATTGTTAATTTGTATTTTCTTCTCTCCTGCACTTTAAAGCATTGTTGTAATGTCATAGTCCAATCAGCTTGATTATATTCTTTCCTATTATTTGGGTTTTCTACCACATGCATTATTATCCTCTTCAAAAACAAATCACCGAATCTACAAAATAATAGAATTATTGGAAAAAAGCCTCTGCGCCCGTGACGTTTACGCCAAAGGAATAGTCATAGGTTATGTTTTGCAAATAAGATAAATCGGAATAAACACAGAAATAATGTATTTTGCTGACGTTTGGGAAAGTAATCTCTTTCCGTTTTCAAAGCTTTTTTTAGAAGAACTCTTATTTTGCTGTGTATGTCAAATACACAGCTTTAAGATTCTGTTTATGTTACTTCCATAGATACTTACTACTTACACAGAACATAGAACTGATTATATTTTCTTTTAGATAGTGTTGAGTTTGTTAAGTTCTTCTTTTAACATTGGTAGCCAGGTTGTACAAATATCTACAGAACAATTCGATATGCACTTATCTTCATTTAATAAGATTATTGTTGATTCTTTAATTTTTCTTTTTTTTTTTTTTTTTGTATCTGCTCCTTTTGTTAAAATTTTTGCCGAGTCCCAGTTTATTCTATGTCCGTTTTCCCAAGCATGTTCAGAAATCTCTACAGTTTGATTATTATTGGCGACAACTTTCCAGGAGATTTTTATTGATAATTCTCATGTATTTGGATCTGGTTACGAAAAAAATATTTTGTCCAAAAAGTGGTGAAGCTTCAAGTTACATGCACTTTTCTGATACGCTTATATGAGAATTGTGGAAGCATATCAGAAAGGTGCATATATCTTTTAAAGCTCCACCCACTTTTTGGAGGAAACATCTTTTTTTCTAATTAGGAGGTTAAAATACATAAGAATCATCAATAAAATTTCCACTTTATAGTTGTCGCCGAAACGATCACATAAATTCTACTGTACTATAATGGATGTAATGTATGTAATAAATCCAAAAAAAGACGCTGTAAAGATATGTTTCTTATTGTGATTTGTCATATTTCGACTTTCGTTTTAAAGTGATCGCTTCTTTATTTGATATCACTGGTTCATTATTTTTATTATTTGAAGTGGAAAAAGACATAATAAAGTATATTATTTTCAGTAGAAGCAGGTGTGTTTTTGTTGCTATTTTATAACAAGAAATCAATTTTAATAAACGTGATTAGTCGAAACGATCAATATGAATTAATAACATTAACAAATACCTAGTTCCTTATTAGATTAATAACGACATAATAATATTCTATTCATCCAGAAACTACCTTAACATACAGGGTGTCTCACAGGGAACTGAATCGATCGATATAGAGAATAGTACACATCAGAAAATTTTGAAAATTTAGATAATTACTAATGTAGGTGTGGCCAATCCAACTAAAGTAATTACAAGCAGCTGCCACTTCCGCTTATACCGGAAGTTGATACCAACTTGCTTAGTTCAGATGGAACACCCTATATATTTTAGGGTTTTCGAAAAGACCATAAAATTCGTCGAAAATTCGTAACATATTCTATACCTAAACCTAGCCGTTTCAGAGATATTTAACATTTTATAGAAAATTTAACAGGTGCAACGGTTTGCAAGAACCGTTATAACTTTCTTCGTGTAAAAGATCCTCATTTGTTTCTTGTCACATAAAAAGAGCACAAGGAGAACTACGTTCTACAACTGAAATAAATTAGATAATATCATAACAACACTGTAAAACGCACACTGGAAAATTTTAAAAATTATGGCTCTGTCAAGGCAAAAATGCAAAGAAGAAAGCCTATTGTTGATGACTAAAACATGAAAATAGTCATTGTGGGTATTTTCATGCATTTCCAAGGATGTCATTAAGAAAAGCTGCTCTGGAATCGGGACTATGCAAGGATTCAATTCACAGAATCTTATTAAAACATAAGTTTCACACGTTTTCATTCCATATGGTTCAAGACTTAAAAGAAACAGATTTCCTAAGAAGACAGAATTTTTGTGAGTTTTTTCTAATAAGGTCTGAGGGTCACGATTCTTATTTGGAAATATTATATGGACAGATGAAGCAAAATTTACTAAAAGTGGACTTTTTAATAGACACAATTCGCATTATTAGGGTGATTCAAATCCTCATATGTTCAGAGAGCGAAACTTTCAGGAAAGTTGGCAGTTCAATGTTTACTTTGCCATAAGAAACGATAGAGTGGTGGCATTACAATTTTATCAGGAAAATTTAAATGGTAAATTAAGTTTTCTCTTCTGCTAATATGTATACGTAAATTTTTGTTTTTTTTTTAGGTGAAAGATATCTGAATATCTTACAAAATTTGAATAATAACTACTTAGAAAATTTACCTCTCGCCGAACATAGAAACATTTTTTATCAGCACGACGGTGCTCCCCCACATAACGCATATTTAATTAATAATTATTTACAAGAAACTTGTTATGATTAATGGATTGCCAATAATGGACCTTTCTTATGGCTTCCTCGCTCGCCCGATTTATCAGTTCTGGATTATTTCATTTGGGGAACTATTAAAAATAAAGTTTAGAAGAGCTCATTAACAACCATTGAAGATTGTATGCAAAGAGTAAGAAATGCATTTCAAAACATATTACAGGATTCAATTAGAAGAGCTACCCATGAGGAACTAATCCGAAGGTGCGAAAAATGTTTCGAGGTTCGAGGGCGGCTGAGTAATTATTAAATTGAAATGAAATCATATTTGATATCTTTTGATCTTATCTCTGCTATTTTAGTTCATACCATATCTTCAATTCGATTAATACGCATGTTACAGTTATTTTTCGTTCTTGTGAATATCGAGTAGCAAATGTGCTGCAAGTTCTTGATATTACTCACATGCTCCATAAATAATAAATCAATTTAAAAAATTTTGTGGGTGTAATTTAAACGTGCTGGCATTTTTTGACATAAGATAATGACTGATTGTTTCTAATCATGGCTATTTTAATGAAATGATTACAACAATTCATGAATTTCTAATAAAAACACAAATATTTCAAAAAGTTGTAACTTTAACCCCCATAATGTTAATATCAGAAAAAAGGGAATTCAATTTTACACAACTTGACGTAAAAAAATACAGGGTGTTCCATTTGACCTAAACAAGTTTTCGCGGTTTGAAGACAAAATGTAACGCGAAAAACGGCACACTTGGTATTATATTGAATGTATTTCAGTTGTAGAACATAGTTCTCGTTGTGTTCTTTTTAAGTGACAAGAAGCAAATGAGGATCTCTCACACGAAGTAAGTTATAAAGGTTTTTGCAAACCGTTGCACCTGTCAAATTTTCTATAAAATGTCAAATATCTCTGAAACGGCTAGGTTTAGGTATAGGATATGCTACATATTTTCGACTCAGAATTTTATTCATTTTTCGAAAACTCTAAAATATATAGGGTGTTCCACTTGAAATAAGCAAGTTGGTATCGACTTCCGGTATAAGTGGAAGTGCCAGCTGCTTGTAATTGTTTTAGTTGGATTGGCCATGTTAAGGAACGCTATAACCCCGATATACTTTTCGACGTTGTAACAAAATCCGACTTAGGAAATACTTCGTAAGAAAAGCGTGCTTCACGTAAAAACGCCGTGGAGGAGGTTTTTAATTCTTGGAAACATATTTTTGCTCTTCGGAGCATTTTTTATGCCAAATTTTCGCTAACTCTTCAAGGAGCGTTAATTTAGAAAGTGTAGTAAATGTCGCTACACAGGGACGTAATGTCGCCCCGACCACCCAATTTTAGAAAGTATACTAAAATTGGACGTGCATGGGATCTGCCTTGCCTGAACGTAAAAGTTGTTATTGCATAATACAAACGAAGTAGAGACGCTTCAAACAATTTTAAGCTCCGAGGAGCAACCAAAATTTATGTGAATTAATAAATACGTTTATAAGACAGGCAAGCAAAAGCTCACCAAAATTTCAGTTACATGAAACTTTTCTTGAATCTTTTTGTGCATCGTTAGGTTATCAAACTGCATATTGGATGGTAGTTGGTACCGTATGAATCGTCCCGTTCCTCACCATGTGTTGTACACGGGTCAGACCATTGTTTGTTAACATTTTCTCTTGAAAGAAGTTGTAAAAACATAAATTTTTAAAAGATTTAATATATACATTTTGAACTTTATATCATCTTTTAGTTGTGTTTTGTAACAAAATTCCTTTTCAGGTTTAATTTTAAGAGAGTGTGATACAGACAGTGTTAGATTTATAGTGTTACGACGTCGTCCAATTGATACCATCAGAGCAGCAGTTAAGCATAAACGACAGTAAGTATGATTTATTATATTATTCTCCATTTGAAACAGTCGTGTTGAACCCTAAAAATTTTGTGAACGTAATATTTATTATTTAGAATTAAGAAAAGGTTGAGGAAAAGAAAATTAATTTTTTCTTTTTCCTATTTTTTTAAATTTTTCTAAGTTTTTCGAGCAGAAAATACGTCCTTCAGACATCCATCAAAGCATGGATCATTCACAGCTACACCGACATTAGTAATTATCTAAAATTTCAAAATTTTCTGATGCGTACTTTTCTCTATATCGATCGATTCTGTTCCCGGTGAGACACCCTGTATAGACAATTTGCAATAAATGAATAAATACAAAAATAATAATATAACACGGAAGTATTTCAGAAGACACATCAACGTGCATAAACTAATAATTTAACGTACAATATCGACAACCCAAAGAAGCGCAAAATGTATTCTACGTTTTTACTCTGTAGTATTTGACATTTCTACGATGATTTTTAATATGTCAATACAATACAGTAAAATACATGTCAACATTTAAATTAAAATAAAAGCCTCAAGAAAAAAGGAGACATTTATAAGAACAGTTTGAAACGACAGAATAATTTATTTTATACTATCTCCAGACAGCCGTACTATTTCAGTAAATAAATTCCGCCTTTCACTAAACTTTCATTAAACTCGGGAACTTTTAAATATTTTGCAATGTTCATAATTACTGTATCACCTGGATGAGCAAGTTGTTGGAATTAAGTTTAAAATTAACTTCAGAGATATTAAAACAAGCTGACGATTTAATGTACCTGTTTAATAAAATGTATCAGTTAAAATATGCAAAAAATACGAGTCTATCTATGTCTGAAAATTTTGTACTTTGCAGTGATGATTATAAATTAAGAAATTTAATTAAAAAGTAAATAATAAATAAATAATAATAAATAATAAATAAACACCACAGAAATTAGACAACCCCCAATTCCAGAAGCCAGTGCTTGTGCGGAAGGGGGTTACACATTGAAAAAACGCGGACATACAACCATTTCCTCTGAAAGTGCTAGTGCCGGAGCCAGGATTCGAACCCGGTGGTGCGATGTCCGTGTGATTAATCGCGATTGCCACCTCGCGCCTTAGCCCACTCGGCCATCGACCAAATATTATAAAATGTTGCATAACCGAATTCTTTAAATGAATATAACCAGCTTCAAAGATTCTTGACATTTTTAAATTAATTTCTATTTATTAGTACTTCAGATATACTTACTTAATTAAATTACAATTATTGGTAAAACAAAAATAATTTAATGCATATATGGGACAGGCTGAAACTTATTTGTTGTTTTATTATTTCTATTTTTTAACTTAAAGTTAAAAATTCACCTTTATCTACATTTAAACTGAGCGTATTAATATTTAAATATTGATATATCATCTTTATGCTACTTTCGGCCACAGGAATACACATTTTTTTCAAGATTCATCCACAAAAATCAAAGCTATGTCATCGGCGTGAGATTTTATGCAACCCTGAATTTCGACAGACTAGTTATTGTTGACGTATATAAGGAACATAATTGGACACAATACTGTTCCCTTTGGTATGCTCATGGTAATAGTCTGTGTCTATCCGTAATCACACGGTACCTATAAAAAAAAAACTAATTAATCTATTTTCAGGTCACTGTTTAACAATGTTTGAGAAATAGTTTATAATTGATATATAGATCTGTAGTTACTTAGATCTGTTTTATCATCTGACTCATCATCAACCTAACCTAACCCCTTGAAATTGGCAAAAAACTGCTCCCAAAGTGCCATTTTCCGTGAATCCATTTTTTTTCTGTCATTCCCTCTAGTAGAACGGAAGGTCCTTCGAGGGATTTGATCTCAGCCACCCCTACACCAGGCTTCCACCCCTCTAGGGGGTTGAAAAATTGATATTTTCTTTGTGGAAAGAAAATTGATATTTTGCAGGAGAAAGGTGGCAGGTGACCACAGTTGTTTAACCATCCCCGGGGGTTGTTTTTACCCTTCAAAGGGGTGGAATTTTTTTTTAAATAATATTCTGTAGGAGGCGTTTCATTGAGGAAGGTGGGGTACGCCTACTACAAAATATTATTTTTTCTCACCCCTTCGAAAATAACCCCCGGTGGTGGATACACAATCCTGGTCACCTACCACCTTCCTCAAAGAAACACCTCCCACAAAATATTTTTTTTCCCAAAAAAAAAAAGAAATTCATCCCTTTGAAGGGTGAGAACACCCCCGGGGATGGTTACACAACCATGGTCACCTGCCACCTTCCTCAGAGAAACACCTCTTGCAAAATATCAATTTTTTTTCTACAACAAAAATTTCGATTTTCCAACCCCCTAGAGGGGTGGAAGCCTGGTGTAGAAGTGGTTGAGGTCAAATCCCTCGAGGGACTTTCCGTTCTACTCGAGGAAATAACAGTTAGTCGAAAAACTGGGGAAAATAAACGGGTTCACGGAAAAGGGCACTTTGGGGGTGGTTTTTGACGTGTTCAGCGACCTTGAAAACGGAGGAGGGTCTCTAGATTGGCGCTCTGTCAAAAAAAGTAAAAACCTCCAAAATTCCCAACTCCTGACATTGAATATATAGACTCATATAACAAACCAGATGCAACAGCAGACAGAGAAACGAGAATGTAAATACTGCTAGATACAATACGAGGTTTCTTCAGGTGTCACTTTGATTGTAAATTAGGTTAAGGCATATTATAGTCGAGTTCATCAGTGCCGGGCAATCAAAAAACTTTACGACATAATTTTTATCACCGTTTGAGCCAAACGGCATGCTGCCATCAACCAAGCCGATGTACATTAAAAACCTATAAAAGTAAGCAAGTCAATTTGCGAAAAGCAGTGCAGACAATACCGGTATTTTAATGAGGTTGTAAAGTTTATGTTGCGTTTTTTGAGTGCCGGGAACTAATGAACTCGACTATACCTTGTTTTTGTAAAATTAGTTCCAGTAATAAATAAAAAAATAAATGTTGCCTCTTTTCAGAATAGAATTTATTAGTCCCAGTGTTATCCACGGTTTTATTTTACTGATTTTATCTTTTTTTTACAATTATATTTGTGGTAGACACATTAAATGAAAGCTTAAAAAGAAGATTAAAAGTGTCCCAGTTTTATCCTTGACTTTGAATAAAAATGAAGTTGATACGGGAAACATAAAACATATACAAGAAAAGTAAACAAGTCTGCAGTTCGTTCAGTATTGTTCATTTAAGAACTACTTGACATAAATATATCTAAAACTATTTTCCTTAATTTTTACCTTGTAGTTTGTAGTATTTTATTTATATTTAGCACGATCTGTATAGCATTTTGATTCAGTTTTTGTAAGTGAAACTGTTCTCAACTAACAGAATTTTCCTTGTATAACTGCTAAATCATTTCACACTGTTTATATACATATTTTTATATTTTTTTACACTATTATGTATCTCTGTTCTACTACAGCACCTCGGGAAACAATTGTCGATTTCAACTCCACAAAACATTTATTTACTTTCATATATTTACCTATATTTCACTATTTATATTTTTGTTTACTATGTAAGTACATATGGTTATTTTTCTTACCTTTGACTTTCTAATTAACCTGTTATAATATAGTCTATCCTATATGATGTAATATGTTTGCTGAATTGTCACGGAACAGTTTGTAAACGTTTTGCTATTTATTACGATAATACGAAGTAGGTTAAAATTTGCAATAAATGTCATTATTTACTCATGCTCCTTTAGAATTATAGATTCCTTTATCGATTATGTACCTGCCACTATTTTAGTTCTGGGTAAAAAAAATCTACAGGTTGTACGCTTAAGACGCCCATTAACAGATGGCAGCACGTGTACAATTTCTACATTTTACAGGTTTCCATTTAATTAGTAAAAGTAGTTAGAAGTTTATGAGTTGGTATTATTTTGTAGAAAGTGTGATAAATAAAATTTACCTTATTAGTAAAATTCACCAAGAAATCATTTGCCTGCAGCTTTTGTACTGATTCGAACGTATATAAACTTAAATGTGGACATCAGTAATTAATATTACATTTTTATATCCGCGTTGACAAGTATTTAACAAGCAGGTAGATTTTATTTATTAGTAATTTAAAATTTCAGTAATCTTCAATTTTTGTCTTTTATGTAATTTTAATATTTTTAAAATAAATTTGAATTCAAGGTCAATTCTTTTTAATTTAATAAGTAATTAAAATACTATATGTACCACATGGTTATAAAATATTTTTTCTTTCCTTTCCGTTTTGGCAATTTCTAGTTTACGAATCAGCTTATTTTTCTGCATATTGATTCTTTAAAAATTCTTCTGCATATTGAAAATTCTTCAAACTTCTGCATATTGACAATTTGAATTTCTTCTGCATATTGAAAATTTGATATTCTTCAAAATTGAAATTCAGCTATATATATTTCGAACTTGAAATTCAGATTTATATATTTTATGCTTATGCTTTAAGCTTTAAATTTAAGCTCTATATTTTATATCGAAAAATTGAAACTTCACTTCATTAAGAAATAAACTAAATTGCCAAGAAAACCCTTAGATTCCATTTTTGCAAGGGACAGTTGTGGGCCATGAATTAGAACCCTTCAATGTCAATAATATTCAATCCCGGAATCTAGGATCCTGGTATAAATTTGTCATTGATTTTTTTAGTATTAATTACTCGATATCATTAATTAACTTAAAATTTCATATTGCACATTTTACAAATTGATTTATTTATTCATGGAATATATTTTATAAGATAAGTTTCTCCACTCTCCACTCCGGATCCACGACTCTTTGCTCCCACTTAAACCAGCTAGTCGTCCGCATATGTTGCCTCAATCCTTTAAAATATATAATAAGGGAAAGGAGGTAACAAGTTCCTGATAGATACCTACTACTAAAGAAACAATTTTCAGTGTCGACGAGATCCAGTAAATTATGTGGTAAGTAAATATTTCCTCTACCGGAACCTAGAATTTATTGACAAGAGCATTAGGGATATGTGAGGAATATTTTACTTATTTGTCTTGTAAAAATATGTGTAGGAGTTGATACGATTTGGACTTATCCAATCCTCCTACACTTGTCCTCGTTATTTATGAAAAATAACACTAATATTCGAAAGAAACCCGGTTGACATTTATAAATAATAAAACAAGCTTTAAAAAACGTGAAAGCATAACAGGAGTGCTACACCTAGGGTTGTTAAAATTATGGTCAACACTAATTGCTTTTGTGAAAATATATAAAAAAAGAGAGGTCTTTGTGTAATAATAACTGAAGAAGTTTGTCCTATCAAAAGAGGTATTAAAACCAAAATGTTTATTACCACAATTTGCACATTTTGTAAAGTTTCGGAGAATCTCTTGTATGATAATGTCTATTATCATGCAACAAAATTTATTATTATACCGAGTGTAATAGGACATTGTCGTTGGGCTTAAAGGTCGGTAGTCCCAACTGCATTTCTTTTACATTCCCCATATATAAGTAACATGTCCACTTTTTCATCTCTTGTATCAATTTGCGGCATTTTGAACACAATTAACAGGAATTTTAAACAATTTTTAAAGACACAATAAAAACACCGTTAAACCAACAAATGTTTCATAACTTAGATTCTGATACTTTTTGTTCGTAGCCTGGTCAGTTTTGCGAGAGGTAACACGGCTAGTCGCTGTACCACTCCTGAGTTCGAGTCTCAGCTGCGGCAGATGGAAATGTAGGGAATGGTAGTTATATAATTATTATCTGTGTGTATGTGTTCTGGTTGAGTGGAGGAATAGTTAATGTTAAACTCCATCAGGTTTTAATCTAAATAAGGGTATTAGGCTATTAAATTTAATTAGGTAACCTTACTTTCCTCTCAATCAATGCCAGTTGAATGTAGTTTTAATTCAATTTCAGTATCATCTATTGATATCATGCTGCTTTAAGTGCCACATAATTGAGAAGTCCATTAATTTAAACGTAATTAGGCATGGCTTTGATATACTTAACTAAAAACAGTTTAATATACGTCATTTAGGGAAGTCTACATCAATAAATTTTTGGACTTATGTTCCTGTACCTCAATGATAGAAATAACGCATCTGATGCTTTAACAAAATATATATGTTATATAAAAAGGGTTTCAATTTGATTAATTACGTTCGAGAAAACTTTGAGGATAACGTCTTTATCTAGCTAGAAACGGTTATTTCTTTATGGAATATAAAAAATATTAATTTTATATAACAAAATTTTGTGATCACTTCATATATCAATCAATCAGTCAATCAATCAATCAAGATATGCTTTATTTTCTAAGAATGATAATAAACTCTTATTGGCAAAGCTAAATATATAAAATATAACACATACAATCATAGTTAATTTTAAATTAAAATTAAAATTAAAATAAAGTAAGATAGATAATAGTAGGTACAGTAAAAGTTTATACATGGATATATATATACAAGGATACAATAAATAAAAATAAAACCCCTTTCGGCTGGTGATTTTTGCAATCTAAACATTACCATTCTGTTGGTAATATGCAATTATTAAACTTAACGCGCCAGGCTTGTAACTTGTAATTCAGCGTTCTGCGGGGCACATAGACCGAAGTGTAGCTGTTGGTTGCAGTCTGGTTACAAACACAGTGTTCAGAAAATGTGACTACATATTCAGCAGAAAGGGATTGGAAAGTAAGCCGTTTTGCAGTTCTAAAACCCAATTCATTTGAAGTTGTTCTCACTGTATAACAACCAGATGCCAACTTTTTACTTAAATTAGAGACATGTATATCAAATTTTAGCTTCTCATCAATATGTAACTCAAGAAATATAGTATGGAGTTTATTTTCAATAGGTCGGTTATCCAAGAAATGATCAGCATAGGTACACTTGAAAGTAAGTATATTCGTCTTGTTTATATTGAATAAAAGCGAGTTAGAATCAAACAATTTTTTTACTTTACATATATACGATTTTATAATATCTCGTAGACTGTTAAAAATTTTACTATGCTACAGAACGGTAGTATCGTCTGCAAAAGCGTCAAATTGTTTTGAATATCTATAGTGGCTAAGTCGTTTATGCACAACAAAAATAAAATGAGCCCTAGTACAGATCCTTGTAGTACACCACAGTCAATATCCACATCTTATATCTCGCCGAAGGTTTTTAAAACTTGAGTACGCTGAGCCAGGTACGATTTAATCTTATTAAAAAACTCACCCCTAAAGCCGTTGTACAAAAGTTTTTGCAGCAGTATTTCATGATTTACGCTGTCAAACTCTTTCGAAAAATCGCAAAACACTGCACCGACAGCGACATCATTATTTAAGTTGAGCTACTTCTTCTCTGAAAATGCCAGAATAGCATCAGGTGAGTTTTTGGAATTTTGAAACCGAACTAATTTTTATTTAAGATATGATATTCATTAAAAAATTTTACCAATACCATTTACCACATAGATATAATATAAAAATATTAAACACAAAGTTCACTTACAATATTATCAGTACTGCTTTTTAAATTTTATTGGCGAGCAAGTTTCGACGGATCTCTCTTCGAGCTGTTTGGGAAGGCTCGTTGACACAACGCATTAACTGTGTGAGTTACCGCGAAGAGAACTTCGACTCCATCTTTGAAATTGTCCACCATAATCGTGAACGTGGACTACGGCCAAACAGCCCAACAGCGATAAATAATTTAGAGCTAATCTATTCATCTGATGCTATCAAACGGATGGTTCTTCTTCTCCTTCTTCTTCTTCTTCCTCCTCTTGTTCTTTGGTATCAACAAGGCAGCAATCTAACGATAATAAAAAAGGCATCTAAGTAGCTTCATTTCTCGTTAATAAAATTTTAATCAAGAAGTACAGTTTTATGGATTCATTAATAGTTAACAAATAATAAAGTCATTTTTTCCTGTTACATTATTTTGCCATTGAAATTAATAGCTAGTGTTAAGAATTTCATACACATGCATAAGTTACTGCTATCTACAAGAGTTTACGCATAACCTTCCTGAATAATACTTGGTACTGTAAAATGGAAGTTTTGTTACTTAAACACGGAAACTTTACCGATTAACTATACCATTCATTAGTTTGCATAAAATGTCGACGGCGAAAGACTAGCCAATTTTTTTTGCATATTTTTTTTAGCTAATCACTGAAGACGAGAGCGGAATCATTAATTCTGCGAACCCTACTTCATCTTTTTATATTTTTTGTTGGCGGCTCTAATTTCAGTGGGTGAAGCCCGACCGCGGATAGCCGTAGCACAAAGCTCTCGATTCATATTAATAAAAAAATGACGGAGAGCGTAATGGGAACGATATCCGAATAAAGTTATTCATTTATTGGCCATTTTCTCTAGGAATTTAGGGAACGATGTAATCTGAATAAAATAGAGCCTTAAAAAAGATGACAAATTTACCACGGTGGAAAGAATAAGACGTAGCAAAGCCTAATGAAAATTTAAATTGAAAACATTAATGCACGATGAGTCGTTCGAGATTTCCATCACAAAATCAATAATTTCAATTACTTATTCTAGATTCTAGAAGGAGTGTAATTACCGCATCGAACTGCCGATTCTTTGGAACTATTTATTAAGCTTGTTTGTGACGAAGTTAGAAGTGATGGAAGGTTTCTAGTTATAAATGAAAACATTACCATTTTAAATCCATTGATTTATTAGATAATGAAATAACGATGTGATTTAAATACAGGAGAGAGGCAAATACCGAGGAATGCCTCTGCTGGTGATCAACTCTACAAAAAAATATAATATGATAAAAATACTGAAGAAGCAATGTCACATATTTAATTAATATCTTTTTATGGTCTATATACAGGTAAAGACAAATTCATAATAATATGCCATATTCTTCTTAAAGGCAGTGTTCTTTACTGTATTTTACCTCTCCTTTATTTCTGCTGTAACTGGAGACACGCCCTGGGATATTTTCAAGGACATCCACGTGCTTCCATCAGAACAGCATCTGCTGATTTGGGAATTTCTTATACTTCGTTGCCAAGAATTCTTTGTTGTCATAAATCACATCCTTATAAATTTATAAGGCTACAAAAACTACATTGTAACGAGATAATGTTATCTCGGTTACAACATTTTAAATTTTGAAATCTTAGTGCGTGCTGCCATCAATAGAATGTCTATAGATTTCTTGTTTAATTTTCATTTAGACTTATTTGAGTCAAAGTTTAGTATGCAAAATAGATTTGAATAACAGCTCGCTTAATTATTATTCATGTAAGTTTTTGTATTTGCAAACATTTTGGATATTTAATCCAAAATGGTTGAACTCTACCTTTTCCACAAATTTTTATTCATAAATATATATGTACTGTTAGTTTGTTCACTTATGTAATTTATGTGGAATGAAGACTGTTATTATTTTTTTTATTTTTTTCTTTTAACAAAAAACCAATCACCCTACTCTGTGGCTCCGACCCTCACAGAGAGAAGCTGGTAATAAATACCAGTAGCCACTCCCCACGCCCGTGGAGTGAGTGACTTCCGGGTCCGTGAATCGTGTGCCCTGAGTAGACGCAATGAACCGAGGATGACAGCCTTCTGCATTCTGCCGGCTAAGATCTCTGCCGAATTTCGGCATGCCGGTATGATCTTTAGTTCTGAAAGCAGCGTCTGTCTCATTCCACCGAGGGCTCCTATAATCAGTACCACTATTTAACAGAATGGCCTGGACAAAGCCTGCGGAGTTCGAAGAGCAAATCTCGATATTTTGTCCGTTTTTCCTCCTCTTTCAAGACAATGTTGCTCTCAGAGGGGGCTGTCTTGAGTTGGTGGTCGAAGACTACTATGTCAGGCTTGTTGGCTTGTATTTGCCTGACGGTGGGAAACGAGTAGTTCCAATAAATTAGACACTTCTCATTCCCCACAAGGGACTCAATATCCCCCGGAGCGTAAGGCAGCACTGGTGCTTCGTCTAACCCATACGACTGCCTTAGATGATAGTAAAGCACTCGTAATGCTGCGTTGTGTCTGTGAATATAGGCCGAAACTGCGTATCTCGGGCAAGCCGACAGTAAGTGCATTACAAAGACTGTTATTATTATTATTATTTAAGATTTAAGGCATCAATTTGCATTACACTTGTGCGCCGGTAACCGATCTTCCTTTGAATCGCGATACAACTTTCTTTATCGAGATCGTCCTCGTAGTAATATAAATTTTATTAATTTTACCATAGCGGTTATACTTATTGTATTTATTTTTCCATTTTAGACATTCTGGTTGAATTTAAGCTTTAGAATAAAAATTTAAGGCTTAACGTTTAGAATTTAAAATTCAAAATTTATAAGTTGAGATTTAAAATTATCATTTATAATCTATAATTAATAATTTATTATTCCCCATTTTGTTGGTGGTTGAATATTTATTTGGATCAATTAGTCAATTTTATTTGATGAATTTGGATTGGATTCATTACCGCCTACTGAAGGAATCGTTAACACGTGAAGCCATTTTTAAAACATCGGAATTTAGTTTTTTGGAACCTTACGCCACCTAGAGTGCCAGGCGTGAAGCAGTAGTTCCATTAAGCGAGCCGGCAAAGTCAAGGTCAATGAACAGCTGACAGACATAACCCTAGCAAGTTGATAACATTTGCGTGTGCAGAATTTTATGCCTTTCGGAGGATTTCGTATCTATTGTGTCGAGCTGAAGTAAGAAATTTCACCGACATATCCATTGCTGGAGGATAGATATCACGATATCGATTTGTTATAAGACAAGTACCATCTGTCAGTAACTTTTACATAACCTGCATTGCAATATAACGGCTGCTGTGATTCTTTGCTTGTAATGATAAAACTCACGGGACACCAGGTCCTAAACGAAAGTTGTTTGTAGTATAGTCCCTTTTACATTGTTTGTTTTACATGTATGTTTGAGATATTTTTCAGTAGCCAGGTTATCATGACGATTACATAACTTTTCTTTACTGTTTAGGTTATATGATACCTTATTTTACTGTGTATTTTGGTATCACGAGGAAACTATGTAAATTAATTTCTCTTCTGAAATTTAGCTCATTATAACGATTTATAGTTTCATTTACGTAGAGCTGAACCGTGTCTAGTTTATACAAGGCTATATCTTGGCTATAGATGTCCATGCGGACCATTATTTTTGCCTTTGGAGCTCTTGTGTCGACACTATTTTGTAAGTTTTGTATTTGCCATAGTTTTAGTTAATGTCGACATTACTCGTCGCCAATAAGGAAGTTTTGTAAAGCTAGCGAGTATCAAAATTATTTTTTAGGCCCTCAGTGTGGGTAGTTATAAATGCAGTACACTAAGTAAAATATTTGCTTTAAAAACTCTCGAGTACTCAGTAGTTGAGTCCATTTTATAAACGTTGTATTGTACGTATCATATCGCTTACGCTACAGATATTTGTTTATTGTCGAAGCTTTACTTATTGTTTGTTATTTATGTATGGGAGTTTTTTAAGCTTGCGCTTGATTTTGCTATTATTGTATCTTTTATACGAGATTAAATTTAGAATTTTATCACGTGTGTTCCATTTTCTTGCTTATCTTTCTGGGCTACTATAGCTCTTTCACCCAAGTACTTTTAAGTTATCAACTGTAGTTATTTACTCTATTATAGTACTCTAGTTAGTGGCTTAACGACCCTTACCTACGACCCTTGCCTTCTAGAATAGCTGTCTAGTCGTGGCTAGTAACTTTGTATAGAAATACATCAGCAGCCTCAGTGAACATTCAGATACTATCAGCTCATCTATACAAAGGTACTGTATCTAAATTAAGCTTTATTTTTCACTGCAGGGTGTACACTGGCGACCAAAGCTTATATTTGTTTTTTTTTCCACCTTAAGGTGAGGCGATTATATTATTAGAGAGTAAATTACAACATAACGGGGAATGCGTATGCAGGATCAACTTTTGCGAGGAATGATAAGGATTCGTGATCATAATTTTTTACAAAAAAATCATCTTGACAAACGAAGTAAAATGTTGTCAACGAGGAGTATTTAACCGAAAAATCTACATTTTGGGGCCCACGAAAATCTTCGATTTGTAATGGAGGTGGAAAATCAAATTTAATTTCGTATTATCGTTTTCCGCCTGTTAATGGAGAGTGGGTGCGATATTTCGTGTGTGATGAAAACTTGAATGGCTAGGGTTATTTAAGTACCTTAAAAGAAGTTGTGGAAAACTACTTGGATGATATGCCGCTCAATCGCCTTATCAATCGTTGGTATCAAATGGACGGAGCACCAGCACATTCGACTAGAGCCGTAGATGCCAAATTGAAGATCGTTCGTGGGGAAACAGAGGTCCATCACTTTGGCCCGCCCGATCTCCAGATCTTACTCCTTTAGATTTTCATTTATGGGGTCAGATCAAGGAATTAGTGTACATAAATCCAACTTTAAATTACGTAGATTTGAGAATAAGAATAGTTGGAGCTTTTGATCGTTTAGAACCTTTCGAAATTCGGTGAATGAATACGGTGTACACATTGAGCATTTGTATTGAAATAAATTATTTTGTTAATTTGTTCATTTGTTATTATTTGTTATCGCAATATAATTTTTGAATAAAAATTCAAATGAAACGATTATTGCCAAAGCCTACTACCCTTAAGGAAAAAATATGTCTTTCAAAAAATACCAATAACTCAAGATAATACGTATTTTTAAGTAAGCTGTTAGAATTATCATTTATTTCTATGGCTTTGTTGAATAACTCGATTTGGGGGTGAAATTAGGTATAAGGAATAAGCTATGGTATAACTCACCCTAAAATTCAATTTTTTTTCGAATGATGCCAAGAAAAGCAGTAGGTGCCATTTGAAAAAATCGATTTTTTTCTCGATTCTTCATTGCGACATTTGAAAATCGCCTCGCCCATATGGTATGAGATGGAACCACCGATAAGACATTAGTTGTTAGCATAGACTTCCAGCTAACTGCTTCATCAGTTTGGTTTCATCATTAAAACTACAAAAGATGTAGCGCCTTAGGACATTTTAAAAATAAATTTTTGCAACTGCAGAAATAGTTCTTGCAAAATGAATGGTTCCTGTAAAAGAGGCACGTGCTGTCCATCAATATGTGGTTAGTGTTATGGTTTCAGCTGCAGCTATGAAGATGTGGAAGAAAAAATTCAAGAAGCAAATATTTTTTAATAAAATTTGTATTTCTGAAAACACATGTAGTAACTATAACACAAATTTGGTGACCTTTTCTGAAACTTGATTTTATTGGATTAGATAGTTAAAATTCCGTTATTCTTGAAGGTATAGGTAGAACAAGAAAATGTGTTTTTCTTCAGAGCTATTAAGCGAAGTTAAACAGCAACATTTCTTATTTTAAATATAATGTCAAATAGTGCACCATTAATTAATTTTAACAGAACATATCCATAAAAATCCACCATAACATTTTAATTAACTTCACGAAACGCGGGCCGATTAATTTGTTATAATTAGAGAGATGATGCTTATTAGCACAATCATTAGCTGCAACACCATTTATAGCAGTAATTTCAGATGCTTGGACGTGTAAACTTACGCTGGGGTCGTTTAAAGTTTGAAGTATTCTGTCGTTGATAAGTTGCGCTAATCACGAATATTCAAATTCAACCGGTAAACTTCACCAGTTCTGCTGATGGGGTCGGACGGGTGAATTAGAAGTTTGGTGAGGCGGCAAGACGAGCGTGAAAGACGGTCTGAAACAGTTAGAATATCAAACTTGGGATGTGTGTGAGCAGACTCTTAATAGAGGTTGCAATAGACAGATATGTGTTTAAAATTTTTAATGAAACTACCAGTGACGTTGTTTCTATTCTATGAAACTTATTAGCACAGGGAAGTAACCTCGATTTTGCGATGTAACGATAAATAACAACCTATAAAAGATTAATAGTTAAGTAATTTAAATGCAATTTTTGAAGTAATTATATAGCACGTGGAAGAGGGTTAATGTAAGATATAATTAAGTAATAGGGCCTTTCTTTTTTTGTTTCTTCTCTCTTTTTGTTAATTAAATTTTGTTTATAATACTCCATATTGTAATTAAAACCGTACTGTAATCAAGAAATCCGGTCGGGTTTCGCAACTAATTTTCTCTCTCTCCCATGCGAAAACGAAACGAGACCGGGGTTCATATACAGCAAGATGTTGCTTTCTGCGCCATTTGGATATTTCTTTTCTTTTATAAAGAACATAATCATTTAACAATGGTAATTGCATGCGTAATTAGTTGTTTATCGTTTCATCTTTCAAATAAACATCTGTCTATAACTTTTCGTCTTATTACTGCATTGCTATTGACGTTTGAATTTTGAGATCTATCATTCTGGTTATAAAAATGTACTAGACGAAAGTGACGTCGATGAATGCAAATTAATGTTTCTTTTCTGTTATAAAAAAAACATAATCATTTAACATTGGTAATTACATGCGAAATAAGTTGTTTATCGTTTCATCTTTCAAATAAATACCCGTCTTTAACTTACATTTTATTACGGTATTTTTATTGATGTTTAAACTTTGAGATCTGTCAAGAGAATACAAAGTATTAATCACATTTGTACAATTATAATTTCGGATTTTTGGCTCAATCAAACACCAAAATACGAATTGTTTATTTAAAAAATATCCAAAATAACAAATTTGTAATCATCTGATGTAAAAAACGGAAATGTTTAATCGCAAAGACACATTGAGTGTTGTGTTGGATTACGTGCCGTATATATTATGAAAGAGATGTTTTCTAAGCATTACACATATTGTTTTACAGATTTTTAGGGGACCGTCAGTAGAGTTTACGTTTGCACCGGACATTACGTAAGTGCGTGGGTGTAAAAGTTCAGCTCTTTTTACATTCGGAATTCTTTTTCATTGTCAATACGGATAAAGAATTTGTGTGCAGAAAATGAACGAAAACAGATGTCAAAATTATCAAAGAAGGTCAGTGGCTCGAAGATTCTCACTTTTCTTTTTTTTTGCACATTTTACGTACAAATGCTGATTACGAAATAAGAATTACAAATTATATGGAGAATTATAATGCGATTCAACTTATTCAACTTGGAAAAGACCATAATACGCAACTTTTGCATCGTCCAAATAATTGGACATGCAGTTATTATGATGGTTGCAGTGTTTATATTCATGATTCCTTATATAATAAAGCTAATCTTTTACATTTACAAAACTCTTTCTTAAGAAATTATATCCTTATTTAGAGGTTATAGAAATTACTGTTCGATTTCCACTTGTACAGCAGCAGACAAATGGTTCTGATTGTGAAGTATTTTCAAAGACTTTCGCTATTTCTTTAATATTTAGTATTCGCCCTGAAAATGTTGTATATAAAATGCTTGAAGCAAATAGTAGAAGTAGCCTATGGTATTGTACTTTACTACTACTTGCAGTGCTTTTCTTCTTCTTTATTTTTCAAATTTCACGGATCTTTTACACAACCTCTCTTACTAATTGTCAAACCGCATACTGTTTCATAAAGAAAAAATAAGTGAGTTTACTATTTCAACAAAAAAAATAATATTTTTTTTGCGTTACTATACTTCCACAATTAGCCACGAAATTTTGATGTCTATTTTGCACTTTATTGATTTCGGAGAGTGGAAATAGGCTCTTAGATACTTATTTACTCAGTTTTATTCAGTTTGTAGAAACTGATTTAGGTCAATCTTGCAAAGGTAGTGTATCATGTGGTGTTTCGCAGGGCTCAATACTTGGCCCACTTTTGTTTAGTATATACTCGTGAAATTTAACGTCCTGTCTCAAAGAATGCAAAGCACATCTTTATGTAGATGATACACAGCTGCATTATTCATTCTTACCAGATGATGTATATCTGGCAAAGAATATTGTAAATGATGATTTAGAACGCCTGGTTGCGTTCTTCGAACGTCATAAACTTCAGCTGGACCCGACAAAATCATCAGTTTTGGTATTTGGCAAATGCAGACGACAAATTGAGAATGAGTTTATAATTAAAATAGGAAATGAGATATTGCAATGTGCGCAAAGTGCCAAAACTTAGGATTAGAATTAGATACAAATCTACGTTTTCAAAAAGATATAAATTCAAAAAGCCTACGCCTCATTAAAAATGTTATTTCCAAATTGCCACGGTCCCTTAAAATACAACTTGACAGCAACAGACTCTCCTGTGTTAAGTCATTTTAATTATCGTGACGCTATATATGGATCGTGCCTAAATAAACTAGACATTAATTGAACAGCAAAAGTTCAAAAGTCGTGTTTGTGGTTCATATATAGCTTCATCAGAAAGTTTGAGCTAGTGTCATATAAATTAAAAGATTCAGACTGGTTAAGCATGATGGGCAGACGAAAACTCTACTCTACAGTTTTGTTTCATAATGTTATTTTAAACCAATGTCCCCCTTATTTGTATAATAATATAAAATATAGAACGAATGTCCATACCTTAACCTTAAAATTAAAGGACTCATTACACATCCACCTCACAAATCTGCAATGTTTAAAATATGTTTTACAAAACATAATGCTTATATCTTTTATAATAATGTACCAGCATCCTTGAAATCTTTAAAACTAAACTCGTTTAGAAATCAGTGTACGAAAATACGAAGTTTAAAATATATTCCTGGCCAAAATTTTATTTTTAGAAGTTGAAAGTCCGGTAAAGTATTACAGTAAGAAGAAAAACTTAGTTTTATGGTTTTGTTTTCGTTAATGGTAAGTTGTCAATGTACCAATTGAGTATATGCTCATATCTTCTCTATCCAAAGATCGGTCTTCATAATAGACAGCCGTTTCATCTATAGACTATAGTATCTTTCATCTCTATGGAATATAAACCTGTTTCAAATGCATTTTGAAAGTCAATAAAAATGCATAAGGATTTTTTTTATCTAGGTATTTGCATAGATTTTGTGCTTATATATTGGTGGTATCTTGCGTACTTTCCCTTCCTTGAGTCCAAACTGGAATTTGAATAGTATTGAATTTGTATTGAGTCTGTTATCCTTGATTTAAAGAGAATTCTATCAGTTGGGTAAAATTGGTTCTGATTGCAATTTTAATTTATTAATTTATTACTGCAACCCTCAACGTTTGTAACATTAATGATAATTAATCTCTTAACCATTTTCTTAATGATAATATGAGCAAATAAATTAAAATTTATATAGTTTACTAATTTCGCTGACCGCTGAAGGTTAAAAACTACTTCATTTTCCACAATTAAACATAATGTGAAAATATTTTCGCGATGAGAATTTAATGTTTCTTAAGAATGGCTCGCGTGTACTAATGGATAAGAATTGCCTAAGTCGCTACCTAGGACATAAAAGCGGTAAATTAATTAAACTAAACTTTAAATTTTATACCTCTCCGAATATTTCAATAAAATAAAGGCTACCATTAAAAATACTTTCCTCTTAGACATACTCAAGCAAAAAATCCAATCTGTCTATCGAGGAGATAGGAATGCTTATTTATTTATTATTAATAGGTAGTTAATTACAGAACGGACAATACATGTAAAGAACATACATACTAAGTAGCAGCGCATCATTGAAATATATGAATGTAAAATGTGGATTTATAAAGAAAAAGGAAAAAAAACAAAACAAAAATGCGGCAGATGGCAATGTCGTAAGGAATGGGAACAACAGGCCCATATCAGCTATTAATTGCTTTGCTAAACCGTTAATAATTGGCCATTTGGATTTAGAAAAAATTTAAGCACCTAGGATGCTACTATAGAGCTGTTAAATGAAATTATTAATAATGGCTTTAATGAGAATAAAACATGTTTGGTAATATTCTTGGATTTACCTAAGGCATTCCATATGGTTAGTCATGAACTGCTACTGAGAAGATATGAGTCTGTCGGTGTAAGAGGTAGGCGTAATCTGAGTGTGAAAATAAATTATGTGTATAGTGAGACACTCCCCGCTGTAATGTGTATTCCACGAGCCACTGTATTGGGCCTGTCTCATATTTATTATACTATAGTACAAATAGAATATTAAGGTGAAGAAATAATATCACGTGCTGACGACATAGTTATTAAATTTGTAAATGACTCTTGCTAAATGTTTATAAACAATCAGAGCAGAGAATGGAAAAACTCAAAATTTGGCTAGATAAAAGTCTAAACGTTGAAAAAACTAAATTCATAGCAATCTCATCTACAGTGCGAGTTGTATTAAATATCTAGAGATGCAGGTTCATCAAAATAGAAAAATCATGCGGAATATATCACAATATGGCTTAGGAGGCTATTACATAGTTTCTACCAAATAAGAGATATATTGAATTAAAATATATTATTAATAATATACAATCTCTTATGTGGCGTATACTAGCCTTACAGCCACTTGATGGACAACTATAAATATTTTGGGGTAACCAAGAAAAAAAAATAACAACACATAAAAATATTACTACTCACATTATCGAACAGATTAAATACACTTATTGTCTATCCGATCTTTTATTTTTGTAGTTTAGTAATTACACCTTAGTGTTACCTCCTTTCCCTTGTATGCGGACGACTAGCTGGTTTAAGTCGGAGCAGAGAGCCGTGGGTCCAGAGCATTCGTAAGAGTGGAGAAACTTACCCTTTTTGATATGTACAGCATATAAAAGGAGACAAAGAAAAATTGATGTTAAATTGGGCACCATCTATATATTTATATGTACTGTCTACGAACGGCGGTGTCTGCGGCTTGTTGGAGAGCCGGGCCCGTTTCCGCCCCGTACGATGCCGGCTGTGGTTGTATTGGTGACGTGTCATGCTGTAATTCCGATTCCGGAAGTGGCTGTGAGGTTGGTTGCATAGGGCCCGAAGTGGCCCGGGGCGAAGCCGGGGGGTCGTGGCTTGTCCTCGTCTGTAGGGCTAGGTGCTGCAGGAGTATTTCGGTGGTGTTCGTTAGCTGTTGCAACGCTTTCGTGAGTGCATGTGTTACTGCATCAGCTTGGCTTGTGTTCCTCCCACTTGGGGTGAGAGCAGGGGTAGCAGGCATTACTAATGGCGGTGGCTGTACTCCTTGAAGGCTTCTGGTTGTGGAGTCCATGGTTGCAGTAGGTAGGCGTTGGCTAGTGGATGGTGTGAGGAAGGGCTGTGCTTCTTGTCCCCTTCCTGGGGTTGGATATGCATTAGGGCTAGGGGCAGCCCCCTGGCTGGCCGGGGCTGAATCCCATTGACCGGTGAAAAATCGTCGGGCCGCGACGTTGGGCGACAAGGGGTTCACCATTTCCCCTACCAGACCCGAGTCCTCTTGACTGATAAGAATTTGACGGGCCGCGACGTTGGGCGACAAGGGGTTCACCATTTCCCTTACCAGACCTGAGTCCTCTTGATTAGTAAAGAGAGCGTCCGGGACCTGGGGCGAACGGCTCTGTGTTGGTGGCGAGTCTACCTGGCTAGATGGGACGCCGTCCCTCTGCCTAGATCGACTCCTGGTGTTCATAACGATTTCTTTTATATTACACTAACACCCACTTCACTTTTCACCACTACTGTGCACTCCAAACTACTAATTAGGCAGGTTGTGGAATAAAAGAGATATTTACTACAATACAATACAGTCTTCAGGTAGAGGTGTCAAAGGCAGGCGCGAACTGATTGATCGATGTGTAGCGGACGACGGATGCGAGCGGACTGATGCAGGGCTAGCGGGCGTGCGCATATTTATAGTTTCCCGGCGGTGTGACGTAGCACGGGCTTTGCCGGTCGCGAGCTGTTGCGCTGCAGGGCCTCGCCGCGTGGCTATTTTGTGCTATGTGTTGGGGCTGTTTTGCCCTATATCTTTTTTGGTGTTTATCGTATCGAGCTGTACGATACGTCAAATGAAAGGTCTTTTCCTGTAGTTTCCGAAAATGACTTGTGAATGCGCGTACTTTAATGTTTATGAAGTTATAGTGAATTTTGTGTGGAAAAAATAATTTTGGTCCCGAATTTTCGCGGTTTTTTCACTCATCTGCCGATGACAGTACATAGGTACATATAAATATATAGAAATATATAAGTATTTAAGAATTTAAATATCTAAATCTATAAATATCTAAGCATCTAAGCTGATTTCATAAAAACTATAAATTGCCAAAAAAATGAAAAAGAAAGCAAAAAAAATATTTTTAAAACCACGTGGTACATATTGTATTTTAACTACTTATTAAATTAGAAAAAATTGACTTTGAATTTAAATTTATTTTAAAAATAATTGAAATTACATCAAAGACAAAAATTGAAGATTACTTAAATTTTAAATGAATAATAAATGAAATTACCTGTATGTTAAACACTTGTTAATGTGGATATAAAAAATGTAATATCAATTACTGCAGTCCACAGTTAAAATTTATATACGTTCGAATCAGTACAAAGGCTGCAAGCAAATGATTTCCTGTTGAGTTTTACTGATAAGGTAAACCTTTTTTTTCCTACTTACTGGAAAATAATGCTACCGAATAAACTTGAGAAATCTAATTCCCTAATTAAATTGAAAGCTATAAAATATAAAAAGAGTACTGGTATGGCCATCTGTCAATGGTTGTGTTAAGCGCAACAACCTGCCTTGTAGATTCCCGTACTCACAACTAAATTATTGGCATATGATCGATAAAAGGAATCTATAATAATAGTTTTTATTACTTCCGTACCACAGCAGATTTGCTTTGTAATTTCTATTTTGTACATAACCAACAATATGAACAGCTGTAAATAAATATTAAAAACGTATTGTGATAACTCAGTAAATATATTACATCTTATAGGATATACTATATATAGAATGAGAAAAGGTAAGGAAAATAACCATATGCACTTACATAGTAAATTAAAATATAAAAATTAAAATATAGGTATCTGATGTAGATAAATGTTTTGTAGACAAATTGTTTCCTGGAATAATGCTGTATTACAACGAAACAGAGATACATAATAGTTAATAGAACATGACTGAGTTCCTAAGATATAAAACTAAGTACATAAAACAGTGTGAAATGGCTTAGCAGTTATACAAGTAAAATTCTGTTAGTTGAAAACAGTTCCACTTACAAAAACTGAATCAAAAAATGTTATACAGATCGTGCTAAATATAACCAAAACAGTAGTTTTTATATAAAACTGTTAAATGGACATAGGCCATGTAACATTAGCTGAAGACTATCAATATTATTCTATGACTATTCAACTAGAACAAAAGAAAACATCTATCATGCTGACACTATGCAACAAAAACCATATCCAAATATTCATGTTTTCTATGGTCCAAAAATGTATTCAAGTCCAGTTCAGTACTTCGTTCTTTTTTTTCTATTTTTTATTAGATAATAATTATAACTATATTAATATTACGTAAAACTATTACGTAGACGATCAAACATACCATTGTATCCTCAGCCTACTTTGTTTTTATTTTTCTCTAATTAAACTTAATCTTTCTTTCATTTTGTTCTGTTATTTCCTCTTTTCTTCGATATTGTACATAGTTTAGACGAATCACGGAGAAAAAAGAGCGAAAGGGAGAGTAGAGTTGGGTTGGATTTAATTGGGTTGTGTTACGTTGCATTGAGTTCAGCTCAGTTAAGTTGAGTTGAATTGAGTTGAGTTGAGTTGAGTTGAGTTGAGTTGAGTTGAGTTGAGTTGAGTTGAGTTGAGTTGAGTTGAATTGATTACTAGCGGTATTGGTTTTTCTCAAAGTTTCATAAGAAAAATTTAAATAATTTTATATTGATATAGATATTTATTTATAAAAAACAGTTAAGTTGGATTTGCCTCTCCTTATCCTACCACGGTTTTTACAGATCGAACTGCGAATCTATATTTCGTTAGAGAAAATCTAATTTAAATAAGTATTCTTCCTAGTATTTGACATTCGCCAAATACGTCATGATAACATTTTAATTATTATTATCAATTAACACAATAGAGTACATTTTCTATCCTTTAGAAAGAAAATACCATAGTCTCGTTGACGGTGTACGATAATAAACAGGTGTACTAGATTACGAATTATAATAATTTAAACCATATATAATATTAACTGCGGAAGTAAGGCAATTATAAAACGTTATTACATTGCCATCAACCATATTAATGAAAGTAAATTATAATTATTTTGAAATTAACAATTATAACGCTTCATATTTTAATTTAGTTCTCTATTTAATACATTGCCTCTATTTGAAATTTAATTAACTGTTGTTTAATATCAGAAAATAATTTTAATAATCACTCGCAGTGTGATTTATAACACATACAGAGTGAGAAAGAAATTCCTGGTATATAAACATTTATCTATTTCCAAGTAGAAACACATAGAAATAGCCACTAACCTATTTCATAATTAAATATATTTTCAAATATACACCCACGCAAACTTTTAAATCCTATTTAAGGTACTAGGAACTATTCCCATGTGAAATTTCACATTATTTAGTTTAGTCTGGACCTTGAGCTACAATGGTCCATAAGGGGTCTAATGAGCTTAAATCTGAAGATCTGGAGGCCATTCTATTAACTCTTCTATCTGTCTAATGATCTCGATAATTTTGGTCCAGTCAAGATCTCGCAGGAATTACGTAATGACGAAGTGCTCCATCTTGCTGAAAATTTATGAGTTTTTCATTAAAAGCAAGATAAATATGAATTATCTACTAAGTTAAGACTTGTTGATAAAAAAATATAAACGTTTGCGCCTAATGTGATATATAACCTATAATATTGAAGACAAGAAGAGAGCATATCTAATGCCTGCGTAAAAAATGATCATGTGGGATAAACTGCTATCTGTGAAAGAAATTTTGAATGTAACTGTACTGAGGACGGTAGCTCAGTGTGCTAAAGCGTCCGGCTAGCGAATTGAATGAAGTTGCCTAGCGAAGTGTGTTCGATACCCGCAAGGCGAAACAATTTTTCATTAAAAAAAATTGCCCCAAGAGCGATTTGGAATCCACATTAAACTGTAGACCTTTACACATTTTTATTTTTAAATCTGACGGACTATCTCTTTCATAAAACATGCTGTGACATCGGTCAAAGAAAGAACCTACTCGGTTAACTGTATTTCAAGCAAACTATCGATGTATATGGAAATTAGTAATGGTCCTATTATTATACCTTGAGGTATTCCATATTCAACTATTCTGGGTTCAAATTCAAGTTGGACGATTTGCTTTCTTTCCATTAAATAACTCATTATCAAACTGTAAGTTTACCACGACCAACTTTCGATTCAACTGCTGGCAAATCTGACTGTCACTTACGGTGTCAAACGCTTTGGTTATGCTAAAAAGCACACGCAGAGTTTTATCTTGATTTATTGAAGAATGCGCGAGATCTACAAGTATGGCTATTGTGTTAAGTGAACTTTTTTTTTTCTTCTTATTTTCTTATTTCGATAGCAACATGGCCGCAAGTGAGTAGACACGTTCTCGAGTCTCCTACGAATTTAAATTAAAAACAAAATTATATCTATAAGCCGGTCTGATTATAAGTGACAAAATATAACTATATCTCGTTGTAGTCTGCGGTTTATAAATTGTACCAGCCCGTAGTGCAAAATGCAGAGTGGTTCAAGAGTTACGAGAAACAATAAAACTACTTCTAACAAGAAAACAACCAACCAGGACGATGTTAACTCACGTATTAAAGAACTGGAACACAACTTTCAATCTCAATTTTCAACTTTTAAAGGAGAATTATCAAATTTAAGAAAAGAAAATATTCCAGAAAATGAGGTAAAAATTGAGCAGCTATTGGAAGATTTTAACAAGTTTGAGGTATCAATGCTGAAAACTCTCGAAGAAATTAAAAATCAGGTTAGTCTCTCTCTAGGCCAAATAGACATTAATTTACAAAAATCCTTTAAAAATAAATGTATTCTCTATGGTGCAGAAGAAATTGAAAAAGAGGATCTGATTATAAATGTGGTCGATATACTTAACACCAAGTTAAATTTAAGCGAGGTGGCCGATTTGTTATTGACAAAAAATGATATCTCAGACTGTTATCGTTATGGTGCAAAAAATACGGAAAAACCAAGACCAATTGTCGTAGAATTTGTCCACACTTGGAAGCGTCGAAAGGTATTTCACAATAAAAGGTTGTTTAAAGGTTCAGGTTACGCCATAGCTGAATTACTCACTCGCCAACGTTATAATCTCTACTGTGTAATAAAAGATAAATTCAAGAATGAATGCTGGACCAAGGATGGTAATATAACTTTTATTTGGAAGAATAAAACATTTTCAGTGTCAACACTTGAAAAATATCATGGAATTATAGGAAACAATTAAATGTCATATTTTATCTGCTTGCTGTATATTTTTTTTTTTTTAATGAAATATCTATTTTCTTAGTTCTATTTTTAAATTCATGGAGATTTGTAGACTTCGTTATCTACTTTTTGCATTTATTGTTTTTGTTTACATTTCAATTTATAAAAAATATATCAGATTAAAATTTCTTTGTTAGGCAATTTATCTCTATTGTAAGTTTGTTTATACTTCATATTATTTCTACTGTGTAATTTCCATAAATTGTATTATTTGATTTTTATTTTTTTTTTTTTTTAATTATAAATGAAAAATTCACCTTGGCACAATTTAATATCAGATCTTTAATGCCCAAATTTCAGGATTTGAAAGAATATATTCTATGCACAAGTTATTCCATTTTATGTGTAACTGAAACTTGGATCTCACCGACAGTAAGTGACGATCAAATTAAAATAGAAGGATACAATTTGGTAAGAAGGGATCGAAGAATTGGTAGAGGGGGCGGAGTAGGTATGTACATTAAAGAAACCATTCAGTACTCAGTTATCAATAGTAATAATACCGAACAGTTGTGGGTCAAAATTAAATTAAATAAACAGCAGTTTGCAGTAGGTGTTACCTATAGACCGCCTGATTTTTCTTATAATGGTTTTTTAAATAACCTGGAACAAGATATAACTAACTTATTGCCACATTATGATGAAATATTTTGTTTAGGTGATTTTAATATAGATATGTTAAAAACGGATTTTCCGGCATCTAATAAACTTAATACGCTACTTGACACCTATAGTCTGGTCCAAATTGTAGACTTCCCAACTCGCTTTACCCTCACATCAGCAACCCTTATTGATCTTATAATTACTACTAATAAAAATATTGTAGAAAATGTAGAAGTTATTTCATTAAATCATATGTCTGACCACGAACTTATTTATTGCAAATTAAATATCACTCATAAAAAACTGAACCCAGTATATAAAACAATTAGGGACTTTAAGTATTTTAACGAGGATCAATTTTATGCCGACCTTATGTCTATCCCTTTTGAAAATATTTATGATATAAATAATATTGATGAGAAAGTGAACTTTCTAAATGGAAATATATTATTTTTGTTTGATATACACGCTCCGATCAAAACAATAAAAATTACAAAAAAATATGCACCATGGATCACTGATAATATACGTTTACTTATGTCCCTAAGAGATAAAGCCTGCAGTAAATGGCGTCGTACAAAGAACGAAGCTCATCATAATTATTATAGAATGTTAAAAAATTATACAACGCTAGTTTGCCGAAATGAAAAAAAAATATATTTTGAACATAGACTGAGGGTAGACGGCATAAATCAAACCTGGAAAGATTTGCGCCTTTTAAATATAGCTAAGCGGGTAAATAGTATTCCGGACGAATTAAAAAATGTTAATGACCTCAATCATTATTTCATGAATTGCATCCCAAAATTACCTGCAGATCAAGATACCATAAGTCATTATAAAAATAATATTAAACCAAATATCGACTCATTTAAATTTAAGTCTACTTCTGAGTATAATGTTCAGAAAATTCTATATGGTATAAAAACCAATGCGCAGGGAAATGATGGTCTTAATATTAAATTATTACTCATGTGTTGTCCTTTAATATTGCCTTTTGTTACCCACATAATAAATTTTAGCTTAGAGAATTGCATTTTTCCAGGCTCCTGGAAACAAGCTTTAGTGCAACCAGTGCCAAAAAAAAACAACCCTGAAGAATTTAAGGACCTCCGCCCAATTAGTATTTTGCCAACCCTATCAAAAGTCTTAGAGAAAGAGGTAGAGTGTCAGATGCGGGATCACTTAACAAAATTTCAATTGCTACCTGAAATACAATCTGGCTTCCGCCCTTTGCATAGTTGTGAAACTGCCCTCTTAAATATCACGGATGACATTTTGAGAGGATTGGATCAAAAAAAAGTTACAGTGCTAGTACTTGTCGATTTTACAAAAGCATTTGATACGATTAACCATGAAATACTTTTCGCTATACTGGAATCTATGAACTTTCATGTTAGTGTTGTTAACTTTTTTCGTAGCTATCTACAAAATAGAACACAACGTGTTAGAATTGACAATAATGTGTCTATGCCTCTCGAGGTGTCATCCGGGGTCCCACAGGGGTCGATTCTAGGACCGCTATTATATACGTTATATACGTCAGGTTTCGAAAAGGCGGCTGAGTATTGTCAAATTCACTTCTACGCTGACGACACTCAACTCTACCTCTCGTTTGATTCAGGGCAATTGGCTGAGGCAATGGCTGCTATTAATAGCGACTTGTATTCTCTTATTGAAAAATCTAAATGTCATGCATTAAATGTTAATGCCAGTAAAACATCAGTTTTAGTTTTCGGTCATCATAATATCACATCAACAGTAAAGGAAAACATGCAAATATATGTTGACGGACATTATATACCTTTTAAAGAAAATGCAAAAAATTTGGGGGTAACATTTGACACGAATTTAAGATTTAATTCGCATATTAATAATTGTATACGTGCAGCATATACAAATTTAATAAGTAATATATAATATCAGGCATTATTTGAATCAAAAAATTAAAACAATTTTATGCGAGTCGTTAGTCTTATCAAGATTTAATTTTGCCGATTCTGTATATGGTCCTTGCTTGGATGCGGAGGATACGCGTAGAATACAAGTTCTACAAAACTCTTGTTTGAGACTAATATTTGGAGTTAGGCGCCATCAAAGTATTTCACATAAACTAATCCAGTTAAGTTGGCTCAATATGTCTAGGCGACGACTTCTGCATTCTGCTTGTTTATACCATAAAATTATTAATAATAAAACTCCCAAATACTTGAGCAAAAAAATCTCATATAGAACAGACGTCCACAATTTGAATATTCGTTTCAAAGGTACACTTACTCCTCCCCTCCATCGTACAGAATTATTCAAACGATCATTTACGTATCAAATAACTAAAGTATATAATTCCATTCCTTCATATATCAAAAGTAAATCTTTACCAGCTTTTAAATTCACACTAAGAAAATATCTTTTGAATGAATCAAACTAATGCTCCATAGGTGAATTCTTCTTTTAATTAGTGTAAAAATATAATTTTATTTTTTTTCTTACACTAGTGCCTACAAATATCATGTTACTACATACATACTATCTGTTATTAGCAATACTGATTGTTTTTTTTTGCCATATTGCTATTACCTACGCTTAAGATTAAATACAGAGGTTCGTCTTGTGCGGCCACCTGATCTTCGGCGTTTTTCTCGTATTCTTTTAAATTATATTATCTAATCTTGTTACTTTTTTTGAGAAAATAAAGACCTATTATTATTATTATTATTATTATTATTATTATTATTATTTATTATTTTCTCGAAACTCAAATTGAGGTATACGCCGACCGTCATGAGTTCACAAAAAGTTAATTGGCCTATGTGCATGATCGTCGACAAGTTCTTGTGTAATGTAGATTTTGTGAGGATCTAACTGTTGAATCTTTATCACTTTTCCGATAGATTCAGGAAAAGTCTAGTTACCCAGCGATGTGATATATCGGGATCCATAGTAAATGTCGATACTTTTCTCTGTTGCATACTGCGTCTGTTTGTTTAACTTCTCTTATTCTATAAAAAATACAATTGATAGTCCTTAAAATAAGTTTTATTTAAACACTTAAATAATATACTTAAAACTTGTAATTTGGAATTTAAACTTTAATTTGACTTCTCGGTAAAATACAGCACGGATGCTTTCTCTTCAATTATTGTCTTTGTATTTCATTATTTGCCCCTGCATCACCCAAAGGACTGAGAATTAGACAGGCCAAGTTCGTTTCCAGTGAAAAGATTGGGTAATAACCCAGAAAAATTTGCATATTTCGTATACAAGGAAAGCAAATTCTTGTAACAGTTATTCATTTATCTCAGTAAGAAACAAGAGAGAAAAGAAAAAAATTAGGCTATAAGATGAGTAGGCGAACCTCGCCAGCAAATCGCAATTTCATGTATTATGTTGAGGGATCGTGATGTAATCTTGACGCGGTTGTGTCGTTAGGAAAACAATAAAACAAAAAGTTTTATTTTCTTGGTAAATTTCTCTGATATTTTGCTTGTGAACAAGGGAATTGTTAACTTTAGTAGTATCGGAGCCGTTAAATAATTGTCAGAATTATAAAAAAGTAATTTAAAATCAAGTTCAGCTTTTATTGTCACCGAAAATATATTCCATATTACAAAGTTTAAAACAAGGGTAAGGGAAAATTTTTAATTTTTCTTTTACTATATTTGTCGTTTCTACCACATATCTCTAAAAAAATTAAAAAGTGAAATTGAGTCACAATTATGGGATAATTATATGTTGCAGAATCAAAGACACTTAGTCCTAAAATTATTTTATACGGCTCCGAAGTACTTGAAAATGCTGTGGACGATCGCACTTTGGAAAAAATATCGTAAAATTAAACAACATAGCATCTGATCGTAATAATTTTCAATTTAAAATTGTGAGGAAAATAAGTTATAAAGACCTTATCAATATAATTGTTGCGGTCGATACAAAAATGAGAAATACTATAAATGAGAAAGGATACCTTCTATGTAGAATGGAAAAAATGCAAAATTGCAGATTCATATCACGTTAAAAGATGCTATAATTGTTCAGGTTTTGGACATCTGAATACAACATATACCAGTGTGTTCGATTTTTGTTGAAGGTCATGAGACCAGGCTTTGTACCGCAAATATTCAAAAGTGCTTAAGTTCAAATAAAGTTTATAGAACAGATTTGGATATAAATCATAGTGCCAAAGATAATCATTGCCTAATCTACCTTAACAAACTTAAATACTTAAAAGAGAAAATGGACGTTCATTTTCTTTTGCATAGCAATCAAACTGTGGCCTAACAAAAGATGACATTCGTGTTGTGCATCAGAACTTGCAGTGTATAAAAAAAAATTGAAAAAATAGATGTACTGCTATTTCAAGAACAAGTTGATATTCTTTGTGTTTCGGAAACTCATCTTAAACAGGATGAACTTGATTATAACGTACAATTAGTAGCTCATACTGCAGAAGCTTAACTATAAAAGGTGGCTTTTTCATTCTAGCTAAATAATCACTCATTACTAATGAAATAACTGACATCGTAGAACTAAGTCAAGATAAGAATTTTGAATGCGCAGCTATTAAATGTTCCATAAACAAAGAAAAATTTCGTATTTTATGTTTATATAGATCAACAGACTTAGACGTACAAGTTTTTTTGTTTAAACTTGACAATTGCCTAAATTTAATTTTAGTAAATACCACTGTACTAATGCGATAATTTGTGGAGCTTTTAATATAGACATTTTTGATAAATCTAAAGTCACTCTTGAATTACTAAATCTTGTCAATTAGTACTGTTTAGTATCTGCTTTAGAATAAACTTCTAGGATATATTATAATAATACAGAATCCGCAATCGACTATATCTTTACAAATTTACTTTCCTCTCCCTTTAATGAACCAAATTTTAATATTATTTTAAATACGTTGTCAAAATGTGAAACTATCGATGTAATAAACAGTTTAAAAAATTCCAAATCAGTTGGTCCTGATTCTTTTTTAATAAAAATTGTAAAGAAATTTGCTCATCTATTAGCTGAACCTCTATGTCACATAGTAAATATTTCATTAGTTTATTCAAGACTTAGCTACAATATTATTCTATGAGGACAACCACCAGATGTCAATAGAATCTTTGTTATGCAGAAACGCATAATCAGGATAATTTTCAACCTTCCTTACAGACAGTCCTGTCGTGACACTGTATTTATATATTCAAAATTTTATGTTTTATGTACAATAATCAATACAGTTTCTGTCTTAACTCAGATTTACACCTATATAAAACTCGTGGATCAAACAAAATTAGCATAGATTACTTTAGGCTCTGCAAATATAAAAAATCTCCCTATTATTCAGGTGTTCATTTTACAATGCACTTTCTGTTAGATTTAAAATGGCACCAACTTTTAAAGTATTTCGGAATGAATTAAAAAATTATTTACTAAATAGTGCGTTTTACAGTACAAACGAATTCTGTACAATAAGTTCTGCTTGAGCGGTATCAAAAATTGTTAATATATAAAATATTGTATATTTTTATATCCTTTTACACTTTTGACAAAACCAATATTGTTCATTTTATGAAACAAAATTATGGTGAATAAAATTATTCTATTCTATAATAGTAAGTATTCCCAACCACAATGGTTAGAGTGCAATCAGGACTATATAATTCTGATCATATTTCTCTACAATATTCAGCATATTCGCCAACACGGGAAGCTCTTCAAACATTATTGTGTTTTAATAAATATTGAAATGTTCTCAGTTAATCGATAAAGTCTAGTACACAAATATGCTTCAGTCTGGAAGTTCTGCAAGAGGAACTATAATTTCCGAAACATTAATTTTTATAGATTTAGCAACTGAACTCGCGACTGTGGGAAGAATTTGTTTCGTATATACATAGTTAAACTAGACGGGAAATAAGGAAATCGATCAGGATTGCATAAATGTCGGGAGAATTGTTGAGGGAGAGTTGGAACAGAAATATTCAAAATAAACATTGTAAACATATTGTTGATTGTTTTTATTAATAATTATGAGGCTTAGCAAAATAAAATACAATAAATATATTGGACATTCATTATGATATTTCATCATGATATACATTATTTTAATAATAATAATTTTCATTATAGTGTTTATTTCCTTTAAATTCATATATACATGACAATTCAATTCTTACAGTTAAATTCTTGAACCAAGTGAATTTTATATGGGTGTATATGGGTGATATTTTTCATTTTTTAAATGACGCAATATGGACGTATACCAACATCATTATCGGCGCCCCACGTTGGGCGCCAAAAATGATTTTTTTTAAGTTATAAATTTTTTATTTAAAATTTTAATAAATGTAATTGAAAGTTTATACATTTTTTTGATAATTTTATTTGTTAGGCGCCAGACAATTATTGAGAGCTATCAATTAAAACCTAATGACTTTAATGTACAAATCATTACAAATGCTCAGCATGAGTTTATAGTAATAATCTCTCTCTAGGAGTCGGTTCTGCTTTATTTTCTCAGTTAATTAATTAAAATTGAGTAAAATTCGACAACTTATAAAAAATAAATTTTAATATATAAACATTTTAATGGTATTGACAGAAAATGACAAAATATAAATGAACAATCAAAACAACTAAAATTCTCGAGATTTTTATATTTATACTTTGCGAATATTTGTAGCAGACGAGCAATGGGAACAACTTGCAGCGGACAGAACAGAACCGAATAGCGAGGGGTTGTGGCCAGCTATCAAGGAAATGTTGCTGCAAGAAGGCCGAATCCAAGACCTAACCAGGCCTATGTTTGTCCTGACTGCGGTCGACATGTGCTCTCCCGAATTGGCCTCTATAGCCATAGTCGTGTGCACCGTAGATGAATGGGAATTACAATAGACTACACCTTTTACTTGTTTCTTATTGTACACAATCTATCGACTGTAACATTTTTATACTCGGACTCGAGTAACGGCTAATAATAATAATAATAATAATAATAATAATAATCTGCGTGACTATGTATCCCACCTTCGTAGTAGGGGCTACGTGAGGGCTGCTCCTGGGCCGGTGAATGAGGTGGCCGAAGAGCCGCCACATTCACCGGTTGAGGACATGGCTCTCCTCGTTCCGCCAATACCAGAGGGCCTCAGTACCAGAAGGGGGTTACACCGTCTAAAAACCCCCGGGCCACAAGACCTGGCCAGAGTGGACGCTGAACTTCGTACAGCGCTACCAGAAGAGGCTGACATCTGGCACATAAATTGTGCCGTGTATGCCGCTGCTCAACGCTCGTCTCAGGTGGAGAGGCGAATTACCTCTTCCCCACAGGAGAGAGCGCAGCGGCGCATACAAAAGATGGAAGCCAAGATCCAGTCGGCGAGGCAACACGCATCCCGTATCCAATGTGTGATGGACTATATGGCGGCCAACAGGCCGTTCACGCCTAAAGTGCGTCGATTAGCCGCCAACTTAAGACGCGTCCATCACACACTCAATGAGGCAGTGCTGCGAACCACCAAACAGCACTGTCTCGACAGGATACGGATGCTAGTGACTTGCAAAAAGTCATTAGTGAGGCGGGCGAGGGGGCTTGCGGAAAATAAACTGTTCCGCGAGAAGCCCTCGCGCCTTTTCCAACCGCCTCCGCGTGTTGTAGACAATCCGCCGACTGCAGATCAGGTGGAGAACTTCTGGAAAACGCTGTACGAGGAGAGGCTTCCACTCAACCGAGATTCTCCTGCCCTTGCACACTTTGAAGCCTTTTGTCAATGGCTTCAGCAACCACAGGAAGTGTGCGAACCAATAACCCCAGAAGAGGTTCGTAGGGCTCTTGATGGCTCTAAGAACTTTGCTGCTCCAGGTCCCGATGGGATAAATAACTTTTGGTGGAAAAAGTTATCGAGCACCCACCACCATTTGGCCAGAATATTTAATTCCTGGTTAAATGGGGAGCAGCAAATCCCTTCTTGGGTTGTTGAGGGGCGGACAGTGCTGATCCCCAAGAACGGAGATTTGTCCAACCCAAAGAATTACAGACCGATAACCTGTCTAAACGCATGTTACAAAGTGTTTACACGCATTTTGTACATGCGGGTGCTCCACGCAGTTGAACCGGTTTACGAACGGATATATGAGCAACGAGGGTCGAAGAGAGGTGTCGCTGGCTGCAAGGAGATCCTGTTGATTGACAGATGTGTCACGCAGGACTCCATGCAGTATAAGCGGAACCTCTCTATGGCCTGGATCGCCTACCGCAAGGCATTCGACATGACATCGCATGAGCTCATTGTTCACTTGCTCCGATGTCTTGTGGTACCCGGTCCCGTAGTGAGATGTATTGAAGAACTGATGCCGCTCTGGAGGACTCGCTTTACCATAACATCGGGTAACGATAGAGTCCAAACAGAGTCGGTAACATTCAGAAGAGGAGTATTTCAGGGAGATTCCCTCAGCCCCCTTCTGTTTTGCATCTCACTACTGCCATTATCCGTCTCGCTCCGGAAAACCCGTGGCTACAACTGCGGTACCCCCGGCGACAGGAGGCATAAGGTCACCCATCTATTTTATATGGATGACCTTAAACTTTATGCCTCTGGAGAGAGGGATCTCCAACAGTCCCTTAGGGTGGTACAGAAGTATACGCAGGCTGTCGGTATGCAGTTCGGGTTGGACAAATGCGCACTGATCCATCTCAAGAGAGGACGATGCGGTGACTATGGAGAGGACGCGCAGCTCGTGGACGGAAGCATCTTACACCATCTAGATGCCGGAGAGTCGTACACTTACTTGGGTGTCGAGCAACGCTCCACCCAAGAAGTGAGTGTAGTGAAAAACGCTCTCCGCGGCAAGTATCAGCACCTACTCCGACAGATCTGGTCTTCAGAACTGTCGGGGAAGAACAAGGTGTCTGCTACAAATATGCTTGCCGTTCCGATCCTTCTCTACTCTTTCGGAGTAGTGAAGTGGACTAGAGAAGAGCTGCGTCAACTCGATGTAGTAACCCGCAAGAAGATGCATCTCAATAGGAGCTTGCATCCTAAATCGTCCGTTCCACGGTTATATCTCCCACGACATCGGGGAGGCCGTGGACTCTTGAGCTTGGAGAGTCTCCATAGCAGGATGGTTCTGGAGGGAGCATGTAAGGTCATCAGGAGTTCGGATCCCCTCCTCTGCATGGTCCGAGACCATGAAAATGCAGAGGTAGGAGCTTTTCTCTTTAAGGCAGCACGGAGAGCAGCCGATGAACTTGGTCTCATCTTCGACGTCGAGCGGGTAAACCCCGACTCTGTCACCGAGTTGGAACCCGTTCGACTAAAAGCCCACATTAGAGCTGCAGAACACAACATCCTTCTGCAGCTCCATAAGGATAAGCCATTGCACGGGATCTTCTATAAAAATATAGAAGACCTCGGCTTATCCGAAAGGCTGACCTTCGCCTTCTTAAGGTCAGCTGGGCTGAAGTCTGAGACCGAGGGATTCATAATGGCTTGCCAGGATGGTGTATTTAACACTCTCGTCTATCGACGTCGTGTCATGGGTATGGAGGTCCCTGATGTCAGCTGCAGGGCCTGCCGCAGGGCGCCGGAGACTGTAATGCACTTACTGTCGGCTTGCCCGACATACGCAGTCTCGGCCTATATTCATAGACACAACGCAGCATTACAAGTGCTTTACTATCATCTAAGGCACTCGTATGGGATAGACGAAACACCAGTGCTGCCTTACGTTCCGGGGGATATTGAGTCCGTTGTGGGGAATGAGAAGTGCCTAATTTATTGGAACTACTCGTTTCCCACCGTCAGGCAAATACAAGCCAACAAGCCTGACATAGTACTCCTCGACCACCAACTCAAGACTATGTATGTCGTGGAATTCTCAGCTCCCGCTGAGAGCAACATTGTCTTGAAAGAGGAGGAAAAACGGACAAAATATCGAGATTTGCTCTTCGAACTCCGCAGGCTTTATCCAGGCCATTCTGTTAAAATAGTGGTACTGATTATAGGAGCCCTCGGTGGAATGAGACAGACGCTGCTTTCAGAACTAAAGATCATACCGGCATGCCGAGATTCGGCAGAGATCTTAGCCGGCAGAATGCAGAAAGCTGTCATCCTCGGTTCATTACGTCTACTCAGGGCACACGATTCGCGGACCCGGTAGTCACTCACCCCACGGGCGTGGGGAGTGGCTATTGGTATTACCAGCTTCCCTCTGTGAGGGTCGGAGCCACAGAGTAGGGTGACTGGTTTTTTGTAAAAAAAAAAAAAAAAAAAAATAATAATAATATTTTAAAAAATTGTTAAAAAACAAACACTAACCTCTCTATATCTTCATAGCGACACAATATTGAAAACTGTACTCTGGATTGAATTAATGTAACATTGGTTCTACCTCTCGTTTTAAAAAACTAAATGTCTCTTCAAAATCTTCTTTAATTTTGGACATGATATGTTCAATGGAAAAGAATGTGTTCAAAAATTTGTACCAACATTAATCTTCCAATACACTCTTTAATATGTTTAACAAAGCTGTATTTTTCTCAGAATCTCTAAGTCTTATTCCAATTTTTTTTTACTCATCCATCAAATCAAAATTATTACTTCCCTCAATTGACATCTTTCACCTCTTAATATTTTGATTTTCTAAATGTAATTTTGAGATTCTAAATTTAACACAAATTACCTTAAAACTAAAATACATATTCAATACCATTTGAACTCATTTTATCCAATAATTCTTTTACTATTAATAAAAATTTAAATAATTAAACCAGTTATATATACCTTTATTTTAACTATCGAATCTTAATGAAACTAATTTGTATAAACTACGCTATGAATTCGCACATGTCCTGAACATTTATAATGATTTTGATAATAATTTTATATTATTGAATCAGATTGATGTTTCTTACTAGCTGTCTTGTGTAAATTAAATATGAGTTTTATCCTTTGGGAATGACATAACATTATTAATAGAATAGTTTAAGATACATTGGATTGTATACATTCCAAAGACATTTAAAAATTTTCAAATTTAATTTTCTTGATGAAGAATATAGAAAATTCAAAAAATCTTATATTGCTGGATAGAGAATTAAGAACCCTTTCAAATGAGCTATCACACGCATTCCAATAAAAATTTTAAATTGGTAGCTATCACACCAAAGGGGTTAAAGGGGGAGGTACAAAATCATGCTCAAAAAAATGGTATTTTAGAGTAAAAAATTGTGTGCTTAAACATATAAGTTAATATAAATATATAGAAATATATAAGTATATAAAAGCATATATATATAGAATATAAGTATATAAGAATTTAAGCATTTAAGTATAAATATCTAAGCTGATTTCATAAACTATAAATTGCCAAAAAATGAAAAAGAAAGAAAAAAATATTTTAAAACCATGTGGTACATATAGTATTTTAACTATTTATTAAATTTAAAAGAATTGACCTTGAATTTAAATTTATTTAAAAAAAATAATTGAAACTACATCAAAGACAAAAATTGAAAATTAATTAAATTTTAAATGAGTAATAAATGAAATTTACCTGGATGTTATTGTTAACGCGGATATAAAAATGTAATATCAATTACTGAAGTCCACAGTTAACATTCTACAATTTCCTTTACTCACAACTAAAATAGTGGCATATGATCGATAAAAGGAATCTAGAATAAAAGTTTTTATTACTTCCATACCACAGCTGATTTGCCTTTGCCTCAGTTTGTAATTTCTATTTTGTACATAACCAACAATATGAACAGCTGTAAATAAATAGTAAAACGTATTGTGATAACTCAGTAAATATATTACATCTTATAGGTTATACTATATACAGTAACGAGAAAAGGTTTTTTAGACAATGTTTCCTGGAATAATGCTGTATAGAACGGAAATACATAATAGTGTAAAAAAACATGACTGAGTTCCTAAGATATAAAACTAAGTACATAAAATAATGCGAAATGATTTAACAGTACAAGTAAACTTCTGCTGGTTGAAAATGTTACACAGATCGTGCTAAATATAAACAAAATACTAGTTTTTATATTAAACTGTTAAATGGACATAGGCCATGTAACAAGACTATTGTACGTATCTACTTGTAACGACTTGTTTCTCAGGTTGCTAATTACAATGGTGATACTGCCGATGTCACATTTTATAGAGGGCGCTAGTTACAGGACTTCTATGCGACACTTTAAGCCATAACTTTTTTGAGGTTAGGTTTTGGATATGCTCTTCTATCATAATCGAAACGCAATTTAATTTCCTAAATAAAATGTGTATTTGTTTAAACGCCATAAAATGCACCCTTTCAGAGAAATACGCGATTTACAACTTTAACACACACCAGTTGGAAGAGATTCAATTGTACATAAAAACGGTTTTTCATGTAGTTTTGCATTTGTTACATAAATTTTGGACTATGTCCTTCGTTAATTTATTTAAGTTTGTTATTTGAGACTGCCCCGCTACCAATATGCAAATTTAGAAATGTGTGACATAGTGATAGATTAGAATTTTACTCATAAATTGTTAATTACGTAGATATAATGAATTTATCCGTTTCTTATCGACTTCACTGTATATTCAATTTGGCTGAATTTTTCCTATTATGTGAGGAGTATTTTCCTTTAGCAACGCCTGCACTAGAAAATGCAATTTATTTCAGTAAATAAAAGGACTACGGCTCCTCTTATTTATAAATTAATTTGCAGGAATTGGTTTATCATGCGACATCGATTGATCGTAGGTTGACGATTTAACTGCAATGAAAATTATTGAAACGAGTTGAATAAAACGAAAATAAATTCATGCAAATTTTATGTATTGCATTGACAGATTAAGTGGAAATTTCAGGCCAGTAAAATTTCATTTTCGGTAGTTTTATGACGTTTTTATTGGTTCAAATCAAACCGTGATGAAAATACACTATATTATTTTTTATATTTGGAGAGTTTTGGCCTTCCTGAAAATGTTATATAGTAACTGTGTATCATTAACGTTAAAATGTAAGGTAAGAAATTTCACTTCTATTATAATAGCTTTTTTATTTCCTTTTATTTATAGAACATCATTCCATCACATATAATTTTATAAACGAAAAGCTTTAGGGCAGTAAATCGGTTTAGCGCTCTTGGGCGGCAAAGTGCTAGGTTGTGCTTGCTATTTACGGCGATGAAACACAAGTTATAGCCTGATTGTACATAGGACAATAAATTGTAATTACTTAGGACTAACTAAGACAAACAAAACTTTTTATAAAGAATGATTTTTTTCCCGAAAAATCAAAAATAAGGAAGTTTACGGTACCCTATTCGGGGACATACTGTATATATAGCTAATTAGCAAATTTTATTTTAAGAATTTTAAAATTAGTACCTATAATTAAACAATTCTCTGTAATATAAGAAGTACATAGTTGCACCATAATATGCCTAAAATATTAATGTTAATGTACATTAATTATACAGCACTAAATAAACCTTACCTTTGCGTAAATTTACTGGCACTGAAGTATCTTCCTGTGTCACAATATACCCTAAATTGCATTTAGAACAAGGAAACACCTTTTAGCTAATAGCGACCTTATATGAGAAGAAATATAGAGCTAACAAAATAGATATAACAAAAAATATTGAAAATATATATGTGTAGGAGAAATAAGTGGAAAAAACTATGATAAAAATATGTAGATTGTAAATATTTATCTTAAAATATGTTTTGACATATTATAAGCACATACCAATCGTTGAAAAATAATTATAGCTTGTAAAAATTATTATATATCTTTTACTTTGTTAAAGCCGCTATATTTTGGAAAATATAACGCGACCAGGGCTTGTAATCTTAGTTAGAAAAATGCAGTGGACTTAAACTAAAATTACAATATGTAAGTACTTAGGTAGCCCCTCAAATAACGAGGAGAGGTTAATTATAGACAGCATACCTCAGATATATGCCATGAAAATTTTAATACACATATTTTAAGTACATTTACACCCGCGGCCTAATAAATTCATGACAAGAAGTAGCTAAATATAAACCATAAAAGCCTTTTACAAGTACAATAGTGCTTTTAGGAACCTAGCACCATATCGAATAAATTGCTTAGAATTCCATTTAAAAATTAATCGATACGATACTCTTTGCTATACCAGATAGTAATTAAAATTAAACTTTCCGTCTAAAAGCAGCTGTAAAAGTGGAAAATCTTTTTCCTATTATGCTAAACAATTATTTATGTGGAATGCTTAAAAGTAACAGAGATGATGAGTCATTTTTTCCTTGTGGGGTACCAATGTTATTAGAATAATTATTATAGTACGCACTTGGTTTACTGTTTCATGAGTTTTGTTCAGTTTTATAGGACATATGTTTCGGTTTTGCGACTATTATCAGAGAGTCTTAAAAGTTCAGTTATTATGTGTATTATAATTATTCTACTGAATATGTCTCAACAAGAATCTACCGCAGATTCGATCCAATTAACAATATTCTTATAATAATGCTCTTAAAAAAAAATTTGTGGACTCAAATACCAATACTATTGTAACTGCTGTGTACAGACCTATCTGTACAAACTGTTAGATTGCTTACATACTCACAAAAACTACTTTCAAGAACACCAAAACATATTAGATATTTATAATATTTTTAATGAGGATGTATTGACATATTACAATACAATGAATATAATACAAAATATATTAAGATCCTAAACAAATATCGTGCATAAATCCTGCCTATCTGTAGATATTACTTTCAGTAAATTATAGAATAAGATGTGACTTTTTCCTCATATCTACTTATTACCAAAGAGATAATTTTTCTGGTTTATCAGTATACTATATTTAAATTCTTTTTCCTAGCTCTGCCATTTTTGCTTTTTTGAAATTTTTAAATTCGAGTTATTTCTTAGTTTTCAAATTAAAACTGATGTTACAAATATAATTTATTTTTAATAAAATCATTAGTTATTTTTTTGGGATGAACCGAGGACTTTACTGTTAGATTAAGGGCACACTTTCGTTTCTCCACTATAAGCTACCTAAGTCCTACTTTTTGGGGGATATTTTTGTAGTTCCCTAACAAGCTCACAGCTGTTTGTTTCATCCCACAGCTTCTTGAATGCATTGTGGGTGATCTCTTTAATTATTTGTGTTGCCGCCATGACAGACTGGTAACAGACTGGCAGAGCCTGGTCCAAAGATACTTAGGCCTGCTGCCATCTTGGCCAGCCTGTCGGTTACCTTGTTGCCACTACACTGTGCATGTTCTTTCACCCAGCATACTAGTATATTATTCATGCTGGAAGCACCCACAAGTGCGTGGTGACATTCCTGTACTGCTCCTGTGGTAGTTTTGCAAATTCCAGGGCTAGTAATGATTGTCTACAATCTGTGTAGATCCTGATTGTTTTGCCCGTAGTTTGTCTACGAACAATCTCTTTGGCAGCAATGGTTATGCCCGCCAGTTCCGTCTGTACTATGCTGGCTCGCCCATCCATAGCCTATTTATATTGAATTTGCAGGCTACTGGATTATATTCCACATCCTGCCCCATTATTCTTTTCGATCCGCCTGTAAAGATGTTGATCACATCTTGCAGCCTCGTTCTCACTATTTATCTGTATTATGTGAAGATTCCGTATTAATTTGGTATCGAAGGTTACTCCAAGGCATTTCACTTCTGATGCGAATCTTAGTGTTGTATCCAGAAATGCACGTGCCTTCAGTCCACCTAATTTCCTTTTCTTTGTGAAGAGAATCATCTCCGTCTTCTTGGGATTGACAGAGAGGGAGCGTCTAGGCACTATTTTTCGATTATTATTTCACAGAGGACTCCTTCTTGTTTTCCGCTAAGCATTATTGTCAAATCATCTGCTCTGGCAATTGTGTGGAATCCTTCTGAACTGAGGCGGCATTAGAGGCTATCAAGAACGAGGTTCCATAGCAGTAGTGGTATTACGCCTCTCTGCGGACGGCCTTTCGCAACCATTTGTCGTACAGAAGCATCTCCCGCACTGATTTGTACAGCTCTCCTCGAGATCATATTGGATATCCAGCTACCCCATGATTGTATGGATATTTTTTCAACTAGTGTAACGAAGCATTTTTCGTTACGGAAATCTGCATAAGATTTATGTTTAACTGAACTCTGTATAATATTTTCTGTTCAACTAAAAACCCTATTCTACCGCCTTAAGCACACGATAGTATATTAGCAAGCAATATTTACTATTTGAACGCCGGGATATATTTGTAAACAGAATTATTGTTTATTATTTGAAGTAATTAATTTAATAATCAGTTATCTGTAGCCGATTAAATCCGTTTCTTTTTCGTAATTGGTTAGAATAGTTATTTGAAACCGATTCTATACATTACAAATGTCAGAATACTTTATTTACACTAACCAACGCACTTAATAATAATTTACCAGTAGTTTAATAAGTTAATACAGCCATCCACGCTGTCTTGTATTCAATACATTTTGCCATGCGCTATTCTATAGCACGTGGGGTTCCTCGCGATACCCTGAGTGGGAATCTGGCTATAAAACTGACCGTAAAGACCTGTAAAATGAGAATTTGTTCCAATTCTCGAAGCTACCAGACGTCTACCATCCACCAGGGTCCACAGCTGCGATTGTAAAGGGTAAGAAAACTTAGATATATATTCGGCTAGTGCATTGATTATTCCGTATTTACTGATTGAAATTTTTATCCTGTCTGAATATTTTTGGTATTTATTTCATATTTACTGATTGATAATTTTATACTTAGTTACCGAAATTTTACTGCCTTTATTCTGATTGAAATTTTTACACTGTTTGAATATTCTTGGTATTTATTTCATATTTACTGATTGATAATTTTATACTTATTTACCGAAATTTTACTGCCTATATTTTGATTGAAATTTTTATACTGTTTGAATATTCTTGATATTTATTTTATTACTTCATCCTTACTGACTGAAATTTCTATACTTAGGTTGTAAATTTCACTGTTTATTTTCCGATACCAAACACTAGCCAAATTTGCGGTCTGTTTTATAACCAGTTGTAATATTGTAAATAATTCTGTTTGCTTCGCATTTTCTGGCATCCGTACACTGTCTGCTTAATAAGCGTTTTTTTTTATAAACGCGCTAAATTCACCGCTTATACGCTTTTGCTAATATTGCTTTATTGCTTGCTACTCTCCCTCTACTGCCTAAACCTATGTATATAAATTTATATTAATTTTGATTTTCTGTTTTATTTAGGACTGTTAACCATAGGATTACTGCAATATACTTAAATATTATCAAATTTCTGCGTTTTATTGTTGTGTTTGTGAAAGTCTAAGTTCCCTTATTGACTCACTGGAATTGACTATGTCTTCACTGAGCTGCTCAGTCTCGCTTATCGAGACTTTTGGGTAGTGTTGTGCAACCACTTAAAACTTGAACTGGCGCCCGAGTAACAAGTAAGTAAGCTCGAGTGTCAACGTTATAGCCTTAGTTCTCGCACTGTACGAGAAAAAGAGCGTCACACTAGGGCCGCTGTTAATTTTTAGAAAGGCGGTTCTGTCAAACGCACATTCTATATCTATGAGGATGGACTCTTTATTGTCCAAGAATCTCTCAATCCGACTCGCGACTGCATAGAGGGTGTATGCGTGCTGGTTAGGATGTAAAGGATTGTCGTTCACTACAATATCTCTTATGTATCGTTCACATAGTTTCTCCATCGTCTTGAGCAGGAACGAGGTTAAGGATATGACTAAATTAAAACTTAACACCTATTAAGGTCTATACGCTTTGGGGATGGTATAGTCCATCCGCCTTGCCTTTGGGATGAACACAAGCAAAAAAACCATTAAAAGAAGTGATTTCTAAAACTAAAATTAATTGTTAAGTTTTAATATAGTCATATAATTGTGATATGGGCGTGATATGGGCGTGGAATCTCAATACTGCTTCGAAATGAATATTCGAAGTAGTGTTTAGGCTCCAGAAACAATTATTTTTTCTCTGTGTTATAACATTAGTTGAAGTCCTGACTAAGGGTTACAGAAAGTCTTCTATTAAACCGCAAAACCACACTTAACATCAGGTCACTTCTACCAAAAGTTATTTTATATCGAATATCTAACGTGTTGCGAAGCGTAGTAGCAACTAAGATTAATTAATAAAACTTTCCACTTGTATTACTCAAAAGAAAAATAATGTAAATATCGCTCATTCATCTGTGGCTCTAATCCTACTGAAATTACCAGCAAAGTTAATTGTTATAATGAATAAGCTGTCTAAATTACTGTGTAATTAATGCGGTGTTTACGAGTGCACATAATTTTCCGAAGGAATTGAATTAAAATGCGATTTCCCGTCAGCTATATATTCAACTTTAAAATATGCGGAGCGGAGAATAAAAACCTTCCAGAAACTTACTTACCGATCTAAATGTACGTTTTGCTATTTTGTTAGCAAACTTGACCAAACTTCCCGGATTGCTTAAATTCTTAAGTGCAAAAAGTAAAAAAATCTTATTTTTCATCTACGTGCCTTAACTGAACCGGAACTAATTTCAAAGTTTCTGCTTTTACAGCAATCATTAAAGTAACTGTGGGATGAAAATTCACGTGAAAATTTACATTTTATGTTATGCTTGTCATTTTAAAGTGTTACAAAGCCCTACGAACACAATAGAGGATAGCTGTAAGTAATGATGGCCGTTAAAATTTTAACGTCATTAGAGATATTTTTAACATTATCCTCCTTATTTCTTACGGTATATTTCAGTCTCGAGTTAGAAACGGTTATTAATTTTGCATCGCATTCATTATGTAAGCTTACACGACTCGGCCAATACTGTAATACGTAATTAAATGAAATGTTGATAAAATTATAATAATAGACGACTGTACAGGACCAAGTGCCATTGTTTAATGGAATACTATCAATATCAGTACATACACAATGTATATTTTATACTTTTTACTCCGAAATAATCTCTGTGATGTGTTCTCTTTACGCCCCTTGTGTTTCTTTACCGTTTATTAGTAGTATGCACTACTTTGGCACGTCTAACATATTTATATTTTAACACGCATTAAATTTGTTTTAATACCCGAAATACTAGATGAAAATATATTACTTTACTACTTTGAAATATTGAGCTTCATGAAAGAAATTCACTTGAGCAGGCAAAAAGTCTTTTCAACTGCAAGGGCGGCCGAAGCTGTCTGTAACTTTCAAATCATTTATTGAAATACGAACAAAAAATAAAGGTTTGCGACCAGCCGTCTAGAATAATGTACGGGGATATTAACTTTGCGTAGCTGTCAAGAACTATTGGTTTAATATAAGTGCAAAAGGCCTAAAAAATGGCATTCGATAAAATATTGGATCTTACAGTCGAATGAATAAGAACACATAGCTCAGTTATTTTAAAAGTAGTTTATCATGTAGTAGTTAGGTATATATCATATCCAAGATACAAACCTATTCAAGAGATAATTAAACTAATTAATTATATACCCTCCATTTTAATCTCAAATAGAAAATTTTTTGAACAAGTTGTAAAATCTTGGTTAATTTTTTTTTTTTTTTTAATATAAAATACTTTCAAATAAACGCATTGGATTTAGGAATTCCAGGTCTACCGAAGATGTTGTAGTCTTAATACAACAGGTGTATAAAGTTAATATGAAGTTAATGTATCTTTGTAGACCTCGCAAAACAGTTGTTGCTTGAATCAATTTTCATAATAAAAACGATATCAGACGCAAGTCATTATGGACCTTACGATGGTACCTTCTGGTACGCCACAGTTACAGTTCTTATATCGGTTAAGATAGTTGCTATAATACATGTATATTATTTCCTGTTACTTAAGTAACTTTTCATTAATACGTATGGCGTACTTCTAAAACTGATATTTTTTAATATTTTCGGGAGCCGGATATGGTTAATTGTATCGAAGACTTTATGAGATCAACAAATACACATCTTTATTGACAAAGATGTATATTGATAGCTTTATTTTTGAAACCACAAAGACAATCGCATTCTCTGCGGACTTATCCTCACTAAAAGCAAACCAAACAAACCTAACCTATCGTGGTCGTATATGCGCACCTAGCAAACCTAACCTATCGTATTAACAGGTCACAAACAGTTCTAAACAGATTTTAAACGGGTCTCAAACAACTCTAAACAGATCTTAAACAGGCGCCAAACAACTATTAACAGGTTTCAAACAGGTCTAAACATGTCTCAGATAGGTTTTAAACAGGTCATGATACCCCCATGAACTACCCATGATACCTTCATGAACCGCCCATGACGTGGTCACTTCTGATGAACACGTGTCATCCGATTCATGACGTCATTAAGAAACCTCATTATTCCTCTACTGAGTAATCCCATAGCGGCTTTTTTATCTACTAACATGAGTCTAATAACTCTTTTTTGAAGACTGAAAACTCTATAGATGGCGCTGATCGTTCCCATACGTTAATGCTATAGGTTATAAGTGAATAAATGAGTACATAATATACATTTAAAAATTAATCTTTATTAACCACATTTTTTAGCGAATTAAGGGTATATACACTCATATTAAGCCTGCTACATGTTTAGTCAATTTGGCTATAAAAGTTAAATTGTGATTTAGACTTCCTCCCAGAAATTTCACTTGTTCGCTAGCAGTAAGTGAAAAATTATTAGAATTAAAGTTAAAATTCGGTCTATTCTTTTATCTGTAATGCCATTGATTAAATCCTTGTAAGACAGTAGATACTTTACGACTTAATATTAAAGGATGAGGATTAGAAAATTCATCCTAAATAAATATGACTTGGCAGTGGGCAGGTCGTTCACATATACTAGAAATATCACCGGCCCCAATACACTACCCTGTGGAGGTCCAATGCAAATGTCTTTCCTACCGGATGTAGTAGTAGTAACGACGACTTTTCTATATGATAGATAAGAAAAAGCCAACTATTTAATGGACCATGTATTCCTAAGCTATGTAGTTTTTCGGCAACAAAATTTTTATCTGTCGTATCGAAGGCTTTACCCAAGCAACACATGATGGTTTAATAAACGTTTGTTATTATAAAATTATGGTTTAAATTTCGTTATCGTATATTTAATCAACGTCTATGAAAAGCGTTTATTTCATAAACGATTTTTCTACGTATATTATAAATGTATTTCTACGAAACGCAGAATATTTGAGAAATAATTAATTGAGAGTTGAGACTACACTTCCGTCAAATGTTTAAATTGCAAATTGGTGAAATTGACACTACTTGCATTTTTTCAACTATATTATAGTTTTTAATATGCAATTTTTAAATGTATACGATAAATAATATGTATTTGCGCTACATTTTTTATAGGCATGTCATAAACAATTGCAACTAAAAGTTCGAAGATTATAACAATATCTGGAAATATGAGTAAAATATTTACATTAATCAAAATTTGTTATAGATGGATGATGAATGAAAATATTTATTCAGTAATATTGCAGTTTATAATATACGGTTTTTAAACGTCTATCAATCTGCATTGATTGCACAGTCGCCAGCAACCGGGTTAGTATTGTTGTCTTTGTTGCAGAATACATAAGCACTTCACATAAATATATGCATCTCTCTTATTGTTTCAATAGTTAGATGGTGAGCAACCGCGGATCGTCGTGTTAATTACTGTTTCGTGTGGTGGTTGAGTAGTGTGGCCTTGTGATCGAAACAAAGAATATTTACTTGTTTGTTTTTGCGTATATATTATTTGATTAAAATTCAACAAGCGTTATGTTGATGAGCCGCCCTTATCCTTAAGTTATTACGTTGTAGTGGGTTAAAGTTACAAGAACGAACCAACTTGTGATTGGTAAGAATTATTGTTTATCTGGCCGATTTCATAGTAACTGCATTTTTTTCACAGAAGGTGTAAAACTCTGCATTGGCTAGCGTTGAAGGCGTGGGTGAGACAAGTGAAATTAAAATTAGATGGGCGATTCAAGATTGGTTGAAGCTTGCCAAAAGCCGCTATAGTTACAATAATTATAATAAATAGACTCTACTTTCGGATTTTAGTAAAGAGTAATGAACAATGTTGTGTTTTGTTATCGTTATCAAACATCTTAGGGCCCCAAGAGTGAAATAGTAAATGATAAAATAGTTTTACGTATTTAGCCAATCCCGCAGAATAATATAGAAAAGTTAGTACTAAATAATAAATATTTTTAAAAAATTACTATCTGCATACATATATACAATTGAATTATTTTTCCTTGATATCAGTAGTTATATACAGGTAAGAGGTTTAAAATATGTACTTTAAAAAAATTGGGGATCATTCTAATATAAACTTTCGAATTTAAAAACGAGTACCTTCTATCTTTTTTATAGTGTTGTAGACCGATCAATTCTAAATAATTTTGCAAAGGAAAATGTATCGCAAGTCAAAAAAAACTTTAATTCTAATTTCCCTGTTATAATTAAAGAGAAATAAATAAATTTTAGAAAATAAGGCACTTAGAAATTAATTTGTTTCTATGTCATCTTATTATTGTTAAGCTATATATTACTATGTTATATATTAACAATTTTATCATAAGTAGCAAACGATTTCTGATTTAAGACATGATTTGACTTGCAAAGTTATTTGAAATCGATTAGTCCATAATACTGTGTAACAGAATTTCCCATTTAAATTTTGAAAGTTAAGGTAATTTTGGCAAAAATAAAATGATGGAAACTATTTAATCATTTATTAAATAAGCTCTTAGTTTATAAAACAATATAAAAAAAAATCTAAAGAACTTATAGCGTATATTCATTAACAAAGATATAAGGGTGGATTCCCTTTAAAAAATCTGTCGATATTGATAAGCTGAAGCAACACTATAAAAAATGACTTTCTCAAAAAATTTTAAATAAAAAAGTTTGTAAGTATTAGATATTCCATACAGGGACACCCTATGTATGTATGAATTACAGTGGATAATAAAGGTTTATTATACGTATACCAGCAACTTGTGAAAAGGTTTTTCATAACCGTGAGAGAAACCTTTACATATGGAATGCGTTTATTTGAGGTTCCACATAAAAGTATATATCTCGTATATGATGTGACAACAATATAACGTTTTCTTAAGACGTATATAATTAAAATATGATGTACCATATATATATATATATATATATATATATATGTTTTTTAAAAGTCTATATTTAATATATGAGAAGACAAATATATACGTTTGTAGCGCGGACATTCGAATGTTGAATATAGGTTGCGATAAACATTATATACACCAGTCGTATAAACGAATTCAAAACGTTTATTAAACCATTCGGTGTTGCTTGGGTAGAAAGACCAAAAAATATATCACAAACTCGTTTACCTGAATCCATTTTGTCATGCACAAATTGGCTGAGATCTATTGTACTCGCTTATGTCGATTATCTAGATCTAAATCCATACAAAACTACAAAATTTTGCAAAATCGACATACATAAGTAAATACATGAGATTCTATTCCAGAACTATCTTAGCTTATCTACTCACCGTATTGGTTTAATAAAAAATAAAATATTCACGTTATTATTATAAAAATATACTGTATCGTCATTTACACTATTAAGGATTTATAAAATATGCATTTGTTTTGTTCTCGTCATACAATTAATTCTTCCTCTTAATTCAGGCTTCATTGTTCTTCTACTACAAATTACATTCAAGGTTATTATATCTGTTCAAAATAATGTTATGTTTATTTGTTTGCTTTTATGATTAAACATATCGTATTTCCACACAGCTGTTAACTTATCGTAAATTTGTTTTAGCATGAATATTCGACTTATATCCAGTATTATACATAACGTTCTATCAATCGCAAAAATAATAATAGGACATTTAATTTTTAACTCTTATAACAGCATTAACTCTTCCAGTAAATCTATTTGTTGGATAATCGCCATAAAACCGATTGCAGAAAATATTTGCAAATAAATCATATTAATGTTCTCCCAAGATATACAAAGTAAATATTTTTGATAAATATTTCTGCGCTTTATTACCCTTTATAGTGTGCTAAAAGAATAAAACGGAAAGTTTCCGTAGGAAAAATAAAGGAAAATTGTATATACTTCGAATGGCTAGGGATCAAGGTTATGTTTTTATGACCGGCAAAGGTTTCTTTTCCAAGATATAAAAAATAATGTATACAAGTTATATTCCATTATTGAATAAGAGAAGCAATTTATATTATGGGGGATCCTTCACCGAATACTTGAAAATTGAAAACAACTTAGCACTGACCCAAAATGACACTTTTAGTACAAGGCTGCAAAGTATTTAACAAAAAATAGATTATTGTATATAAATAACATATGAAAATAGAGTAACAATAATAAATACCTTTATTTAATTAATAGAACATACTCGAGTATTTCTATTTTTAAAAGAGAGCATCATCACTGTGCACTACTCTTCCACTCAACCCTGTCTTATACCTATACCAGTGAGAATCTATTATTTGGGAAATTAAATTAAAGCGATATCGAGAAAGAAGTAATACGAAAAAGGAAAAGTGGCTGACGAAAATTGTATATAATAATAATAACGCTAATTGGATTGAATCTGCGGTAGGTTCTTGATGAAACATATTCAATAGAATAATTATAAATATTCAAAAGAATAGTTACAATACGCACTTGGTTTATTGTTTCATTAGTTTTGTTTTGCGACCATTATCAAAGAGTCTTAAAAATTCTCTTTGATAATGGTCGCAAGACCGAAACATATGTCAGAGAAATCTGAACAAAACTAATGCAACAATAAACCAAGTGCGTATTGTAACTATTCTTTTGAATATTTATAATTATTCTAATAATAAAGCGTGTTTATTCTTCCTTAATGGCATAAAAATAAAATTTAGTACATTTTATGAATTAATGGATGAAATAGGGAAGTCTCATCCAAGATGGGCGCTTTTCAAATTATCCAGAGAGATACATAAAAAATATTACAATAGGCAAAGTTTAACATAATAAAACTCAATAAGACGTATACACACATACACACATACATATATATACACATGCATAAGTGCAATTCACTTCAAAATACAAAAAATGTCCTAGTTTTAAAATACGAATAAGTACAAGAAAGAGAAGAAATGTTTGTGTACATACATACACACCATTACAATACACATAATACAAATATTTAGCTTGAGTTTACAGTGTAGATAAATAAAACTTCATCCTGTCCCTATATGCATTGCAAGATCAAAATATTTTATACCTGTCTTTGAGATAACAAATAAGTTTTAATTTTTTTCTTAAAGTTTTGTAAAGATTATGAAATGCTGGAGTCAGACTATTATATAATTTACAAAAATTGTAACTAACAGACCGTTTAAATGTTTGGGCATTACTAGAAGTTAACATCTCTGTGGGGAAAAGTTGTCTAAAGGCATTATATGCAAATTGACATAATTGATTAACATGTCTGTGTCCATCCATAGTCCTAAGATTTTGACTTCAGTTTTGACGGATAAAAATTCTCCATTAATGTGTATGTTAATGATAACCACTGCAGGTTCTCTCTTATTTTTAGGACCAAAAAAATTACAGATGGTTTAATTGCATTAATATTTAAATTATGAGCAGTTGATACATCAACCAAGGATTGTAAATCTCCATTTATTAAGGAAGATATATTATTTTGTCCAGGTTCAACCTGAGTGTCGTCCGGATAATGATGAATTTCGCAGTTATTTGCTACAGAGTAAAAGTCTGAAATATGTAAAGAAAGAAGGTCCGAGTATGGATCCCTGTGGTACCTCTTGGGTTAATAATAGAGATTGTGAATACTCTAAGTTACATGATACTCTCTGAAATCTCCCACTGAGGTAATTTTGAATCTGTGTAAGCGATTTTTTTTTAAAACTCATAGTACTGTATTAACTTATCACAAAATAAGGTTGGGTCCAAAGTATCGGATGCTTTGCTGCAATCTAATAATATGAGATAACTAGCTTTGCCTTCATCAGAAGCCCGTAGTAAGTCATCTACAATCATTGTAAGTGCAGAAGTCGTACTGTGACATTCTTTAAACCCCGATTGAACACTTGGAATTATATTATTTTCAAAAATATATTTGCTAATTTGCTTATGCATAATCTTTTCCAAAAATTTAGATAACATGGGTAATGTACTAATAAGTCTTAAGTGGGACATGTCTACTGGATTTCATGTCTTGGAAAGAAGAATAAAATATGCATTTCCATGCTTTGGGGAAAGTAGAAGAGCTAAGGCAGCTATTGATGTGAGTTAGGTGTTCGATTAGAAAAATTGAAACTAATTTAAACATTAAAAGATAATATTTTTAGTCGCAAACTCCTCTATAAAATCCTTATTTTACTATAAGAAACGTAACCAGACTGCAACCAACAGCTACTCTCCGGGCTATGTGCCCCGCCGAGCGCTGAATTACAAGTAACAAGCCTGGCGCGTTAAGTGTAATAATTGCATATTACCATCAAAACGCTAATGCTTCGATTGCAACAAACACCAGCCGAAAGACTGATCCTACTTAAAGGAGCTCTCGTGCCAGTCGTCACACACCACTTGAAGACTGCAGTTTCGAGCTGTTGGTTCTCGTCAGTGCAAGGTAGGCATGTGACGACCGACACCATTGAAAGTATTTGTCCCCTTCTGCGGGGGTACGTCGGCGTTCCACCCGAAAGTGCTTGCCGCAGGTTGTGTAATGTAAATAAATGTCGTGCTCTGGGCTATCTGGTGAGAGAGTTGTGTCGTTTGTAGATTGCAGTGGGAAGCGTGCTTAGTGGTTAATATGTTTAAGGTTGTATTATGTTAGGTTGTGTTAGTTATAGTTGTACTGGAGGGGTAAAGTGGCATCTTTTGACAAACGAATCTTTAAAATAAAATGGCTCTTTTCAGATTCCGCCTGAAGGGCAATATAAAGCAGTAAAGTGTATTTTGACACGAGGATCACTTGACCATTTAGTACATTTTGGTATCTTTGGGATAGCGACATGTAAAATGGACAGCAGGCGCCATCTAGCGGTCCAGTGTCTGTTGCAATCGAAAAATAAATAATCTGACTGGGCTTAGCATAGTTCAAATGTGCTTTTAGATGGCGGAATATTAAAACATAATACTTTAGTCGTAAACTCCTCTATACTACTTGTTGCTATACTACTTGTTGCAATCGAAGCATTAGGGTTTTAATGGTAATATGCAATTATTACACTTAACGCGCCAGGCTTATAACTTGTAATTCAGCGCTCGGCGGGGCACATAGCGTGGTGAGTAGCTGTTGGATGCAGTCTGGTTACGTTCCTTATAGTAAAATAAGGATTTTATAGAGGAGTTTGCGACTAAAAATATTGTTTAAATATTCCTCCCTCTAAAAGCACATTTGATCTATGCTAAACCCAGTCAGGCTATTTATTTTTCGATTGAAACAGACACTGGACCGCTAGATGGCTATTTTACATGTCACTATCTCAAAGATACCGAAATGTACTAAATGGTCAAGTGATCCTCGTGTCGGTCGTCACATGCCTACCTTGCACTGACGAGAGCCAATAGCTCGAAACTGCAGTCTGCAAGTGGTGTGTGACGACTGGCACGAGAGCTGTTTTAAGTAGGATCAGTCTTTCGGTTGATGTTTGTTGCAATCGAAGCATTAGCGTTTTGATGGTATTGTGCAACTATTACACTTAACGCGCCAGGCTTGTAACTTGTAATTCAGCGCTCGACGGGGCACATATCCCGGAGAGTAGCTGCTGGTTGCAGCACGTGTGAACTATTTTAAACATTTTAGAGATATTAGATCAGAGCCGACCTCATTACTTTCTAAACTGTTAAAGCATTTAATAACTTCATGTTTATCAACAGGAGTAAACCCAAAGGTAATATTTGGATTAATTTTGGTGTTATTATATTTCTCTAAGAGTTCTATTTGTATGTTACATTTAGTAAATTGCGGGATATATATAAAGTATTCATTAACTGCGTTTATATTGATTAAAGAAGGTAGTATATCAGAACTTTTTGAATTATTTATTATACTTAGTTTACGAAGTGTATTCGATGTTGTTTTAGTATTTTTTTATCCCAGAACACTGTCCATATACCCTTTTTTCATGCTTGATAGCTTTTTTTGTATAATTGCGCAAAGTCTTATACTGCTCTCAGTGAGCTACTGTTTTTGTTATTTTGTATCGGTTGTGCGCCTTGTCCCATAACTTTATCATTTCTTGAATAATATATGTGAGCCAGAAAGCTGGCGGTTTTGTCGTGCTTACAGTGTAGGGAGGAGCACTACATTCAAGAATTTGAATGGGGTTAGAATTTAAAAAAGGTGTCATATTGTTGACATCATCATGTATTTGATGCCAGTCTATAAGGTGTAAATTCTGAATGAAAAAGTTTTCATCAAAGTTATTAAAATCCCTATAAGTAACGAATTTTATGGTATTTTAAACCTTACTTTTATTTAATTTACAAGTTGTCGAACAGTGATCAGATATACCACGAACATTTATTACTCTATCTTCAGAAATGCATTCAGTATCCAAGGTTAGGATATGGATATTTTAAAATTTACAAATATCTCGGTAAACATTATGTTTGCAATTTAAGTCATATAACCATCCATAAATGACGTCCACCTCATGATAGAGATGATACCCTCAGCACATTATTATGTTATGTGTTTCACTCAATTATTTATGTTAAAAACGTACAGTAAGTTACTCCGCAAGAAATAATGAAAATAAATCGACTTAACTTCTATCTTTTCACATACTGCATATATAAATAATTTTGTACCTTAGCCAGACCGTCCACCATCTGATTTATGGAAAAGGAAAAGACATATGGTGATATTAAGCCGGTCCTGTATGAACTTTCCGCGAAAGATCAAATATATTTGGGAAAGTTGCGCGTGGAATAAAAGATATAATCAGGCTAATACCCTCTTCTTGCTTCTACCTCACGTCACATTCCCCTTCGAGAGCTTGAGCCATCCCTCATGTCTAGTGGCTAAGATTTACAGCTATTCATCTTCCAAACAAAAAGATACCAGTCCCACCTCCCCTTTCGGGTAATTTGCTTCTTCACTAGAGTTCCCGATAGAACCGCTGGTAATTCGCTTCATTTTTTGTTAACATCGCATTTTCTCTTTGTATAAGTAGAAAATAATTTCACTAGTTCCTAGACAAATTAGTCGGTTTTTGCTGTCATCAAATTCGGATATTTCAACCTAAGTGAATCAGTTACTTAAGTGAATTAGAATGCTCTATCGTTTTCCTTTATTTTTATGGAAACGGACGTTATGTATAGTTCGTTTCAATTTACGTGAAAATAGTAGTAACGGTAGGCCTTTAATGAGTATATGGCAGCAAAATAAGTATTTATCATCAGTTAGGTACTAAATAATGGGTCCGACGAGATGAAGTGTACTTTTTAAATTGAGTTGTTTTTATTAATTGCTAAATTTTGATTCTAAAATTAAAAACAAGGTTCTTGAGGAAACGCGGAAATTATATTTCTTAAATATTACATAAGTAAATTGACATTCTCCTCGCTGCTAATACCCTTAAAGCTTAGCAGGAAAGTTTTTCATCACACGCTCCAACATTTAATAATAATAATAATAATAATGATAATTTATTTATCCAACAGTATATAACCAATTACAGGACAAAGTAATAAAATAAAATTGCTTATAAGCTAATTTTCTATATGGCTTCCCCGCACCCCTGACCATCTATCATGTTTACTTTTTTGACTATATACTTCATGATGAGCAACATAATCTTTGCTTAAACCAAACTGGAAGACAATAACAAAATAAAAAGCGCTTTACCGTTTTCGTAGTCCCTTGCACCTTCTGACCACCTTTGCTTTCTGATACAGATTATAAATGCATAAAGTGGTGTGAAGATCATGTTCGCTCTTATTTAGTTTATTTTAATAGACTAAAAAATGTCTCCTATTAATGTGCATTGATGGTATAGAATAAAATATAACAAAAATCGCTTTACTGTTACCATAACAAAATGCAGATTAGAAATTTCTAAAATCGTGTAGAGCTTATTTTAAACCTGATTTATTGTGAAATACATAATGATAATAATAATAATAATAACAATTTATTTTCCTTCTTGACAATACAAAATATTGTATAGGAATAGTCATGGTTAGCTTACATTAAACTACAATAAAAAATATTCGGACACTGAATAATAAGATCTGTCTAATAGGAAAAGCTTTAACTTTTTCTTAAATACATATTCTGACTTATTACATTTTATTTCATCCGGTAAATAGTTGAATATTTTAGCTCCCACAAATCTTGGAGACTCAGAAGTAACTTTAAGTCTGGCATAAGGCACATGAAACTTATTTTTTTGTCTTGTATTGACGTCATGGTACTCGCTATTTAAAATAAAATTATTTCTATTCCTAAAAACATACATACAAATTTCAAAAATATACAGACACGGCAAGCTAAAAATTCTAAGTTCTTTAAAAATATTTTTACATGAGTGGGTGGTCGGTCCGTCAGCAATACATCGGATAATGCGTTTTTGGGCAATAAAAACATTAGATGCTAAAGTGGAATGTCCCCAGAAACAGACTCCATACCTTAAGCGTGTGTCAACTTGAGCATAATATAAATTAATTAATTGGTCTTTATTTAAAAACGCTCTGATATTTCGAAATAAATAAGTGATTGATGCGATTTTAGAAATCAAGATCTCACAATGATGCTTCCAGTTCAGGGATTCATCCAAGTACACCCCTAAAAACTTTATATTTTCCTCACTATTGGAGATAGTGGTACCATTCATGTTAATATCTAGTATGTTACATTTTTTTTGTCTGTTATGAAATCTAATCATGTGAGTTTTTTCGGCATTGAAGTGTAGAGAATTATGGAAAAACCAATTATTTCATTTAGTTAAAACATTATTACAATTATTTTCTAAAATATTGTCCGTAGGATTAGATATAATAACGGAGATGTCGTCTGCATACACTGTGAAATGTACACTTGATGGTAAAGAATCTACATCATGTATATAAATAAGAAATAACACAGGGCCCAATATGGACCCCTGTGGAACACCCATAGTAAGGCCTACACACTCTGAATCAACCCTGCGTACGGTACGGATAGCCAAAAGCATAATATTGTAGGTTATAAATTGTTAAAATCATGTACAGTTAATGTTTCATTGTTTTCATAATAATGAGGTCAAAAATCTCAAGCTGGATTCCATAGTTGGAATCCAACACGGGATTGGTTGGAGAAAAACTATATATTCCAAACGTAGGTAAATAATTGATTACTTTACTTGAATTTCTATTTTGTCTTTAGTTCTAGTAGTACTACCGTGGTAGGAGTACCTTTTTTGCTGGCTGGGATACCCATTGCATTATGCAAAAAAAGCAGCAGCACAAAACACATTCCATATGTAATACAAAAAATAGCGCTACTAATTTTTTCCACATACAAATAATTCCAAAGAGTTTCCTTTACATACAGGAATACATATAGTGTAACACATGTACAGTCTAGATACTTTCGATATCTTCCGTTCTTTTCTGTCATTATACGAACCTGAATGCCAGAAGAGGAAAGAAAATATCGAAAGTACCAGGCATTACAGCACGGGAAAAAATGAACTAGTGCAGTACTTTTGAATCGAGAGAGCGTAAGTATCGATTATCGACACCAAATATTCGATAGTGGAAAACTATATCGAGACGACAGCACTTCGCTACCGACAGGGAACACGAGCGAAATACAGTGTTTCAGTTACTAAAGCAACATTAAATTACTCTTATTTGGCGTTTTTTTCGGAACTGCAGCTCTGTTTTGTCGGCAGTGTTTCGACTTGACAGAGTTTCACAGTGTTTCTGTTGGAAATTTCGATTTTTTCAGCGAAGCCGCTACAGTTATGCCAGCTTCATACGCATAAAAAGTTGAACTTTTTGTGTTTGTGAAAAAAACGTATCTGTTCGTTGAGGAATTTTGAACCTGCTCCGAGTCGTATTTTCATCGGCCTGAAATCCGACACCTTCAGCCCTTGGAACAGGTCTACAATGATCCCTTATCAATGCACGTATTATGAGAAATATAAATACGCATATGGCCCATACTCCTAAAAGTGGGTCAATTAATAGTATATAAATAGAATTTATTGCAAATAGAAATAATGCCTTAATCTAGTCAACAAGTACAGGGAGAAAATGAGTAGCATTATTTTTTCTATTACATATCGAATGTGTTTTGTGCTGCTGCTTTTCTTGCATAATTCAATGGGTATATTAGCCAGCAAAGAGGTATCCCTACTATGGTAGTACTACTAGAAGTAAGGACAAAATAGAAATTCAAGTAAAGTAATCAATTATTTACCTATGTTTGGAAAATAAAATTTTTCTCCAACAAGTCCCATGTCCAACTGTAGAATCCAGCTTCAGATTTTACTGTTATGAGAACAATATTTAAACATTAACTGTATGTGATGTCAACAATTTATAACCTGTAATATTTTGCTTTCGGCTGTCATTATGTATTTAGAAAATGTATTTCACAATAATCCAGGTTTAAAATAGGCTCTACACGATTTTTGAAATTTCTGATCGGTAATATTTTATTCCTTACCATCAGTCAGTGCATATTAATAGGAAAAATAGAAAAATCTTAGTCTTGTAAAATGAAAAAGGGTAAAAATTAGCTCTACATGATTTCATAAATTTCTCATTTGTATTTTGTCATGGTAACAGTAGAGCGATTTTTGCTATATTTTATTCTCTACCATCAATGCACATTAATAGGAGAAATTTTAGTCTTTTAAAATAGAATAAATAAGGGTGAAAATGATCTTTACACAATTTCGTGAATTTTTAATCTGCATCAGAAAGTAAAGCTGGCGAAAAGGTGCAGGGGACCACCATAATGGCAAACGCGCTTTTTGTTATTTTTGTATGGATGGTTGGGGGTGCGGGGAAGCCACATAGAAAATTAGTAGCTTGTTGTATACATTGGCAGCGTAGGGGGGTGGTCTATTTAATCTCTTTGTCACTAGGCAATTCAAGCCAATGTTAATCAAATATATATATACGTAGTGAACCATGCCCGAGTAACAACTTCCAGCCGCCTTTGTCCAATAACGGAACGCTTAAGGCAAAGATATACCAATATAAATACCTTGCTGTTATATGTTTATTACCAAAGTTTACAAACATTTGAATTTTAGATAGGCAAGCCATGAAATAGACGTATTGTATTAAGTTTAGTATTTGAGCTCTCTGCTTTTTTTAAAATAAAGAGTCGTAGTGTAATGTTTAGGTCAACATTAATAACCATAAGGTATTTTCACTGAAAGCGGTTGCTCCATTGAACGCCTCAAGAAGAATTATCTCCATAACTCAGCATTAGTTTAAAGACCCTTTTGATTACTATTAAAACAGCACGTTCAGTATGGAATTGCACACCTAAGTAGGTACTACGCTGATACATAATACACAGTTCTGGTCGTGTCAACATTAACTGAATATGTAATAGAACTTAATACGGATTGCAAATGAGATTCTAGATAACTTTATGTACATGTACGTGACGTGATATTCCTGCTTTATATAATCTCTTCGGTCTTAATCTTACCAACGTTTACCTGCTTGGCATTTGTAGCGAAAAATGATTTGTTGTATTACGAGGGATGTACCAGGTTTAAATTAAGTGATGAATATATCACTAATATTCACAGACCTCGTATCTGACGTGCGTATTGTAGGGGTACTAAAAATACCTGACACAGTTGCCAATTTTCTAATCTGAAACTTAATAATATATATTTTTTTACAAACCTAAAATCCCTTATAAAGTCAAGTGAGCATAATATTTAAGTTATTATTTTTTATAAAAAAATTTTGAATCTGTTGCGGTTTTGTATGCAACTTTCGTTGCATAACTCTATAAATTCATAATTCTGGGATCCTTGAATACCAAATATTCTACTTCGGAAAGCTTTTAGACAACATAACCCATGATCGCCTGTGATTTCATGTCGTGTCGTCTTATCTTCAAATGAATTGTTGAGAACCTTTTCAGTTTTTGAAAATATCTAGAAACAGAAATAGCCAGCACCATCAAAACGGTCATAAATTTTTTCAAAAATGTCCTTTTGTTACCGTTTTCCTCGCACACATAACAGACCCCATAGATGTGACTAACACTTTCGGTTCTTATTTTTCAAATATAACATATACTTGCTTGAAAAATTATTATGGTATAGTTTTTCTAAAAACTGCACACTGCACACATCTCTCAATACTAAATCATTCTTTTTTGCATCTACTGATAGGGAGGAAATTTTAAAAATCATTTCTCAGTTGAAAAATATAAACAATATAGGTGTGGATGGTATTCCAACTAAATTAATTAAAACTGTTGCAAAAAATATTGTGGACCCACTAGTTCATATTATAAACTTATCTTTTGAACAAGGACAATTTCCCTCATTGTTAAAGGTTGCATCAGTAATTCCAATGTATAAAAACAAAGGCGATCCTCATAGAGCAGATAACTATAGAACTTTGCAATTCTAAACGTGCTATCAAAAGATTTATTTACAATAGATTAACAGCTTTCTTAAAGAATCAGAGCATCCTGACTGTCAATATGGTTTCTGGATGAATAGATCAACAGAATCTGCAGTTTGCCAACCCATGGAATACATTTATAAAAATACACGTCAGGGATAGTTGGCAGCTGAAATATTCTTTGATCTGTCAAAGGCATTTGATTGTATTGATCACTCTTTTCTTAAACGAAAACTTTATACTTTAGGAGTAAGGAGTTGCATTTTAACGTAGATAATTTCCTACATTGAAAACAGAAAAACATGTGTTAAAATTCAAGATAATAGTTCAAGCTATTATAGATACACAGAGGCGTATCCCAGGGGTAAGTGCTGGGTCCGCTACTGTTTATTTTGTACGTTAACAAATTGCCAAATTATCTAACATCTACATGTACTACAATGTTCGCAGATGACACAACAGCAGCGGCTTCAGCAATGACTGTTGAGGACTTAAACAAATCTATAATTAGAGTCATACATGATTTTCAAAGTTGGTGTGAGAAAAATAACCTCATTTTAATATTGATAAAACTATATGTCACAACTTTTACAACAAAAAGAAACACCCTATCAATGAAATTGTTGTCAACAATGTCAGGTTAAACGAGAGCTCAGTAACCAAGTTTCTAGGGGTCTTCTTAAATTATAATTTATCCAAGTCAGCAAACATAAACCACGTCAGCAAAACGATTAGCAGATCATACTTTGTTATTTTAAAAATAAACGACCTGCTCTCTACACATTGTCTACTAAATGTCTGATATTCTTTGGTCCATAGCCATATTTCATACAATATTTTGCTTTGGGGTAATGCACCTAAATACACAAGAATTTTTATTATGCAAAAAAGATTTTAAGACTTATATTTAACATGCGGTGCACAGAATCATATAAATCTGTTTTTGCCGACAATAAGATTATGATGCTACCATGCATATATATTTTTAAAATTCTACTATACACCAAAAAAAATATGCATCTATACGAAAAAGCAAAGTCTTATGTAAAAAACGCACAACATTTTATCGCGTTACTAAACAACGACAGTGTCCAATCTGAAGATATTCTAGTGAGCTTTGATGTAGTGTCACTATTCACTAACGTACCAATAGAGGAGTCACTCGAATTGATCAAACGAAAATATCATCCAGAGGAGCACATTCTTAGCCTAACTAAACACTATTTAAACAACACATACTTTATATACAATGATCAACGCTACAAGCAAACGGAAGGAGCACTGATGGGTTCACCGTTATCTCCAGTCATCGCTAATCTCTTCATGGAGGACCTAGAAGTTCGTGCAATACAAACGGCACCACTCAAACCAAAACTTTGGTTGAGATCTGTGGACGATAGATTCGTAATCCGGACTCATGGAAGAGAACAACTAAATAGTTTCTTAGACCACCTGAATAGCATTCACGATAAGATCAAATTCACCATGGAGGTAGAAACAGAAGGAAAGGTTCCATTTTTACACGAATTAGTGAAAAGAAACAAGACAGGATACTAGGTCACACAGTATACAGAGAAACCACTCACACGGACAGATATCTAAATGCGGCATCACATCACCATCCAGCACAATTAAATTCAGTAGTAAAGACTCTAGTGACACGTTCTCAGAGGTTGGCAGACGTCGACCATATCAACGAAGAGATATCGTCACTTCAGAAAGCACTAATGAAAAATGGATTTTCGAGGTACACAATACAGAAGTCGCAACCAGTGGCAAAAGCCACTACCTTACGTGAAAGGGGCGACAGATAAAATTGGAAAACTTCTACGTAAACATAACAGAGAAACAATATTTAAAACAGACTGAAAAATCAGTGCAGTGCTCCGTAATCCAAAATCAAAAACTACCCCAGAAAACTAAGAAGTATACGAAATCTCGTGCCAAGATTGCAATAAATCATACATAGGACAGACCAATAGACGTAGTAGTGTAAGAAAGGAAGAACATATGAATGCAGTACGAAAAGAGGAGAAAATATCGTCCCTAGTACCGCAGATAAAATCTACAGGACACAAAATAGACCTCGACAACACCAGAGAACAGTGGCTAATATCGAGTATTATAGGTCAAGGATTACCAGAGAGGCCATGGAGATCGAAAAGAGACCACAGAATCTTAATAAACGGGATGATACGCAGAGATTGCCCTGTTCTTTTAAGCCCGCTCTTGTAGGAAGATACGTAACAGAAAACACACGACGATCCACCGTGGACAAACCAATCACGAGGAGGTACGTTCAAGCACTGACAAATAGTGAAGAAACACAGCAACCTGCCCGAAATTGACCTATCACGAGGAGTCAGAGCCGAGCGCTGACCAATCAGAGAGAACCTCGGCTTTCTACGGCAACGATTGGATACGAGGATGCCCAACCACCAACGAGAAGTCACGTGGAGCGTGACGCTTCAGAGAGGCGGAATAGTAGGGTCCAGTGACACGTAGCCAGTCGCGCAGGCGCGCCCTAGACCACAGCCTATATAAGAAATCGCACAACGCGGAGAACGTCAGTTCAGTTCGAGTGACGAGGACAGCAGTAGGCAGCTTTCAGTGAAAACTTGAAAATGGCAGATGAGATTCTGCCGAAATGTCGTTCAGATAACCATGACTCCTGGAGGAGTCGACCATCGACGCGGGAGAGCACCCGGAAGTGCAATAACACTTCATATATATCTCACTTATCCCGTATCCCTGATACGTCTGGTATGTTAACCATGATATTTCTATAGTGTGTATAAAATTATATATTTACTGACCTATAGATGGGTCTTTTGGGCAAACTGTTATTATTACATCCTTGGTAATGCCATCAGTTACGTCAGTTACTTTGGCTGTATCCTGTGATGAGGTAAAATGATGTCTCTCATTTGCATAAAGATATATTTTACAATGTTAAACGACATTTTGAAAGTGTCTAACATAGTGAATAAAACTGAGGCCTAGTGATGAAGAAAATGGTTTAATAGAAACATAATGTTTTTATTGGATATCTGTGTTACAAAATGAAATGCAGTTAAACAACGCTTTGTTACAAGCATGATGAAATTTTCATTTTACTCAAATTATTCTTGAATGCTCACTCCGTCGAAATCATATTAAATATTCATACATATACTAATTATTGAATAACACGGCATCCCCTTAATGAAATGCACATGAAATTTGCGTCAAACTTGAATTTAATTTAATAAGATATTGTCATTTACAAGCCGCTCTATATGCATAAACGATTCCTTAGCTTTCTAGGATGGTTGTTAAATTTTGATTTAATCTCATCCTACCCTTGATGTCACAGTATTGCGTTAACAGATTGCATTATTAAAGTAGACAAGAAATGTAATTTCCGCCAACGGGTTTTTGCTTTCTTTAGTCGAGCTAAATTCCAAAAAATTAAAGATGTCGCGGTTTTATTGGGACCTGTATTGTCATTTGGTGTTTGAATGGTGTTAATCAGAAAATTAAATCTTCCACGATAATCTTAGTAGGTTTTTAAATGAAGCGACTTGAAGGTGAATAATATTTTTGCGCTCTGTTTTATTCAGTTTCGTTTCATTAACAATCTTTGTAGGTGCCTGTTTGACTCAATAGATTCTTCTATCGATTTGTGCCTACATACATAGCGTTGAATTTTAACGAAGAAACTCAGCATTTATGTGTTAAACTTGAGACCAAGAAGTCGCAGGTTAAAATCCTGACTCGGGTATGGATATATAAGACGTTCAACATGTTACTGACACGGTAGTAATAGGCTAGTTCGCGGTTATGTAAGGGACAACATGGCTAGAAGAGAATGATGTTGTGTAATTTTCTGCGTGCATGTGTTCTGGTTGAGTCCTGGAACAATTTTTATTTTCAACACTTGCCGAATATAGAAATGTAAAACATGTCATATATACATTATATATATATATATATATATATATACATTATATATATACATTATATATATATATACATTAAACTACTTATACATTTAATCATACACGTATATCATATATACAAACACATATATACATAGACACAATTAAGTACACATACAGTGTGACCCATTTCAAGTGAAAACCTCTCTGTAAAAAATGTATTTATAATCCTATGTTAACGCTTTTTTTTTAAATGATAAACCATCGAAAACTCCACTTTATGAGAAAAATTTACAGATAAATTTCAATTTTCAAAGCCTTCTATGATTTATTTTTAATGTTGAAAATGAACAAATTTGATTAGCGAGTTTTTATTGAAATTTTAACTGGATTCAGTAACCTCTCAAATGGGTAAATCCCAAGTTTCATGATAAAATATTGAAAAATGACAGAGCTATGACAAAATTAATGTAGGCAGTTGTGCGACCCATTTTGAATGGAAACACCCCTGTAAAATATGTGTCTGTTATCTGATTTTGACGGGACTTTTTTTAAAAGATACACCATCAATAACTCCACTTTATGACAAAAATTTAGAGATAAATTTCAATTTTCAAGGCTTTCTATGATTTATTTTCAATGTCGAAAAAGGACAAATTTGATTAGCGATTTTTTTATTGAAATTTTAACTACACCATTGGATTTACTAACCTCCCAAATGGGTAAATCCCAAGTTCCATGAAAAATTATTGAAAAATGACAGATTTATGACAAAATCAATGTAGGCTCATAGTAACTTTTACTTGATTTTTTCTAAAAATCGAAGTAGCCCTTGAAAAATAAACAAAAGAAAGATAAATTAAGTGAATAGATTTAATAAATATTACATTTTTATTGAGTAATGGCAGATAATAATAGGGTGCCATGGAAAACAAATTTTATAGTCAAACGTCAAATCTTTAAAATTCGCATATTCTCATATTCATTGTTATTGAATTATAAAATTAATCGATAGTTATTATCAAGTATTAGTTTATTAGTTTGTAGTTAACTATGGATAATCTAAATGTACAGGAAAAAATTGAACTTGTGCGCCTTAGAGGAGATAATGACAGAACTTTGAAAGAGGTATGCGAGATATTCAACAACGGGCATCCGAATAGGCCCAACATTACTAAAAGTACTGTTTATAAAATAAACAAAATTTTTAATGAGTGTGGCGCTGTGACACGGCGCATTATAAGAACAGATAATATACAAAGAAGAACCAGGTACGAGCTGACAGTTTTAAATTATTTTAACAACAATGCAAACGCCAGTGTAAGAGTAGCTAGCTTAGATTTGAATATACCTAGAGAGAATATTCGCCGATGTCTTAAGAAAAATTTGGTAAAACCATTCAAACCCAAATTTTTACACACGTTGGAACTTGGTGATGATAACAGACGGATGGAGTTTTCCTTGTGGGCTCAAGGAGAGTATCTTAATAACAGAAATTTTAATAAAAATATTTTATTCAACGATGAAGCAACTTTTACAACAAACGGGGTAGTATCGTCACAAAATTCTAGGTTTTGGGCTATAGAAAACCCACAGTTTGTCATTAATTGTAAAAGACAATATTCCCAAAAAGTTAATGTTTGGTGTGAGTGGCTCAATGAAACAATCATTGGCCCTTTCTTTTTGAAGGTAATATGAATAGCATGCAGTTTTTACAGTTCCTAAGAAATGAATTTTGGAATATTCTACATTAACTTCCAATGCAAAAAAGAGTAAAACTACATTTTCAATTAGATGGAAGCCCTGTCCATAATGCCAGAGTGATTACCAGATGGCTGAATGCTAACTTTCCTAACCGATGGATAGGTCGTGGTAGCCCGTTAATTGAATGGCCACCCCGATCCCCGGACTTAACACCGATCGACTTCTTTTTATGGGGTTTAATAAAGTCTAAAGTTTACAGGTCACGCCCGAGTTGTACAATGTGTTATTTTTTTTATTTAATAGGTATCTAATTATTATTACTTTTAATTGTTCATACTTATGTTTTTAAGTCCAATGTGATTAAGTTTGTTTAAATGACAATATTTATTAAAACTATTCACTTAATTTACCTTTCTTTTGTTTATTTTTCATGGGCTACTTCGATTTTTAGGAAAAATCAAGTAAAAGTTACTATGAGCCTACATTAATCTTGTCATAAATCTGTCATTTTTTTATATTTTTTCATGAAACTTGGGATTTATCCATTTGAGAGGTTACTGAATCCAGTGGTGTAGTTAAAATTTCAATAAAAAAAATCGCTAATCAAATTTGTCCATTTTCGACATTGAAAATAAATCATAGAAACCTTTGAAAATTGAAATTTATCTCTAAATTTTTGTCATAAAGTGGAGTTTTCGATGGTTTATCATTAAAAAAAAAGCGTTAACATAGGATTATAAATACATTTTTTACAGAGACGTTTCTATTTGAAATAGGGGTATGTGATATAAATATCGAGTGAAAACAAGGAAATGTGGAATTCTAATTTGGAACATTTTTAATAAACAATTGTCTAATCTTGTCTCTATTTAGTTTATGTTATACCATTGCCACTGACATACTGGCTATTGAATAGGCAAATTAGTAATAATGTATGCTGCCATGAAGGAAAAGGATGATCGAAAAGTTGAATTGTTTATGGTCGGGGATTCACGCTTTGGTTTCAATATATCTCAGATCTCTGTAAAGAATTTCAAAGAATCAATCGATCGATCAAGATATGCTTTATTGTCTCTTCATGACAAACCTATATGTATAAAATATAATAAAACGTATACGATCAGAGTTAATTTCAAATTTAAATTAAAAGGTTTCTAAGGAAATGCATAGCAAAATCGACCCAAGAGAATTGATTTAAGTTTTCAACATTTATCACTCATTTATTGTCACTTTATATGTTCTTACTTTTTTTAACAGATTTTAATACGTCCTTTTTGTTATTCACATTATATGGTTTATTATATAAAACGATAATCATTAATGGAAAATTAGATTTGTGAAATAAAAAACAGATGAACTCAATATCATTAAAAAACTACATGCTCCCGGCCCGACCTAATCTTCGTAAAAAAGTCTTTATAAGGGTGAGTGTATAAGACACCTGTCAGCCCTCAACTATCGTTTTTGCGCTAGCAGGGTAGTTTCTTGCGTGGGGTGAAAGAACTCAAAGAATGAGGGAATACGTTGGTATGAATTCATTCGTAATAAAAAGCGATTTTTAATAGAAGTGTGAATAAACCTGTTGAAATCTGGTTTACTCGTACCTACGTTTCATGTGTGTACATTATAAATGTATACTTTTTAATGACCAGTGGAAAACAATTTTTGCATAAAAACTTCTTTAATTATGCTCTAATTTGGAATATTAAAGAGAAGTTCCTGTATGTGTATGTGTGTGTGTATGTATGTCCATACCTGCATGTACGAAAGCTCTGTATAATAATAAATTAAAATATACTCATATGTAGGTAATATCATTAGTGCTAAAAATGTTAGTAGTGATTTTTTTTAAAGCCTAGTGGCCTAGTAATATAAACAGGGTAAATTGAAAGTACGATTTGCCGATTTTATACAAATACTATTTCTCTTGGCAACGTAGCTCCAGAAAAATTATAGATACCACTTAAAACACGAATGGAATTTCAAGAGAATATTGCAAAAAAAAAATGATATTAGATATATTATATCAATGCAAGTCAATGTTCGAAAACTACATTTATATTTATAAACAAGCATTATAACGATATAAGCAAGGCCAGTGTCAGTAAGCTGAATTTGCTTGCATTTAAAAAGTTTATGTCATCATTCATCTCAAGTCATCAGCGTACAACAACGTTTCACAAGAGATATTATTACATAAGTTGTTAATTAATAGCAAGAAATCGGCTACTAATTTGAGCTCTGTGGTACCTCGATGTGACCATTGTACCAGCAAATTATTAACCATTATACATTACAACGCATGCCTACTCCACTAAATCGAATTACTACACATCAAATTCAAGAGTTCTCCAGGGTTTAAATCTGGGCCCACTTTTGTTTTTCATTTGTATTAATGATATTGTAGATACCATAAAATATTCATCAATTAGCCTATTTGCTGATGATATCAAAATATTTAAGCAAATAGGAAATTACCAAGAATGCTTGCAATTGCAAGCTGACATCAAAGAAATATTTACTTGGTCTGCTGAAAATCAATTGCCCCTTAATATTAATAAATGCAAGGTAATGACTTTCACATTGCGTAAAGATATGATTGATTATAAATGTGAAATCGGAAACAAATATTTAGAGAAACTTATTTAAAAACTGATTTGGGTGTGATATTCGACTCCAAATTAACATTTAATAATAATAATAAATAAATAATAATAAATAACACCACAGGTAATTACGACCCCCTTTATCCCGAAAGGCTCTAGAAGAGCCTTTTGTGGGAGGAGGCTACACATTTAGAGACAAGGGACATACACCCAATATCCGTGTATAGTGGAAAAATCCCTCTCACAGTATTTTCCACTGCCACGACCGGGGATCGAACCCGGAACTTTTGGGTGAGAGGCAAGTGCGTCCACCTCTCGACCACCAGTCATGATCATGTAATTAGTATTTCAAATAAGTCCTATAAAAATTTAAGATTTATTCTACGTAACTGCAGATCATTTAAGTGTGAGAAAACTATTTTAAAGTTATACTTCTCTTTTGTAAGATGCAAACTAGATTATTGTTCTGTGGTTTGGTGGCCTTATGTCAAATACATACAAATGTTGAAAAACGTATAGAAGAAATTTATAAAGCATATTAATTTCATATCACAGATGAGATATACTAGTAACTTATCTTATTTAAACCATCTTTCTATGTTTAATTCAATGACACTAAATAACAGAAGAACTTTAACATTATTTATTTGTATAAACTTATACATAATCTTTCGTATGATGTAACTACCTGATATAGAATACTAGTCAATGTACCAGCCGAAAGAATACGTTTTCATAGAACTTTTCCCTACATTATACCAACAACAAACTATGAACTAAAGTCACCTCCTATTAGAACTGCAAAAAGTTGTAATTCATTACAACGATATCTAGACATAGTTCAAATGTGCTTTTAGAGGGCGGAATATTAAACATAATATTTTTAGTCACAAACTCCTCTATAAATCCTTATTTTACTATAAGGAATGTAACCAGACTGCAACCAACAGCTACTCTCCAGGCTATGTGCCCCGCCGAGCGCTGAATTACAAGGTACAAGTCTGGCGCGTTAAGTGTAATAATTGCATATTATCATCAAAACGCTAATTCTTCGACTGCAACAAACACCAGCCGAAAGACTGATCTTACTTAAAGGAGCTCTCCTGCCAGCCATCACACACCACTTGCAGACTGCAGTTTCGAGCTATTGGCTCTCGTTAGTGCAAGGTAGGCATGTGACGACCGGCACGAGGATCCTTTGACTATTTGGTACATCCCGGTATTTTTACAATAGCGACATGTAAAATAGTCAGCAGGCGCCATCTAGCGGTCCAGTGTCTGTTGCAATCGAAAAATAAATAGCCTGACTTGGCTTAGCATAGTTCAAATGTGCTTTTAGAGGGCGGAATATTAAACATAATATTTTTAGTCGCAAACTCCTCTATAAATCCTTATTTTACTATAAGGAACGTAACCAGACTGCAACCAACAGCTACTCTCCGGGCCATGTGCCCCGCCGAGCGCTGAATTACAAGTTACAAGTCTGGCGCGTTAAGTGTAATAATTGCATATTGCCATCAAAACGCTAACGCTTCGATTGCATTCTGCAAGTGGTGTGTGCCGGCTGGCCGGTCCTTTAAGTAGGATTAGTCTTTCGGCTGGTGTTTGGTGCAATCGAAGCATTAGCGTTTTGATGGTAATAAGCAATTATTACACTTAACGCGCCAGACTTGTAACTTGTAATTCAGCGCTCGGAGGGGCACATAGCCCGGAGAGTAGCTGTTAGTTGTAGTCTGGTTACGTTCCTTATAGTAAAATAAGGATCTATAGAGGAGTTTGCGACTAAAAATATTATGTTTGATATCTAGATATGTTCAGAGATACATATGTCATGTCCACAAAAGAATTAAATTTAAAAAATAAACTACTCAATATGCAGAACGAAATAGAAATTTTGTAGACAATTGTCTCCCTCCCTCTCTATCTTATATCTGAAACTTTTACTTTAATTTAGTTTAAGTTGTGACATGCCATCTTTCGCTAGTTTTCACAAATTCATAATATAAACAGTTTTTGGTCGATGAAGTAGTCAATCATCGTCATATTTTAATAAGGTCGTAAAGTATTTATTGTCTTTTTTGAGTACACCGTAAATCTGAGCTCGACTATAAATAATATACTATAGTTTTCCTTGTTCTATTTTACATACTGCTGGAAGACTTAATATTATAATTATAAACATGAATTAGAAATAGACACATTTTCAATTTTTAATATATTGTGATAGCCCCATCTTTTTAATATCAATCAACTTATCCGGCATAAAGTAAATAATCATTATTATTAAAGGTTCATTATTCATAACCGAGCTTCGTTGCATATAAAGCAACTGATGGAATACAAGTTTTAATAAAAGAGAAACGGCTCATCTTTTTTATTCAGATGTAATCAACTGTTTTTTTTCAATGTGCTGTAATTTCTAAAGTACTTAACAAGAGAATTTAAATCACGTTATGTTTTAATATCAACTCTGTATGTTTTGCACAATTTCACTCCCTTTTATTTTTTACGGCATCTAATGAGAAAATGTTTTATTATCTTTCGTATCATCTACACATTCAATAGAAACTTGAGTCCCAAGGGTTCACGAATCCTTGATTCTCTCAAAAAAGAAATTACAGTCCCTTGCCGCCACACAACACGCAAAAAGTTTTAATATATTTTGACATGTTCATAACGCCAACAAATTTTCATCAGAATGTAATGTTTATATAATAAATATTTTCGCCTTTGCTTGACTTCGTGTTTCCTGCTGCTATAATTCGTGTCTATACTATAATGTTTTTGTTCTGTTGTATATTTTGTGCAAATAAAATAGTAAAATAGGTCTAAGTTAGGATGGATTGAGCGTCGCGTTGTACTTAAAAGGAAAGTATATACAGTGTGTCCCAAAAGAAACGCATAAAATCTTTATCTTTTCCTATGAAATATCGTTTTAAAATTCAATTCAATTATGTGCAAATTAGAATAATCTAAATCGATATATTATTACAGGTATATTAAATTGTTTAAAATTAGGATATTACATAAAGAGCACGGAAAGTAAAACCTTCTTTCGTGGAGTTATCACAATTCATAAAACCAGTTAAAAATGTTTATGTATTTTTATTCAAGAACAATTATCTACTGAATAAGAATTAATTAATTAAATAAATAATAAACATCACATAAATTAGACAAACCCCAATTCCAGAAGCCAGGGGCTTGTGCAGAAGGGGGTTACATATTGAAGAAACGCGAACATACAACCATTTCCTCCGACAGTGCCGGACCCAGGATTCGAACCCGGTGGTGCGATGTCCGTGTGATTAATCGCGATTGCCACCTCGCGCCTTAACCCACTCGGATATCTACCAGACGAGAATTATTCTTAAAAACCAAAAATATATTGTGTATTCCCTCAATATCCATTTCCTTGGTTTCCTTGAACATCAGTTAGATAACAATAAAATAGTACATAATATTTTTAGTCGCAAACTCCTCCATAAAATCCTCATTTTACGATAAGGAACGTAACCAGACTGCAACCAACAGCTACTCTCTGCACTATGTGCCCCGCCGAGCGTTGAATTACAAGTTACAAGCCTGGCGCGTTAAGTGTAATTGTATATTACCATCAAAGCGCTAATGCTTCGATTGCAACAAACACCAGCCGAAAGACTGATCCTACTTAAAGGAGCTCTCATGACAGTCGTCACACACCACTTGCAGACTGCAGTTTCGAGCTGTCGGCTCTCGTCAGTGCAAGGTAGGCATGTGACTACCGACACAAGGATCACTTGACTATTTAGTACATTTCGGTATCTTTGGGATAGCGACATGTAAAATAATCAGCAGGCGCCATCTAGCGGTCCAGTGTCTGTTGCAATCGAAAAAATAAATAGTCTGACTGGGCTTAGGATAGTTCAAATGTGCTTTTAGAGGGCGGAATATTAAAATATAATATTTTTAGTCACAAACTCCTCGATAAAATCCTTATTTTACTATAAGGAATGCAACCAGACTGCAACCAACAGCTACTCTCGGGGCTATGTGCCCCGCCGAGCACTGAAATACAAGTTACAAGCCTGGCGCGTTAAGTGTAATAATTGCATATTACCATCAAAACGCTAATGCTTCGATTGCAACAAACATCAGCCGAAAGACTGATCCTACTTAAAGGAGCTCTCGTGCCAGTCGTCACACACGAGAGCCAATAGCTCTAAACTGTAGTCTGCAAGTGGTGTGTGATGACTGGCACGAGAGCTCCTTTAAGTAGGATCAGTCTTTCGGCTGGTGTTTGTTGCAATCGAAGCATTAGCGTTTTGATGGTAATATGAAATTATTACCTAAACGCGCCAGGCTTGTAGCTTGTAATTCAGCGCTCGGCGGGGCACATAGCCCGGAGAGTAGCTGTTGGTTGCAGTCTGGTTACGTTCCTTATAGTAAAATAAGTATTTTATAGAGGAGTTTGCGACTAAAAATATTATGTTTTAATATTTCGCCCTCTAAAAGCACATTTGAACTAATAAAATAGTAGTGATAGGTTAGTTGCAATAATTAACACTAAGAAGTGGGTAAGTACGTCACAAACGCCACACCTTCATTTTAGAATTGGAAGTTGCACGTTATTACGGGACATCCTGTATATGAGTTTCTAGGATTGTTCCATCTGCTCTTTGTTTTATATCCCTTTGGCGCCTTCGAGGTTGAGTCTAATAGATATCTACAATCGGTATGGATAATAATGGATTAAACTCAGATGGGAGACAGATAGGAGCAATAACAATCAATTAGAACAGAAACACGAGAAGTTTCAATTTGAGGGGTAATAACAAAATCATTTTGTCTTGAGAAATCAATTCTTCCCACACAAATTTCCTAATTTAACTAGTTCCCTATTATCTGACTCGACAAGCATCAGCAAAAGAAACTTAGAATAATTTAATAATATTAATTGTATATTCTGTACTAACGTGTCTTGGAGGAACCATAACAACATGGAGGTCCTCAGTCGCTACTTACAATTATTTGAATCACTGCGAAAGAAAATTAGAAAATGATTCTATATCTTGTAAATAAAATATTGCAAATAAATAGAAAATAATATGTTCACACAAGTTATAGCACTGTATTTATAACAAAACAATACCATGGTTTTTAAAATATTATTTTAAATTAAATGTTATACTAACGATAGTTCATGTATGATACCATTTTTAAAAAAAACCCTAATCCGTGGAAAAGTAAATAAAAATAAATAAAGAAATACAATGTTCTGCTACGAGAACTTGAACTTTCCTCACGGAAAATAAGTTCGACTACAAGTAGTAATTTTCTGATAACGACCTGGCAAACAGTAATTTAGGCACCATACGGGATTAGATATTATAGTAAACTATGCCACTGAACATATAATGCATATTACAAATGCATGTTAGTACATGTTTTACGCTGCTTTACACAGCAAATCGATTGGAATAGAGGATAACTAGTAATGGCCGAACAGTGGTCATTTGAATACCACCATTTACTGTTAAATTAATTCAGACGTTTGTGAGAGGATAGCCAAGCATTGGAGTGTATTGTTTTTGTGAACAGGATATGATTGATAATGCATTACGCAAATCTGCAGGACGATGCGTTGCATTTTGTTTATTTTTCATAGAACATATATTTTATTGCTCTCTACTACCTACCAAATACGTGTTATATATAGGGAGAGAAGATAGGTCTGACAGTTGTCCAGAAATTGACCTTAGAGTTCAAATCAAATCAATTTTTCCAATTACAAACCAATAGAAAATATTTAAGAAGTAACAATACATATTCTCTATTTTTACATGTATTAATTGTTCATTTTTATATAGTACACCTAGATTGTAAAAACAATATATATGTACTTGCAACAACTCAATTATACTGTACAATTTTAATTATTATATAAAATTTCCCTATACAACGATTTCGAGCGAAATATATAATCAGTAGAGATTCAATATTTTAATCACCTACCAAATAACTTCGGGAAATTTTGTTTATTATTTAGCAAGTATTTAGTTGTTTTAACACAGAATAATCCTATATTATATTGCTCAAAATGGATAGGTAAAATATGATAAAATTTTGGACCGTAATACGTTATAAATTTTTGTGTTGTTGTGTGTCCAATTTGAGGTATTGTGGCATTTAAATTATATTTTTGTCTTGTGTGGTGTATTGTTGTATTGTATTAGTAAATTTTTATGTTTATGTGTAAATATTACAACAGGGTTCGTACATAAAAGTTGCAGAATAAGTACATGAAATTGTTTGAATAGTAGTTCAGTTAAGTGGTATTTATTTTTTTTATTATTGTATTTTTTTGCGATATATTTAGAGACTCTAAATTTGTCGAATAAGCACTTCCCCATATTATTATTCCATATCTAAGTACTGATTCAATAAAAGTATGATGCAATGACCTTAACTTGTTAAAGAGTAAAATATTGGGGGGTAGAATTTCCGAACCAACATGAGCATTTTGTTGTTCAATTGTTGAATGGTCTGTCAGCTTTATAAATAAAAATATTCTCACCTCAATAAACTCCATATAAAGTTTCAATGGAAGTCGAGGATGCCAATGAACTTTTCTTGATATATTAGTGACAAAAAAATATGATGGAATATCTAAACTGAAATCAATCGATATTATATGAACGCTACTCCATCAATGTAGTTGGGCTACAATATGTGGTAAAATGTCACGTTCCAGCGGAACCGCATACTCTTAGAATAGTCGGTAACCGATCTAATGTTGCACGGAAGCCTCTCGTCTCATATTGCCTGTCATGGCACAAACTAGGTCATTGTCAACATGTAATTAGGCAAAATTTTGATTCTGAGTTAGCAATGTTTGATTCAATTCAATTACATATCATTAATGAGGGTGTAAGAGGGTAGTGAAGCGCAAGTTATAGCCTCTCCTACTCAATTGTTAACCTCACCTTCGCGATGAGTTCAATTTGAACTTGTTGCACCCTGTTTTCACTAACGAGGCTCTAACGACCGAGTAAGGGCGGAATAACCCTTACCTTTTGCCGTGAGCACATCCACCTTCTCACGAAGAGTGCGGTAAAAATAACCCACCGCACACAAAGGTTGCTTTTGGAATCGTTTGGTTACCCCATCGTCGCAGTCTCCTTCTGTGCCATGGGACCACACCACTCGCCTTCCGCAACCGAGCTGGTCAGTTGCATACCTGCTCCAGCTAAAACTTCAAATGCAGCTTCGTTTTCAGTCGATTAAGGCTTTAAAAAAATGATGGAGCGTTCAAGTGGGACAAAATCATCCGGAGGTAAAATATCCTCCCGATCGGATCTCCGGGGGAGGGTGCCCACAGGGACACCTCATCGAATGTCGAAAAAACACCGACAAGTTAAATCCAAGAAAACTAATTCTTTCATCTACGGCGCTTGGAATGTTCGTACTTTGAACGACAGCACTCGCACCGATCGGCCTGAAAGAAGAACTGCTCTAATAGATAGAGAACTTCACCGACTCAATGTTGACGTTGCAGCTCTCAGCGAAACTCGATTTTTGGAGGAAGGCTCTCTCACAGAAAAGTACTACACCTTCTATTGGAAAGGTCTTCCCACCAATTCAAGAAGACAACATGGAGTAGGATTTGCCGTTCGGAATCAACTTGTATCCAACTTAACACAAGTACCACAAGGCCTATCCGAGCGTCTAATGCTGCTACGCTATGAGCTATCAGATGGCAACGCGGTAAATCTAATAAGCGCCTACGCTCCCACTCTGGATGCAAGTCACGAAACCAAGGAAAGCTTCTAGCAACAGCTGGAAGAAACCCTCTGTAGAATACCTAAAAGGGAACGACTCGTTATTCTTGGCGATTTTAACGCTAGAGTAGGGAGAGATGCAGACACCTGGCCCGGCATCATAGGCAAGAACGGTTTGGGCAACATGAACGCTAACGGTCAACTACTCCTAACTAAATGCGCCGAACATGATCTAGTTATAACAAACACCATTTTCCGACAAAAGGATAAATTTAAAGGCACCTGGCGTCACCCCAGATCAGGTCACTGGCATCTACTGGACTATGTTATCGTACGTAGGAAGCATCTCAAGAACGTCCAAATTACAAAGGCGCGCATTGATAGCGAATGTTGGACCGATCATCGTCCTGTTGTCTCTAAAATGAAAATTGTTATGAGGCCCAAACACCGAAGAACTCAAGTAAAACGTAGACTCCGTCTCTGTATTAGTAAATTGCGTGACCAACAAACCGTCGAACAGCTAAAGCAAAAAGTTCAAGAGAATTTGAGTGCACTAGAAGAAACCAATTCTCTAGATGTCGCTGCTACCTGGACACAAATTAAAGACAGTTTAAAAAGTGCGAGTGTGGAAATTCTTGGCACTGCAGCAAGTAAAAAACAGGAGGACTGGTTCAATGATAATGAAGCTTTTATACAAGAACTTCTTGACCGCAAACATACTGCCTTCCAAAACGCTATCAACCACCCCAACGACTCATCAAAAGCAGAAGCTTTTACCCAATCTAAGTATGAAACGCAACGCCAAATCAGAAGAATAAAGAACGAGTGGTGGGAAAGCAAGGCCAGAGAAATCCAAAGGTACGCCGATTCACACGACTACAGGAATTTCTTTCAAGGAGTAAAAGCAGTGTACGGCCCCAGTCGGAGAAATATGTGCCCTATTAAAGATTTAAATGGAAATCTCCTCAAAGAAGACCAGGAAATAAGAGCCCGATGGAAAGAACACTACTCTAACATTCTTAACCAGCAAAGTCAAGCCGATCACGATATTATAAATCTTATCCCTCAATATGACACCTTCGAAGACTTAGATAAACCATCAACAACGGAAGAGATCTTAACCGCCATTGGGCAGCTAAAAAATAACAAATCTCCCGGCGCCGACTCACTCCCAGCTGAGATCTTTAAAGCTGTGTCGTCAGAGCTCATACCCTACCTCAAAAAACTGTTTGATGTCGTGTGGGAAAGTGGTCAAGCTCCGCAGGAGTTTCGTGATACACTTTTAATCAACCTCTTCAAAAACAAAGGGAGCGCTGCGGACTGTGGAAATTACAGGGGTATAGCTCTCCTGGCTGTTGGAGGGAAGATACTCACTAAAGCGATGGCAAATAGGCTAACACCTGTTATGGAAAAGTTACTTCCTGAAACACAGAGTGGCTTTAGACCAAACCGAGGCACATCGGATTTAATCTTCACACTTAAGCAGCTTCAAGAAAAAGCACTCGAACATCAAGGAGAAATTCACATGGCCTTCATTGATTTAACCAAGGCGTTTGACTCGGTGGACAGGGAAGTGCTCTGGAGAATTATGTTCCGCTTAGGTATCCCTAGAAAATTTGTGGAAGTATGTCGCAGTCTACATACAAACAACAACGCCCAGGTTATGTATAATAATGAGGCAACCGAACCTTTCCAAACCCTCACTAGAGTTAGGCAGGGATGTGTCCTGGCACCCCTACTCTTTCATTTGTTTACCACTGCTCTAACAATTATTGTTGACAACAAACTGACAGTCAGAGGAATAGGTCTCAGATACCGTTTTGATGGCGGTCTCTTTAACATAGGGCGCTTTAGAGCTTTCACGAAGACACGCACACGATTCATTTGTGATCTCCAGTATGCGGATGACTGTGCACTTTTAGCCTCTACGCCGGAAGAGCATCAAGAACTTTTAGATGTGTATGCCCAGAGCTATGATTCCTTGGGACTTAAAATCAACATTGGAAAGACTAAGATTGTGTCAACTCCTCATCAAGTGAACCAAATAGACATTACACTTAACGGAAATTCTCTTGAAGTGGTGGATCAGTTCAATTACTTAGGCAACGTTGTTTATGACAAAGCAAACATGGACAGCGAGATTCGCAATAGAACTAACGCTGCATCTAGAGCACTCTGGGGACTTAGAGAGAGAGTATTTGACAACCACGACCTTGCTTTGTCAACGAAAATGGTTGTCTACAGAGCAGTTGTCATTCCAACACTGCTATATGGATGTGAAAGCTGGGTCACTTACCGTCGTCATGTGAAAGAATTAGAACGTTTTCAGCAAAGACACCTCAGAAGTATGATGAAAATCCGTTGGTTCCATCACATATCAAACGTGGAAGTACTCAGGAGAGCAAACAGCCTTCCAATTGAGGTGCTTATTTCAAGAGCACGCCTAAGATGGGCAGGTCACGTTCATCGTATGCATGATAACCGCCTTCCTAAATGTACACTTTATGGTGAATTGCTAAGCGGTAGAAGAAGGCGTGGCGGTCAACGAAAGAGATTCAAAGACGCTCTTCATGAAAATCTAAAGTCCTGCGGTATTGCAGACGAGCAATGGGAACAACTTGCAGCGGACAGAACCGAATGGCGAGGGGTTGTGGCCAGCTATCAAGGAAATGTTGCTGCAAGAAGGCCGAATCCAAGACCTAACCAGGTCTATGTTTGTCCTGACTGCGGTCGACATGTGCTCTCCCGAATTGGCCTCTATAGCCATAGTCGTGTGCACCGTAGATGAATAGGAATTACAATAGACTACACCTTTTACTTGTTTTTTATTGTACACAATTTATCGACTGTAACATTTTTATACTCGGACTCGAGTAACGGCTAATAATATCATTAACTTAATTTTTACAACCTCTATAATACCTGCAGAATTTAAATTTTCAGTTGTTACGCCCGTATATAAAAACGGCGGCCCTCAAAATTTACAGACCAATCTCAGTAATAAACAACTTTGCTAAGATTTTCGAAAAGTGTTTAAAAAAAAAGGCTATGGATTTTCTTCTTTTAAAAAATATATTTTACAGAAAGCAATATGGTTTTAGAGGTAAAAAAAGTACTGAGGATGCCGTATGATCTAACTACTGAAGTTATAGATAAACCAAATAAGAATAAAAAGAATCTTGTAGTATATATAGACTTGGCAAAGGCGTTTGGCACAGTATGTCATTGATCATTACCTGATAGACTGAAAAATGTTGGAGTTAGAGGAGACATATCGAGACTGTTTGAGAATTATTTAGCTGACAGAGAGTAAAAGATAAAAATATAAGAAACTTTCTGTAACTCTCAGACAGTCTCTATGGGTGTACCGTAGGGTACCGTATTGGGACTTCAGCTATTTCTCGTATATAATAACGAAATTGGAAACATACCAAATAATGGAACTGTAATCTCATATGCAGAAAATTGGACAGAGGTATAGGAGAAAGCCGAAGCAGGTTTCTAGTCGATAAAAAATTGGCTGGATCTCAGAGCTCAGCTTCTGGTGAACCTATTCAAAATATGCTAGAAATCTATAAAAAATACAGCAATATCAATTGTAACTGCCCTATAATAAAAAAGGTAAAATCTACTAAATATTTAGGAGTTATTATTGATCAGCATCTGAGATGGAACAACAAAAAATTTTAATAAACCAATAAAATGAAAACTTTAATAAAAATTCGTAAACTATTTCATAAATTTTATCGGTTAAGATCCGTCGTAAATAATAGATTGTTAAATGTATTATACAATGCCTTAGTCGCGTCTATATTAAATAAAGTTCTGCATTGTAATTTGGGGTGGATTATACAACACACAAAATGCTATAATAAAAATAATTTTTAAGAAAGTTAGAATGTACTCCACTAACGAACTATATCAAAATACAATGCTGGGTAGATGATTATAAGATATTACAAAAAATTGTCACCTGTCCCTTAAAAACGTCTTTATAATAACCAAATACGAAACTGCAAAATCTGATGTAATAATTTTAAAAGCAGTAGTTGGCTCTAGTTGTGTTAGGTAGGGCTTGTAAATTTTTATTCAATATTAACATTCGTGACGGAGCACTTTTCAGTGTGGTTGCGTGTTTTTTATCCAAGCTATATCTACCATCAACAGTAATACGACCATCAACTTTGATGTGATTTTCATTGTTGTGCACAAAATACCATTACAATATGTGTTTCAAATAACAGGAACGACATGAAATGGAAGGCGATCCAAAGCATTTTACTTCGTGTGAAGTCTGCAGACAGAGAAAGAGGGAATTATGCAAATTTTATTTAAATTTTAGATCTATTTTTAAAGATAAACTTTATGATATCCATAGTATGCTATTATTTTAGTATTAAATGTGTATGACCGTTTACATATAACATATTTTGTTATGCTCAAAATAGATTAAAGAGGTACAAATATTATTATTACTAATTATATATCAGTATGCCTTGTCCGTAAAATACTTTTAAAGATATTAAAGAAGCAAATTGACAATTTTTATACACAATATCTTATCGCATAAATACTTCAGCTTTAGAGAGAACAAATCAATGTAAGATGCGACTGCATATTTAACAAAGGAAATTTGTCAGCCTCCTCTCTGCGTTTTCTTACATCCTTCTAAAGCCTTTGAAACTGTTTGTCATTCTCAATTCCTAGACTGCTTAGAAAATGTAGGTTTTAGACATACTCCATTATCACTAATGAAAAGCTATTTAAGCGATAGAAAGCAGTTTGTAGAAATAAATAGGGCACATAATAAAAAAACGTATATTCAATATGACATTCCATACGGAAACATGTAGAGATTGTTCTTGTTCACCTTAAATTTTAATGACTTGCACTTTGAGCAGATTTATTGGTGTTGTTAACGATACGCATCATTTTTATACAGCTAACTCTTGGCAGCAGACTGTCTTGGGTTGGGATTTACACAGCATATGTCTCGAGGTTCAAGTTATACGGATTATTACGATCTAAAGTCACATAAAGGAACAAGGTTCCAGATATTGCGAATCCTTGTAGTGAGAGTATCAACAATAAAAAAGAACAAGTAAAAAAAAATACAATTTATTATAATAATATGCAACTACAAACACTACAATACACACAGAAAAATTTAAGGGTAAAAATCTTACAATAAAATATATGTTATATGGTATTTGAACCACCGTATACAAAGCAATACGTGACTTTTGCTTAATTTTAAATTATCCCAGAGTGTCATATTTCAGCTACGTGCGAATAACGAATTCCCTCTTATCGTTATCGCTTATAAAGTATCATATCATATTACATTCTAGCTTCTCACAATCATGCTGACCATTGCATTTGTTTTCCTTTATTCAACATTTAGTTGACCATGCTTTTAGAATGTTATAAGCACAACCACAAAGCACTTCTGTAGTTAGTTTTAATACTCATGTCATATTAAACGCTGATATTTTAACTACCATTTTTATTTCAAAGAGTTAACGTTGACTCTTGTTGATTCAATAAAATCTTTTTAAAAAATCATTTATGAAATCCGTGATATAAAATTATCCTACCGACTGCGCCAATTTGACATATGAGGAAATTTAGCAGTTATAAAAAAAATCTCTTCATTTGAAGAAGTCTCACAAAAACTAAATTAAAGTGCTATACAGATCGCGCTAAATACAAATAAATATCAGTTACTTTCATGAAGTTGATAAATAGAAATAGTCCATGTAACAATATTTTGAGACAACTCTCACGATTTTGCATTATTAAGGTTTATTTTTGTACAATACTAAACCAAAGGGATAGTTTTTTAAGACCACGAGTTGCCGACCACAAATTCTAAAAGAGGCTCCTTTTAAACAGTCTCCGCATGAAAAAATTTGATTGATTTATTCGGAAAATTCCTCTTCCAATTCTGTTCCAATTTCAGTTACAAATAATCCTAAAGTGATAAAAATTTAACATTATGAAAACACTATTAAAATCTCCATAAAAGTTAAGCATGAATTTAAAATACATTATTTGCATGTGTAACATTTTCAGCATGAAATTACCTCGATAAAGAGAAAACGATTAAGGGAATAAAATTACACACTTTATTTTTCCCTTGTATGTAAATTCGCGAAGATCTCAATTTATGTAGTAACTCGGCGTGGTTTACAGAATGTAAGGCTCCCTAAGCGAATTTAAATATATCTTTTAACTCCTATATATTTAATATTGATAGCAGTTGATGTTGGCTCTGTAGATATAATGCGAAAAATTCTATTTCCGTTGTACCAAATGGCAAGCCTTATCTCACCAAGTCCAGTGGAAGTAAAATTTATAGCCGCAAAAATAGATAAACTTTTACATGGTAATCCGGGTTCTAAATTTTATCGAACAAGAAATTCTGCAAGTAATTCATTCAATTTGTTTGGCCGTTATATGTTTCAGCGTTATCTTATAATGCGATGAAATAAATTTAGTGCGATAATATATCATTAATATTACACTTAAATTGTAATAATTTTGGTACAGCGAGCGCCCGCATGACACATTTATATTCCAATAATTGCAATAGAAATAGGCAACAGATCTCCTAACCTTTGCGCATTTGCACAACCTTATTTAATTAATTCATGAAATTAATGTTCTTAATTGTTGAAAGTCGGAAACAGGTAATTTAATACCAATGTATTGCATATTTTGTATAATTTAATAATCTACATGATGTTATTCTCAGATTATTTTATGTGAATTAATTTTTAAATTCTCTCCAGATGATGGTAGCTTTGTTGGTGAAAAACTCGTCACTATAGTATGCAGTGTTGCTGATATTGTAGAATCTTATCACATATTGCAATATTCTTCTTTTTTTTATACAATTCATAACTTTTACACATTGTGTCTATAAAATCTCCTGACAAACAAGAACTGCAATTCTAGATGGGATTTTATGTCGATTTAACTTAATCACGTTATCCAAAAATGCTTCCTAATGGAGCGAGAGCCCTTTGAAGATAGAACCTTGTCATAATTTTGTCTTCAAAATACTTTTATCTAAAACGATAAAGCTTACAATTATTGGCCTAAAATGATCCGTCGTTTGCTGTAAACATGATTTTGATTATTGCGATCATAAAGGTCTCATTTGAGGGGATCAACGGACATTTTGGATCATATTTATTTGCATTTTTGATGTCAGATTTAAAACCTTATGGTTTATAACTAAAAATGGAAACAATCAGCTTATTGTAAATAAAATGCACATTTAGTAGAAAAAAGTTACAAATCAAACGATTGTCCATTTTTATTTAATGTTTTTCATCAAAATTTTATTTCCTACATGAAAAGAAAATGGAAGAACGTTTGACTTGTAACTTTTTTCTACTAAATCTGCATTTTATTTACAGTAAGCTGATTGTTTTAGTTTTCAATTATAAAACAAAACAAAAATTTTTTTAGAGCGATTTTCATTTTTTTTTGTTGGATACCTGCTCAATTCATAGTAATATATTCAAAAGTAAGAGGGAAAGAGGGAGGGAAAGGTACTTATAATACGAAAAAATTATTTATAAATAGAAAATTGCTTACAAAATTTCTATTTTGTTCTGTATATTAAGCAATTTATTAATGGAAAGAGTATTGCTTTACCAACCCTACCAGGTACACAATGATTCATTCCAGTATACCTAACAAACTTTGGCATGAAGACCTTCAAGCATCAAGAAAATATGTAACGTCTCTTATTAGATTAAAATTTGGTCACGCCTGTTATCCCGCACACCTATACAAAATTGGTATATATACCTCACCAAATTGTGATCAATGCAACATCATAGCAGATCTCGACCATATATTTTTTTGATGTGTGCAATATCAAAATGCCTCTAATACATTAATCACTAATATTACACAAAACTGCAATATATTGGTTCCCTTTAATATGCTCTTCTTATTGTCCTTAGGATCTCGTAAAGTTTATACGTATATTTTTGATTTCGCAAAAGAAACATGTATTAAGCTTTAGGTTATGTTTGGCTACCGTATGTTTTTCCCTCTGTTGTTTTTCCCCTGTCAACCGTGGTCCTCCCTGTATTGTCTATTTTTAAATGTCCTGACAGACCCCAGGACGGGAAGCGTGTGTCCCTGTTGTATCCCTTTTTGTTGTCTTCAATTCATTTTCCTTTTTTTTTTCTTCTTCATTTTTAGGTTAGAATTAGGTATATGATATTTTCTCATACTGTTTGGTATCATGATCAATCAAGTATATTTAATAAATTAATTTAACCTTATGTGACTCTCAATTAGATATTTCGTGACTGGCAGTATGGTCTTCGACCGAAAGCCAAAAAAAAAAAAAACCAATTTATTTTTTAATTCTTTTGTGAACATGACATGTATCTCCGGATATATCTAATTATAACTTTTTGCTATTCTAACAGGAGGTGACTTTAGTTCTTAGTTTTTTGTTGTTGTAATATAAGAAAAAATTCTATGAAAACGTATTCTTTCGTCTGAAACATTGGCTATTATTTTATTTAGTTATATCACACGAAAGATTGTGTATAAGTTGATACAAATAAACAATGCCAAAGTAAGTTCTTCTGTTATTTAATGTCATTAAATTATACATAGAAAGATGATCTAACTAAGAGGTTGCTAGTATACCTCATCTCTAATATAAAATTAATATGCTTTATAAACTTTTTCTGCACATTTTCCAACATTTGTATATATTTGGTATAGAAAGGACTCCATACCACGGAACAGCGATCTAGTTTGGATATTACAAAAGAGAATCATAACATTAAAATAGTTTTCTCGCATTTAAATGATCTGCAGTTACGTAGAATAAGCCCTAAATTTTTATAGGACTTATTTGAAATACCTACTAATTACATGACCATTAAATGTTAATTTGGAATCGAATACCAAACCCAAATCAGTTTATGTATAAACCCTCTCTAAATGTTTGATTCCGATTTCATATCTATAATCAATCGTAAGTCATTACCTTGCATTTATTAACATTTAAGGGCAACGGATTTTAAACAGACCAATTAAATAGTTCTTTGATTTCATCCTGTAATTGCAGGCAGTCTCGGTAATTCTCTATTTGTTTAAATATTTTCATATCATCGGCAAATAGCCTAATTGATGAAAATTTTACGGGATCTACAATTTCATTTATAAAAATCGAAAACAAAAGTGGGCCTAGGTTTGATCCCTGGGGAACTCTTGAATCCGATTCGAAATTATTTATCATTACATACTGTTGTCGATTTATCAAGTAGGAAGACAAATGTTATTAAATCAGAAGAGATGGAGAAATTTCTAAGCTTATCAATGCTTTGGCAAAAGCAGTATAGATCACATCTATTTGATCATTATTGGCCAAAGCATCTGCCACAGTGTTCACAAAATCCACTAGATTTCTATTTACTATACTTTTCGTCTAGAACTCAGATTGAATATTTTATATTTTATTCTTAGCGTGCTCATAAAGATATATAATAGATTCAAGTATCTTTGATAAATTTAACAATATGGCAATGGGATGATAATTTATAATTTCCTGTCGATCTCCACTTTTAAAAACTGGAGTAATTCTTGCTACATTCAATTTACCCGGAAATTTTTATTTTTAAGAGCTAGATTAAATGTCAATAGCTTAATCAATACGTCTTTATAACCTTTAATTACGTAACTTGGTATATTATCGTGTCCCATTGATTTCTTTGGTTTTAATATATCTATTGCCATGATGGCATCAGCATCAGAGATCTGCCTAATATTCAATAGTTCAAGTTTTTCATTTTCAGTTATATTATTCTCGGATGTATGATGCACCATTTTCGAGAAAAAATGATGTGACCTTCTCGTGTTTCCTTGCATAAGTTCCCTTGCGATAGGCCTGATCTAATTTTTTTATAAAATTCTGGTACTTCTTCACGTACGTCTCCAAACCTCTTGTTTACTGTCGAACACTAAACCGCTTATAGAAACGTAATAGTCTCCCGTAATTGGTATTTTTTGTGCGAAAATAAAAAAAAACTGGACTATATCTCGTAATGATACAGTCCTTACGGCATACATTTAATAAACATCCTTATGCCTTTTGAAACTACGTATTACGAGTTCTATTATATATTATGTTCTACCGGATTAACTTGTAGGTGACAGCTGCGGTTACACGAAAGTTTTTGAATTTTAAATTTGTCTATAATTTTTAAGATATATTTCCAGCATGTGCTGGAGCATTGTCTAGTATTAAAGCTTGAGGAGTACTCTATACCAAAAATCGTCATCTAAGTGACTTTAAAATTGTATATTTAGTAAAGGAAATCTGAAGCGACTACCAAAAAGCATCATCTCGCAGCAAGCGAAGAAAAGGGTTCATAACGTCTGAAATTAGTTGAAACAGAAAGGAAACTCTTTTTCGCGCACCGATAGGGTTAAACTTCAATTACTTTTCAATTACTTTTCTTCACCACCCTGTATCTGAGTTAAAACACCAGAGATACGCGTGTCGCTAGCATCGGTCTATATTACAAATGGTAACGAATAATCAACTGAGGAAAGAATGGGCGTGGATACTAATTTAGATTTTATTTCACAAAGGGTTTTTTTGTGCATCTTTGCTCCAGTTTATAGATTAGCCTCTATCAAATTATTAATTGGAGCTAAAAGCATACTAAAATGAAATGAGTTTCCTATACCACGAACACATTCCCACAAACTCTCTAACTTTGGTTATGGTACGACGCCTAGGATAGATTACTGTGGCGTAAAACCTGGAAAATTTATATCGTCCATAAATTTGATATTACAGTTTGTAATTACAATATCCGTATTTCTCTCCAAATTAAGTGTAATTTTATTTAACTCGCACTACTTTCATATATGCTTTAAACGTTATTTCGCAAAAGGTAGAGTAATCTATCGCATTTTACTAAAAAAGTTAATCGTTACTGATGAGTATGGTATACAAGATGGCAGAACGATTATGTAGAGTAGAAATATAAATATACCTGGGGTTGATCCCTGAGGTACTCTATTTTATATTCTACTCATTGCGAATGCGAATACTTTGACGAGTCAGAATGTTTTTTTTTTATACATTTATTTAACGTCGGCCTATTTCCGCTACTGAGGCCTAACACCGGCGCCTGTAGACGAGCTACCCCCAACCAGGAATTTTGCAGAACCTCTTCCCTTAAGAAGAGTAGGGATCTTTTACTTGCCTAACATTTAATAGACAAGGGACCGACGGCTTTACATCCCCTCCGAAGGATGGTATATCTCCTATACAACCCTCGCCTAAGGTTGTATAGCTTCCGCGCATACACTGATATACAAGCCGCTGGAAGATGTGTGAGGCGAGAACGCGGTTTCCGTTGGAATGTTCACCCATCCAAGTACTAACTGCGCCTGTCGTTGCTTTACATCGCATACCGAAGTATGTACGTAGTAAAGACGTACCTACGCTCGCTCCTATCAGAATGTTTTCTTACTTGCTGTCTCCTGTACACAAAGTAAACTCTGAAATCATTTTAATGCTATACCACCTATATCATAGAATCCTAGTTTTAGAAGAACTATTTCTAAATTTTCGCTTTCGAAATCTTTTGAAAAGGCACATGCTGCATCAAGTGTTTGAATTAAAATTTCCACAATAGTTTTAGTTATATTTGTCACTTACAAATCCATTGATTTGGTGTATCAGAGCTATTCAAAATTTCCAATAATCTTTGATTCATAACTTTCATTTCCCCACAGATTTTGCTATAGTATCATTGACAATATTATTTGGAAGCTATTCTGAATTAATAGATTCAGCTTTTCCCGAGAAAAATCTATAAATATTAATTTATTCCTCTTTCATCCCCAAATAAACCCACTGGTCAAATTGAGGATTACATTACAACCCCTAAATAAAAGTGCCCAGAAGAATCAGGCATTGTCGGAATTTTTATGAAATGTGAGTCTAATTTTTACTGGAATATATGTCATCATATGATTTATATTAGTATTAGTAATATAAATTTAAGATATATACGATTTAGTTGAAATAATATACGATACACCTACATTACATTTTTGCCAATTTCTATAATAAATGCCTAAGCCGTTTATTCCAATAAATCAAGCCAGGAGCACAGTTGTTCGCTAGAGACAAAAGGACATACAAGACGAATGTACTTGCTCTATCTCACAAGTGCGCTTAACTACTATTCATATTCCAAGATACTGTAATAAAATAAAATCTAATAGGATAATTTAGGTAATATATGAGGTCTCTGTGCAACCTCTAAAGAATATCTCAACTACAGGGTTATACAGAATGCGGCATTTTAAATTTTTTATACTTTTATTACTTGAATCTTTCACATGCTACATAGAAAAGGAATTTCAGTGCTTATTGAAAAAAAAAATGAGAGATGCCAATAGCAAATAATAAATATATATAAATAAAATATTATGCTTTTTAATGTTTCAAAAAGTTTTATTAAAACTTGTCACGATTTTCGCCTTCTTTAAGCCCTTTTCAAGAGAGAAAAAAAAATATTGTTTTGTTCAATAACAAATAATTATTAACAAACATTACACTACACAATGCGCAAATAAAGTTTTGATTATTGCTTACGAAATCTCACAAGGACAATTGATAAGAAATTTCGAACTTACTGATTTTAACTTTAATTGTTATGACAATAACTGTTGTAATGGAATCAGTGACCCAAATATGACGTTATCGATATTTTTTTTAAACGACAATCCCAATTTTCGATAATATCACTCGAAAGAACCACTTTTTTCCGTACAAGAGCAGAAGGTCCATGGTGCGTTTCATACTAACAATATTTTTAAGAAAAGCAATGTTTTAAGTATTTATAACAATGTATCATACTACTTTGTCCATGACTGTTTTATAATATACCAATTATACTTGTATTTCTTCAAACTACAAAACTAGACCAGAACAAATAATAAGTAAAAAAGGGGATAATACACTGATATATAAAAAATGGCATTGCTTATGCCTTTGTGGATTATTATACTGAATTAGGTGTGAAATATGCAAATAAAATAAAAATACCATCAAACTTTAGAGATGAAAATGAAAAAAATATAACAAATTCGATTTACTTAACTCGTACAACCCCTGAAGAAATTAAAATACTAATAAAATCTGAGACCCTGAAAGAAATATGTGATGAAATAGCGAGTATATTAAGTTATATAATTAACGAAAGCATCAGTAGTGGACATTTTTTGCAGGCGCTTAAAATAGGTATCATAAAGCCAACACACAAAGGTGGTTATAGTACGGATTTAGTTAATTATAGACCTTTTTCACTAATTTCCAATAATGCCAAGATTTCTGAAAAAATTATAAAACATAGACCAACAAATTTTTTGAATAAATATGACATCTTATTGCCTAGGTAATTCAGATCTCGTAAAAATAGGTCAACTGAAGATGCAATAGCTTGTTTAACATAACATATATACCAGTGCAATGGATAACCGAACTCCCTGCTTGTGTGTATTCGCAGACCTCGTGAAAGCATTCGACACGGCATGTCATACTCGACTTTTAAATAAGCTTGAAATCTGTGGCTTTAGGGGATGCATACGAATTGCTATTTAACTATCCAATCGTATACAGTATGTGAAGATAGGCGATACGTTTAGAAAACCTGCTTTTATAAAACACGGTGTTCCTCAGGGTACGGTTTTGAGACCAATATTTCTTTCAGTATACATCAATAGCCTACTGAGTTTGAACGGCACATTAAATATACTTAGTTTTGCTGACAATACAGCTGTAGTCTTTAAAGTAAATACATGGAAAACCTAAAAACAACGGCTGAACAGGAATTTAAAAAAATTAAATATTTTTTTGATGCCAATAAACTTACGGTAAATTTTAATACAACAATATATTAACCATTCACTTCCTATGCGAACAACCCACCTAATCTAGGTCCATTAAATATTGATAGTAATCTAAGGATACCTAAATCAAAATCCATAAAATAATCTGAATATCTTATCTAATTCCTGCTTTTAGTTCTTCAAACAAATGTGGTAAATCAATATCTCTCGCAATACGTTTCAAACGAAAGTAATGAGGGAGGGACTAAAAATGTCTGTCATTACAAATTGTGTTGTGACTGTTGTATATTGCATACTCATGTGAGAACAATAATATATTTATACGAGGTGTAGATGGGTCAAGCTCAATATTATGAGCGGTGGTTGTTCTACTAATCTTAAAAGACAGTTTTGACGATCAGCGATACATCAATTTACTTTATTTGTCCAGCAGGTCTTCTTGCGGAAAACTAGCAGATAGCGCTGGTTCAATTCCTTCAGATTAAAATACATACATTTTATTTTGCGTTGTACCCATCCAAAATCATTAACATGCCCATTACAGTGTGGGGTTTAAATATCGCGGATATTCAGCCTTAGATCTGACGTAACAACTATAGTTTAAGTCTATCAAAGTGTAAAAGTTATGACAATTTCTGACTTGAACCAGTACGAATCCATACGTCAGTTATTATTGAAACAGCTTTTCTGTTTGGGACACCATGTAATTTTAACCGGCTCCGCCGCCAAAATATAGAAAATCAAAACTTTTATTTGAGACGCTATGTAATTTTAACCGGATCCTTCGCCAGAATTTATAATGTCGAGTGGACTTATTTGGGACACCATGTAATTCTAACCTACGCATTCGCCATAATTTATAACTAATTTGCAGTTCCTTGTTTGAGACACTATGTAATTTTGACCGGCTCCTTCGCCATAACTTACCCTTTTCAAGGTTTCTTGCTACATAAGTGATTTTGGTATCAGTTTTTTCGTTTTATACGATGCGTCCTAGAGAAATAAGTCATTAATTATATGGTTATATGTATATTTTAAAAAATAAATCTAAATTTGTGTTGACAAGAGATAATAAATAATAATAATAATAAATAAACACCTCAGAAATTAGACAACCCCCAATTCCAAAAGCAAGAGGCTTGTGCCGAAGGGGGTTGGTTACACATTGAAAAAAGGGAACATACAACAATTTCCTCCAACAGTGCCAGTGCCGGAGCAGGGATTCGAACCTGGTGGCGCAACATCCGTGTGATTAATCGCGATTGCCACCTCGCGCCTCAACCAACGCGGCTATCTTTCAGACATGTTCATAATAATTTTTATTTTGTAAATATAGAAAGTATTTCTAAGGATTCGCCCGCTTATCTAGGTCCAAATATTTTTAGTAAACCATCTTCTGAAATAAAGGAAGCTAGAAATTTAAAATGTTTCAAAATTAAGTTGAATAATAATAGTTTTCGCAACATGCCCGAAATCTAAGATTAATTTTAGACACAAGTTTAAGATTTAGAGAACAGGTTTGTTTTTATACAAAAAACTTACTCATCCCTAAGTCTTCTTTATTCACACACACGTTACTTAAGCATAAATACGAAAAGTATGAAACTGCGCCCCAGTTTATGGCCCTTATTTGGACAGAGATTATAGTAGTCGTATACAGCACGTCCAAAATTCATATGTTCGATTTGTCTATGGTATTCGTAAATATGAACATGTTTCACATAAGCTGCCCGAACTCATGTGGCTGAACATGAAAGGTCGGAGAAACTTTTATTCGGCTTGTATCTTTCACAAAATTGTCACAGTGAAGGCTCCGTCTTACCTCTACCATAAAATAATTTATCGAAGCGATGTTAATAATCTCAATGTCCGGTCTAAAGGTTTACTTAGTCCATCTGTGCATAGAACTTCGTTCTATGATAGAAATTTCAAATATTGCATTTACAAATTATATAATCAGGTCTGATTTAGTGCCAAATCATTTAAGGTTGCAAAATTTAAATGATATTTTAAAACAACTTTGCTAGGTTAGTAAGAATAGTTTTATGTAGCTATTTTATTTACTTGTTTATTTATTGCTCGTTCATACAATGTTTTAGTTTTTTCTATACTGCCTACACTTGTAAATTTACTTTTTGTATAATTTTTCATTTTTAACGTATATCAACGGTTAAGTGGTAGAGCAAGCACACTTGTTGTGAACTTCCCCTTGAGATTTCCTGTAATATATCTGACATATATTCTCTTTTTCCTATATAGAATATTACTGAAAATAAGGGCATTTATTATTATTATAAATACTTGTTGTATAAGGGTTTATTATACATCAGGTGAATTTATAAAAATTGTTAAGATTAATATAAATTAGTTAGTAAATAAATAATTCTTGGACTATTCCCATACAAATGTATTTGTTTTTGAGGAAAATAAGTATTATTTTCGGATAACCTAAGTAGTTAAAACTGAGGATGGAAATCATTACTTCTGGTCTGTAGTCCAATTCGTTAAATGATTAATTCCAGGCTGCGTAAGTTAAAACAAATATTTAAGTATTGATAATTAAAATATAAGTACATACAATGTTTGCATGTCATAATAGTCTGACAATATACAATACAATTTCCATTATATCGGTACTCTACATATATCCTAATGTATATCCATGTATTTATTTCTATTTTTCTACATTGCTGTGTAATATTTTCATAGCACTTTTTACACCAACTTACGTACCCAAACGGCAACTCAAATAACTGAAAATTTATTGAAATATGGAAGGAATAAAGTATATACTTTCGGTGGAAGAGAGGGCCATTACGTCGCGCCATGAATCCAAGTTTCTAAAACATCTCTTAACAATTGCGGCAATATGAAGTTAAAAGAATAATTTATGCTCCAAAAAGGCGTTTAAAAAGTTTTAAAGGCATTGTTCGCTTTAAAATTAGGTTTTTCTCTACTTTGGGTCTGGATTATTATAATTTATTTTTTGAATTTATAATCATTCTACTTTCTGCTTTATTTATTAAATACTTTAAATTATTTATACCTCCACCAACTAACGTATTTATTTCATGTTTATTTTCAGATGATGTTGCTGGGCCATGAGATCTGACTTAAGGGTACGTATTGTCACAATTACAACATATTCTTTGTCATAAAGGTGTAAGTGTGTAGGTTACAAGGATTTATTTTAAAATGTGATCGATAACACGATATTGGTATCGAACTATAACATTTTACCCTTCCACTTAAAAAACTTAATAAATGCAAACCTATTTTAACAATTGTATAATGAACATTCTAAATTAATAATTTAACTCGGTTCTTATCTATTTCATTGTTTAAAATATATTCAAAAAACATATACAATAAAGCAGCAAAATCAATATTCATCATTATAAACAATACCACATAGTCTGTGTAGGTGCCTCATCTGAATTACCAGCATTAATTAAAGATACACCTGGTCTTACTTGGAAATATCATATCTGCAACGTTAATCAAGATATATTTGATGTGAAAAAACTTATAATCATGTTTGAAGATAAAATTAAATCTTTCTTTGTGAAGCTCAATAGGATGTTTGAAATATCAAATCTGATCTGCTTAAAAAAGTTGAAGATAAGCTGTCTACTGTTATAACCCAATCAAATTGTCCAATTACGAGCGCTCAAAAACCATCATATTCTGCAGCTTTATCTAACAACTTACATGCTGCAGTAGTAGTAAAACCTATGAATTCTCAAGAAAACAAGCAAACAAAATCAGATATTCTGCTAAATATTAATATATCTAGTTTTGACGACAATATCAACAGAATAAAACATGCTGAGGATGGAGGTTTAGTTTTAGGTTGCAAAACCACTGAAGAAGTGTCCAAAATCAAGAATACCATAGAACAAAAGATGTCATCTGAATACGATATAAGAAAAGTTAAGGTATTGCATCCTCGTTTACGAATTGTAGGTTTATCGCAAACTCTTAATACCGATACTCTTCTGAAATTAGTTCGCAAACAAAATAACGAAATATTTGATGATAATTCTGAATGTACTATCACGAAAATATGACAAACCAAAAATATAACCACCTATATCAAACAATGGATATCGCCTCTTATAATAAGGTAATTAATAATGGGTACTTACTGGTGGGTCTAGATATGTGTAAAGTATATGATGCAATTGATATTCTGCGTTACTTTAATTGCAACCATTCAAAAATTGTGTGTAAAAAGAAATTAACCTGTTCAAACTGTAGCTTGAATCATGCTATGGAACTCTGTAAAGTTATTAGTTATAAGTGCATTAATTGTATCAATCTGAAAGAAATTAAGAAAGCTTATATCGATGTCGATCATGCCGCCTGGAATCACATTAAATGTCAATCTTATAAAAACTCAGTTCTCTAATTAAAAACTGACCTGGGATATCATAGCAACTACACGGCAGTTCTTCAATAAATATTCGTGCCACTTCCTCCATAACCTCACCACTTTTTCTTACGGAAAATAATAGCAATCTCCCCATTATTGATAATCTGTCAATATATTATCAGAACGTACGAGGTTTAAATAAAAAACTTAACATCTTATATAACTCTCTTACTGCTAGTTCCTGTGATATACTTGCTCTTTCTGAAACCTGGTTTGATTCTAATATTCAGAACAATGAAATAGTTCACGAAAATTTTGCCTTATTTAGATCTGACCGCGACAAGGCAGCTACTAATCGTACCCGTGGGGGCGGAGTTACGCTAGCAGTTCGCTCGTCTCTCAACGCGATGAATTTAAACTTAAAAAAGTGAGTGAGTTATCATTTATTGACATAGTCGGAGTAAAAATAGTAATAAATCATTATCATTTCTATGTATTTGCACTTTATATTCCCCCTAATATATACTCTGATATTTACAACTCTGTTTTTGATACACCTTGCGCTCTTAATTTTATTTATAATTCAGATATCATAATTTCGGTGACTTTAACATGCTAGAATATTATTCTCATCATCTTAATGCTGTGTCTCCAGCTACCCAAGCCATTTTAAACTTCCAAAACTTTTTAAATATTGAATTGTTCAATAATAATAAATTCATACAGCAAATTACTTGATCTTGTTTTATCAAACAGGAGTTGTAGAGTAGTAATAATAATAATCTTTATTTCTTCATTGTAAAATATATATACATGTAAAAGTATACACACATTGAATGAAGAATGCATCACATAAAATACTACAAACAATAGAAAAATAGCATATATGCTATAGTATATAGTACATAGTTGTTTGTAATTGTCAAAAAAATCATATATATACACATATTCATACACACAGACATGTAAGTCACAGTAAATTTAATATTTCGGTTATTTAGTAGGAGCTCCTGATATTCTTCTCGAGGAAGACTGTCGTCATACTGCCCTACTGATTTATTTTAATGCTTAGAGTAATGGTACTAGTCACGACAATAAAAAATATATATCTTACACTTACAGTTTTAGGAAAGCTAATTTCCTCTTGCTATATGAAATGTTTTCTGAAGTTGACTGGAACTTATTCGAATTCACCGATGTTCATTTAGCATGCGAGAAATTCTATGAAATGTTAGAACCTATAGTCTGGTCGATAGCCGAGTGGGTTAAGGCGCGAGGTGGCAATCGCGATGGACATCGCACCACCGAGTTCGAATCCTGGCTGCGGCATTGGCACTGTTGGAGGAAATGGTTGTATGTCCGCGTTTTTTCAATGTGTGACCCCCTTCGGCACAAGCCCTGGGTTCTGGAATTAGGGGTTGTCTAATTTCTGTGGTGTCTATATTAAACGAATGTGTCCCTATAAAACGCAAACCTAATCGTAGTTATCCTCCTTGGTTCAACAATACAACCATAAATAATTTAAGAGAAAAACACAAAGCATGGCGACTACATGAATCTGACGGAAATGAAGAATATCTTAAAAAGTTTAGAGATTTAAGGCGTATAGTAAAATCTGATATTGAAACTGCACACAGAAATTACAACAAGCATGTAGCAGACAACATTGCACAGAATCCCTCAGAATTCTGGCGCTATGTTAACATGAAGAGAAATATCGCCAATCTTCCCAAAAATATTAAATATAATGATAATATTTCCTATCCCCAAGTAATTAACAATTCATTTGTTGAATATTTTCAACAATCTTACTCTGCACCGGAGCAATGTAATGTTGATACTGAGCATAATGTATTTAATAATTCTTACTTAAACGTTCGTAATTTTACTGAAGATGAAGTTCTTAAAGTACTGAAGAAGTTAAAGCCAAAACTAACTAGTGGCCCTTATAATATTCTATCCTTCGTAGTCCGTGACTGTGCCGCAGTGTTTCCCAAACCATTATGTTTAATATTCAATCCATCTCTTCAAACCTCAACATTCCCACAATGTTGTAAACAGTCCAAAATCATACCTGTTTTTAAGAAAAGTGATAGAACCTTCATTACTAATTACCGGTCCATTGCAGTATTGAATCATTTTGGTAAAGTTCTTGAAATGCTATTGTATGGTTACGTATTTTGCCTCGTGAAACATCAAATAACAGAACTTCAATGGTTTTTATAAAGGACGATCTACAGTTACCAACTTATTCTGCTTCATAGAATGAATGAACGATGATGGTAGTCAAGTTGACATAATCTATACAGACTTTTCGAAGGTCTTCAGCTGAACCATAGTATCTTATTGTCAAAAATTACACATATTTGGATTTTCAGGTGACCTTGTTAATTATTTTTCTTCCTACTTTAATGCAGAACCCAATAAGTTTTATATTGTGGCCATAATTCGGTCGAAGTTTTACCAACCTTTGGTGTCCCACAGGGATATAATTTGGGCCCATATTTGTCCATTATGTTTATCAACGACATTGTTACCAACATTACCCTGAACTGTCTTTTATATGCTGACGATCTTGAAATATTTTGCAGAATAAATCCATCGAGGACTATTAAATTATGCAACATACTTTAGATATAATAAATAATTGTTGTGTTAAATACAAATTGCTCCTCAATTCGTTGAGGTGTAATGTGTAGTATTTGATGAAAAGCCTTCATTCACTCACCATATTAATCGAATAATTGAAAAATCTTGTAAGATGCTAGATTTTCTTATAGAAATACTCTTCATTTCAGTAATGGTACTGGTCTTCAACTATTGTATTTCTCTATTGTGAGATCTAACCTGGAGTATGCGTCATTGATATGGTCTCCTTATTACAAGGCACATAAGATAACTTAGAAAACATTCAACGAAGGTTCTTAAAATACTCCTCATTTAAATTAGATGGGGTATATCCAGCTACTGGTTACCCCCATTTGGAACTATTATCGAAATTCTCAGTAGTGTTGTTAGAAGATCGTCGTAAAGTCTCTTACCTTACATTTTCTTACCAATTGATACATAATATCACTGACGGCACTATTGTAATGAATATGTTGCCCTTTCATGCTCACGGAACTGGATCAGGCCAGACAGATCTATTTAAACTGACCATGCCCCGAACAAATATAAAAAAAAATTCCCCACTTCAAATCATGTGGTCTACTTATAATAACATTCATGATCGCATCGATATTTTCAACTGTAACGTTGCTTCCCTCCTAAAAGCATGCATATATTAGCAATAACCATCATCACCATTTCAATGATTATTATGTTTTTTGTAAACCTTGTATTAGATTATATTATATCAAATTAATCATCTTTGTTATTATATCATACCTTAGTTATTATATAGCTTAGTTAAGTGTTAAATAATTAATTAGTTACCCCTTATACCATCCCCATTTCCACTCCCCATTCTATTGTTCGAAGAAATAGAAAATTAAATTGAGATTTAGTGGGTACATGAGAATCAAGGACTTCTAATTATTTTTACATTTGCCACCCCCTCTATCACCCCCCCCCCCTCCATTATTAAAGGGAATAACATATTACATTGGGATTTAGTGTGTATAAGACTTGGCTACAAAATCTGGATGTGGAAGTAGTGATTCGTTGGGCAGCGGTTTTTTTGTATTAATTTAATAATCAGCAGACGTCACTGCGTACTTATGTGATTCATTAAACATATACCACGAGAATGAATCGTAATTCATAATCATAACATAACTCTCCATCTCTTTGATCGACTGTTTTAATGAACGTTCACATTTACGTTGAAAAACAAATACGCGACCTAGATTTTAAAGCGAGGAGTTAAATTAAAGCACGAGGCGTATAAACACAACCCAAATGTAATGAATGGTTGCATTTTTGTTTTCATTCGGATGCCAACTTTAATACTCTTCTTACGACTGAAAGAAACGAAACAAAAGCCATTTGGGAAAGCTGATGTCTATCAGGTACTCTCGTCCGACAGATAAAATGAGGATGAATGTAGGCTTAGGGGTAACTGGGGGTTTAACATGATGCACCGCGGTATTTAATCGAAATTGTATTTTTATCAATTCTTGTGATTTAAAGGAATAAATTCAGTTTTTGGTTCAGACTTGCAACATGAGTTGGTGGGTATTGTATGAATGAATGTTCAGATATTTCCGAACTAATTTATAGTATAATCGTTATGGCTTGTCTGCCAAGTCCGTAATAAACTACCAGAAAAGGATAAATACATTTTTCTAACCTCCTCTCACAGAAAATTCCTAATTATCTCCTTTTTCGCTTACTCATCATAAGTTACGAAATTTTACAGTGAAATAAAAAGAGAAAGACGTAGATATAGTAGTATGACAAATGTGCCCCCACAATAAAAATGATAAGGATTATGTTGTACACTAGATAATTTAATTAGATAGCTATAAATTTAGTATATGCTCATTCAAATAGAACTACCGTAGTATGCATAAAATACAATATGGTTGCTGTTTTGTATAAGATATAATATCATCTAACACATTTGAATAGGACAATGCAATGGATGTCGGAGAGGCGAGCAGGCGGGTAGACAGACGAACAGGTGGGCAAACGGACAGACAGATGGGCGTACATAATTGCTTTAATCACCATTATTTTTATTCTTATTGTTACTGTAATTACCCTTATTATTACTGCAATTACCCTTCTGGAATCTGGAATTGGTTGGGAGGGTGGTCAATAAAAATTATTGAACCACAGCACTTAGGCCCCATTGGGCCCCTTTGTTACATGGCCTATGTCCATTTAACAGTTTTATTTAAAAACTAGTGTTTTGTGGATAGTTAGCACGACCTAACAGAATTTTACATGTATAACTGCTAAACCATGTCACACTGTTTTATGTACTTAATTTTATATCTTAGGAACTTAGTTCTGTTTTTCTATTAACACTATTATGTATCTCATATCCGTTGTAATACAGCATTATTATCCCAGGAAACAATTTGTCTACAAAATCTAGTTACATCAGATATCTATTTTTCAATTTTTATATTTTTGTTTACTATGGAGTACATATGGTTATTTTCCTTACCTTCTCTCATTCTATATATAGTAAATCCTATAACATGTAATATGTTACTGATTTATCAATAATATCAATACGTTTTACTACTTATTTACATCTGTTAATATTTGTTGTTAATGTATAAAATAGAAATTGCAAAGGCAAATCAGCTGGCATGGAAAATAAACTATTATTATAGATTCCTTTTATCGATTATATGCCACTACTTTAGTTGAGTATGGGAATCTACAAGGCAAGTTGGTGCGCTTAACGCAACCACTGACAGATGGCCATACTTGTACGATTTCTATATCTTGATAGCTTTCAATTTCAATAGGGAATTAGATTTCTCACATTTTTTTGGTGGCGTTGTTTTCCAGTAAACAGGACAAAAAGTTTACCTTATCAGTAATACTCACCAGGAAGTCATTTTGCTTGCAGCCTTTGTACTGATTCAAACATTATAATTTTTAACTGTGGACTTCAGTAATTGATATTACAATTTTTATATCCCAGTTACAAAGTGTTGAACATACAGGTAATTTCATTTCATTATACTCATTAAAATATTTTAATTAATCTTCAAATTTTGCCTTTGGTATAATTTCAATTATTTTTAAAATAAATTTTGAATTCAAAGTCAATTCTTTTTAATTTAATAAGTAGTTAAAATGCTATATGTACCACATGGTTTTAAAAATATTTTTCTCTTTCCTTTTAATTTTTTTGGCAATTTATAGTCTAAGAAATCAGCTAACTCGTGCATAGCTAATAATAACTCGTGCATAGCTAATAATTACTATTGCATAGCTAAAATTACTTTTGTACTGCTAATCAGATTACTTTTGTATAGCTTAAATTAATTTCCTGCAGCTTTGTATAGCTAGCTTAATGGTTCGTGCAGCTAATTTAAATATATTTTGTACAGCTAACTAGCTTATATTTGCATAGCTAACATTGCTTAAATTTTGCATAAACAACTTGCATAAATTTTGTATGTGCTTATATTTGGTTAAATTTCCTACAATTTTCACCCCAATCATTGAGAGACGTAAATTGCCAAGGAAAATTTAGAATTCTTGCAATAAGAGACAATTGTGGGCCTGGATTGCTGTCCCCGAACCAGCCACCTGAACCATCAACCATCTAGGATACTGGTATCAATTTGTCTTTTATATATATATATATATTTTACATTTCAATTTGTCTCAAACCGATTTGTCTAATTTTTTTGTAATATATTTTGTCATTCATTTTAAACTATCTTTTTATTTCTCTTACCAACAATTTCAGTCTGATCTATAGCAGACTGGTTATTCGAGAAAAAGAGACTATTTTGCTTATTTCACTATAGATGGTGCCCAATTTAACATCAATTTTTCTTTGTCTCCTTTTCTCGAAATAAACAGAAATCTGTCGCTTATGCTGTACATGTCAGAAAGGGTAAGTTTCTTCCACTCTTACGAATGCTCTGGACCCACGGCTCTCTGCTCCGGCTTAAACCAGCTAGTCGTCCGCACATGTTGCCTCAATTCTTTCTCAAAAATAAATAATAAGAGAAAGGAGGTAACACCTTGTACATCCTCCCTCTAGGCAGACCCTCGCCTAGGCCTCCAACTAACCTAATCTTGCGAAATAGGTGATGATGCTATCGAGGGGCATCTCCCTTACATCGGCCAAATTAGGCCAACGTTCTCCCAAAGCGGATTCTCTGATTGATGATAGGCTAGAACAGTCACAGAGTACATGTTGAACCGTCTCATCTTCTTGTTCGCAACCTCTACAGAGAGGTGTTTCGCTTAATCTCATATTATGGAGATGTTTTCTTAATGGACAGTGTCCAGTCTGGATTCCCGTTATAAAATGTAGATTCCTTCTGAACATTGCCAGATAGTCCATTGCTGTACTTTTGTTAGGATATTTTAGTAGTTCCCTAGCAAGCTGACAGCTGTTTCATCCCACAGTGTTTCTTGAATACATTGTGAGTGTCGTCTTTAATTATTTGTATTATCGCCTTGATCGGTAACAGACTGGTCCAAAGATACTTAGGCCTGCTGCCTACTTCTGACCTCTCCACAGCCTACATTTGGTTGTACGCCAACGGATTTGAGGCGTACCATTGTTGTCAGAGCCACTTCTCCTAGATATATATCTAGTGGTTGCAGACATAGCATTACCTCAATAGCTCTCGTTGGTTTCAATTACCCTTATTGTTACTGAAATTACCCTTAATTGTCCTTATTGTTACTGCAATTACCCTCACTGTTACTGCAATTACCATCATTATTACTGCAATTACCCTTAGTTACCCTTTTTTGTGCCTAAATTACCCTTAGTTACTCTCTGATTGCCTCCCACCACTCTAATTATCATCAGCCACTTCAATTACCTCCCACCACACTAATTGCCTCTCACCACCACTCCTAGGCCCCGCCTTCTTTCGTCCCGCCCCTTAAGCCCCGCCCTCTAAGTCCCGCCTTCTAATTACCTCCCACCGCCAATCTGATCACTGATCATGAACCGCGAACCGAACCGACCCTCTCTCATTTCCATACTACTGATGTTCACACACAGTATTCACAAACTTTTTAATAACATTTTTTGGCAGCAGATATAAATTTTTTTGATGCTAGGTTTGTTTTTAATATTAAATAATTTATTACATAAAACGGCACCCGTATAATACAGATTTTTACTGTATTTAATGCCAGCCGATGTATATCGTACTGCAAGTTGAAACAATGACGTGTATGCCAACACAGTTATTAGCTGATTTGGGGAATTTTTAGATCAGTACGTTGGCCATCGCACTCTCCTAGTCTAACACCACTTGATTATTTTTATGTACGGCCATATATGAAAGACATCATTTATAACGATATTGTACGATAATATTTCAGATAAAAATACTGAATTGATTTTTATAATTAATTATAATGTTTTTTGTATTCACAAGCTGATCTGCATGTTTCTTAGTTTGTTGCAGGAACTTTTCAATAATGTAACCGACTTTAATTCCCTTTAAGAGTTTCCCCTGGATTATTATTGACATCACTCCAAACAGTAGAACTTTAAAAAGTTAAACTGGGATCTTTCCATGTTGTTAGACAATGTTAAATAAATGGAGGTAGTCGACGAATTACAAATAATTACTTAGGTGTCGTCTCTCAACTGTGCGTCAATTTCTTAGTGAAAAGTTTGCAGTTTGTCTTGAAAAGGCTTAAATCAGGGTGCAGCTTAAGGCGACCGAACTAAAGCAAAAACTTTGTACAAACACGTGTCCCGAATCGTTTGCTGTGAAAGTTATGAAGTGCCTTGCGTTTAGGGAAACAATGTGCCAGATTTCCTTTAAATTAATCAGTGTACCGGCTTGATACATTCGCCTAATCTTGGGTATAAGAAAAACAGAGTATCGATTGCTGAATTAACGACTTCTCTTTAAGGACAATTCTGCCAACTTAGAAAAGACATTGTGTAATACCTTGAATATATATCGAGGTAATATATCACTCCAGCGCAGTACATAAACTGCCTAAACTATACATTTTAGTTGGAAAATATCTATTTGGTACAAATCCTGCTATTTATCTTAACATGACCGAAAACGAATATATGTAGCTTTGATAATTTTTTATATACGAGGTTTTCTGGAAAGATTGTGGATTGGTACAACACTTAGCATCAAACCAAGTCTATTTAATCCAAAAAATGACTCAAAATTCTTGACCTCACTACCATATACCTTGAAAATGAAAAGGGTAGGCCCCTATTTCTTGAGTTAAATAGACTTGATTTGTTATCAAGGATCCAGAACCAAGCGATGATTGTTTCAATGTTTTCACAACACCTTGTATAATTCCACTGTGTAACTTATGAGTGAAAAATAATCTATTATTTTCATTCCACGTTTTACCGTGTATCGCGCCGGGCAGTTTCGCTTGGCGGTTTTATCAAGTGCCCTTGATTTTCTTTATTGCATAAAAAAAATTATTTCTGAATTAGCCATTATCTGAATATATGTTTAAAAGTTGCCCGGATCTTGACATAAATCTTCGCAAAGCCGCTAGAAATACTTGTACGCTGAGTTCAGCGACCAAATTGAGACGGACAGATTTTGTAACTAGGCATACAAAAATATAAATATATGTCTTTATTGGTTTGCAAATCCGTTTTTTTAATTCATAATCAGGTAAGGGCCAGCGTAATCTACACCACAGTTATAGAAAGGAGGAGAGGGTTCTAACCGCGATTTTGGTAAATTGCCTAATATAGAATTATTTAATTTTGGTTTAGCATGAAAACATTTTATACATTGGTAAATCGTTTCTTTTTATCATATTTTTGTCTGAAATTGGCCAATATTTTTCTCGTAAGGCTCTAAAAGACTCTAATAAACGTAAATTCTCGGCCTTTATAACGAGGTACGTTAGCTGATGTGAAGCAGGTAAAATTATTGGGTGCCTTTTAAAATAATTAAAACTTGATTGTTCAAGTCGACCGCCAACTCTTAAACTCTTGATTTTCATGCAACAAAGGATTAAGTGACAGCAAAAGACTATTAGATTTTATGAGTTTATTTTTTTGGTAAATTATTTATCTCAGAAGGAAATGCTTCAAACTGGGCATTCTCAGTTATTTTACTTTCACGTCCAGTGGAAGCATAGTAACGCAACAAAAATTTTTTTTTTGTTGAAATAGATTTAAAATGTCATGAAACATCCAGATTTTAAACTTGAGCGAAAAAAAATTTCCCGTCTGTCGGTGTGTCTGTCTGTCTGTCTGTCCTTAACTTTTTGTGCGCACGTTTACTCTGGAACTGTTTATTGTATTAGCTTGAAATTTGGAAAACTAATGTACTGTAACGAAATCTTAAAATAGATTTTATTTTGATCTAATCCCGTTGAAGGGTTTGGGGGTAAATAAGGGAAAATAGGCAAAGTAAGCAGGTAAGCGTCCATAAAATTGCAATTTAGGGCATATACGAAAAGTCAAGGTCTCAATTTTTTTTTTTGCATCAGCCACCCCCTCCTCCACTATAACCCCCAATACCACCCCCACCCTATTATGGAAGGGAGTGAAAAAAAATTAAATATGACTTAGTATGTATACAAGAACGAAACGTCTAAAAAAAATTTTTTGGCGTTAGTTACCCCTCTACCACCCCCATTACCACCCCCACCCCATTGTTAAAGGGTGTAAAAAATTAAATTGGGATTTAGTGTGTGTACTAGAACCAAGGGCCCCTAAAATTTATTTTGGCATTAATTACCCCCTCTACCACCCCCATTGTCACCCCCACCCTATTGTTTAAGGGAATAAAAAATTAAATTGGGGTTTAGTGTGTATACGAGAAGCAAGTGCCTCTAAAAATTTTTTTATATTAGCCATTCCCTCTAACACCCCCACTCTATTATTAAAGGGAATAAAATATTACTTTGGGATTTAGTGTGTATAAGATTTGGATACAAAATCTGGATGTGGAAGTATTGATTCCTTGGGCAGTGGTTTTTTCTAATGCAATTTTAATTTCTAAGACTGTGAGAGGACTGGTAATTTTTTATTAGGATTTTTCACACTACTTTTAAATCTAATACAATAAACAGTTATACATTTTAATTTATTTAAATATGAATATCTAGAAAATATGTCCCACTTATCAGAAAGTGCCGCAATATTTTCAACAGTTCGAACCTCTAATTGAGTATTCTTAATATTTGAAATTTGTTGCAGCAATTTTAAATTATTATTAGCTAGCCATATAGTCCATTCCAGCATAGGCTTGTAGTATTCATTTGCTCTAGATATAGGCCGCGAGATATTAAATTCGCCGTCATGTTTTATACCAGATATTAATAATTATAAAACCCAAGAAATTTGATATATAGCACGTCCGTACCAAGCTGCTTGAGAAACCTTGTTATAGCGATCTACAATTTTACTGGACAGATAAAAAATTCAACATAAACTTTACAAGGTCATTATTAACGCCGGTGAACCATTCGGAATGGTGTCATCAATCAAGCCGACGTACATTAAAAGCCCATAAAGGTAAATGATTCAATATACGGGCAGAATAGTAAAGAGAGTAACATATTTTAAACGGGTTGTAGTAAAGTTTTTGTTGCATTTTTCATCTACACGGTTAAATTGCAAACGATTGTACTTTTGCCAACATTGTACGTAAAATTCCTATACTAGAGATTACATAACTATAATCATGCATTAAATATCTATGTAATAATACTTTTGTGTTCAATGAATTAAATCAAAAAAAAATCGTTATGCATTAACGCAACTTGACCATCATTACTCGCCGGTAATTTCCAAACATATATAGAGGAGACATTACATTTACATTTAATTGCACTCAAAAATAGCCGTACTATAGTAATTGTAATTGTAATAGAATGACCCGTTAAGCTCTTTATAAACGGTTGTATGGTTTAGACTTTATCAGTGTAGAATATACGTTAATGAAATTATTGGACTCTGCCCTCTGCGAATTATACTGGAAGCTACAACATAACGGTATCCTCTTAAATTATGATACCTAAGCGGATCAACAACATTGTCCACGACATACAATACGGCCAAGAATACAATACTTTGTTCGACATCATATTTCCTGATGTCTTCTTAATATAAAATCCTTATAAAAATTGTGAACTTATAGTAGAAGCATGTGCAGATCATGTCACACAAGCTCGTTTGTTTCTTGATTGATTTACTTCAATTAATCAAGGCTTTGGCAACTGTGGCTGGGAAAATCGCTTTAAAGATTTTTAAAATGCCAGCACTTTCAAATTACACCCACGAAGACTTTTTAAATTTGTTTATTATTTATGGAGAATGTGATAAAGTAATATAAAGAACTTGCAGCACATTATTTGCTACTCGATATCCAGAAAAACGGAAACCGTCACCAAACGCTGTAAAACGCATACTGGAAAATTTTAAAAATTATGGCTCTGTCAAGGCAAAAATTTAAAGAAGAAAGCCTATTGTTGATGACGAAAACATTGAAATAGTTATTCTGGGATATTTTCATGCATTTCCAAGGATGTCATTAAGACAAGCTGCTCTGGAATCGGGACTATGTAAGGATTCAATTCACAGAATCTTATTAAAACATAAGTTTCACCCGTTTTCATTCCATATGGTTCAAGGATTAAAAGAAACAGATTTCCAAAGAAGACAGAATTTTTGTGAGTTTATTCTGGTCTGGTTCTAGGTCTGAGGGTCACGATTCTTATTTGGGAAATATTATATGGACAGATGAAGCAAAATTTACTAAAAATGGACTTTTTAATAGACACAATTCGCATTATTGGAGTGACTCAAATCCTCAAATGTTCAGAGAGCGAAACTTTCAGGAAAGTTGACAGTTCAATGTTTACTGTGCCATAAGAAACGATAGATTGGTGGCATTACAATTTTATCAGGAAAATTTAAACGGTAAATTAAATTTTCTCTCCTGCTAATATGTATAGGTAAATTTTTGTTTTTTTTTTAGGTGAAAGATATCTAAATATTTTACAAAATATGAATAATAACTATTTAGAAAATTTGCCTCTCGCCGAACATAGAAACATTTTTTATCAGTACGACGGTGCTCCCCCACATAACGCATATTTAATTAATAATTATTTACAAGAAACTTTTTATGATCAATGGATTGCCAATAATGGACCTTTCTTATGGCCTCCTCGCTCGCCCGATTTATCAGTTCTGGATTATTTCATTTGGGGAACTATTAAAAATAAAGTTTATGAGAGCCCATTAACAACCATTGAAGATTGTATGCAAAGAGTAAGAAATTCATTTCAAAACATATCACAGGATTCAATTAGAAGAGCTACCCATGAGGAACTAATCCGAAGGTGCGAAAAATGTGTCGAAGTTCGAGAGGGGAATTTTGAGCAATTATTAAATTAAAATGAAATCATATTTTAAATTAATCTTATCTCTGCTATTTTAGTTCATGTCATACCTTCAATTCGATTAATACGCATGTTACAGTGCTAGTGTTATTTTGCGTTTTTGTGGATATCGAGTAGCAAATGTGCTGCCAGTTCTTGATATTACTTTATCATATTCTCCATAAATAAGAAACAAATTTAAAAACTTTTCGTTGGTATAATTTAAACGTGCTGGCATTTTTTGACATAAGATAATGACTGATTGTTTCTAATCATGGCTATTTTGATGAAATGAATACAACAATTCATGAATTTCTAATAAAATTGCAAATATTTGAAAAAGTTGTAACTGTAACCCCCACAATGCTAATATCAGGAAATAGGGAATTCAGTTTTACACAACTTGACGTAAAAAATACAGGGTGTTCCATTTGACCTAAGCAAGTTTTTGCGGTTTGAAGTTGACAAAATGTAACGCGAAAATGGAACACTTGGTATGATATTATTGAATTAATTTCAGTTGTAGAACGTAGTTCTCCTTATGTCCTTTTTACGTGACAAGAAGCAAATGAGGATCTTTTACACGAAGAAAGTTATAACGGTTCTTGCAAACCGTTGCACCTGTTAAATTTTATATAAAATGTCAAATACCTCTGAAACGGCTAGGTTTAGGTATAGGATATGCTACATATTTTGGACTCAGAATTTTATGCTCTTTTCGAAATCCCTAAAATATATAGGGTGTTCCATTTGAAATAAGCAAGTTGGTATCGACTTCCGGTATAAGCGGAAGTGCCAGCTGCTTGTATTTTAATTAGATTGGCCACACCGACATTAGTAGTCTAAATTTTCAAAATTTTCTGATGCGCACTTTTCTCTATATCGATCGATTCAGTTCCCGGTGAGACACCCTGTATAGGTAAATCATGCAGTTGGTGGTTAAAACTTCAAGAATATTTGAGATGAATGAAATAAACCTCATGAGTTACATGAGGAAGACTACAATGAACTTAGATACGGTCAGACAAATTTCGTTTCATGATTGTTTCTCACACGTGGTGTGAAAGTGCTACTTAAGATAAATTACTAAAATGAACACTTGAAATATTTCTTCTCGACTTCAAAGTAAGATAACTATATTTGCCAGGCGTTATATTGATCTACGTTTAGATAAGAGTATTGAAATATTAAATTTGCACTCGGAAGGCGACGCGCACAAATATACACTTGTATATTTTTTTGCTCTATATTGACCGTGGTTGATTGGGCATGTGCCATATTCCAATCTTTCAAAGCAACTCAAGCACATCGAGTATGAGATAAATATGATAAATTGATGGATTCTTGTTTCATTCATATGTCAGGATTTGTTTTCCTATTTCCTTTAGAGTTAAAACAAAGGAACAAAAGCCATATGAAAAACTCGACGTCTTTCATGTACGTAGAATGTTGCGGCGGATAAATGTCGGTTTGCTTTCATGTGGGGGAGATGAGATACCAAGGCACAAATTGTTTTTTTTAAGTAAGTTCTTTGCCAAAACATGAAGTAATCTTGTATCTGAACTACAGCAATAGTATCGCTTTTAACTTATGTTATTTTAATTGTATTGTATTTAACTGGATTTGGATTTCATATTTCTTTAACATAATAACAATAATAAAATTAAATATACCTTATTGTCTAAAGAATAATTTTCGTTGACAACTTCCTCTAAAAACGGAAAAATAGGCATCGCTGGTACTTTTTTTGGCTTAAAAACCGAATTGATTATTATTTAGTATTTTCTGTAAATTTAAATGAACTTCAACTTTATTAATACTTGGCAATAAAAATTATGAACATTGTTTAGTGAGTGCGTGTATGCAGTGGAATCCTTGTTGAATCCTGCGGTTCGCAAAAATTGTTTTTCCCATTTTTAAAGATTCGTAAATATTGCAATCATCATTCTTAAATGAACTTTATAAAATTGTATTTAAATAACTGTTATTGTCGAATTTGCAGGAGGAGACACGGTCTCATGATATAATTATCGTAAAATAATAATAATAATAATAATAATAATAATAATATAGTTTATTTAACAGTAATATAATACAGTATTACAATATACAATATCACAACATTTGTTTATTTTACAGTATACAATATATAATAAAAGCATAGGATATTCAACAAAGACTGTAAATATTCAACAAACAAGTGCTACATAATAAGAGTATATATAGATATAGTTACTGGAGATAAACAAACAGTTACAGTCACTGAAACAGTAGCTGAGTACTGCTTGTAGCCAGGCCAGGCTCTTCATGACCAGCCTAGGCGAATCGTGTAGCATACAGATTTAACACTATCTGCCGGCATTTAATGAAATACCGATGCCCTAAATCACGGCAGATCATGTTAAACTTCTCATTACACGAAAATACTAACATTTTAAGGCACTTCATGAAAATCTTAGTCAAATGATATAACATGAGATGTTTTAAAGTATCTGCCGGCATTTCAAGAACTGTCTAGGCTTTTCCCGAAAAGCCGTATCGCATTATGTGTCTACGACATAGGTTTTTCAGGAAATGCCTAGGCAGCTCAAGAAATGCCGGCATCACGTCATTTCATGAAATACCGATGGTCTAAACCACAGCAGATCCTGTTAAACTTCTCGTACACCAAAATACTAAAATTTTAAGGCACTTCATGAAAAGCCTAGTCACATGATGTAACATGAGGAGGTGAGAAATTTTGAGTTTTTCAATATTTTTAATATAGCTTGGCAAGGTTTCATATAGGCGGGGTCCTAGATAATTACAGTCTTATCGCTTCGTGATCTGTTATACTGGCTTTGTTTTTTCTCGTGTGGTAATGGTGGTTAATTGGTTCTATGTTTATTTTATTTCTTTTGATGTTTAGTAACATATTTAAACAAAATAGTTGCCTAATGTCCAGAATGTTGGTTTCTTTAATTAAAGTGTCACTAGGATAAGTGCGCTTTTTATCATAAATTATTTTCAAAATCCATTTTTGTACAGTATTGAGTTTTTCGAGGTGGTTGTCACTTACTCCTCCCCAGCCCACGATACCATAGGAGATCTGCTACTGGACTAGCGAATAATAGAGAATTATTAACTGTTTTTCATCGAGGTATTCTTTGAAGTACTTCAATCTTGTTAGCAATCCTCTGACTTTTTTAATTAAGTTTAATATTTGTAGGTCCCAACTCAGATGCCGGTCTATAATTATACCTAGATACTTTATAGATTCGGCCTCGGGAATTTGTTGGCTTTGGTCAATATTTAATGGGCCAAAATTTGGCAAGTTATTAGCATAGGAGGTGAAAGGTAAATAATTAGTTTTATCGCAGTTCAGTGTGAGTTTATTGCGCTGGAACCATTGTTGTATTATTTTAAAGTCTGATTCCGCTTTTGTTTTTAGACCTTCCCATGTTGTCTCGGTATACAAAACAGCAGTATCATCTGCGAAACTTAAGATCCTGCCAGCCGTTTCAATTTCCAGTAAACTATTGATATATATCTATAGTGAATAACAATGGCCCCAGTACCGTTCCTTGCGGAACCCCATAGGTAATTGTTCTAGAATTACTAAGGGTACCATCAATATCCACATACTGCTCTCGGTTGGATAGGTAGCTTTTTAAGATATTGTACACTTTTCCCCGAAGGCCATAAGATTTTATTTTTCTAGTAGTTTTGGATGAGAAACTGTGTCGAATGCTTTGGAAAGATCAACGAAAATGCATAAGGCAGGCGTTTTAGAGTCTAGAGCTCTATACAGGTGAGATGTCAATTTAAGTATTGCATCTTCAGTTGATCTTCCCTCTCTAAATCCATACTGATTATTTGAAATAATTTTGTGTTTGTCTAGAAATTTTATAATCCTTTGCTTTAGTATTTTTTCTACAATTTTAGCTATGCTCGATATTAAAGAAATAGGTCTATAATTTATTATCTCTAGTTTTTCACCGCTTTTGTAAAGAGGTTTTATGATTTTCAGTGATTTTGGGAAACATTCGGTTTCAAAACATTTATTTATTAAAAAGGTTAGTGGTTTAGATATTTCTTTTGCTACTTCCTTTATTACTTCTAAACTAATATTGTCAAAACCAGGTGATTTCTTAAATTTTAACTCCTTTATAATTTTTAAGACTTCCATTTCATTAGTTAAGTGTAAGTACATAGTATTATCAATTTGGGTATTATTTTCAGTAAAGCTCTCCGGTGGATTTATTATCTTATTTGCGTATGTGTTCCCTAAGTCGCTATAGTATTGATTAAATGCATCTGAAATTTCTTGTTTATTTTCTATAATACAGTCATCTGTTAACTTAATATTATTTATAGTCGTTTCTGGTTGTGATTTATTGTAGATATTATTTACACAGTTCCAAAGGGCCTTGGATGAGTTTTTATTTTTGTTTATTGTAGATTTAAAGTAGTTTTTTTTTGCTTTTTGTATTAACTGCTTTAGTTTATTTTTATAAATTTTTATATGTATCAATTAAGTTTTTGTTATTCGGGTCTTTTTGTAAGCTTGAGTATAATTTATTTTTTTCATTTATAGATTTCACAAGTCCAGAGCTTATCCATTGTTTTCGGTGTATATTTTTGTGGTTTATTTTAATTTCGTTGATGTATATTATAATAATTTTTTTTCTTGTTGAAGATTATTTGTTAGAAAAATATTAGGTGTGTATTTTGCCTTATTAAATAAATATCAGAAAATTAGAAAAACTAACTTCCTACCATGCTAGTGAAAAGTCTACAAGCTTTCTGCTACATCGATTTGGCTGCTGTCATATACGAAAGTTAGCATTATGTGCTTAGTTTCAGAGATGTTGTATCAAGTAGCAACGCCGCTTGAGAAGCTCGGTAACAGTAAAAAGTAACTGATAATGAACACGCGGTCCTTATGTTCTGTGATAGTTATATCTACAAATAAATATTATTTTACTAATTACCCAGGTGTATTACTCTCTTCAACAAGTATCAGTATAGTCTTCAGCGTTACAAGCACATTCTCAAAGAAGAAACATCACACCTGCCTATTTGTCAGATAATTAATCGAAAAAGTTTTCGTCTATCTATCAGAAAATATCAAAGAAAGCTGGTACAATTACGTATACAAATATTTTCTTTTTATTTCTTACATTAAATTTTTCCACAATTATAGATAGTAGATATTTTTACCTCATCTAAATTAAATGAAAGCTTAAGTAGCCTATGCCTTATGCCAGTGAATTATTTTGCAAAATTCGTATTAAAGTTTTCTTTCAATAAAGACAATATATTATTATCAGATAAAGCAAGAGAAAACCCTCTATTTCCTCGTGGAATAAAATTAACATTAATTGTTTGCTTAGTGCAAGATATATTACGTCGATTTCCCTTCCAGTTACAATCCTTTTCGCGGTTGAGGGAACATTAAATATCACTCAAACCATGCTCTGTTGAGGAGCAGTGTATTTATTGACGAATGCATCCGACCCTTACAATACACAAAACCGAGATCAATAGTTCTGCGGTCACTGGGCTGATAGTAGTAATTGGAAAGTTTTTTTTCATTTAATCAAAAACAATGAATTATGGTATAGGTACCAATTAATTCAGTATCTACAAGGGAATGTGAACTTTATACGTAGATCTTTTCACCAGAATATCATAGTGCTTTTCCTGCACTCTCAAACAGTAACCAATTTATTGTTTTTATTTTCTGTTACAAAGTTAAAACAGGCAATAATTTGTAACAAAGATGTGTTTGTTAATTTATAGATGAACTTGTGGTGGTGTCCTTTCAGTGTTCAATATGGCTGCCAGAAATTAGTGCAATAAAAACTGATTCCCTCAAATAGAATAATATTGAGACATTAGCAGCGTATATGTTATATATTTTATATTTGTTTGTTTATTTATTTATTGCGTTTTTTAATATCTTATCAGATCTTCAGATACTATTCTGACATGTCTTATATAACTGTTTTAAATGTTTTTTTGACCGCCTTCCAGGTCACCTGAATAACTCTCTTAAGTACAGCAGATCTAGATTTGTCTGAGTAAAGGAGACAGGGCCGTACAGTTTATAATGGGACCCGAGTTGCTTCTTGGGGATAATTTTTATAATTGAATATTACTTCGTATTAGGTGGGGCTCGAACCCACTTCGCTAGGTATGCTCAGAGAGACGGCTAGACGCGTTATCTCACTGATTTACCGTCTCTTTATCACGTAAATGATCTCTCGGATAAAAATAAGTTCAATTGAATTTGTTTCCTTCTGATCTTTGATCCATGTGTTTCAGACTCTTGGGTTTCAGAATATAGAGTAAATGATGAAAATCTTATGGGGTTAGGTCCAAGTATATTAAAGAAAACTACTTTATTAATTAGCCGACGTTTCGATATTTTTTAATATCAACCTCAGAGCACTGAAAGATATAAAATCATCAAATAGTATATATACTTTCAACCATTCAACGTGACAAACAAACATAAATATAGGGGCGAGCGTAGGTGCGTCTTTACTATGTACATACTTCGATATGCGATGTAAAGCAACGTTAGGCGTGGTTAGTAGTTGGATTGGTGACCGTTCCAACGAAGACCACGTCCTCGCCTCACCCATCTTCCAGCGGCTTGTATATCAGTGTATGCGCGGAAGCTATACAACCTTAGGCGAGGGTTGTATAGGAGATATACCATCCTTCGGAGGGGATGTAAAGCCGTCGGTCCCTTGTCTATTAAATGTTAGGCAAGTAAAAGATCCCTACTCTTCTTAAGGGAAGAGGTTCGGCAAAATTCCTGGTTTTGGGTAGCTCGTCTACAGGCGTCGGTGTTAGGCCTCAGTAGCGGAAATAGGCCGACGTTAAATAAATGTATAAAAAAAAAAAAACATAAATATACATATTAAGAAAAAAAACATATATTGAAATTTAAAAAATTATTACTTGTTTTAAGGTCACTATCTAAAAATATTCGGAAAATATAGTTACTACATAAATAATATATATATATTATAAAATTGATTATATATATATATATATATATATATATATATATATATATATATGAAGTGTTATTGTACTTCCGGGTGCTCTCCCGCGTCGATGGTCGACTTCTCAGCCTCCGGAAGTACAATAACACTTCATTTAACACCCGCGAAAACCTAAAGTTACAAGCCTGGCGCGTTAAGTGTAATAATCTCATATTATCAACAAAACGCTAATGTTTCGATTGCAACAAACACCAGCTGAAAGACTGATCTTACTTAAAGGAGCTCTCATGCCAGTCGTCTCATACCGCTTGAAGACAGCAGTTTCGAGCTGTTGGCTCTCGTCAGTGCAAGGTAGGCATGTGACGTACGACACGCGGTTCCCTTGACCATTCGATACATCTCGGTATCTTTACGATAGCGACATGTAAAATAGTAAGCAGGCGCCATCTAGCGGTTCAGTGTCTGTTGCAATCGAAAAATAAACAGCCTGACTAGGCTTAGCATAGCTCAAATGTGCTTTTAAAGGGCGGAATATTAAAACATAATATTTTTAGTCGCAAACTCCTCTATAAAACTCCGGTTACGTTCCTTATAGTAAAATAAGGATTTTATAGAGGAGTTTGCGACTAAAAATATTATGTTTTAATATTCCGCCAGGGGCGAGCGTAGGTGCGTCTTTACTATGTACATACTTCGGTATGCGATGTAAAGCAACGACAGGCGCGGTTAGTACTTGGATTGGTGACCATTCCAACGGAAACCGCGTTCTCGCCTCACACATCTTCCAGCGGCTTGTATATCAGTGTATGCGCGGAAGCTATACAACCTTAGGCGAGGGTTGTATAGGAGATATACCATCCTTCGGAGGGGATGTAAAGCCGTCGGTCCCTTGTCTATTAAATGTTAGGCAAGTAAAAGATCCCTACTCTTCTTAAGGGAAGAGGTTCGGCAAAATTCCTGGTTGGGGGTAGCTCGTCTACAGGCGTCGGTGTTAGGCCTCAGTAGCGGAAATAGGCCGACGTTAAATAAATGTATATATAAAAAAAAAATATTCCGCCCTCTAAAAGCACATTTGAACTATGCTAAGCCTAGTCAGGCTATTTATTTTTCGATTGCAACAGACACTGGACCGCTAGATGGCGCATGCTGACTATTCTACATGTCGCTGTCCCAAAGATACCGAAATGTACTAAGTAGTCAAGTGATCCTCGTGTCGGTCGTCACATGCCTGCAGTAGTTTTCTTTAATACACTTGAACCTAACCCTAAAAGATTTTCACCATGTATTAGTCTAGAAACATTCTATTAAATTATATAGTAAGCCTATAGATGGAGATATGCCTACCATCCTAGATACTTAAAGGTAGAAGCAAATGGTTTGTGTACCCCAATTCCCGGTTTGTTACAATTTAAGTTCTATTCTTGAATGGTTTGTTTACTGTTTTTCTGGTGTCCAATTTCACTTCACAGCAGACAAGCTTGTTTTATATACGCTATCTGTGAGACTAAGTTTTCTGATGGCTTATTGAATTAATTTACCTTAATATTTTATGACTTAATCCATTTCAATGCCTTTTTGGATAGTTAAACGGTAGTAAAGATAGTAAAGGCAATCAAACGGCACGTTTATTTTTTACTGTTATTACCTTGCGTTATAGTCTACTAATACAATTTAAACTAGTGGATTTTATGGACTGCTTTCGAATGTTATCAAAGTTATCGCTGAGATCCAAATTTCTTGGTATAGTAGCTGTGTTGTAAACAGCGAATATGTTTTAAATATATAGAAAAATGTACTTTTTATTTTATTAAAACTACTCATGTTGTAGCTTAGCTTTGGCTTTAAGAGTACAAGAAACAATAAGTTAAAAATTTCGGATCGTTACTTATTTATATTACTATTACATCAGCGTAATAAAGCTGTTATAGTGTAATTATCCTAACATCTGGGGTTTTATTATAATTACCTATGTACCTAACAATTTAACGTTATGCTATTTAATACAAAGTTATTAGAATTTAATAATTTTCTCTAAAATATTATCTGCGGAAATATGTTGTTAGTTGTTTACATTTTCGTTAATTTTACATCAGTCATTAGTTCTAATTGTTCTATTAATAGTATATTATTCTATAAGGAGCAAAAGTAGTTTTTTTTGTGTTGTGGATGTACGGACGAGCGAGGCGAGTCCAACAAGAACAGCCGAGATCACTTCATTCTACATATAACAGTGTAGCTTTATAACATTTCCTGAATATGGAAATAAAAAAATTTAAAAACTTTTTTGTATTAAAATATAAAAATAAAAAAATACTAATGTACGAATGCAAGAAAAGCAAGACGTGCGCAGCTTGTATGATTGTACGCATGATTGTATGAAAGAGGTGGAAATCGTTATACAGGGTGTTGCATCATGAGAGGGACATAGCTTAATAGGAGGTAGAGAACATCAGTGGTAACCGGAACCTCCCATAGAAATGTCTCATTGGGCCCAATGAGACATTTCTATGGGAGGTTCCGGTTACCACTGATGTTCTCTACCTCCTATTAAGCTATGTCCCTCTCATGATGCAACACCCTGTATACATAGTCATGCATACATAAAGATGATGCATGTACCTATATTTTTTTATTTTTTACTTTTGGGGGGTTTACCCCCCAGAGATCAGCCAATAAAAATTCTTCTCTTAACGATTTGTTTTCATTTCTAGCTCCTTCGCTTTATCGCTCCTTCACCCCCGCGCCCCCTATGTGCGAATGTTTGCAATAGTAACGGCGGAATACTGTATTGTCATCCGATCTTAGTAACTGTGCAAAATTTCATCAATCGATTTTGTCAGGAAGTGTGTTAAATAAGGGATGCAAGATTTGAAGACAATTTTCACCCCCGCACCCCCTACGCGCAGATATTTGCAAAAGTAACGATGGAATCCTCTATTGTCATCCCATCTTAGCAACTGTACAAAATTTCATCAATTGATCATGCCAGGAACTGTGTTAAATAAAGGACGCAAGATTTGAACATAAACATTGTGCACATATCGTGAGCTAAAGAAGAGCAAGTAATAAAAAAAAACGCTGTCGAAAGAATCACTACTTCCACATCTCAGATTCTGTATCCAAGTCTCTTATACATACTAAATCCCAATGTAATATTTTATTCCCTTTAATAATAAAGTGGGGGTGGTAGAAGGAGTAGCTAATGTAAAAAAATTTAGAAGCCCTTGGTTCTCGTATATACAATAAATTCCAATTTAATTTTATATTCCCTTAAACAATAGAATGTGGGTGGTAAAGGGAGCTGTAGAGGGAGTAACTAATTCCAAAATAAATTTTGGAGGCCCCCGAAACGCCTTTCTTGATCCCAACCAATTTATCCAATATATGTAGCATCACAGTTGCTGATACTGATACACAACTATTTTATATTTGTTATTAATTATCAACTTCGCTAAATTACTTGTATTAATCAAAATTGTTGAACATTCTAGTTTACTAGGATTACTTTATCGCTAATCTTAGGCCCATAATTAATACATTTATAAATTTTAACTTGTGAGGAAACAGCATGATATTCTGTAATGTTCTCATTTGTTTATTACTTCCACGTCCCACGGTCTGTAACTCTTTTGTGCGCACGTTTACTCTGAAACCGTTTATGATATCGACTTGAAATTTGGTACACTTATGTGTTATAATGAGATTTGGAACAAGATTATATTTTGATCTAATTCGGTTGGGGGGTTCGGGGGGTATGGGGTAAATATGGGTAAATAGGCAAAGCAAACAAGTAAGAGTCCATAAAATTGTAATTTAGGGCATGTACGAAAAGTTAAGGTCTCAAATTTTTTTTTACATCAGCCAACCCCCCCATCCCATCAACCCCAATACCATCCCCACACTATTGTGAAAGGGAATTAAAAAAATAAAATGTAAGTTAGTGTATGTAAAAGAAAGAAACGTCTAAAAAAATTTTTGGCGTTAGCCACCCCCTCTGGGAGTAAAAAAATTAATTGACATTTAGTGTGTGTACGAGAACCAAGGGTCTCTAAAATTTATTTTGGCATTAGCTACCACCCCCATTGCCACCCCCACTCTATTGTGTGGGTTTTCTGGTTTAATTTGTATATATAAGTCAATAGTTCATTATATTGTAAATCCTCTAGCTTATTTAATTAATTGGTCGCTATATATGACTGGTGGTCGAGAGGTGAGCGCACTTGCCTCTCACCCAAAAGTTCCGGGTTCGATCCCCGGCCGTGGCAGTGGAAAATACTGTGAGAGGGATTTTTTCACTATACACGGATATTGGGTGTGTGTCCCTTGTCTCTAAATGTGTAGCCCCCTCCCACACAAGGCTCTTCTAGAGCCTTCCGGGATAAAGGGGGTCGTCATTACCTGTGGTATTATTTATTATTATTTATTATTATTATCTGAAGGTGTATTTCCAGATATTTTTAAAACGGCAAAAATTACACCACTATATAAAAAAAGGAGATAAACTATTAATGGACAATTACAGGCCTATTTCATTACTGTCATCGATATCCAAAATACTGGAAAGAGTTATATTTAATAGAATGTTAAATTTTTGCAACAAAAATAATATACTGAGTAATGAACAGCATGGGTTTCGGGTGGGTAAGTCGACTCAGTCCGCCATTTTTTCCCTTCTTAACAAACTCTATGACAACTTAGTTAAAAATAAAAAATGCTTCGGAGTTCTTATGGATCTGAGTAAGGCGTTTGATTTAGTAGATCACGCCTTACTCTTGCAGAAGCTCAATAAATATGGATTTCGAGGAAAGCTGGGCGAGTGGCTAGAGTCGTATCTTTCCAATCGTGCCCAGCTGGTAGAAATTAACAACACAAAATCAGCTAGATTATCTTTATGTCTAGGCGTCCCTCAGGGTTCGATCCTGGGACCACTGCTTTTTATACTTTTTATAAATGACTTACCCGATATAATAGATTCCTGTCTCCTGGTAATGTTTGCTGATGACAATTCATTCTTAAATGTAAGTGAAAATATGAATAATCTTACAGTTGATACGCAGAATAAAATTAATCTATTTGTTTCCAAATTTGAAAGAAATAAATTGTTACTAAATGGCGATAAAACTGTGTTCATTCATTTCACTCCTAGAATAATTAATTATAATGAGAGTTATCTACTAAGAATTCATGGAAAGTCTTTGGAACAAGTCACCTCCACAAAATTTCTAGGGTTGCATATAGGTAATGCTTTAAACTGGGAAAATTATATTACCGCATTATGTAAAAAGTTGTCGCCTATTTGTTTTGCCCTGTATAGGCTGAGAAACATTGCAAATAGGACTGTTATGTCATCATACTACTATGCACAATTTTATTCCCGAATTATATATGGTATCGCGTTTTGGGGCTCCTCTCATCACTTTGAAAGAGTCTTCAAATCACAAAAGAAGGCAATCAGAAATATTATGGGAGTCAGTATGCGCACCTCCTGTAAAATTTATTTTAAGGAATTGCAAGTGTTACCGTTGGCTTGCATTTATATCATGGAATTAGTTGTGTTTGTGAAGTCCAATTTGAATGTTTTTTTAAGAAATAATTATAACCATGATTACAACACTAGGAGACAGAACAACTTATTGACTCCTAGTCATTATTTATCACTTTACGAAAAAAGCCCCATATATACGGGAATAAAGTTATATAATAAGCTTCCAGAACATATCAAGCAAATTAGTAATATAAAAATGTTTAAAACGCAAGTTAAGAACCTATTGCTGGAATCCGTTTTTTATACTGTAAATGATTTTATTCAACACTCATTTGATATTTAATATTGTATTCAAACTGGATGCCTGTATATCTTCCCTGTTCCGATATGTATGCCTATATTCTCTATTTTAAATGCCATTGCAATAAATTTCTCCTCGTGAAGCAATTTATTACAATTATTTTATTCTTCCTTTGTTATAAATGTTGTAAATATATACGTGAACATACTGTTTTTTTATTTTATGATTGTTTTTTATACTTTTAACATGTAGTTTGTAAAATATTATAGTTTGTTCTATTACTCAATGTACCTGACGAATCCGACACCTTATTGTATTTTGGTCTGATGGATAATAAATATTATTATTATTATTATTATTATTATTATTGTTTAAGGGAATAAAAAATTAAATCGGGATTTAGTGCGTATACGAGAACCAAGGACCTCTAAAATTTTTTTGACATTAGCCAACACCTCTACCACCTCCATTGCCACCCCCACCTTATTATTAAAATGGGAATGAAATATTACATTTGAATTTAGTCTGTATAAGATGTGGATACAAAATCTGGATGTGGAAGTAGTGATTCCTTGGGCAGCGGTTTTTTTTATTAACAATCAAGTTTTCATTATAGTCATTGTTTTTGACAATTTCCTTAATAATGTTAACTTCTTTTATACGGTTTCCTTGACACAACGGAAAGGCTAACAGACAATATGTGTAAGACTGGAACAATGCTATTTTTATTTGGGATGATTGTGACAATTGCGTTTGTACAGGTCGGTAAGCAGTGGATCCAGTTCTTTCAGTTTTTTAAGTTAACGTCAAACTTCTCTCGTTTTTTGTTTATAATGTAAGTTGAACCTAATCGTGAAATTATTTTAAAAGATGTGTTAGATAAAAAAATTGAGAATGCAAAAACACTGGTCGATGTACACTCGTGGTAATAAATAGCTGCAACTAATTGTGATGTATCTAAGAATATATGTCAGGCCCTTTGTTGTAGCCTATCTAGGTGGATTAATGCCTCAGCTGCTAGACCCTTAAATTAGTTGAATTGCTCACACCTCTCTCGACGATTAAACCGTTTGGTTTGAGTGTCGCCTCAGGTAGAGCTTCTCTTTGATAATATGAAACATTAGGCCCAAGTTAGTCATAGACTAATCAACTTACCCGTTCGAAATTCTAATGGTTCCTGAATGAAAATTGTACTAAAGCCTATCGAATATAGGAGTAAAACTAATATGTATGTTACGGTTTATGTTAATCAGTGATCGAGTCAGTGATTAACAATAATAACTCGTTTGTATCTATTTCCTTGATTGTTGAGGTAAATTGCTTCAAAACATTTATTGAACAAGTAAAAGCATAAGACTTAATTTCTCAAAATGCCTTACATTAATTAATTATAAAAAATCGTTTTAATTTCAATGACCTTTTATCCATAAAGTAAAATATGTCGAAGATGGTATTAAAATAGATACTAATAAATTTTAAGATTATGCAAAAAATAAAAGAAAAGTCAACTATATATCAAACACCATGTTATGGGCATTTTGGTGTCTCTGAAGAGAGATGGACAAATTAATTGATTTTTAACAATTTTCTGTTTAATTAATAGTATTTTTGCAGTGTAAAAATCAGGCCGTTAGTAATAACATTTTAGTCCTCGTTATTTTCATATATTACTACATTATTTTGGATTTTCAGAAAGCTGTATACATTTTTTTAAATCATATCTGTCTGGTAGGCGTCAATGTGTATCCCTAAATAGAAAAGGAGAAAATCTAAAGTCGGACTTTATATCTATGAAAAAAGATGTTCCGCAGGGGTCTATTTTGGCTCCCCTGTTATTCTCAATATATGTGGCAGACATGGGTGACAACATCCACAATGCAAAATTGTATCAATACGCCGATTACTCACATCTACAGTTTGCCTTTTCTCCTGACTTAAACCTATTAGCTCAGCAAGAAATTAATGAAAATCTAGGCTATATAACTTTGCAAAAGACCACACTTTAAGAATAAACACGTCCGAATCATTCGCACTAATTTTCGGCAGTAAAGTGAATAGAGTGAAATTGGTTCGTGAAAATATTACTTTTAAAATAAATAAAGAAAAATACCTATAGTACATGAGGCAAAGAATTTAGGAATACACATTGACTGCGATCTCAACTTTCAAACACATATAACCAATGGAACAAGTTTAACATATTCTCGTCTGAAGGGGTTGTATCCTTACAATAATTGTTTACCTTCAAATGTCAAATATCAACTATGCGAAAGTCTTATCCTGTCACTATACGTTTATGGTGTACAATAGTTCGTTAACTCACATGTCCTGTCATCTCGTTCAAAAAATACAAAATTCATGTATGAGATTTTCATTTAACATTCCCTACAGAAATCACATTACTCCTTATTTAAACATTCATTCTATTCTCAACATGAAATATCATAGGTTGGCTCATATGTATTTATTCATATATAGAATTATGCAATCAGATAAACCCATATATCTCAGGAATAAATTTGTTAACTTCAATCATCCTCACAACACACGTTTTGTACATAATTTTAGAGTACCTCCTCACAGGACCACTGCATATCAAAAATCCTTTGTCTTTATACAGCTCATTTATGGAATGCTTTACTAGATGAGCATAAAAATTTGTCGAAAAGTACATTTTCCAAGCATATTAAATCCATGTTACTAGAGTAACAACTCTCCGACAGAAATTAGAACTAGTTACCTGCTAGCTCTCCAACATTAATTTATCGTGATTCATTACTGAATCGAAAATTTCGTGTTCCTGCCTCTCACTCCCTGCCACTCCCTGCCATTTGTACCGCAAAATAATAAAAATAAATTGTTTTGATTTATACTTTAGCTTAATACGTATTTCTTTTGTTAAAATTTTGAAATTTTGTTTGTAGTCTCAATCTTAAGACTCCGGACTATTGGAAGATCAACAGCAGTTGAAATAATTTGCTTTTACCTCGAAATTTGTCTCAATCTGTTTGCAATTATATTTATTTATATATGTATATGTATGTTTCTGAGGTAAATAAATTGTTTATTTATTTATTTATATATTTATTTATTTATTTACATATTTCCTACATATTTACATCGCCTTTGTAAAACAAGCGCAGCTCTCTGGTTCTTTACACTAACGGGCTGGTTTTTACACTACAGGTTTTCCAGTCCTACGCCATGAAAGTTGGAAGACTCGTAAAAACAAAGCCACTCACGAAAATTCAGCTTATTAGTAATCACTTTAAAAAACGGGCGTGGAACCTCGGACCATACTTATATGCTAGTGGGTATACGTGCATATTAATACATTACGAATGAATTTTAGACGTAAACGTTTACTGAATGCGAATTGACACATGAATTCGCATGCACATAAGCATACAGGACCATTAAAACATAAATATGAACATACATAAATTAAAACATAATATTTTTAGTCGCAAACTCCTCTATAAAATCCTTATTTTACTATAAGGAACGTAACCAAACTGCAACCAACAGCTACTCTCCTGGCTATGTGCCCCGCCGAGCGCTGAATTACAAGTTGAACTATACATAAATTAGCGTATGCTAGGAACAGTATACTAGTCCTTTGGTTTCGCAATTAATGGTTCTATCTTCGACAAGCAGCGGCTTGCGCTATATTCACTTTGAGCATTGTGCCCATGACAACTATTGTTCAGGAGACCAAGACCTATAACATACTAAAATTTGGTGCAATTTAACCGAGGGCCTTACCTTACCATCATGTGCGGTATGTATATTTAAAAAAAATGTTTTTTGTTAAAATTCAGTTTTTATATCCGAAACCTCCAATTTTACCGGACAAAAATTTCAGCTACTGAACTAAATCAGAATAAACTTTTCCTTTAAATTTATGACAAAGAAGTATTGCATCATAACTTTGAAGCTCGCTGTTACATCCTCTCGTTGCTTGTACTAGACAATTAGGCAATATATTATGACTTTCTATCTACAAGTTTAACTTCCATGCAGCGCATTGATCGAACTTTCGATGGCAGAACTAACGCCTCCGATATTCTGCCTATGAATTTACCGTTACATGAGTGTTGATGACAGTATTATGATAAAGGCCATGTTAGTATACAAGTTTGGTATAACTGAAAATACAGATTTGACGTAACATATCCTTTCGGGAGTTGATATTACTGCATTGACTGTCATGCTATGCAATTTACTTGACCACTACGTAATAACATATTTAGATAGACAATTATGCCTGTCGAACTATTTATGTGATAAATTAATGTCGAATAAATATTTATTCAGTAATTGCTGGAAGATATATTTCAGGTGTTTTGTGAGTACTCAGATATCCTTGAACTTATATGAGTAACAGATCGATTTTTAAATAAATTTCTTTATTTCTTCATTGTAAGAAATGCTTATACTAAGTATTATGACATCACTGAACACTTTTTAAGTAACAACTGGCAATTTGGATAGAACAGAATTTACATTGTTAAATAATTGTTTCGCAAATATGTGAAAATACATGTTAAAATCAATGAAATCATTCGGCATCAACAAAATCATTCGAATTTCAAGATGTAGTCTCTTGGTAGAAATGAACACTATACATTGTGAAACTACCAATGAATGTTTGCAATAAAAACTAAACAAAATATTTGATGAATTATTAATATATTTAAAGCAATTCAATTTTAAAAAAATTTACATAATTGTGCCATCGGACACATGGAGGGTAGATTCTGTAAACAATTTCTGTATTCATAATTTTAATTTATATTACAGTTCAACAAAGCTGATGGAGTAGTTTTTCATGTAAAAGATCTAGTTTGTAATATAATACTGATAAACGTTGCAGAATCCAATTTAATAAAATTTAATTTTACATTAAATAATATAAGCCTTGCAATAAATGCTTCTTACAGGCCACCCGGTACAAAAATTTCAACCAAGTAATACAAGCGAAAAGAAAGTTACCAATTCCTATATATCTTAGACCTGTAACTAACAACGAGGTTATAACTTATATTCACAATTATATTCTCGAATCACTGATACACATCATAAACATGTAAATGGCAACATACCACTGAAATGGAAGGAGTCAGTAGTTACTCCAATCTACAAACAAGGGAAGACACAGTTAACAAACTATAAACCAATTTCTATTATAAATTATTTTTTGAACAAAGCACTAAATAATGATATTTTAAATAATTAACAATATGAATTCCGACAAAATTGTGAAACTGAATATGCTATATTAGACCTAGCAAAAAGATATTGACTCTGACAAGGAAAGCCTAGCGTTTTTTAATCTGGCTAAAGCCTTCGATATGGTTTCCCATGATGCACTTTTAAGTAGACTAGAAAAAATAGGAATAAGGGCCCATCCTTTGAAACTTATATGTTAAGATTGAAGAAAAAAAGCGACCCAATACAAATTATCACAGGAGTGCCTCACGACACTATACTGGGGCCGCTATTAATTTTAATATACATAAATAATATTGCTTCTATAAATAACATAGATAGCCATCTCATTTGCTATGTTAAATAATACGGTAAAAACATTTACAGACACATCTTGGGAGGCCGTAATAAAAGGTGGTTTGGAAGCACTTTCTTAGTCAAAGTCAACTCAGGTTAAGTGTAGAAAGAATGAGAAAAAACTTTTACCACTACATATGCTGAACAGCCTCAAATACTATATCTTAAACTACATAAGAAAAACTGTATTGAACCAAATTGCCAATGACAAGACGAAATAATTAAATATTTGGGAATAATAATTTATCAGCATCTAAAATGGAATGAATATCTAATTTATAACAGTAAAATAAGAAAATTAATAGACAAATTCTCCATACTCTGCATTTGAAATTAAAAAAAAATTAATAACTGTAAATTCTATCGTAGAGTCGATTTTGAATTACGGCATTTTAGCTTAGCTCAAGACTTATGCTTGGAAGACAGAGTCGAACAAAAAGTACTATGACAGCACCTACATTTGGCAGGATCAAAGAAACAATTCGCTAAAATCCCAGAAAATAAGCTAATTATTAATGGGGAATTTTACACAGTAGAAGAATTAAAAGAACTGGATATAGATCAGAATTTAGAAGAAGGAATAGAAATAACATTGGAAGAAAGAAATACATTAATCATTTGTTAATATGGGGAAGGATTTAACTGGAAAAATAATTTAAAAAAATAATTATAGCATAAATAGAAATACTACGCAAAACTTTATTTTCTTATTACCTACCGACAAAAAGGAAATAAAAGCAATAATTCAATAACTCAAAAAAAAAGAAATCACCAGGTATTGATGAATTGAAATCCGAAACATTAAAATTAATATATGATGGGGGTTTATGAGGCTAAATATTTAAATAAAGAAACAAGTTATTGCCTTATACCTCAAGAGAAACAATAATGCAGCTACGGGCACGTGTTTCGGAGTTATTGCTCCTCAAGCGTAGCGCAGCTTACCGAATATATCTTAAATCGAGCAAAACCAACAAGGGTCGGAAAGTACAGTGCACAGTACTCGATTTGTACTTTCATACTTCATGTGCCGCATTTAGGGCCTCAAATGAGAGCAATGAGTACAACGAGCTCTATGTGCACTGCTCTATTTCCACTTGGGAAACACTAAGTAAAATATGATGGGGGTCCGAAACACCGAAACACGTGTCCGTAGCTGCATGGTTGTTTCTCTTGAGGTAGAAGGCAATAACTTGTCTCTTTATTTAATTATTTAGCCTCATAAACCCCCATCATATTTTACTTTGTGTTTGCCAGGTGGAAATAGAGCAGTACACATAGAGCTTATTTATTAAAATTAATATCAGAATATATATCAGACCCGCACACATATATAATTAACAAATCTATGGAGTTAGGATACCTTTCGACAGCATTTAAAACATCAATAGTTGTACCAGTATATAAACACGGTGAAAAAACTGAAGTTACAAATTACCGTCCTATATCATTAATAACAAATTCTAGTAAAATTTTTGAAAAAGTTTTAAAGGTAAGATTGACGAGCTATCTAAACAAATATAAACTGCTATCAGAACTTCAATTTGGCTTCAAAGAAGGTAAATCTACCCAAGACGCGATAAAAATTCTGACCACAAATATCTATGAGTCTTTAAATGAAAGTAAACCATCAATGTGTATTCCCAGATCTTGCAAAAACTTTTGATACCGTTAGTCACTCCATAATATTAACAACAATGGAAGATCTAGGAATACGAAATAGTGCCCTAAATTTGTTCAAAATGTATTTAACAAATAGAAAACTATATGTAAAAGTTGGTAATGTCCTAAGTAAGGAAAAAACAATTATTATTATGTGGAGTACAACAGGGAACATTGTTAGGGCCAATTTTATTTACAATATACATTGACGGTATATTTTCATTAAAAACTGAAGGAAAAATTATAAGTTTCGCAGATGATACGGCAATTTTTTCCGTGGTAACAATTGGACAGATTTGAAAAATACTGTAGAAACTGATATGAAGGTAATCAAAGACTATCTTGACTATAAATTATTATAAATAAACTTTTAAAAAACATTTTACTTACCATTATGTAGCTATAGAACATCCTTGCCACTATTTCCGTAAATAACTGTACAAGAAAACTTTAACATATTACCTGCAACACAAATAAAATACTTGCGCATAATAATAGATAGCCACTTAAAATGGGAATCACACATTACTTATGTAGTAAAAAAAACTACGCTGATATATAGATTTCAGCAATTAAAAAACATCTTAGATATAAGACAAAAAAGATAGTCTATATAGTTTGGTGGAGAGTCATTTATTATACGGCATTATCGGTTGGGGAGGAGTATCAAAGACTTACCTTAATCATTTAGAAGTAATTAAATTTTTTTTTATCAAAATAACCCTCCTTAAAGATAATCTATATCCTAGCGACATGTTATATAAAGAGTCAAATATATTGGACGTTAGACAAACGTTTAATTTTAATATAAATACAACACAATATACAGGGTGTTGCATCATGAGAGGGACATAGCTTAATAGGAGGTAGAGAACATCAGTGGTAACCGGAACCTCCCATAGAAATGTCTCATTGGGCCTTCATTACGAAGTTACAGGGTGTTAAATAATTTTTGGCCAAACCTGTTTTTTGTCATAACTTTGACAGGGAATGAAATAACGGATTCATATTTGGTACGGCTAATGTACTAACGAGCCCCAAGAGGTACATGTATAAAAAAAAATATACCCAGGTCCGGACTCACTATAATTTATGTTTCTTCTTTGCATCAATAAAACATCACCCTGTATATATTTTTTTGAAATTTCGATACGATATTCGAGAAGAGCAAGAAAAAACAAACAAAATGGCCTATTTCATTTTTTTGTTACACCTTCGTGGTTATTTAAATACGTTGTTAAATGTGCAAGAAAATGGATTACAGAACCCTATTAAATGAGAGGCACGTGAAATAAATAGTTTTATAACTAAAATTTGCAAAAATTCTATTGAGCAGGTGGTCTGGGTGAATCCTAATTCCGGCACGTTTTAAAGGTCCATTTTGGTAAAAAACTGTGGTCCTAATAAGTAATCGGGTATGAAATAACAAAATTTTTAATCAATCACAGTAGGCTTGTTCAAAGAATAAAAGTGACAGATAATTTAAACCATTTAGGCCTAAGCAACCAGTTACTTTGATCAAGAAAATCATCAACATTTTATACTTAATAAAAATTGGAAAAGAGAACAAACTAAAATCTAAATAAATAAAATATTTTCCATTCAATTAACAATAAATAACAAAACAATAACTAAATGTGTTTAAAAATAAAACGTAATTGACACTAAAGTAAATTTTCAAAATGTCCTCCCCCACATTCTGTGCATTTTCTTGCGCGTTTAGAAAGGTCACCAATTGCTCGACGTATCATTTCTGGATTATTCCGTATTTCGTCGCAGGTTGTAACGATGCGCTGGATTAAATGTTGTCTACTTTCAATTTCAATGCTATAAACCTCGTTTTTTAAGTGGCCCCATAAAAAGTAATCACAAGGGTTACAATCAGGAGATCTTGGTGGCCATTCATGTGGACCCCCGCGTCCAATCCATCTATTAGGATACACATTGTTTAAGTGTTCTCTTACTTGAAGGTTAAAATGTGGTGGGGCCCCATCATGCTGAAACAACATGCCTCTTATACCGATATTTTCTAACATATTCGGTAAAATGTTTTGAAGAAAATCAAAGTAAATTTCACCATTCAATCTTTCTTCAAAAAAATGTGGCCCTATCAAATGTCTATTCACAAGTCCGACCCAAACATTTACAGAAAACCTGTGTTGCGAACGGCGTTGGCGTACCGCATGTGGGTTTTCCTGTGCCCATTTATGATTATTTCGTGAATTGTTTACTCCATCCCTTGTAAATTGTGCCTCATCCGTAAATAAGGTTCTGTAAATGACTGGGCGATGGTTAGACAACCAATGACAAAATGCCGGGCGGGGGATATCGTCGCCTTGCTGAAGACGCTGTACCTGCTGGATATGATATGGATGGTAACGTTCTCTTTTTAGGGTTCTCCATACTCGCCAATGAGGAATACCGGTTGCCAAACTGATTCGTCTAGTGCTCATATTTGGGTTTTCTTGAACTACGTTTATAATATTGTTTTGTTCCTGCACACCTTGTTGTAAAACACGCTCCACAACTGCAGAAGTAGGAAACTTTCCGTGTTGTCTTGCATACTGGAACACCGTACTAAAGGTTTTATGATTAGGGCATCGACGACCAGGAAAACGCAGCCGATATTCTCTTTCCGCCGACCTACCATTTCCATTACAGAAACCATAGATGAATATTATGTCAGCATATTCCACGTTTGTAAATTTTACTGGCATAGTTAAAATATTTTCACAAGTTTTCACTAACTAAATGCGGATTATTGACACATTAAATTACTAACAAACAATTATTCAACTGTTTAGGAGATTTCTTTTTATTATCTGTCACTTTGAACAAGCCTACTGTGATTGATTAAAAATTTTGCTATTTCATACCCGATTACTTATTAGAACCACAGTTTTTTACCAAAATGGACCTTTAAAACGTGCCGGAATTAGGATTCACCCAGACCACCTAGGCTCAATAGAATTTTTGCAAATTTTAGTTATAAAACTATTTATTTCACGTGCCTCTCATTTAATAGGGTTCTGTAATCCATTTTCTTGCACATTTAACAACGTATTTAAATAACCACGAAGGTGTAACAAAAAAATGAAATAGGCCATTTTGTTTGTTTTTTCTTGCTCTTTTCGAATATCGTATCAAAATTTCAAAAAAATATATACAGGGTGATGTTTTATTGATGCAAAGAAGAAACATAAATTATAGTGAGTTCGGACCTGGATATATTTTTTTTATACATGTACCTCTTGGGGCTCGTTAGTACATTAGCCGTACCAAATATGAATCCGTTATTTCATTCCCTGTCAAAGTTATGACAAAAAACAGGTTTGGCCAAAAATTATTTAACACCCTGTAACTTCGTAATGAAGGCCCAATGAGACATTTCTATGGGAGGTTCCGGTTACCACTGATGTTCTCTACCTCCTATTAAGCTATGTCCCTCTCATGATGCAACACCCTGTATAAACAAAAACGAATTACTCACCTTTGGCCATAAATACGAAACCCGTCAACAAAATAAATACGTAAACTCTGTAATGTGTAAATCTGTAGGCCAAAGATGTTATAAATACCTTGGTTCAAAATTATTCAATACTTTACCAGATGATATAAAAAGTGGAAGAACTCTGCATTCGTTTAAAAGTAAAATAAAAACTAATTTAAATAAATTTACAAGAAATGAAATTCACGACCAAATGGTTTGTAAAATGTTGAATTGCTTCATTAACATTAACATATATATGCATATATAAGCAAATGTTATGTTCTGTTTTAACCTCTCCACAATAAAATTGTGAGAGGTTACTAAAATTGGTTCAAAAACGTAAATTGAGATAACATCAAATCTTTACGTTTTGAGATCCTAGGAACCCAAAAAAGTGGTTTTTGAAAAATACCTGTGTGTGTGTGTGTGTGTGTGTGTGTTAGCACGTTAGCGCCGAAACTACTGAACGGATTTGAATGAAACTTTGCATGTGCGTTTTTTTTAGTGCCCCAGAAGATCTGAAAAGGATGAGATCGGATTACGTTTAGTCCCGTTTTGTCACACAATTTAATGCTCTTTTCGGCTTAAAAGATCCACCGAGTGGGGAGGTTCCAGCCGCTTCCAGTAACTGCCGATTTTTATATTGTAAATGATATGTAGGTAGATGTATTGTTTGTACTTAGATTGTTACATGTGATCTAAATTATTCAACGTAGCATTAAAATTAATATGTCACAGATGGCATTTAAATTTAAATTAAGTAATGAAAATTGTCATATAACTTTAAATATAATTTTAAATTAATTTTACCGTTGTATATTAGCATTGAGCCTTAAAACAAGTATACTTCTATACTTCATAAGGTGCGATGTACAACTTACACATTTATTCAATTTATATAAATATTGTGTACTAATATTTAAACTCTGAATAAATAGTATTCTATTCTATTCTTTCTACTCTACTCTACTCTACTCTACTCTACTCTACTCTACTCTACTCTACTCTACTCTACTCTACCCTCCTTTACTACAATAAGCAAGGCGACTCTCCCGTATGACATGTATGACTTTAGGCCTTATAAAGCTTGCGTCAAAGTCAGACTATACTTCGTTTTAGTTTACTGCCACTGTGCATTACAGTAAGTAATATCTAATGGTGCCTGAGACAGTGTTCGTAGAAAGTCGCAAATGCACCAAAAAGTCTGAAAAAGTGATCATGAAATGGCGCAAAGAGCAAGATTTAGTATATGAATCTATTCAACACTTATTTAGAGTGTCTATTGTATCTGCAGATACATTACCCATAATCTGTAGCAACGTTAAAAACTAACCGATAAGTTATTCTCAACGTCCCACCCCACAATATATTTGTTTATTTCATTATAAGCTTTCCAGGCATTATTTGTAAAGACAGTGACAAACCTGTAATACATAATTTACCGAAAAGATAAAAATGACAATGTTCCCCTGCGGCACTTTCATACGGGAATTACAATACAATTTTGTGCTTCCCAAAATGATTAATATGGATATGGCCATTTATTTTCGTCCTATACCGAAACAGATTTGACAGAAAGGAGCCACATCCCTTTACGCTGCTGATAAATGCGCTACAATTTGTCTATGCATACATTCTACCCAAATTAATTGAGACTTTGAGTTGATTTTTTGTGGAATGCCTAACATTTATTTTCGACCTCAGCGCCTTCCAGTCACCCTCGGCAATTTTACGAAATACCATTAACATAAATTTAACTGCGGACCAAGTTTTTTATGGGTTTACTTTGCTTACGGTAAAGGGCCAGATTCTGAAATGAGCTTGAAATTTATGTGTGCACTGTTGGATTGAGCTCTCAGTGCTAGTCAGTCACCGGGGTTGAATATGTAAATTTTTGTTTTGTTTTTCAGTTATTTCAGTGACCCACTTTACTCACCATGAAAGAGTTTCCCATATGATACACTAATATGTACCGTCCTCTATTGAATTTAATTTTGTAAAATTAAAATTGGAGAAGTAGCCATCAATTAATAAAATTAATAACGTCTGTTTTCAGTGTGTCACATTTATGAGTCTTACATATAAGTACATCTACTGCGTAGTTGCCGAGATTCTTAAGCCATAATCTTCCTGGGCGCTTATTACTCAATACGCAACCCTTTACAGTTGTTTTAATTAATGAACAAGAGGTCTGAATATTTTAATAGTTAAAACAAAGTTAAATTTGTTTATAATACATTTTCTAGTACAACCGCTTTTGTTTCATTCCCGACAAGAGTCAAAGTTATTATATACCAGCATCGCTCCCAGCTCGAGACAATACCGAAAAGTTTTCCCTAAATAAATAAACCACAAATTTTTCTATTCATTTCTGCGAACGAGTTTAAAATATAATAAGCGATATTTTGATCTTAGCGGAACTTTATGCTGTTTCCAAATGAACAAAAGAAAACAGCGTAGTAGCGGTTTTATTTATAAGTTTGCTCTCAACTTTGAATATATCTTTATCGTTTCTACAAGATGTGCCCTGGTCGCACTCAGAGTAAATTGAAACTTCAATTAATAATGTTACTAATGAGTCTTTTATTAACTTATTGCCATCACTATAATATTCTTAGTAACTGTTGATTTAATTTAGAATCGTTTTTTTTTTTGTAATTTAATGATCTTTTTTTAAATGACACGATGATCCCCATACTATCAGTCCGTAAGGCATTATACTATGAAGCACACAAGTTGGGAATAAACTTATCGTTTAATAAAAATATAGCATACATTATTGTTGTCTATACAAGGTGTCTCACCGGGAAATGAATCGATCGATATAGAGAAAAGTACGCATCAAAAAATTTTGAAAATTTAGATAATTACTAATGTCGGTGTGGCCAATCCATCTAAAATAATTACAAGCAGCTGGCACTTCCGCTTATACCGGAAGTCGATATCAACTTGCTTATTTTAAATGGAACATCCTATATATTTTAGGGTTTTCGAAAAGAGCATAAAGATCCGAGTCAAAAATATGTAGCATATCCTATACCTAAACCTAGCCGTTTCAGAGATATTTGACATTTTATAGAAAATTAGACAGGTGCAACGGTTTGCAAGAACCGTTATAACTTTCTTCGTGTAAAATATCCTCATTTGCTTCTTGTCACTTAAAAAGAACATAAGGGGAACTACGTTCTACAACTGAAAAAAATTCAATAATATCATACCAAATGTTCCGTTTTTCGCGTTACATTTTGTCAGCTTCAAACCGCGAAAACTTGTTTAAGTCAAATGGGACACCCTATATTTTTTTATGCCAAGTTGTGTAAAATTGAATTCCCTTTTCTGATATTAGCATTGTGGGGGTAAAGTTACAATTTTTTGAAATATTTGCGATTTTATTATTAATTCATGAATTGTTACAATCATTTCATCAAAATAGCCATGATTAGAAACAATCTGTCATTATCTTATGTCAAAAAATGCCAACACGTCTAAACTACACCCATGAAGACTTTTTAAATTTGTTTATTATTTATGGAGAATGTGATAAAGTAATATCAAGAACTTGCAGCACATTTGCTACTCGATATCCACAAAAACGCAAAATAACACTAACACTGGAACATGCGTATTAATCGAATTGAAGATATGGCATGAATAAAATAGCAGAGATAAGATCAATTTAAAATATGATTTCATTTGAATTTAACAATTGCTCAAAATTCCGCCCTCGAACCTCCACACATTTTTCGCACCTTCGGATTAGTTCCTCATGGGTAGCTCTTCTAATTGAATCCTGTGATATGTTTTGAAATGCATTTCTTACTCTTTGCATACAATCTTCAAGGGTTGTTAATGGGCTCTCAAAAACTTTATTTTAAATAGTTCCTCAACTGAAATAATCCAGAACTGATAAATGGGGCGAGCGAGGAGGCCATAAGAAAAGTCCATTATTGGCAATCCATTGATCATAAAAAGTGTCTTGTAAATAATTATTAATTAAATATGCGTTATGTGAGGGAACACCGCCGTACTGATAAAAAATGTCGCTATGGTTGGCGAGAAGTAAATTTTCTAAATAGTTTTTATTCAAATTTTGTAAGATATTCAGATATCTTTCACCTAAAAAAAAAAAAAATTTACCTATACATATTAGCAGAAGAGAAAATTTAATTTACCGTTTAAATTTTCCTGATAAAATTGCAATGCCACCACTCTATCGTTTCTTATGGCACAGTAAACATTGAACTGCCAACTTTCCTGAAAGTTTCGCTCTCTGAACATATGGGGATTTGAGTCACTCCAATAATGCGAATTGTGTCTGTTAAAAAGTCCATTTTTAGTAAATTTTGCTTCATCTGTCCATATAATATTTCCCAAATAAGAATCGTGACCCTCAGACCTTATTAGAATAAACACAAAAATTCTGTCTTCTTAAGAAATCTGTTTCTTTTAATCCTTGAACCATATGGAATGAAAAGAGGTGAAACTTATGTTTTAATAAGATTCTGTGAATTGAATCATTGCATAGTCCCGATTCCTGAGCTGCTTGTCTTAATGACATCCTTGGAAATGCATGAAAATATCCCAGAATGACTATTTCAATGTTTTCGTCATCAACAATAGGTTTCCTCTTTACATTTCTGCCTTGACAGAGCCATAATTTTTAATATTTTCTAGTATGCGTTTTACAGTGTTTGGTGACGGTTTCCGTTTTTCTGGATATCGAGTAGCAAATGTGCTGCAAGTTCTTGATATTACTTTATCACATTGTCCATAAATAATAAACAAATTTAAAAAGTCTTCGTGGGTGTAATTTAAACGTGCCGGCATTTTTTTGACATAAAATAATGAATAATTGTTTCCAGTCATGGCTATTTTGATGAAATGATTACAACAATTCATGAATTTCTAATAAAATCGCAAATATTTCAAAAAGTTGTAATTTTACCCCCCACAATGCTAATATCAGGAAAAAGGGAATTCAATTTTACACAACTTGACGTAAAAAATACAGGGTGATCCATTTGACCTAAACAAATTTAACGGGAAAAACGGAACACGGTATGATATTATTGAATTTATTTCAGTTGTGGAACGTAGTTCTCCTTGTGATCTTTTTTATGTGACAAGAAGCAAATGAGGATCTTTTACACGAAGAAAGTTATAACGGTTCTTGCAAACCATTGCACGTCAAATTTTCTATAAAATGTCAAATATCTCTGAAACTGCTAGGTTTAGGTATAGGATGTGCTATATATTTTCGACTCAGAATTATATGGTCTTTTCGAAAACACTAAAATATATAGCGTGTTCCATTTGAAATAAGCAAGTTGGTATCGACTTCCGGTATAAGCGGAAGTGTCAGCTGCTTGTAGTTATTTTAGTTGAATTGGCCACATCGACATTAGTAATTATCTAAATTTTAAAAAATTTCTGATGCGTACTTTTCCCTATATCGATCGATTCCGTTCCCGGTGAGACACCCTGTATAGTAAGCAAGTAGGGAAATAAATAATTTTGTTTTTGTTTGTTGGTTGGATTTTATTTTTTCCGACACATAGATGTAATCAAGCACTCAGTAGACAAGCATAATATGTAAATTCAATGACCAACAAGATTAACAATAATACAGCAATTTTCTCTGACGATGCCGATGAATTAATAAACCGAAACGTATCTAAGAAAATAAATTCATTTCAACTGACCGAAATTTCAATAACCTACCCAGCAATTATTTTGGCAATATTCTCTTGGATTTGTGCCAAACATCTGAACACCTTACTTAAGCGATATATTATGCCTACTAATAAATTCGCTACGACCGTTGAAACAAATAAATCCATTTATGATTTATAAACTAAAGCGTGAAGTAATCAAATAAATACGATTATTACTTACCCCAGTCACCCTCAAAACAGCGTCTTCAGTTACAAAACCATCGACCCGAAGCAATGATCGATAACTCACTTTCCAGGGCTGAAGTTGGTGGTTGCCATCATTAATCGAACATTAGTTTCGCATCGCTGGGGATTGAGATCACTATTACCAATCCAAAATATTCCCGTAAAATTAAAATGACGAGAAATTACTTTTAAAATTGGTTATTATCCGGTTTGACTGATGGCACCGTATTCCTTTCGCGGTTTATCAAGTTAAAAATGATGGCCGTTAATAAATCTACCATCTGCAATCTTTCTTTTTAAATCAGACTACATTTCAGCAGATTTATCTTTTGTGATGCATCTAAATGATAGGACAAATACCCAAAAAGACTGATACGATATACAACAAGAACCGTAAATACGTACATTGTGTCACTAAATTGCATCTAGTGACTCGGTAGCTAATTATAAAGCTTATTAGAATAAATTTAAGGTGTTAACAGTTAATACTGGAGTTCGACGCATCTGTGCATCTGAATCTGATATGCCTGTAGAGTTCTTTGAGTCCTCACTGAATACTGCTTCGTGTTTGTCCAATATAACTCTAATTATTCCATTTTAAATAGTTTTCGGAAATAATCCACAAAATGTTGTTGAATTAAAGAATTTATATTTAATTACAAAAAAATCGTAGTTTATTCCACAAAGGCCGTGTCAAAATAATAATAGATTCAAATATGTAAATTGTTTTTATGCAAAGGGGTTTGCTGGGTTAAAGGTGAAAATGTTTAACCCTAAATTATTAATGCAATTGCTACAGGTAATTCATTCGTTTGAAATTTTTAATGCAATTAGATTTATGTCTGGCTCTGGTTGGATGTTAAAAATACATCTCACTTCAATCGACAATTAATAATGAAATAAAATTATTTCAAATTACACACGATTTAATATTTTGTTTTCATATTTAAACACAATTGACATAGTTCTATAATTTCCTTTTATTTTATATTATGGAATATTTAATTAATTTCTATTGTGTGTGTTTGTTTAAATAGCAGAAAATTAATATAAAATAATATTCTATTATCAGCGGAAATTGCATTATTGTAATTCTCATAACATTTTTCAACAAAATCCAATAAATGAACACATGTTGATGATATTTCTACAATCCAAAATATCAAAGAAAGAATGATAACTGATTTTCGATCGGTCACACCGGCAATTCTAAAAACAATAAAAACTTCATTTGAAAGACGCATAGCGATGGGTAACACTCAAAATGGAGAACATATTATACTTTTTCTATTCTATTATTTAGAAAAATCTCTAGTTTCTACATTACACATTATAATAGAAACATTAAAAACATTATAATAAAATAGAACTACAATAAAGCTATGGTAAAAGACAGAAGGAAAGGTTATATTAAGTAATTATTATAAATCAATCTGTTTGAGTTAATACTACAGTTGAATATGTCAAGCCTATCTTGCAGTAGATTATAGTTGTTACACATCAAATATAAAGGAGAGTACTTAATTACATTAGTTCGAGGAGTAGGAAGATAAAATATTTCAGAGTACCGGCTTGTTATACAATGTGTATGAAAATTCAGTTGTCCCAAAAGAAGAGAGGACAATCAAACATGTTAAACATAATTTTATAAATAAAAATTGTTGAGTGTACTATCCTTCTATTTTCCATATTTAATATCTTTCCAACATAACATTTTGCGAATACCCAGTTATTGGATAGACTATTTTCAATAAAACATAAATACTTAACAAAACGGCGCTGGACATTCTCAACATTGTTTATATAGATATCCTGGGGACCATATTAGCGAGCAGTAAAATAACTTGCTGGTGATAATAATACTTAAGAATAAGCTTTCAACAGTCGACTAAAAACTAAACCGTTATCGTTAAACTGATATCACAAAAATATCAAACAATAGGTCTTCAATTTAAGTTACATAAATTAATCAACAGATGTCTGATGAAAAACAGCTGTGGCAAATGCAAATGGCGGTTTTCGCTATCGGTCACTAACAGAATTAAAACTTTTAGGCGAAACGGTTTTCGGTCACTAGAGAATAACTTAACTGAACCTTTATTTCCCATCCCGTAATCGAATAATATATCATACCGTTCATTTTGCATTCAGTAGAAGCGTTGCCTTATATTTTAATTAATTTATAAATTCTACCTTACATTTTAAGAGATCCCTCACTTTTAATGAAGCACGTGTGGCTAATTGACATTTACACTTGTTAATTTACCTATGGCAATATATTTCGGAGAAATTTCTGAAAAACATTGAGAATATTGAGTCTACTATATTTTATTTAATAAGGCAAATGGAGTGTTCATAGTTTACAGATTTTATAGTGAAATAAAATTTTATTACATTACCCACCAGAAAATCATTTACTGGAGAACATTATATATATATATATATATATATATATAGAGAGACCAACCAACAGCTACTCTCCGGGCCATGTGCCCCGCCGAGTGCTGAATTACAAATTACAAGCCTGGCGCGTTAATGTAATAATCGCATATTACCATCAAAACGCTAATGCTTCGATTGCAACAAACACCAGCCGAAAGACTGATCCTACTTAAAGGAGCTCTCGTGCCAGTCGTCCCATACCACTTGCAGACTGCAGTTTGCAGTTTCGAGCTGTTGGTTCTCGTCAGTGCAAGGTAGGCATGTGACGAACGACACGAGGATCCCTTAACTAGTTGGTACATCTCGGTATCTTTACGATAGTGATATGTAAAATAGTAAGCAAGCGCCATTTTACATGTCGCTGTCGTAAAGATACCGAGATGTACCAAATAGTCAAGGTCAATAGTCAAGGGGGAAAAATCTATTATTTTTCGATTGCAACAGACACTGGACCGCTAGATGGCGCCTGCTTACTATTCTACATGTCGCTATCTTAAAGATACCGAGATGTACCAAATAGTCAAGGGATCCAGCCTCGTGTCGTTCGTCACATGCCAACCTATATATATTTATAATATATATATATATATATATATATATATATATATATTTATATTCTGAACGAGACAATATCAATGGAAGCTGAGTAGCCAAACAATAGAGAGCAATCTCTAGTTAGCCCGCATTTTATTTTTAATTTATATGCGGCTCCAATCGCAAGAATTTACATTTATTATAATAATTGATATGCAATCACAATTGCCATTATCAACAGTAGAATCGCTCGGCAAAAAGACATTACTGAAATAATCTCGAAAGCCATTAACAGATTAGATATAGAACTATAATAATGATTCTTACAACGAAACATATTTTTCCGGGAATACAACCATTACGTTTTTTATTCCTCATGGGTATATGACCAAATATATTTTGAATCGTTAACTGAATTTGCTCTTTCTTTCTGTGTATGTTTTATGAGCATTAACAATTTGACATTTAACTTTCGTCTCGCCTTGAAAAAACCTTTCATGATATTCTTAGTGATATATTTCGTGCAGGATGTTATAATTTGTTTTAGGCAGAAGAAATATACAGAATAAACCTAATATATTATACGATATTGAATCACACAAGTAAGCAGATATAAAGTTAAAGTGTAAGAAGACAATTATATTTACGTCACATATGTGACAAAATATCTGTTTGTGATTTATATCCAGTTAGATTCAATTCATTTTTTCCTATATCTTCGGCCCTCCTTCAGCGTTAAAAGAAATTTCCGTCTTCCTTAATTCCCGATTGGTACATTTCATGTTATAAAAGCATATAATCAATTTATACTTGATTTTTTATTATTCACAAAAAATATGAAAATTACGAAAAATTTTTAAAGGCTCGTAAAATGTTTTCGGTTATTAAATTATAGCTTGAGCAAACTGACAGTTTCTCAGATTTGCTTTAAATATTGGGATACTGGGAAAGCATGAGAACATCATCAAAATGCTGTAAAATTGTTTTCAGCCATAAAACCGGAACTAAAAAAACGTTAAGGCTTTAACGCTCCAAACATCGCATTACAGTTTAAATGAAAAATGGAATATGCTCGTTAAATATTTCTTTTTTAACACTAGTTCAAAAACTCGTAATTCTAATTTAACTGACAGTATTATAAATATATGAATATTACTTAATGTATATGATTGTTATTTCTTTGTTTTGTTTTTATGATATGTTTTCAAGAAGAATTTTTTATGCTATTAAATTTTACTTAGCAATATGTTCTGTCTAAATGTGTTACAACTTAGAAGGTACCTACTACAAAAAGTGAATTAAACTCCGATAACTAATAAATGATACGCACAAGTTTACTTTATAACAATAATAGTTATGGAAATCTTTATTTGCTAGTTGTCAGTTAATATACGATTTTAAGTTCACTACTCTCAAGTTTTCCTTTGTAGTTTTTTTAATTATCACCATGTACGCACACTTTGTTTACTTCATCTTATTAGTATTATTCTCAATTATATATATTATTTTATAAGTAACATTGTTAATGTAGGAGTACTGTTATTGTTGTTGTTGATAATAAATAAACTTAAACATAAATGTATTAGTGTCTCAACAACAATAAGTAAATAATATTCACCGCTAATTCCTTCAAAAATTTAGGCTACATTGCCTGTAATTATAAAAAAATTAACAAAAATACACTGAAACATTTTTAATTCATTTGTGAGGTCAAAACTTGAATATGCTTCAATAGTATGGAGTCCTGGTTATGAGTCATAAATATAGCATTGAAAAACCTCACGGACGTTATCTTAAAAATACCTTTAGCTCAAAATTTCTGGAAATTATCCAGAGAGAGGTTTTCCACATTGTGACTTATTACATGGATTCAAAACGAGTGATCTTCAACTACGTCAGATGTATCACTATAAGTACTGTCATTCAACGTTAAAAAGGGGCCAAATCTCCGAAATCTGAAGTACTGCTCCGATCTTCTTGAAAATTTAGAATTAAGCTCATATTACCCTCCTCTTCAAACCTGACTTGGTCGCAAAATGTGCTTTTTGTTTTTAAGGGTCTTACTCCAATATATTGAAAACTAATAAATTAACGCAGTGATGGGCTATAATTATGTTCAAATATGTTAAATATCAATTGTCTTTAATCACGGATCTCATATTTCATTTTACTATTTAACTACCCTTAAAAACAACCCCTCACACGAAAATTAATAAAAAAATGTGTTTAAAAAGCATGAAACCTTTTTATTTTGAATCGTAATAGGAGAATTTTTCCCTTTAAGTATAAGAAATCTGATACTTCATTTTTTTAATGATGCAACCCCCAAAAGCCACCCCTAACAATAAAACTTAGGAAACTAATAGATGGAAGCAGTGATAGGTTATCATTATGTTCAAATATGTTAAATATTTGTTGTTTTTTTATAATGTAACTAATATTTCGATATTTTACTATGTAACTACCCTTAAAAACTACCCCGCATACAATTATTAAGAAAACGGTTTAAAAAGCATAAAATCTTTTTATTTTGGATCTTGAATAGAAAAAATATATTCTTTAAGTGTAAACGACCTGATACATCATTTTTCAATATGATTCAACCCCTAAAAACCACCCCTTACAATAAAAATTAGGGAAAAAATCCTTTTGAAAGCTCCAAGTAGTGGAATGCGTAAAAAAATTAAAATAAATTGCTGCTTATGACATAATGAAATTTTTCTAAAATTTTCATCCCTTAAAAACATCCCCTTCAGGGAATTTTTTTTATCATTTACTTACATTTTAATCAATAAAGCGATCAATTTTAATTCATAAACTACACAATTTTCAGTAATAACTTTGGATAGCATGCGCCGCGCGTTTATTTTCTCGTATTTCACAATATACTGATGGTTATTTCGTAAACTATACAAAAGCATGTGCCTAAAAATATGTATGTATATAAACATACATCTAGAAAGAAACCGTTAGCAGGTGTTTATAATCCAAAAGCCCCTTCCTCTGCTGAAGGTCGCCTTCAGAGGAATTTCGCCTAGGGAAGCGCACCTTTCCTTTTCTATCTTTTACTCATATTATCTATATAACATCTTTTTATGCATGTGTTTATACATGTTGGAATCCAGATATGTATGTATCAAGAAGACAACAGAATAAATGCTCCAAAACGTTCAAAATTTAGGCGCTCCGTAATTTTCCTACGTTATCTCTAGGAAAATGTATTTAGTTTTTTAACGATAACTCGGCTTCCTTTTAAGCTTTTAAGCTTTTTGCATTCACCCACACATCATTTTATAGGGAATTTCATAAGCTATAAAGTTATGATGATTGCAATATTTCTACACCCTTTCGTTCAGAGAATTTTAAGGTTGAAGGGCTAAAAAGAGGTTTCCTTCGCATAGAAATCAAAGCTTTAAATGTCCATATCTCGCTTAATTTTTAAGCTACATGAATTTAAAAAAAGCAAAATTTTCAGTAAAAAGAAAGTAAATTTTTATTGAGAACACTTTTTTTCGTAAAACCATTATTTTTTTAGTTATTTTGAAAAACAACGTATTTTTTGAAAAATAAAAAATAAAATTTTACTTAAAACAACTTTTTTCAAAATGTACATTCTCTAAACCATTCAAACTTTTGGAACGTGTTATTGGGACATAAATAAAGTTAATTTTGCATGGGCTACGATTAATTTTAATTTTGCCGCTCATGTTGCCAATTTTATTGTCATTTTTTTTTTTCAAAAATTCCAGAGACTTAACTTATTTTCGTCATAACTTCCTTAATTTTCATGCTAGAGGCTTTTATAAAAGCTTATTTTAAAGGTCTGATAAATCACTTTAAAAAACGTTATAACATTTTCTCTGAAAAATTACTCATTTTTCCGTTATTTGAGTTTAAATCTTTAGATAAATTTACGACAAACAAAAATTCGTCTTCAATGACTCATAAGTCGCTTAATATGACCTAAAACATTAAAGAAAAACAGACAAATCGCTTTGTATTTTATAAGCTTCAATTTTGATAAGAATAGTTTTTTCCAGAAAACGTTTAATTTTCGAGTTATTCACGAAGAACTGTTGAAAAACGTGTTTTTTTTTGGAATTTTCAATCGCGAATAACTCAGAAATCATTAGGTTGTAGAAAATATTTTATACTACATTTTGTTCTTAAAATTTGATCCTCTATCGATTCCTGGTGTCATTTTGAATTTTATAATTTCCACCCCCCGAGAAAGGGTGGCATTCACCCCCGGGGTGGAAGCACATATCGGCACTAAGTTAGGTTTGTTATTTGCATCATTTTTGAGCTACTGTCAAAATTTCGAACAAATCGGTTGAGTTGATCAGATTTCGGAGGTGAATCGGTTCATTGATTGTACTATATCTTGTATTCCTTTTTAAGATTTTAAACGGCACCGTTGACTGCCCTGAAATTCTTAGCTGCATTAGATTTCATGTTCTTAATTTGCAGTCTCGATCGCATTCGTCTCTATTCTACTTGCCTGCCAAAAGAACTGCTGCTATTTTCTCCTCTGCACCGTATGTGTTCCAACTATGATTTATTATATAATAATATAGATATTTTTAATTCTAGTGTATCCAGAATCTGAAATGTTGTTCTAAATTCTGCACAATAACTGTACCATCTAAAATGTTAGGTTACAATCTTTAGGATTATACTAGTCATATATTTATTTTGTTAATTTTTATTATTATTTAATTGTTTGCTTTAGTTAAGTTATTTAGTTTTAATTATTAATTAGTTTCTTATGTTTATAAAATTCCTGCCTCATAATTGGATTTCTGTCTGGACAAACGTAACCAAAAATTAAATAAAATATTGCGTTTCAACCAACCATTAATGAGAAAATTGTATTCATATCGTTTTCATGTATTTTTTAACGTGGGCGGTATCTATACGCATACTTTTATATATGAGTATATAGAAAGATGAAAGTTATATAAATGTATACATTAAGAACATAATTTAAAAATCAGAGACGCACTCTAAAAATTTCGAGCTTATAATATGCGAGACGTTTCAACATTTTAAAATTTAATACACTTAACTTTTTAGACGCCACGTTCGCTTTGTGAGGGTTTTTTTACATGAACGAGTATTTAAATTAATAAATACAAAGATTTCCCTCATATTACGTAATTCAGTAAGGACTCGTTTCAGAAAGTATATTAAATTGCAACCGGCAATACGGAAATCGCATACCAATAATATGAAGATGGAATCTCATTCTGTTCCTCGAGTAAAAATTGATAGCTTAAAGTTTAAAATAAAATACGAATCTGTTTACGTGTTTAGCCATTTAAGCGTACACAGAGTGAGCTCAAAGGTTTACTGGCTTATGTATGAGACCTATCAAGTTGCTGACATAAAATCGAGGTTTTTAGACGTTATTGAATGAATATTCTCAAAAGTGTTCCGATATACGAGACTTGTTAGATATATAGGTAGCGATTGTTTATTGTGTAAACGTTTTATTATTAACCTTATCTTAAAATACGGTGCTAGAATTCATTTTTTTTTTGTTTTTTGCCAGCGTATTGTTTATTTAAACAATTAAATTTTTTAGAGCATCAGATTCTTTAAAATATTTCGAGATCTATAAGTCCTACAAAACGAGCAGGAAAAGCGAAAAATGTTATGAAGTTACAAGTCGTAGTCGTAACAAAAAATGTACCGATAGTATACACAGAATCATTGAGAATGATATGATAAGCAAATAACCGATAAAAAAGAGATAGCCAATCCTTTCAACAATTTCTTTATTGAAGTCGATGAACAAATCACAAGAGAACTTGACTTGACGTTTCGCTGATCATCCTGTCAGCTTCTTCAGAAGGATTCTATAGTCTTTAGAATCTTCTGAAGAAGCTGACAGGATGATCAGCGAAACGTCAAGTCATGTTCGACGACCACGGCAAAACCCGGAAGAAACTATTTCATTGGATAACGGCCGTGAAAACCTGCATTCTATCAAGGTAAACCGAGTTATTAATTATGTAAGAAATAAAAATACGGAAAATTTGGAAACATCATTAAGAGAAATTCAAATTGCTTTTTTTGTAGATGGCTGTTGGAAAAGAAGCGTGCCGATCCATTAATATGTAGTAAAGTACTTTGGTCCGACGAAGCAAATTTTTCAAATACTGGATTTTTTAATCGCAATATTCATTACAAATGGACTTCTGAAAATACACACTGGCATAGACCGACTGGGTTTCAAAATCGTTTTTCAGTAAATGTGTGGATAGGTATTTTAGGCACCAATTTAATAGGTCCTTATTTTTATGATGGTCACCTCAGTGGTCAAAGGTACCTAAACTTTTTAAGAAATGAATTTAATGAATTATTCTTAGATGACCTACCTTTAGAGAATCGACACAACTTTCAATATTTTCAACAAGATGGAGCTTCTCCCAACAATTCCCAGATTTGCCTAGATTATTTAGACGAAATTTTGCCTCAATATTGGATAGTAACCAATGGATTTATTCGATGGCCCCTCGTTCTCCAGATATAACCCCAATGGATTTCTTTCTATGGGGGTATATTAAAGTTAAGGTGTTTTCGACGACACCGCAAAACGTAGAGGACCTAAAAGCTCGAATTCAACAGGCATGTATTACAGTTACCCCCGAAATGCTGAGTAAAGTTTTAAATGCAGTGCCTCGCCGCACTCGATTGTGCATAAGAAATCGCGGTGGACACTTTGAACACTTGATATGATATCTTAAAAATTATTTTGAGGATTAGATAAATATTAATATTCTGTGTGCTATATTCTTTTTATTATTAATTTGTTTTTGTTACCTGAATTTACTTTATTCTTCTTAATTGTGTTAATTTTTTATTATAGCAAAGATTTGAACAACTTATTGAATTATTTTATCATTTTATTTAATCTCCATCTCCACGGCAAATATAATGTTCTATAAAAAAATTTTTTATTCGTTTTAAAGAAGTTTTTATAATTACTAACGTAGTAACAATGAATAACTATGGCATGTGATATATCGTTGAAAAGGGAGGAAAATGCTTTATTTAATGGCGCCATTTCCCGCTCGTTTCAAAATAATTTTTTTAACAGCCTGAAGAGTAAATCTCAAAATACCGCGGTTTTGAAAAAAATTAGACAAAACCTCGTTGAAACACTCTGTTTTGCAAAAATTTTCGCCTTAGAATTTTTCTCGTATCTCTTCAAATAACGGAGACATTTGGCCTAGACGTTTTCCGCATTTTCGATATTTTCCGCCATAACTCTTAACGTAGGCCATGGATTTAAATGTCTTTAAACCATTTTGTAGGTTATATAAATCGGTACAATTTCCATTAAAATATTTTTTTTTGTACGATTTTGGCCAATAAAAAGAAAACTCTTTGTTATTGTCAAGATTTCGCTAATGTTTATTAGCTTTCTCAAGACATTAACTTGATAAAACTACGTCGAAACACATAGCAGGAAAATTACTTAATATGTTACTAGTGGTCGATCCCACACACATAGCTACACTGCTATTGTTATTAATAAAACATTTAACTTAAGTTTAATTACACATATTGGTAAAATCTGATTAAAATTTCATTTAAAATAATTTACAAAATGGACACAGTTAGTTGTAACTATGCTGAATCCCAGAGATAAAAGGAAATCCTAGTCTACATCCTTAGAGCGATTTTTAATAAAAAAGCAGAGAGAGCTGCAGAAACATCTTTACTGAAAATCTCAATCTCAAATCTCTCAGGTGTCACTTTGATTAAAACTAGGTTAAGTCATATTATCTTGTTGTTGTAAAATTTGTTGCAGTAATTAATAAGTAAATAAAAAAAAATTGGTGTTTGTAGGAAGCAGCGAAGACGTCATATATAAAAAATTCAAGACAGAATATGCGCAATTCAAAATAAGAATCGATTTGTCCGAGGATTCTTCCAAAATATTCAGAAATAATGAGATTATTCCATACTTTATGTACGCACTGTATAATAATACGTATAATTTGAAAATTTGAATGTTGACCCGAAGTGAAAATATACAAATGAGAAGTGATGGCTGGTAAAATAAAACAAGTGGGGTACTAAGAATTTATAATTCGTGTACCACTTTGGTACGCAATATACGTTTGCTAGACCTAACATTCTTCAAAACATATTCTTTCTCATACTATATCATTTGTTGCTTTGAAATTTAATAGCAGTTAAAATGTTAGCTTTTAGTTGATTGTAATGTTTTTTTTATGCAAAAGCATAATTACTTTGCTTTTACTGGTTGCGTGTATATACATACATCTGTGAGGCTTTGAATATCGAACACCGGTTTCAATCACAGGCGTATTTACTATTTCCATTTTAATAATTAAAGTTGGGCATTGTTATTTGCTTTTAATGAAAGGAATAATGAACACGTTTATCAGCCTCCACGTATAACTGTAATGAAACTATAATACGAATATGAAAATACGAATAATGTTAGAGAATATTACCTTCTGAATTATTTTCCATGTAAACATAATAATTTGTATACATTATTGTATAGTCTATCAAAAAATTTGAAGTTTATAATTGAGCGTCTCTACCAGGGACGTCCGACTTTGTGCCTCTGTACAATGGTATACAGATGTATATGTATTTGAGATGTACAATTGCGTCTATGCGGACGGCCGGTAAATAATTCAAGCTGATCATCGGAGTGAACAGTTCTAAAACAAGAAAGTGCTGTGCGAAACTGTTTACGTGGACCTGGACGGAGCCGTAAGTTTAGATAACCTTGCGCGGTGGTTTTCGCCTAATAAAAAAAAGTGTTTGTGTTATATACTGACCAGATCCATGTATTCTGTTGGCTTGCTACAAATATTGTAAAAAATGTGAATGTGTTCAAATAAATCTATCTATCTATATGTACCTAAAGTAGTTATAATTAATTGTAATATTTCTTTCAAAAACGTTTTTAAAATGGCTATTTGGAGACTATTTGATACAGAAGAAAATTTACATAAGAGGTATATTATTAATTTTCGTAGCCAATACACTGCTCTTGTCTAAGCCTAAGGTAGGGAATGATTCTAGTAGTGGGCTTACTGATGACTCCGTTACCATGCGATCATTTTTTTCTCAAAACTATGAGAATTTCGTTTATTATTATTATTTAAATTTTCTTCTTCAGTTTAAAACTAGTAAAATTAGTGCTAATTCTCTCTTAATACAGTCAAATAAAGGATTTATTTAACAGGTTACATCCACAAAATTTTAGGTTTACACATCAGTGAAAATTGCACTTGGACGTATAAATGAAAATTGTAAAATAACAGCTCCAATATGTTACTGTATCAGTCAATTGTGCCAAATAACATACCCCAAAATATCTAGCTACTAAATTCTACAATGAATTAAACAATTCTTACAAGTCCATTAAAAAAAAATTAAGATACAAAAAAAAACATTTTCTGAAAAGTAAAGAGTATTATTCTATTAACAAGTAATTTAATGATGGTTGTAAATATAACACAACCGATTTGCAACAAGTTCTTTTAGTCTTTGAATTATAAAAACCTGCTACTTGGGTTATACCTCTATATTTTTAACCTTGCTGTTGAAAAAGCGATACTCGCAGTAATATCCCTAGCCGCCTTCCTAAACTGGAAAATTTAAATGAACAAAATATAATGTCTAAAATATTCCATAACCGAAAATTTCACGACAATAATTCAGTGCCATTTCCCTGCCTCTGAATTTTCAGCAAAGTAAGTATTACAAGCTTTCCATCACGTTAACAAAGAAAAACGAGACATATCAGAACAGACCTTTTAATAAAAAATAAAGCTTTCTTTCACTAGGTCTTTCAAATTCGGGTAATTGTTCCAATAACTCTTGCTTGAGAGCCAGTGTGAGCTATACAACATCAGACCAGTGTTTGGCTGAAAAAGCAGCAATTACTTGTTAAGGCGGTCATCAGCGGTAGTATGTCCGTCGGCAATTGGTTAAAAGGGCCGTTTTTGGCCTAGCGGGTGAAACATAAAGATGAAAGTGCCTCGTTAAGTCGCGGGAAACGCCGAGTGGATACAGTGATCGAGTTTACTACTCCCTCGTACTTTTTTAAAGAGGAATGATTGTTTTATTTTGTTTCCTTTATTATTTTGCTTTCTGGCAAGCTGCTGATAAGCTAAAGTCATACACGGTTGGTATTTCTTTCTTATTTAACTTTTTCTGGTAATATTATTAAAGATAATTTACCACAACAGCTATTATACATGGTCAGCGTACGTACGTCAGTATTACCATTCTCAGTAGATAAAATTATCTATAATACATAACTTTATAGTAGATAAAGAAAATTACTGACTTACTCTTAAAAGTCGTTTATAGGACCGTTATCCATAAAATTTTGCATGATCGAAAATTCAGTAACAGATGTAAACTTCATTATTTTAGACATGTACATTACGATGGCTGGAGACTTGAAATGAAACTCTAACAACAAATGTCAAACATGCAACTTAACGGTTTGCAATTTAATAATGTTCGTAATTTTCAAGTTCAAAGAGGACTGCCGTATTAATTAAAGTTAAAATCAGAGTTGAGGCCACAACAGAAGCTCCGATTCATTCTACAAATGAATATTACAAGCGTTAGTCGTAGCCGCAACCAACGTTTAGCATTCTGTCAGTTCTCTGTCAACTCGGAAGCGTGCGGTGGATAAAAGACTGAATGCAGTAGACAGAAGCATGGTAGTGAAATTAAACGAGTGCTTTAATCATAAAAAACGTAACAGATGTTCACTTTTACCTTTACCATTGTATCGCATGAATATATTTTCATTACAAAGTATTTGTCTGTTGCATATATTGATACGCCCATGCGTGCCATTCTGAGTGACTTTGAGTTGTTTGGATTCGGAAATTAAAGGATGGTGGCGTGGACGACAACATTCATGATTTGAACTGCACATAACGTCACTAACTTCAAGCGGTATTATAATGCGTTATTTTAAGTAACTTCTGGAAACACTACTAATATATTTTTGGTCAACAGATTTTATTCTATTCCACTTCAATCTATTCTGTTCTGTTACGTTCTATTCTGTTCTGTTCTTTTCTGTTATTTTTTGTTCTTTTCTGTTCTTTTCTGTTCTATTCTGTTCTTTTCTGTTGTTTTTTTGAGAGGATAATAATACATGTGGTAGAAAACCCACATAATAGGAAAGAATATTCGTAGAATACCACAAATAACTTTCAGACAATATTTTTTGTTCTTTTCTGTTCTTCTCCGTTATTTTCTGTTCTATTCTGTTTTTTCTGTTCTTTTCTGTTCTTTCCTGTTCTTTTCTGTTCTTTCCTGTTCTATTCTGTTCTTTTCTGTTCTATTCTATTCTTTTCTGTTCTCTTCTGTTCTTTTTTGTTCTCTTTTGTTATTTTTGTTCCTTTCTATTCTTTTCTGTTCTGTTCTTTTCTACTCGACTCGACTCGACTCGACTCGACTCGACTCGACTCGACTCGACTCGACTCGACTCGACTCGACTCGACTCGACTCGACTCGACTCGACTCGACTCGACTCGACTCGACTCGACTCGACTCGACTCGACTCGACTCGACTCGACTCGACTCGACTCGACTCGACTCGACTCGACTCGACTCGACTCGACTCGACTCGACTCGACTCGACTCGACTCGACTCGACTCGACTCGACTCGACTCGACTCGACTCGACTCGACTCGACTCGACTCGACTCGACTCGACTCGACTCGACTCGACTCGACTCGACTCGACTCGACTCGACTCGACTCGACTCGACTCGACTCGACTCGACTCGACTCGACTCGACTCGACTCGACTCGACTCGACTCGACTCGACTCGACTCGACTCGACTCGACTCGACTCGACTCGACTCGACTCGACTCGACTCGACTCGACTCGACTCGACTCGACTCGACTCGACTCGACTCGACTCGACTCGACTCGACTCGACTCGACTCGACTCGACTCGACTCCACTCGACTCCACTCGACTCCACTCGACTCGACTCGACTCGACTCGACTCCACTCCACTCGACTCCACTCGACTCCACTCGACTCGACTCGACTCGACTCCACTCCACTCCACTCCACTCCACTCCACTCCACTCCACTCCACTCCACTCCACTCCACTCCACTCCACTCCACTCCACTCCACTCCACTCCACTCCACTCCACTCCACTCCACTCCACTCCACTCCACTCCACTCCACTCCACTCCACTCCACTCCACTCCACTCCACTCCACTCCACTCCACTCCACTCCACTCCACTCCACTCCACTCCACTCCACTCCACTCCACTCCACTCCACTCCACTCCACTCCACTCCACTCCACTCCACTCCACTCCACTCCACTCCACTCCACTCCACTCCACTCCACTCCACTCCACTCCACTCCACTCCACTCCACTCCACTCCACTCCACTCCACTCCACTCCACTCCACTCCACTCCACTCCACTCCACTCCACTCCACTCCACTCCACTCCACTCCACTCCACTCCACTCCACTCCACTCCACTCCACTCCACTCCACTCCACTCCACTCCACTCCACTCCACTCCACTCCACTCCACTCCACTCCACTCCACTCCACTCCACTCCACTCCACTCCACTCCACTCCACTCCACTCCACTCCACTCCACTCCACTCCACTCCACTCCACTCCACTCCACTCCACTCCACTCCACTCCACTCCACTCCACTCCACTCCACTCCACTCCACTCCACTCCACTCCACTCCACTCCACTCCACTCCACTCCACTCCACTCCACTCCACTCCACTCCACTCCACTCCACTCCACTCCACTCCACTCCACTCCACTCCACTCCACTCCACTCCACTCCTACCACACCACACCCTACCCTACCACATCCTACCCTACCTTACCTGCTCCGATGCGCTCTGCTATACTCTGTTCTATTCTACTCTCTGTTCCATTCCATTTAGCATTTAGCTTTTATTTTCCAAGTCCTAACTGTAATAAAAAAACATTGCGATGAAGATCCGAAGAACCTTACGGACATGTGAATATTCAAAATGCTCTCAACCCACCGCTACTTCTGTTAATCTGCCTTATCGTTCATTAACTTTTATTGGTCCCGTCTCTTACAAAATTTCAAACTGTTTTAACCATTTTTACCATATCTCTTTCAAATCTTCAGGCTCAGTAGAAAAATTATTAATTTGTTAACAATAAGGATAAAATTAACCCGCTTGATAGATGTGGTGTTTACAAACTCTCCTGTAATACGTGAACGCTACATATGTTGGTTGCACTTTCAGGAACTTCAAAACGCTGTTAAAAGAACATGTACGCTGTATCACCTCATCTACAGGCTTTTCGCATTTTGCTAAACACCTGGTAGACAATAACCATTCCTTTAACAATAGTCGCAAAATCTTACACCTCATGGGCAAAGGTGCTTTGCTTAATAACCTCGAAAGTCTTGAAATATCAAAAGATTTTAATAATCCACACACTTTATCTCTTAATTCACAAATAAATTCTCAGGCTTCTCATACCTTTGCTGTAGTCATTTAGTACGAGCTCCTCTCTATCAACAAATTATATCTAATACTAGAAATGGCCTACGGCCATTTCTAGCTCTTGCAGAGGCATTCGCGCTTCGCGCTCATAGTGGCGCCTGCGGCGCCACGCGGGGATGCTCCCTCCGGTCGCATCCCCGCAGTTGAGGACGCATGAAAGTCGGAGATATGTTCAAAATTCTAGGATCGGTCCTCGGATTAGCCTCAAAATTCTAAGGAATTGTCCCTGAATGCGCCTCAATATTAATCATTATTATTATCAATATCAGAATTAAAATCAATATCAAAATCGACATGAAAGGATGTCGAAATGAACATGAAAGAATATCAAAATCAACATCAAATTCAGTATCAAAGTCAATATTAAAATCAATATCAAAGTCAATATTCAGTATTTCATTTTTCAGCATTTCATTTTTCAGGATTTCATTTTTCAGTTTTTTATTTTTCAGTTTTTCATTTTTCAGTACCTATTTCATTTCGCAGCATTTCATTTTTCAGTATTAACCGAACATATATTTTAAGTTCGTATACGTTATAAAATATTGAAACGACATTCCCCGAATCGTTCGAGGCACGAATTCATGAAAGAAATATCGATAAAATGTAATGAAAGATGAGGAAAATCTATTTAAATTTTTTTCTACTCCCTTGCGTAAATTTGCCGTTTGCCAAACAGTCTATAGAATGGATATGAAATCAGTCAATCACAGCTAATCTTCCCAAAAAACAGTATATCACTGAAAATATTTTTTAAATCATTATACAGACAAAATTTTAGATGTACGGCAAAAAAAAAGGAGCTGTGGGTGAGGATGGAACCAATTACCAATTAAAAGCTTTTTTTATTGTTTTATAAGTACAATTCATTCTATTTATATTGATTTTTCCCTGAGCTAACGTTTTTATAAACCTGCACAATGTGCATACAAAAACTAATTATCCTGTTCTAAAATAGGTAGTTCCTCATAGATAAAGGTTGGCTGGTGGTAGCCGAAATCAATATGCTTTAGATTTATTTATTGTTGTTTTAATTTATCATTTTATTGTGTAGGAAAATTTATTCAAACCTACTTAAATTAATCATTAGTTCTAAAAATAAATAAGGGTATTCTATCTGTTATATACATAATAAGGTTAAAAATTTAAAAGACAGAAATAAAGATGAATTTTCAATTAAGATAAAATGTACGGCAAAAAAAAAAGAGCTGCTGTGGGTGAGGATGGAACCGTGGACTTGCCGCTTGGAACACGTCGACTATTACCGTCCGGCTACCGCGTCGCCTTTACAAAATCTTTCACGTACATCATGAGATTCAGAAGGTATTATTTGACGGCAACAAAATATTCCGTTTTACTATAAAGTAGCATTTTCTAAAGGCCACAACTTTCTTAATATTTATAGTAGAGAAATGAAACTCTGCATAGCGGTAGATAATTTATTTAGCTTTATTTTCGTTAGGTACGAACATTTTCGCCGAAAACGGCCTATTTGCCGAGATATTCGGCTTTTAACGAAAACGCTACGTATTTTGGCCACCCGACGTCGTTTCCTTCAAAACGCTCTAGCTCGAAAACGGTTCGTCGAAGGTGATATCTGAAAAATGGAAACGATTCCTCATTAAATAATCTTGTCCTTTGGGAGTTTTTATTTTTAAGAAATTTCCAGCGGTTTAGAAGTTATTGAAGGAAAACCGAAAATGTGCGTATTTCGCCAGAATCGTGAAAAACCACCAAACACGCAATTTTTAAACGCTCATATCTGGCGAAAAACACCTCGCAGACGGCCGTACGATGTCGATATGGAAAGTACATGAATGGCAATGAAAGCAAATCGTAAATCCCACCGGCATAATCGAATTATAAGGCCGCCAGGAACGAAACAAAAACGGAAATTTTTTACGTTTACCAAAATAAGCGGGCGCCTACGTCATAAAAAAGGAGCGACGCAAATTCATTTTGAGGGTCGTAAAAGCGTGTAGGGAAAGAGATAGCCGACATTATTAGCCTAATTAAAAATATCAACCCCGAAAGGCACTCGTCGCCAATATGAACTTGGGACGTAGTTCGTCCTCCCGCTTCCGCTCGTCCCGCTCCCGACCTCTGGCTCTGCCGCAAACCGGAGAATATGCGCCAGCAAAATTGCAAAACGCAAGGGGCACGCACCAACACGATTTTAATATATATAGATTATTTAGACAGGATATTTATTGTTTATATGTTTTTTGACATAGTCAATAGTCTTAGTAATTCTTCAATCTATTTTTATTGTTTACTTCCACTACTTGTTTTCGGTCATATACCGCCACCTATATTTCCCTAGGTATACTTCATATAGATCGATTGTCTTTTACTTTGTCATCTGGACAACAGTACTTTAACATTCCAAGAGTAGACCGGTAGAGGGCACCATCCTTCTGTTTTTTATCTTTAACATTTTAAATTTTCTAGATCATTTCTTGTCATTTTATTTTATTTATTGGTCACAAAATAGTCGGTTGTGCAAATTAATTTTAACGTTACAAAAATTTTTTTATAATTATTTTTATTTATTAGACTATTTTTACAAACTTTTCCTCTTGTTACAAATTACTTTAACAATCCTTGTTTATTTAAAAAATGTAAGTATCCTATTTTATCATATGTTTAAACTATACCTAGTCAGATATTTCATACGCTACCAATAATTTTCGATACCTATTAATTTGATTTATATACAGTTTTCAAAATTCCAATACCAATAACTCTTTGCTTTTTAACCTCTCCACAATAAAATTGTGAGAGGTTACTAAAATTGGTTCAAAAACGAAAATTGAGATAACATCAAATCTTTACGTTTTGAGGTCCTAGGAACACAAAAAAGTGGTTTTTGAAAAATGTCTGTGTGTGTGTATGTGTGTTAGCACGATAGCGCCGAAACTACTGAACGGATTTGAATGAAACTTTGCGTGTGCATTTCTTTAGTGTCCCAGAAGATCTGAAAAGGTTTTGATTGAGATCGGATTAAGTTTAGTGCCATTTTGACGCAACAAGTTATTTATTTTATAATTACTTTCAATTTGCAATGGAACCATTGAAAAGCAGTTAAAATTCTGATTTCAACGATATATCACACTTCCACCCTTTCGATTTGGTTTCTGTGAAAAAAATTAAAAACAAAGCAAATATGGCATAGATCGCATTTCGCATGACATGATCGATGCGCGTTACGTCGTGAAACTCGTCACATCACGTGTCACATCACGTGTCAATTCACGTGTGAGGGTTTCTTCACTGCTCTAGAAGTAGAGCGGATTACGTTTAGTGCCGTTTTTAAATATATATACAGACAAATCGAAGAATTAAACTACAAATATTCCTCTAAAATCTAGTAAAATTACTGAAATGCTAATGTTTCATTTAACAAAGACAGCCGCGAGCGATCGAATTGCAACGAGCAAATTTTGAGGATTGTCATTGTCATCGTTTGTCATCCGATAACGTTGGTGTCATGTCATGTTAATAAGATTTCCGCATATTTGTAACTTTTAGTGGATTGTCACAAACTTTAAAAGTAGATTTAACAATATCAATATCATATGCTTTCTGTACCTTCGTTGGTGAATTTATTATAGATTATCACTTTACAAATTTTCAGTTTGTTGCTTTACAAATCTGTAGTATGTAGGATAACTAGACATTCTTAGTCGTTCAAGTGATGTTAAAGTTATTAATATCCTAATAGTATATTATTCAACGAGCGATAATGTAGGTAATAACTCGCATAGATGATTGTAAATTCATTAAGTTGAGGGTTTTTTTAGTGCCCTAGAAGATCTGAAAAGGTTTTAGATGAGATCGGATTACGTTTAGTGCCGTTTTGTCACACAATTTAATGCTGTTTTCGGCTTTAAAGATCCACCGAGTGGGGAGGTTCCAGCCGCTTCCAGTAGCTGCCGATTTTTTATTTAGATAGTAGTTTTTGTTATAACTTTCTCCCTTTTTTAGGTATATTAATTTTTATACATAAGATTTTAGTACTGTTACCTTAGATTTTCTATTAAGTTTCTATTAACTTATTTTAACTATATATTGACAGCATGCAGTCACTAATTCCCTTTTTTAAATTGTTTCCTTGTAGTCTTGTGTCTGAAGATGTGAAGTAAGTTTTTGTTCACGAAACCGGTAACACAATAAAAAGAATTTTGTGAGATATGATTCTTTTTTCCCCCCAAAAATCATTTATTATAGTTTATTTCGTATATACGAAACTTAAACAATTGACATGCTATGTCAAGTAATGAAGTACTAGTAGAGAAGTACAGGATTAATTCTAAGGAAAATTATTAGTCATTATTTCTGATATGGCTTAACGATATAGCTAAGCGTGTAAAGTATAATTAGATATAAATATCTGCTGACTTATTGAATTTATTATATAATCTTGAACAGTTGATCCGATACTTTTCTTTCTCAAGATAGATTACTTTTTATGCATAATTGTGACATTTGTAATTATAAGATTATAATTGGGGGCGTCTTTACTATGTACATACTTCGGTATGCGATGTAAAGCAACGACAGGCGCAGTTAGTACTTGGATTGGTGGCCCTTCCAACGGAAACCGCGTTCTCGCCTCACACATCTTCCAGCGGCTTGTATATCAGTGTATGCGCGGAAGCTATACAACCTTAGGCGAGGGTTGTATAGGGGATATACCATCCTTCGGAGGGGATGTAAAACCGTCGGTCCCTTGTCTATTAAATGTTAGGCAAGTAAAAGATCCCTACTCTTCTTAAGGGAAGAGGTTCGGCAAAATTCCTGGTTGGGGGTAGTTCGTCTACAGGCGTCGGTGATAGGCCTCAGTAGCGGAAATAGGCCGACGTTAAATAAATGTATAAAAAAAAAAAAAAAAAGATTATAATTACGTGATGAGACCACATTCTCTTCTTTCCTAAATGACATATATATAACTGCGACATTACCAATTATAATTTAGTCGTGATTATGAAAGTGTTGGTGAAACCCATGTTAGTTTACTATGCAATACTTCTGCTTTGCTAATTTTTATCAGCTTTATTTTCCATATTCCTCACAGATTTAACCCTATTTTGAACCGCTATATTTCTTAGAACATTCTCGGTTAGATCGATTCAAAGGAATGGAAAAATATATTCCGCAGAAGTCAAAAGTGTCCATTTTCGGCATTTTTATATCCCTAGTTTGCAAAATAACGTTAATTAATTTCACGCCTAATTATGCCAAAAATTAAAGTTTTATTGCCTATATTTTTTTCCTATGGAAATCTATAACGTTTAATATAACATTCAGCGTCTTTAAGATACAAATATATATTTGTCATTTTGAGATAAATCGGAGTTATGAAGTGCCATGTCTCACCAATGATGGATAATGGAGAATCAAGCTGATTTCCCCTTATATCATGTCATGGAAGGTCAGTAAACACAATGTCACATTACATTTATATCGGAACATCAAGGCATTGTGCTTTGTTACACGAGAGTACAAGCTCATTCCTCGTTGTCATCGGGATGTAGTGATATAAAAGCAAAGCAAAATAAAAGATAGTGTTTTGGGGTGTAGTTGATAATACTGTACATTTTATCATGTACGTGTCAGCTTTTTTTGTTGCCGAATAATCGTCAATCAGTTTGTCTGGATATAGCCAAGGAAATAAGTTCTGTTTCAGATATTTGTCTTTGTGTGTTGATGTTTTATTTTGTAGATTTTCTCAAAAATGTTAATCGCTAAAAGTATTCAAAATTTACAAGATTACAACTGGGTGTCTGTTTAAAATTTTACCAATAATAAATGATTTTATTTAGAGAATAAGTACATACGGTGAACATGTAAGAATTACGTACTAATTTTCTTAAAAGGCGAGGATCGATTGCTTATATGTGCAAGGTTCTGCTCTACTATTCAACCTTTCACCAAAGTTAAGAACTCAACTTAAAATAAAGTAAATTAATAATATAAATGTAAAAAAGTAAAGCAATATAAATACAATACAAAGTTTGAAGAAAAAATATGAGTTAAATATGTTTAATCTCTAAACTAGAATACTAATCTAAACGGAGAAAATTTTTCAATTTTTCGAGATATAAGTTTTAGACACACTTTCAGTAAAGCCAAGTGTGCGAACGAAATGATAATTTTAAAAAGTTAGCTTAACCTCAATTTTCGTAACAGATAGGCAGAATATAATAGTTCATCGATGCTTTGGCCAGCGAAATTTCCTGATTTGGCACCTCTTAATTCCTATTGTACCGATTTCTACTTTTCGGTAAGTCGAACTGAACTGACCGAGCTGTAGCCTCTTTAAGATTAACAAGGGATTATCAAAACTGTTACATGGAATAGGGTACACTTTTATCCGGTAGTGAAACTCGTCTCAGTTTGCACAACGGTAGCAGGTGACTTCAAGTTTGGACGACCGGAAGCTCATTCAACCTACACAGCTTTCAGTCTTATGGTATGAGAAGTAATATATCTTGCAGAACGCACCCATCTGTACATCTGCAGGGCTACTTGAAAATGACATTCTGTGTAATTGGCATAGTCGACCAAATGGATTGAATGTGTGAACGTGCTGCATTTATACCTAATAATTTGTTGACTGTTGTGAAATATTGACGAAGGTCAAATATTCGGGTAGCTCGTCATCCAGTGGAGCCACACATGTATTTATATAGGTACATGTAAAATAATATTATTGTTCATATTTTATAAAATAAAACTATAAATTAATATAATTATATTTGTTTTTACACTCAATTCAGACAAAAAGAAATACTGGAGTTCTTTTCAAAAAATTTTTAATGGCAAGCATAATTTTGTTTACGAGTGGGCTACTTACGAAATGTGACATCAAAACTGTAGGATGTTTGATGTTTATAAAAATGTACACAAACTTCGGTGGTATGAAGCATTGTCCATAATAACAACAAATCTGGGATCTATCTTTGCGAGAATTTTTGCAAATCATTTCTCGAAAACATCCGCATTCATGTCCTCATGATAATTTTTTTCAATACGAACGAGTCCATCCTCCACGAATACTGAATCACTTATTATTAAACGTTTCCCTTTTCCTGTTAGTATTTTTAATCTAATTGACCAATCATCCATATGTGCTTGTCCATTTCTATCTTGCCAAAATAGCGTTACACTATGTCCTTCATTCAACCACGTCTCATCTAAATAATAGCATTTTCTTCCTCTTTCAGGAGCAGCTCTAATTGCCCGAATGTAATGTCTTCGACGACAAATAATATCATTCCTCTCAAGTAGGAGACCATTCCTCTTTACTATTGCAAATGCAAAGTTCATATCATGTAAACACATTTTTAAGCGTCAGTTTGCCCATTTTGGGTATATCTTTATCTTCATTCAAGGTCTGTAAAATTATCTTTGTAGTAAAGATTTCATTACCACAGAAAAATGTATGAACTTTAAAGTTGATTCCATTTTTCTCGAAGTTTAATATTTTTCTTTTCCTTCCAGATTTCGTTTTAGGTTTCTGAACATCCCCTGTATTTTTTTCTTTTCAAATTTTGTAAATGGTGCACTCACTCACGCTGCTATACCTTGAATACATATTAACTAAACTTGTAATTCTGATTTCTGTAGTATCGGATAAACTTTCTTCAATGCAAAATATACATTTAAAATAATTTTCTTCTCCTTGTAGCTCAATGAAGAATTTTTAGGGACGTAAAGTTTTACCACTTCTTTTGAACAACCGGGAACCGCTTCCGTTTTTTCACATTTAAAATTATTACGAAGTCGCACAATTAATATACACATATACTTATTTTCACTAATTCATACTGCTCAATATATAAACATACACACTATACATAAAGACCACTGATTGTAAACTGAAATGATACAACGCAAAAGGACAAATATTTGCAGCTGCGCTGTTATAATACGTGGAGAGGAATATCAAGTAATATGTTGCCAGATTTAACCAAAATGGGTCAAATTTTTTTTTACAATATAGAGGATCCATAATATTTCAATTTATGATATGCTAGCTTGTGCGTAATTAACACAATCCGAAGACTATAGTTTAATTGATATTTAAAATCTGAATGCCACACACTATAATACGATATATACAGTGTCTTCTACAGCTCACCAAATCTATAGAATCCACTTTCATTATGTGTAACATTTAGCCACCAATGGTGGGCCGGTCTTTAAGTAGTTATTACCGTGTTTTTATTTTAAGCGGAAATATAATATCAAGGAAGAATTAATTATACTGCTCAGTAAAACAGTATTTATTACCTAAAGCAAGTAAGTAAGTGAGTACCAGCTATATTAATTACTCTAAACTTTACAAATAACTCTTGAAAAACTTAATAAGAGCATACTTAGTATACGCTTCCCAAAATAACATTGTGATGAATATTTTCTGGAATTCTTAATTAGCACAAACGAAGTACTTAATTTCTGAATGTCTCGTGCAAATTAACAAAGTTATTATTTTATTACAACATTCTTCAGAATACAATTAAGACATTTTTCGCAATAATCTTGGCGTTTTTAACATACAATTCTTAGCATCGTTGATAGCAATAAATCCTAGTGGATGACTCTATGTGTTCAACAGTATAAGGGAGAGGAAAAAATTATATTTATTTCATTCAACTTGCCCACCGACAACAACTTTACTACATAGTATACGTTTGGCGAAATAGCGGCTACTTTTATCAGGCAGTTGCGGATACCTTAAAAATAATACTCAAAAAAAGGGATGAAGTTTATAGTAAACATAAAAAATAAAACCCAAAAAAAATTGAAATAAACTGAGTCTTTATTGGGTTACTTGGGCTAGACGGTCACGTGATCATCGTCAAATATGGGATCTGCATTACCGGCCGGAACGCGGGAAATTCAAAAGTAGGGAATCTGCATTACCGGCCGGCGAGGTGGGTTCATAGAATGTCATGGATGATTCATGGGGATGTTATGACCTTGAGAGTCATGATTTGGAGAGAGGATTTTATTATAATTTAAATATTCTACTACTCTATTTTTTATACATTTTTCTAACACTCTTGCAATATTGTTAATTACCGAGTTAGGTCCCTCCAATATTTATAAAGAAATAATAAAATTTTCACTAATTTTCTCTTTTTACCTTTTTTGTTAAACTATTTACTAGATTTATATATTCCTTATATTTATTTATTAGGGTAGAATTATTTTTATTTGCGTCTTCCTTCATATTATTCCTTTTCCTTATTGCGAATACTAGGCCTTTGTTATCCAAGGTTTAATTTTTTTTCTTTAGATTTTGTTAATTAAATTTTTGAGCATTTTGCGGTATTATACTTGTCAATATACTTATAAAGCTTGTATAAGCAACATTTGGATCTTTAATTTGAAATAGATTTTGCCATATTTCCGATTGGATCAACTCTTTAAGTAAATTGTAATTATAACTTGTTTGAGAGAAAAGCATGCATCAGAAAATTTTGAAAATTTGGATAATTACTAATGTCAGTGTGGCCAATCCAACTAAAATAATTATAAGCAGCTGGCACTTCCGCTTATACCGGAAGTCGATACCAACTTGCTTATTTCAAATGGAACACCATATACATTTTAGGGTTTTCGAAAAGAGCATAAAATTCTGAGTCGAAAATATGTAGCATATCCCATACCTAAACCTAGCCGTTTCAGAGATATTTGACATTTTATAGAAAATTTGACAGGTGCAACGGTTTGCAAGAACCGTTATAACTTTCTTCGTGTAAAAGGTCCTCATTTGGTTTTTGTCACATAAAAAGAACACAAGAAGAACTACGTTTTACAACTGAAATATATTCAATAATATCATACCAAGTGTTCCGTTTTTCGCGTTACATTTTGTCAACTTCAAACCGCGAAAACTTGTTTAGGTCAAATGGAACATCCTGTATTTTTTTTCGTCAAGTTGTGTAAAATTGAATTCCCTTTTTTCTGATATTAGCATTGCGGGGACTAAAGTTACAACTTTTTGAAATATTTGCAGTTTTATTAGAAATTCATGAATTGTTGTAATCATTTCATCAAAATAGCCATGATTAGAAACAATCAGTCATTATCTTATGTCAAAAAATACCAGCACATTTAAATTACACCCACGAAGACTTTTTAAATTTGTTTATTATTTATGGAGAATGTGATAAAGTAATATCAAGAACTTGCAGCACATTTTGCTACTCGATATCCAGAAAAACGGAAACCGCCACCAAACACTGTAAACCGCATACTGGAAAATTTTTAAAATTATGGCTCTGTCGAGGCAAAAATGCAAAGAAGAAAGCCTATTGTTGATGACGAAAACATTGAAATAGTCATTCTGGGATATTTTCATGCATTTCCAAGGATGTCATTAAGACAAGCTGCTCTGGAATCCGGACTATGCAAGGATTCAATTCACAGAATCTTATTTTTCTTATTTTCATTCCATATGGTTCAAGGATTAAAAGAAACAGAAAACAGAAGACAGAATTTTTGTTAGTTTATTCTAATAAGGTCTGAGGGTCACGATTCTTAGTTGGGAAATATTATATGGACAGATGAAGCAAAATTTACTAAAAATTGACTTTTTAATAGACACAATTCGCATTATTGGAGTGACACAAATCCTCATATGTTCAGAGAGCGAAACTTTCAGGAAAGTTGGCAGTTCAATGTTTACTGTGCCATAAGAAACGATAGAGTGGTGGCATTACAATTTTATCAGGAAAATTTAAACGGTACATTAAATTCTCTCTTCTGCTAATATGTACAGGTAAATTTTTGTTTTTATTTTAGGTGAAAGATATCTGAATATCTTACAAAATTTTAATAATAACTATTTAGAAAATTTACCTCTCGCCGAACATAGAAACATTTTTTATCAGCACGACGGTGCTCTCCCACATAATGCATATTTAATTAATAATTATTTACAAGAAACTTTTTATGATCAATGGATTGCCAATAATGGACCTTTCTTATGGCCTCCTCGCTCGCCCGATTTATCAGTTCTGGATTATTTCACTTGGGGAACTATTAAAAATAAAGTTTATGAGAGCCCATTAACAACCATTGAAGATTGTATGCGAAGAGTAAGAAATGCATTTCAAAACATATCACAGCATTCAATTAGAAGAGCTACTCATGGGGAACTAATCCGAAGGTGCGAAAAATGTGTCGAGGTTCGAGGGCGGAATTTTGAGCAATTATTAAATTAAAATGAAATCATATTTTAAATTGATCTTATCTCTGCTATTTTAGTTCATGCCATATCATGTGTTAGTGTTATTTTGCGCTTTTGTGGATATCGAGTAGCAAATGTGCTGCAAGTTCTTGGTATTACCTTACCGCATTCTCCATTAATAATAAACAAATATAAATAGTCTTCGTGGGTGTAATTTAAACGTGCTGGCATTTTTTGACATAAGATAATGACTGATTGTTTCCAATCATGGCTATTTTGATGAAATGATTACAACAATTCATGAATTTCTAATAAAATCGCAAATATTTCAAAAACTTGTAACTTTAGCCCTCGCAATGCTAATGTCAGAAAAAATTAAATTAAATTTTACGCAAATTGACGTAAAAAAATACATGGTGTTCTATTTGACCTAAACAAGTTTTCGCGGTTTGAAGTTGACAAAATGTAACGCGAAAAACGGAACACTTAGTATGATATTATTGAATTTATTTCATTTTAAAACGTAGTTCTCCTTGTGTTCTTTTTATGTGACAAGAAGCAAATGAGGATCTTTTACACAAAGAAAGTTATAACGGTTCTTGCAAATCGTCGCACCTGTCAAATATTCTATAAAATGTCAAATATCTCTGAAACGGCTAGGTTTAGGTATAGGATATGCTGCATATTTTCGACTCAGAATTTCGAAAACCCTAAAATATATAGGGTGTTCCATTTGGAATAAGCAAGTTGGTATCGACTTCCGGTATAAGCGAAAGTGCCAGCTGCTTGTAATTATTTTAGTTGGATTGGCCACACCGACATTAGTAATTATCTAAATATTCAAAATTCTCTGATGCGTACTTTTCTCTACATCGATCGATTCAGTTCCCGGTGAGACACCCTGTATAAATATTCCCATTTCTGTATCTAACGTAGTATCATTGTTATTGCTCTACTCTGTTTTGTTGCTTAAATATTTTATTCACAAATTATTAAGTCGTACGCTGATATTCTATGCAAGTTCAGACTTATTTCTCCCATTTATTGTAGTTAAACTTGTAAACTATGTATTCTTTTATGAAACAATAAACCATTATTATTATTATTATTTGGACACTATTTATCACCGATATTTAAATAACGCAATAGCTCGATTTTTTATGTTGTGTGATAAGCATCAACAGTATTTAGCATTGTGGCTACAAAATAAAGTTTTCCATTAAATAAACTCGGCACATAAAACTATAACAATGTACATTCTGCCTTATCAACGAATCGACATGTAGATTCTTTTCACCAAACAAACTCACTTAAAACTTTTATTCACAAATAATTAAACATCAATATTAATAGATCTTGCTCAACCTTCAGACTTCTGAAATACGTACTCTCAAAGGACTGCTTTGAGCCACGTGTAAAACATCTTAAAGATACGACGACAGTTCTAAACGTACTTCAGAAGGACGACTCCCAAAACTGTTCAACAACTGGAAAAATCGCTGGCTTTCGTGCATATCATCAGCAGGGGAGAATATGATGGGGAGTGAGGGCCCAACTTGTCATAAGTTACGAGAACTTGTAGTTAAGTGGCATGTCGAATTTTATATCCTCGATTCTTATTTAAAACTACTTGCGGAAAACTTGCAGCTTTTAATAAGTTTCAGAGTTATAGCCACAATAATTTTGAGTGAAATCTTTTTAAGAACGCCAAACTTCTAATCAAAGGTTGCTTTTTGTCAATGAAATAAGAACAATATATTCGTTACATAATCTAAAGTAAACTTATCTATTATTGCTATTGTTCTAACTGAAGTTTTAAAGAAATAGGTATTATACAGTATTGCCAAATAATGTAATATAAAATTTATCCAATGTCAGTTTAAAATATTATAAATTAAAGTCTCTACCAGAGATGTCTGTTGCTATGCCTCTCTACAAGTGCTGTGCGAAACTGTTTTCGTGGAACCGGGCAATGCCGTACATTTATTTAACCTTGCGCGGTGGTTTTATCTAAATAAAAAAAACATAATTTTTTTGTGTTACATTTACCGACAATAATTATTATTAGCTCTAATATTTGTTCAAAAAATATTTTTAAAATGGCTTTTTGGAGAGCATTTGATACAGAAGAAAATTTACATAATGAAATTGTTGAAGACGAGACAAAAGAGTCGATCGAATCGAGATGAGAGTTTAAGAACCAAGATTTACACGTGCAAACCCAGCATCTTCTTTTAAATATTTATAACTGCTCAAAGAGAGAAAATAATCAAATGACGGATACCGTCATTATAAGATTGTTTGCATTAACTAAGATTCCGATTTCTACTGTTAATCTTGTTGTTAAAAAAGGGGTTATTGTAGATCACTTTGTTGAAAGAAAACGGAAAAATGGAAATTTTTTTAAAAATTGACGATGCTTCAAAAGATGCTACCGAAAAACAGTTTATAATTTTGCACAACTTGTTTCAGTCAGCGTTTTAAGAACAATATTGAGGATAATTTCCTACAATTGTGTTAAAATGTCAGAAAACTGGGACACAATTAGCCAAAGTAAAAAACTATACTCGAATCAAGTAGAACAACATATGCAAGTTACTAGTCACAATATGGGAAGTGCAACTAGCTTATATGCCGGTGGTCTACTAATGCAATCATTACCCTTTTAACCAACTTATAAAAGGAAGTGTAGTCTTTTATGTCTAATACTGATCTGATTTTAATATGGTTTCCACTGTTATGGTAGGTATTGGCTTGAGAAGGAAACAATCCCTAACACCGGATCCTCCGCCATTTATTAGAACATAACAAATCTATTTAATCAAGGAAGTGAGGTCTTTGGAAATGATTTCGAATAAATCGCGCGAACACCTGATTATAATTATCAATATTTGGAAACCTTAAGAGGTATTTTATTAGAGTACGGATATACATATAAAAAAATATTAACCGTTTAATAGTAATGAAATCACGTCGTATTAATAAGAGTACCGCGAATTAAATAGGACGGTAATATATCTTGACGAGACGTGGTTTGATACGCGTGATACTATTAATTACAATTGGGTAGGCACGATTCAAAACGGTACTTTAAATTCAAGGGGAAAACGTATTATAATTCTGCATGCCCGAACTAAAAATAAGTTCGTACCCAACGCACTGCTCTTGTCAGCCAAAATATAAAACAGTGTTCTGATGACTATCACGAAGATGACAGATTTGTTTGAAAAATGGTTAGCTGAACAATGTTACCTAATAGTCCCCCAAATTCAGTTATCGTTATGGATCACGCTTCTTACGATTTGCGACAATTAAATAAAGTACCAAATAATAATACGAAAAAGGACGATATAATAAAGTTTACGAGATCTAAAAATATAAATATTCCTGAAAAATTCCAGTAAAAAAAGATTTACTAGAAACTACCAAAGAACATAATTTAAAAAAATAATGTTGTAGATCTTATATGTGAAATACGTGACCATAGTGTTTTACTGATATGGTACGGCAAAAAATACGTAAATTTTATTCCGGACAATTTTTTCGATTCTTGCAAATCGCGAAAAATGAAAAGAAAACATTACTGTTCAAGAGTAGCGTCTTGTGTCCATAAAAAAATGTCCAATTCAAAAACTGAAAAACACGTATTTGTTATTTTTACCAAATCTATCCAATGACATTGGATTCGATTCTCCCACCCCTAACTCAGTGGGTGGGGCCGGGGGCAACTTTGAAATTTGTAACGAAATTGTAATTTTTTATAGCGGATTCGGATTCTACGGCCAAAAAGACGTGAATTTTATATCGGAAATTTTTTTCGATTCTCGCAAGGTGTCGCTGCAATCGCAAAAAATTGAATGAAAACATGAAAGTTTTATTGTCTGAAAGTTATTTGTGGCATTCTACGAATATTCTTTCCTATTATTTGGGTTTTCTACCACATGTACTATTATCCTCTTCAAAACAAATCACCGAATCTACAAAATAATAGAATTATTGGAAAAAAGAGCCTCTGCGCCCGTGACGTTTACGCCAAAGGAAAAGTCAGAGGTTATGTTTTGCAAATATTATAAATCGGAATAAACACAAAAATAATGTATTTTGCTGACGTTTCGGAAAGTAATCTCTTTCCGTTTTCAAAGCTATTTTTTTTTGAAGAACTCTTATTTTGCTGTGTATGTCAAATACACAGCTTTAAGATTCTGTTTTTGTTATTTCCATAGATACTTACTACTTACACAGAACATAGAACTGATGATATTTTTTTAGATAATGTTGAGTTTGTTAAGTTCTTCTTTTAACATTGGTAGCCAGGTTGTACAAATATCTACAGAACAATTCGATACGCACTTATCTTCATTTAATAAGATTATTGCTGATTCTTTAATTTTTCTTTTTTTGGTATCTGTTTCTTTTGTTAAAATTTTTGCCGAGTCCCAGTTTATTCTATGTCCGTTTTCCCAAGCATGTTCACAAATCTTTGATTTCTGAATTTCATTCTTTCTAATGTAGTTCTTGTGCTCATCCAACCTCACACTGAAAGGTCTGGATGACTCACCCACATAACATTTATCACATTCGCACGGGATATTGTAAATACAGTTTTTTGAATTCTGCTCCCTGTTTATCGGTTTTGTTTTTGTTAAAATAGATCTTAAAGTGTTCCCCGTTTGAAATATCGTCCTAACATCAAATTTGTCACCTATACGGCGTAGCTTTTCCGATAGTCCGTATACATAAGGAATTATTGCTGTATAATGACGTTCAGGTTTTTGTCGTACCTGATTGTCCCTATTTTCAACATTTATGAAAATTCTATCAACAAAGGCTTCAGGATATTGATTTTGTACTAGAACCTCTTTGATAAATTTTTTCTCGTTATTTAATATTTCATTATTAGATGAAATTATTTTGGCCCTATCGTATAAACATTTTACAACACCCCTTTTAACATTTATTGACTGATTTGAGTTAAAATTTAGATATCTATTAGTATGTGTTGGTTTTCTATAAACGCTTGTTTCAATTGTATTATTTATCCTTCTAATTAAAACATCTAAAAACGGTAGTTCATTCCTACTTTCTACTTCTAATGTGAATTTAATAGACGGTTCCTTACTATTTATATTTTCTAAAAAACTATCTAGTAAATCAACACCATGAGGCCAAATTGCAAAGATGTCGTCAACATATCTCCACCAGACAACCGGTTTGTTTATACAATTTTGAACATGTGTGTTCTCAAAGTTCTCCATAAATATGTTGCTTAAAATTGGTGATAATGCAGACCCCATAGCCATACCAAAATCCTGCTGATAGAACTCATTGTCCAATTGAAAATAGGTTGTTTTTATACACAGTGTTAAGAGTTCCATTATGCTATTTACACTTAATTTAGTTCTAGTTTCCAAATTATTATCATTTAGCAACCTGTCTTTAACTATTTTTAATGTTTCATCTACCGGAACATTGGTAAAGAGGCTAACTACATCAAAACTAACCATCAGGTGTGATTCATGAATATCGGTTTCATAAATTTTTTCTATGAAATGTTTACTATTTTTAATATATGAATCGGTATTTCCAGATAATGGATCAATAATTTTAAGTAAAAATTTTGCCAAATTATGACATGGTGAATTAATAGAACTAACAATTGGTCTTAAAGGAATACTTTGTTTATGTGTCTTTGGTAAGCCATAAAAATGAGGGGGCTTACTATGATGTGGTGTAAGTTTCCTTCGTTCAAAATCATTAAATTCATGTTTGTATTTAAACAAAGTTCTGTAAATTTTGCTCTCTATTGATTTTGTTGGATCTTTGTTTAATTTTGAGTAGGGTCCCTCATTTACAAGAGTCATGATTTTTGTGTTATATATATCTTTATCTATAATGACTGTGGCATTACCTTTGTCTGCTGGCAATATTTTTATACTTTCATCGCGTTTTAAAGAATTTATCGATAACTTTTCTTCTGGAGTTAAATTATCTTTAATTTTATATTGCTTCTCTAAAGCAAGTTTTGAACGCATACTTAAAAAAATACGAAAAGTAAAACTACTGATCTCAGAGTGAATGATTAACCGAGCTGTTTTGAGAACAGTGATTTTACACGGTCGTGCGGAAATTACAACTATTAACATTCTGTAAATTTATTAGCAGCTAGTAATTTTCAATTTATATTTTTTATAGCGCAATAAAAAACACGATTTAAAAAAAACTAACAGTGGTTTTACCTCTTAATTCAGTCACTTCAGACAAGTTCTTGATCCCAGCCAGTGGAGGTAAGGAGCCATTTAAGGCAAGGTGAGGATTTCGGCCAGTTGAGGCAATTAGTTTACAGCTTAACTGCTACACTAGCAGGTTTTAATTTCAGGATTATAGCAGGTGTTCAAAATGGTGCTCATTGACATCTTGGCATTGTCCGAGACGAACGTAAAAATTTTCAATAGCACTTCTTATCATTTGAGGTGGTATTTCTGCAAAATGTTTATTATGCGTTGCCTCAGCACTTCCAAATCACAAGGTTTAGTGAATTAAACCTTACTCTTCACGTAGCCCCAAACAAAACAATCAAGTGGCGCGAAGTCTGGAGATCCTGCTGGCCATTCAATAGTTCCTCTTCGTCCAATCCATCGATTTTCGAAAGTATCATTCAAAGAGTCCCTAACAATATTCCAATAGTCTGGAGGAGCCCCATCTTACTGGAACTAAACATTATCGAACTCATCACCAGCAATCTCTTGTATTGCGAAAACTATTTGATTTGTCTACATTTCCAAGTATTTTTCCCCATTCAAATTTCCATCTATGAAAAACGGTCCTGTGATTCGATCTCTGAAAACTCCTGCCCAAACATTTAGTTTTTGTGGATACTGCGTGTATGTTTCAAGTATCCAGTGATGGTTTTTGTCACTCCAATATCTGAAATTATGGCGATTAACTTTTCCACTGAGTTCGAAAGTTGCTTCATCTGAGAAGACAAGTAGAGATCACAATAAATTTGGGTTTTGGTTACTCTTTTATTATGAACTGATAATGCACTCATATCAAGCTGTTGACTGGCTTTTCTGATTGATAACCTTCGATTTTCAACAAATGCCTGGGCTACTTCCATTTGTCGAGCTTCCGATGTTCCTTGTGTCCAGCAATCGTTTGATGGCACGGAACACAGTAAATTTCGAAATTCCCATTTGATCTACATGGAAAGTTTCGTTGAAAAAATCACAACTTCATCATAGAACCTTTCTTTATCGCGCCACCCTCGCGTCATTAAAAGAGAAATTCCCTCTTGCTCTGTTAAAGTAGCCATTATGCAGAAAAAACGCGAGAAATAATGAAAAATGAAAGAACTTTTTCCGTACAAAAGTGCGCTCCTGCCTCTACAAAAGTTGGACGGAACTGAACGTTCTCGTAGAAATTTCACAAAACAAATACTGTTATTAAGAACACTTTAAAAAAAACATTCATAAAAACCAAGATATCACAGATATTGTTTTTTAAACTGAATGTTTTATTGTCATCACGAGTAGCTAGAGTTTGTAAATATTTACAAACTTATGGACGCTTAAGGTTTATTTTAATTTTGTGCGATTGCAGCGACACCTTGCAAGAATCGAAAAAAATGCCCGATATAAAATTCACGTATTTTTGGCCGTAGAATCCGAATCCTCTATAGAAAATAGGGATTTTCATTACAAATTTCAAAGTTGCCCCCCGCCCCACCCACTGGGTTAGGGGTGGGTGAGTCGAATCCAATGTCATTGGATAGATTTCGTAAAAATAACAAATACGTGTTTTTCAGTTTTTGAATTGGACGTTTTTTATGGTCACAAAACACTACTCTTGAGAAAGTAATGTTTTCTTTTCATATTTTACGATTACAGTGACACCATGCAAGACTCGAAAAAAATGTCTGGAATAAAATTTACGTATTTTTTTACGTAGAATCTGATTCCGCAATAAAATATAAGGGTTTCCATTTGAAATTTTAAAGTTGCCCCTCGCCCCACCCTTAGGGTGGCGGGTGGGGAGGTCATCTTGGTATCAGTAGAGAGTTTTTTGAAAAATTTTTGACACGTATTTTTTTATTTTTCGATTTGATGCAAACTGTTTGAGATTTTCCACCGTTCCCATACTTTACTAACACCCGGTATTATAATTATGTTATTAATACTGTCACTGTTATCAAATTTGTTAACTATATTCTAATGTCCTAGCTTACTAAAATTATATAGGTTTCTCCTTCCCATTCTGGAAAAACTACTTACAACTTCCCTCTGGTTTTGCTGGACAGTGAGATTTTCCATAATTGCAAGTTATGAAGCGTTATTGTACTTCCAGGTGCTCTCCTGGGTCGGTGGTCGACTCCTCCAGGTGCCACGATTGTCTAAAAGACGTTTCGGCAGAATCTCATCTGCCATCTTCAGGTTCTGACTGAAAGCTGCCTACTGCTGCTCCTCGTTGCTCAAACTGAACTACAACGAGGAACAATTCACTGTATCCGTAACGGATACAGTGAATCGTTACTAGATGATATAGTTAAAAACAAACAACGCAAAATGCTTCAAAAGGAATTTTTCATCGCACCGAACAAATCGACAAAATATAGTTTTATTAGTTATATCCCAAAATATAGTGACAAATTTCTAGGAAATTAAATAACTTAGGTATATCTACAAAACGAATGTAAGAAAAATATTGGTCAATAATAAAGAAAAAATAAGAAATCAAATGTAAAGATTGTAATGCTGTCTATATAGGTCAGAGTGGTAGAAGCATAGAGAACGGGGCAAGAGAACATAAAAAATCAATTTAAATAACAATAAAAATACGGGAATATCAGCTGTATTCAAAATAACCATTTCATAGACATAGTTATACATAAATTTGCTTCATACAGAAGAAAAACGTAAACGTCTAAATCTTCTTGAACAATTTGAAATTAAAAAATCTCTTAAAAACAACCCTTTTACCACGAATGATCAGCAAAGTTTCGTAAATAATCCTATACTAGATAAAATGTTAACAATTATTTGTTGATTTACATTACTACGCCAGGTCTACCCGAAAGATTCCCACAACTAAAGTTTAAGTCATAAGGATATTAAGTTATAAATGGTTTTAGGTACCGATATTTTAGAACAACCACTTCTGTTACTTTACTATACATTTTGTACTCTCTTGATAAAGGTCTAATAAGCCGAAACATTTGTGGAGAATTTTAAACAAAGTAATTTGATACATCTAAAAGCAGTGTTTAATTAAAAACAATTATTACTTTCATTTCTTTGAAAATAAAATATAATCTACAAATATCTGTATTTATCAGTTCCATCCAATATAATTTCGTGAAAAGAAAGTAATCTCACGACCTCTCCTATCTACTAACCAGCTATTTACAACAATATTATTTAAGTTAAACAACACAATACTGCCTTCCAAGCATTTATCTCCGCACTTACTTAAGAGCCAGGAAGTTTGGTCTCGAGGAAACAAAATAAAAGTTGTAATCCTCTAAAGTTCTATTAGTTTACAAACTGATGCTTGCATTGTTCTTCATAAGCCAACTCACGACTAAATAGTAAATCCTGATATGCCCTAATGTCAGAGTACATAAACAAAGTTCTTATCGTTTTGAAAAATTACTTTTGCTTTTATATTTCTTTTTCTTGTTCTTTATGCAAATGGCCCCGAATATCAAGAGACAAAGGGGAAATATTTTACAAGGGTAAGCATGTTATATTGCGACTGTTACATCTGAGCCATTCTGCTAGGTATATGGTCTCTAATCAAGTAACGTTTTTGCTAAGTAGGAGAAAAAGTTCTACATATTTGACTATTCCCGTCACGGTCTTGTCCCAACTGCTTTTAATTTATTTTCCAAAGTTGTTAAAGTTAAAAGTAACTTTTTGTAATGATTGTTATTCCAGACACTAGCGACGAGTACGACCGAGTAGAAATGTAGTTTTTACTCCTTATAATTATTAAGCTCGTAAACCAAACATCGTTGTATTTCTTTCTTTATGCGAAGTTCTTGTCTAGATATTAAACGTACAGAATATTTTAAGATTATCGTATTAACACAATTATAAATTCTTAAGGAATAAACCTTCATTATAGTATATAACTCTTGTTATACTGTCTGTGCTATTATAATTCACATAAAAACTGTTTTTATTTGCTTATATTATGCAGTAAACTGTATTCGCATATATACATTGTTCATAGAAAGTGAAGTGTATTGTAACAATCACATTTTAATAAGTTCCTGCAAATTTTTACCTATGTGCATGCTTTTGCTTAGTTCTAGGATGTCCACAATTAAAAAAAATTATAACATTTTCATCGCATTATTGTTTTTCTAATTTTTAAATACTTAACGCACCAGGCTTGCAATTCGTAAATCAGTGCTCGGCATGGGCACATCGCCCGGAGAATAGCTGTTGCTTTATAGATTTATAGAAGAGCTTGTAAATTAAAATATTACATTTAGTTAATATTGTGCCCTCTAGAAGCCTATATTTGAACTTAAAGCTATACATACAACGTTACTTTTCTAAAATTACGGTTAGTCATACTCAAAGCCTTACATCTAGATGGTATAACTGAATCACAAAGTAGAATTTTTTAATTCATAACAAAGTTTTCAAAATGTGTTGCCACATAAAGTCATTTATTGTTATAATATTATTGTAAAATCGTATTTGTGTTTCATTATCAGTACTCCTAGAATATTGGAGCAGATCTGGAGGAAAACCATTCTCGAATAAGTGACTTTCTTTTGCCAATAAATAGAGTTGGGTCCCCTCAACATACACTCCGACACATTTGTGCCGCAGACGTCAAAGCGGGGGGAGGAGAAAACGACATTAAATGTATGGGAAAATGGTTTTTCGAAGATAACTGGGCAGGTTTTTTCTGACGAAAAAAGTCTTCAGACCAAAAATGAAGAGCTCATGAAAATAAGCAATTTTAGCTCCCAACCTCAAGTGCAAAAGTTAAAAAAAGTGAATTAATTTTTTATCATGAAGAGGTGGAGTTGAGAACTCATTTTTTTTTAATAGAAGGGTGTTGGAAGATATTTTCTTGGGATAGAGGCTGGGGGTGGTGGGATAATTAGGAGGGGAGGAAGAGGGGAAAACGAAAATATTTCACATGCTGATAACTCTCCTGTAATTGACCTTTCACGATCAGACCGATGTGCATTTTTTTCATTTTCTTATTTCCTACAATTCTTTTTTTATACATTTATTTAACGTCGGCCTATTTCCGCTACTGAGGCCTAACACCGACGCCTGTAGACGATCTACCCCCAACCAGGAATTTTGCCGAACCTCTTCCCTTAAGAAGTGCAGGGATCTTTTACTTGCCTAACATTTAATAGACAAAGGACCGACGGCTTTACATCCCCTCCGAAGGATGGTATATCTCCTATACAACCCTCGCCTAAGGTTGTATAGCTTCCGCGCATACACTGATATACAAGCCGCTGGAAGATGTGTGAGGCGAGAACGCGGTTTCCGTTGGAATGGTCACCATCCAAGTACTAACTGCGCCTGTCGTTGCTTTACATCGCATACCGAAGTATGTACATAGTAAAGACGCACCTACGCTCGCCCTATTTCCTACAATAAAATGACTTTTTTCGCAAACAAACGCTTGGTGCTCGAAATAAAATTTGTGCGTTTTTCCAAATAGTTTTTGCTATGAAAGGAAAGGGTGGGGAAAAAGTCCATTTCGCCACATGATAGCATCTTTTTTAACGTTTAATTTCCGCCCGGCCAGATCGCGATAAAATGATTAGGAAGAGAGAAAGAGTACGGCAAAGTTTTTGCTGTATAGTGGGAGAAGGAGAGGAGTGGGAGCTCAAGCCGGGATAAAAATTTCGGGAAAACATTTTTTTTTTATTTCGTCGTGTCGAGAATCCGTGGCATCCATACATTCTTCGTGCGCGCGAGTTAAGGAACAGAAAACTGAATGAAAGCAGGCGAGCAAGTTGAGCAACCGGAGGCGGAGCCTACTCTCTCCAGTTCTCTCTCTCCTCTCGAATTCACACACGCGTAGACGGCGTGCTCTGAAATACTTTTGAATGCTCAATCGCCCGTATCTCGCTCGATTATGAACCGATTTGGGAAATTCATTTTTCCTCTTGAACCTTGGATGCTCGGAAATGAAAAAACAAATTGCACTTTAGGTTTTCGTGCGGCGTCTGGTCGATTTTTAATACATCGATTATCAATCCGGAATCTCGCTTTTACAGGTTGGCTACCGCTTATATCCGCTTCTTCGAGATTCCGCGCCAGCTATCAAATGGTGTAAAGAATTTTTCCCTCACCCTTTTCCTTCGTGCCAAAAAAACTGTTTGAAAAAATGTGCAATTTTTATTTTGCGCACCAAGCGTTTGATTGCGTAAAAAAACATTTTAGGCGAGTGCTATCTCGTTGCAAATAAAAAAAATTAAAATATACGTCGATCTGATCGCGATAGGTCAATTCCACGTTGAGTTTTCAGCATTTGAAATATTTTCGTTTTCCCCTCTCCCACCACTCCTAATTATTCCACCGCCCTCAGCCTCCGGCCCTATCTGCCAATACCCTTCTATTAAAAAGAATGAGTCCTCAACTTCCCTCCTTCATGATAACAAAATTAATTCAATATTTTTAATTTTTGCGCATTGGATTTGCGACATCTCGTGAATCAATGGTTTGACGTTGATGAGGTTGGGAACAAAATTTGCTTATTTTTATGATCTCTTCTTGGTCTGAAGATTTTTTTCATCAGATCAAAAGCCGCCGAGTTATCTTCGAAAATCCATTTTCCCATACATTTAATATGCCTTTTCCCCCCTTTGACATATGTGGCACAAACGTATCGAAACGTTGGGGGGACCCAACTCTATTTATTAGAAAAAAATACAATCGGACACTTACTTATTCCAAAACCAAATCTGCTCCATTAGACGTTATAATAGAATAACGGTGTATCATCAGCGGTAGGTAAAAAAGTTACCTTTGCTTTGCTTTGTATAGTACAAATAACATTGGACCTGGTACCTTTCCTTGTGGTACACTATATTTTATGGTTTTAAAGTCATTAATTTAATCGTTAAGTCTGATGCACTGCTTGCGACCTACCAAATATCTCCTAAATATTTTTGAGATCGGCCCTCTGACATCAAAATTGCCTCTATTAGCGAGTATATTGTTGAATGCTTTTGCTATGTCGGCAAACATATACATAATAGATTTATTTGCCTCCATCCATCCATCCAACGTTGAACTTGTTTGTATTTACAAACTGCTGATATCACAACACTAAACATCTGGTTATTTTCCTTATAGTAAAATAAGGATTTATAGAGGAGTTTGCGACTAAAAATATTATGTTTAATATTCCGCCCTCTAAAAGCACATTTGAACTATGCTAAGCCAAGTCAGGCTATTTATTTTTCGATTGCAACAGACACTGGACCGCTAGATGGCACCTGCTGGCTATTTTACATGTCGCTATTGTAGAAATAGCGGGATGTACTAAGTAGTCAAAGGATTCTCGTGCCGGTCGTCGCATGCCTACCTTGCACTGACGAGAGCCAACAGCTCGAAACTGCAGTCTGCAAGTTTTGTGTGACGACTGGCAAGAGAGCTCCTTTAAGTAGGATCAGTCTTTCGGCTGGTGTTTGTTGCAATCGAAGCATTAGCGTTTTGATGGTAATATGCAATTATTACACTTAACGCGCCAGACTTGTAACTTTGGTTGCAGTATGGTTATTTTCCTTATAGTAAAATAAGGATTTATAGAGGAGTTTGCGACTAAAAATATTATGTTTAATATTCCGCCCTCTAAAAGCACATTTGAACTATGCCGATATCACAACGTTTATTTTATTTTTTCAAACATTTAAACAATGAAGTGAGTGTCAGTCAGTGTTTACTCAGGTACCGCAAAGACGCCCACTCCATTTCTGGCTGGAAAGTGTCTCCAAGAGTCCTGTTTTATATTTTTATTTAATTTGATTTATGATGTTTCATTCCTATATTTATGTTATAGTCATATTTCTCCTGTTGTGATGATAACTAATTATTTTTTTGTTTATAGGATGATGTAACTCATAAACTCCTAACGGATGGATTGAATCCAATATTTATGTAGTCTCTTAATCCTTATTAAAATTACAACTTTTTCGTTAGTAAATAAATAAATCCTGCCTGGCTCTTGCGCGAATATTTATTGTTGGTAAATTTCGTTATCGTTTAACATCCTAAATAGACTAGCCGTTAAAATCCGCCCCTCGAACGTATTTTGCGGTAATACTTTTTTCTGTCGTTGGATTCTTTATCAGATCCCCTGAGTAAAATTTGGACCAATTCACTTTATTTATGGTTAAGGGAGATAATACTGACTCCGTTTGACCATCATCTGTGTGTATGTGGATACAAATTCTCTTTAGCATTTCACCTCGGGGACTGCGCGCAAAATGTATTTTATATAAAAGTAAATTTAATACGAATAGAATTGTGTTTGGGGACAAATATTAAGGCCAGCTAAAAGGAATATTTCGTAGGGAAAGTTTTTGTAGGCTTGTTTAAAAACGTTGTAAGTTGTCAAATATTTATATGCAATGTAGAAATTATTATAGAATTTACATTAAAATCAAATTACACCATATAGAACCTGAATGTGTTTTGTTTTAGACATAATGATTTCAACAAAACATAATTACCAGTATTTTCGTTCACCAACGCTACTCGCAATATTATATTTTATGTTTTATTTGATTTTGATATTATAAATGTTGATTCTTTGTCATGTTCGATATTATGCAATCACAGCGAGTAATTCTGACATTCCTATTTATTATTTGAATGCACAAAATATGTCATTTTATTATTTTGTACGCATTTATCTGCATATTTTAAACAGGATTTGGTTCAATATAATAAGTAGAATAAAATTGCGCATACCAAGTTAACAATGCAAATTCTAATTACAAAGTAAAATGTGAAAAACAATCTAGATATAAATGTTACAATTGGATCGTAAAGTTCTAAGTTTTTGCAAATAATTGTTTAAATAGAATAAAATTTCACTGATCACAATATAATGACAGCTGAACTAGCGAGATGTACGTTAATATACTAAGCTATATTTTTGTTTTTGCATAATCTTACCAAAGTTTGTAAAACACAACGTATCCATTTCTTCTTAAATTATTTCACGATCTTCATATTTACTCTAGTTTAATAAGTTTCTTTCTCTAGCTGATACTAACTTACTGCTAATTTCATTTCTATATTTTTCGGGTGGAACGCCTCTTAAAATATTAATGTGTGTGAATGTTTCTTTGCTTAGAAATCAAATTAGTTATACAGGGTGTAATGAAAAGTGTATATTTCTAGTTCTGTTCCATTTTAAGAACAAAATAAAATCGGATTCATGTTCATCACACAAGGCAGTTGACACTTAGACAAGTTGAAAGCTGTAATGTTGTTTCACAATTGGCGCCCAACGTGGGGCCTGATTTAATGATTCTAAGATTAAGAATTCAAGTGCTGAGTGTCAGGATATTGATGTAGAAGAGTACCACAGCTTCCCTATCCAGTTTTTGCTTATACTAAAACACTATTAAATATTATATTCAAATTTCATGCGGAGCCCACATTAGCTATTGCATTTAACGTAATTGCTGTAAATTTGTTAATATACGATTTTCTCACTTGATGAAGCTAAAATACCACACAATATAATTTCTAAATTTAATTCCCAAGATCAAAAGTTCGGAATCAATGAAGAAACCACAGGAACACAAAAACAATGAAACAAATTCAAATCAACTGGACAATGTATTGTGACAAAAGATATATCATACAACGAAAAGATACAATTTCCCTATCTTGATGAGTAAACTATGATTGTAAGATTAAAATAATTGGGATATAATTAAGTTGAAATTAAATTTTTTTTATAAAAATTAAGTTAATTGTCAAAAATTTATCAAAACATAATATTTCAGTCGCAAACTTCTCTATAAAATCCTTATTTTACTATAAGGAACGTAACCAGACTGCAACCAACAGCTACTCTCCGGGCTATGTGCCCCGCCGAGCGCTGAATTACAAGTCGCAATCCTGGCGCGTTAAGTATAATAATTGCATATTACCAACAGAATGCTAATGTTTCGATTGCAACTAACACCAGCCGAAAGACTAATCTCTCGTCGTCCCACACCACTTGTAGACTGCAGTTTAGAGCTGTTGGCTCTCGTTAGTGCAAGGTAGGCATGTGACGACTGACACGAGGATCCTTAGACTATTTGATACATCTCGGTATCCTTAGGATAGGGACATGCAAAACAGTCAGCAGGCGCCATTATGCGGTCCAGTGTATGTTGCAATCGAAACATTTTTTATTTTTCGAGTAAACAGTAGTTCGAGATGTTTTAAACATTTTAATAAATAATATAACAATAATTGAGTGCATTTATTTAAAATAACTGATTCTATTTATCATTAAATTATGATATAAATAGTTGCAAATCTATTTAAAGTTATTCTGTAGGTGATAAACATCTCTATCCGTCTTTACTGGCTGAAATACAAGAATTGTACGTATTTATTGAAAATATCTGTCTTCTGTAAATAACTTTGATATTTTATCAAACAGAACAACTAAAAGAGAACAGAAAACATGCATGCAACTCTCTACTCAGAATAAAATGCACACAACTCAAATTAACCTGATGCGTTCTTTACCTTGAGTACAAGTGAATATCACGTCAATATTTTTCATATATAAATCAGAAATTATTTAAATTATACGTACCCCCATATATTTCAATATCACGTATACGTGTTCCAGACAATATGTTTTTTATTTCACTGCAATTTAGAAAAATGTATATCACCAATAAAAGTCAGGCAAAGCTTACTTTATGTCACAGCATTAAAAGGGCGACAAATAATTTTCTACGTGCATGATGAAAAATTGTGACATCCTTGAGTTATAAATTTATGTTACACTCACTACGTCTTATTATCATGCGTCTTTATATTTACCCTCCTCCTTACTCAAACTGTTCATATAACTACGTGAATAAATTACGAATTTTTATTTTAGTAAATATTTTATTGACACTTGAATATGTTCAATTCTTTTGGATTTATTATATATTTAAAGATGCGGTAAAAGCAATTGTTTAAAGCTGGCAGGTACTTAAAAGCCGTTTTTTTTTAGAGATAAGTTTTTCATTTAACATTAGGTGTGATGTGCCTGGCATATTTCAAATTTCCAATTAACTCCAGCTCTGTGTCTAACTGCCTAACGGCAAGAAAGTTTCTCTTCGAAAACAGAAGTCTTTCTATTATTGATTTATAGCTTTGACCCCATTCCGCTTAAGTCAGCACAAATGAAAGTTAAAAGAGAGGAAACATTTGCATTATTTGAACTCTCTACAGCATCCATATTTCATTTTGTTCTTTTATGACATGTTACAATTCTTTTCAAAAAGTAATAAAACTGGATACAGACAAAACATATAAATTATTTAAAGTCAAATGCAACATTCCAGTATTTTTTATTTTAGTTTCTACAATGCGCACTGCTCTGATACTTACTTGTCAGTGGTCTTTTGGAAACGTTTAGCAGCTGGGCTTTGTTGATTAATACTACTTATTTACATTTTACACAAATTATCTCTATTGTTCGACTGTCTTGGATGTTGCACCTATTACATTTTGATACCTATTTTATTTGGATTATCTGAAGATGTACAGATATAAGTCCGAAACCTCTGACAACCAACGCATATTAACGAAAATTCAAGTTCTTGATATCGCATACAGTATATTTTTTAATTTTTAGAATACCTATGGAAGCTGATTTCAAATACCTATACTATAGGGTTTAGAGCTCCTATGTTAGGAGCTACAGACACTTGAAAATATTATTTTTCTAAGTACTCTTTGTTGATGTTGAAAATTAGGGTTGTTGGTCATGACATCGCTTAGTCTCTTATTGTAGCTGTTGGGATTGCTGGGGGTACTTCTAAAGGTGCTTTCTTAGTCATACACCATCCGCAGACTAGTTTACATGATATCAGCCAACCCCTCTCTTCTGCTTAAAGGGTAGTGTTAGGGGGTGACTGTCAGTAGCATTACCAAAACATTCTAACAAAATCAAAACTACCTCTGTTAATTCAGAGAACGTGTAACCACCCACGTTTAAATAAGATTAACAATTAAACTGAAATTATGAAGTAGATTTTTCCGGGTCTTGCCGTGGTCGTCGAACTTGATTTGACGTTACGCTGATCATCCTGTCAGCTTCTTCAGAAGGATTCTAAAGACTGAATCTGTTGTGTTACACTCCTCGTTATATACCTAGGCGCCGCTTCGCTTGGCTGGTCATTGGTGGCGCTTGGTTCGCTTCGCTGTTCATTCGTCGTGTTTGGTTGACCGTGACTTACTACGATGCTGGTACTTGGCAATACCAGTCTCCACGTGTTACTAAGTCGATACCCATCCTCTCTGTTAAACTTGTTCACATTTTTGATAATTTCCAGTGATTCCCTAATGATTCGCGGATAATAGCGCGTATTCATGTCTAATATATTGACGTCCTCGTAGTACTATCACAGCAGCGAAGCGAACCAAGCGCGACCAATGACCAGCGAAGCGAAGCGGCGCCTAGGTATATAGCGAGGACTGTAACACAACAGATTCAGTCTTTAGAATCCTTCTGAAAAAGCTGACAGGATGATCAGCGAAACCTCAAGTCAAGTTCGACGACCACGGCAAGACCCGGAAGAATCTACTTCATTAGACAACGGCCGTGAAAATCTGCATTCTTCTAAAACTGAAATTATTAAAAAAAAGTCTAATAACAGAAATGTCAAAGTAATAATAATAATAATTGCTTTATATCCAAATGGAATAGGACATGTCAAAGTAGCATAGGTTTTAAAATAATACATATAAACTTAGTTATAACATAAAACAAAACAATAGCAGTGACTGTGTAAAATAAAAAACGTAAAAAATGTACACGACGGTTATAAAAAAACATATATTTAGTCTTAATATAATACAACAAGTAAACAGGCTTAAAAAAATAAAAAACAAAGCAAAGCAAAGGGGCTAATTGTGTATCAAGGTAATCTAAAACTGAGTAATACACATTTTCTAAAGAATAATTAGATACTGCTTTCTTAAATTCTGTCATATTATCAATAGATTTAAATTCAGCAGGTAGTTTGTTAATAACATTTTATACCCATATACTTAGGGGCGTTCTCATATAACGTTAAAATGGCTAAAATTTCATTATGCCTAGTATTGTAAGCATGTTAATTACCATTAGGAATAAACAAGGAAGGGCTTTTAACAAATATCAATAATTCTAATATATTTATTACATAAGAAGTCAACATGTTCATATATATTCCTAAAAATTTTATATCACTCACTTGTTCGATGGATGTGTGTTCAATTTTTATTAAATAACTATAATTTATGCAATAGTTCTCGGGGCAAAGTTTTTTTTTTTATACATTTATTTAACGTCGGCCTATTTCCACTACTGAGGCCTAACACCGACGCCTGTAGACGAGCTACCCCCAACCAGGAATTTTGCCGAACCTCTTCTCTTAAGAAGAGTAGGGATCTTTTACTTGCCTAACATTTAATAGACAAGGGACCGACGGCTTTACATCCCCTACGAAGGATGGTATATCTCCTATACAACCCTCGCCTAAGGTTGTATAGCTTCCGCGCATACACTGATATACAAGCCGCTGGAAGATGTGTGAGGCGAGAACGCGGTTTCCGTTGGAATGGTCACCATCCAAGTACTAACTGCGCCTGCCGTTGCTTTACATCGCATACCGAAGTATGTACATAGTAAAGACGCGCCTACGCTCGCCCCCGGGCAAAGTTTATGAAAACTATTTTTGTTGTGTTCAGGTACAGTTTAGAATTCTTAAACTATTGTACAAAGTTCTTTATTGCACTTTGCAGTGATTCTATTGTATTCTCTAGCGAAGAACCGCACATACATCTTGTCGTCTGCAAACATTGCCAACTTACCACTATTGTCGATGTAAGCCTAGTCGTTGACAAATATTAAAAACAACATAGGTCCTAAAATGGATCCTTGCGGCACACCAGTATTGATATATTGTTCATTAGATCTCACGCCATTTATGTTAACTGGCCGCTTTCTATGTGTGGGATAGGAAAGTAGCCAATCACGTACTTTGCCTCGCAGACCATACTCGCACAATTTTTTACTAAGTCAAGAATAACCTACTAAGTCAAACGCTTTACTTAGGCCCATGAAAAGACCAACACATTTATTATTAACATCTAAGTTATCAAAACATAATATTGCAACCAACAGCTACTCTCCGGGCTATGTGCCCCGCCGAGCGCTGAATTACAAGTTACAAGTCTGGTGCGTTAAGTGTAATAATTGCATATTACCATCAAAAGGCTAATGCTTCGATTGCAACAAACACCAGCCGAAAGACTAATCCTACTTAAAGGAACTCTCTTGCAATCGAAGCATTAGCGTTTTGATGGTAGCAGAACATGACAAGTTATTTGCTAAGTTGGTACAAATGTAGTCAATTGTACTAGAAGAGTTAGAAGTAAGTCTGGTTGCATTTCTTATATTATAATTAATATTAAATATCTACCAGATTGTTGTGGTTTTCAGAATTTGACAAAAAATCTATATTTAGATCATCACAGAGAATAATCTTGTCATTATTTTTACGTACGATGTTTAAAAACTTTTCCAATTCAGAAAAAAAGATATTTATATCTACAGTTTGTGATCTATACACAGAATTTTGTTTTATTATACGTATAGTTGTCCAATACCAGTTCAGCTCCACAGTACTCAAAATCTTTCTCTTTTACCTCATTAATTTTAATAATTTTCCTGACAATATAATCAGTATTTTTCCTCAACTTCATTTACACACAGTGTAGTCTCAAATAAATCTATTTTATGACGGATGTATTGCATATTTTGATTTAATATAGTTATTTTATTTTTATTAATATTAGTGGTGCTACCCATATTATTTAGTTGCTATTCCTCTGCATCATTTGTTGCAATTTTTTGTTTTTCATTATTGATTTTTCTTTGCAGTACTGGAAATTTACTGACATCGAACACTGGGTGGTTAACATCAATATCCAAACCTAAGGTTTTGTTAGCAGTTACACACCGCACTATACTCTGTGCCTAATATGTACATTTTGTTTATTAATCGCATTAATGAGTTCGTCATCCTTATATTCCTCATCAATGTCAATGATCTTTATACACATATCGTGTCCCAAAACTGCGATAGAATTAACCAAAGTAGGCCGATTTTCGTAAAAGTACTTATCATTATAAATAAAATTATGCATATTCGCATTCTAGGACAATACAGATATGATATAATGCACATATAATATAGAAAATTTAATAATGCACGTGCACGATAACTTTACTTTTACTAATAGTAGAATGAATCCAATGGCGACCTCACAAATAGTCGAGCTAGACTAGTTCATACTTTTAAAGATTTGCTGGATGCATCCAAGGCCTCAAGATTACATTAAATGCAGTCAATTCAATCACTATCATCCATTCTCAAAAACAAACACCGTAAACTGTCTAAAAACACCACGAATCGCGAAGAAAACTGGGATCACTTAATGGCGTCTATGACGAAAACAATAAAGTACACAGTATAATTTTTCGACGGTAGAGGGCGACATTTGAACATTTAGTTTTCAGAAGTAAATTTATTAATGAGTAAAATATTTACTATACAGAACTAAATATTTATTTCACGTATTATGATTAACTCTTTGCTGATATATTTATTTCTAGAAAATAAATGTAATATTGCAATAGATTTGGGAGAAGCAAGTATCTTTTTCTCAACTAAATCTATCATTTTCGTTCAGTAATTTACTTAGGAAGAACAAATATGGCGGAAATAAATCATTTAGTTTTGTCAACTAATTGAATATTTGGTATATTCTTGTCGGAACAAATTTTTTTTTAAATAATTATTTGTCTGTATTAAATATAATAAAGGATAACAAATATTTACTAAATTGAAAAAACTAAGGCTTCTTACTTATTTCAAGCCTCATATTTCCCTTATGTAAAAACCCACCCTTAATTCAGTTTTTTCAACCAGTGTAATTCTGTATAAATACACAATCGCGTAAAAAAGTGCTATATAAATACAAAACATCGGCTGCTTTTCCATGTTTACTGGCGAATTTGCTTAAACACATTTTTAAAACAAAAATTCCTATTGGCAGGAACATTCGGACGCAGAGGTAATTAATGCTACAAAAAAGCTGGCTTCCCTGGATTCTTGCCCACATTATGATACGAGTCCAATGTCCTTCGAAATGTTCGTGGAATGCGTCGTATATTATGAGGTGCCGTAATAAAATAGTCCCTTTTATCGCCACATTGTTCAAAGTTATTACTTTTGGAGTATATGTGACGCAGCAACATTGTGCTGTAAATTACAATATTTGGGTGGCGAAATTCGGGTTAAATATTTTAAATGATATCGACTTCACCACAAGAGGTGGGTTGCTGGAAAATATCACGGAATTATGTACGTACCGGCAGATAATTAATTAAAATGTTTTCAGCAAGGAGAGATTTACGATACCAGAATTTACAAATAAATGTACAAGGTCGATGCATGGCGTACATCCACACTGTCAACTGTTTGGTTTCCTATCAAAACATACCGGTAAACATTTAGTTTTCATGTTTAAGTCGGGTAACCATCGATAACCCACCAATCCACCATAACTCGTTATTTATTACTATACATTTTTGTGCACACTAAGGATTATGATGCTTTAGAGCCATAATAAAGACTACTCCATGAAAAGTTGAAAAGGAGCTTAAAACACAAAAATTCCGTGACAAAGATGAGATGGATCCCCCCCCCGTTTTTCGAGGGCACTAAAGAACACGATGGTGATAGTTAACCTCAGCAACTACCCATAAACTCGAAAAACCACCCAATTTTGAGTTTTATTCTATCGTAGGCATGTGGATCGGCTTTTTGGGCAGGATCTTGGGCAGAAAAAAAATCAAAATGCATGAAAATTTGTTTATCCCAGTTTTCGAGGGTGCCCAACACCCACCCCTAAAACAACCCCCTTTTCATATTTCTTGATAATGGGCATGTGGGGACACGTTAGATCGGGGGACATTGTAAACATTAAAAACCACCCCGATGCAACGAGTCTCCACATGCCCAGTATCAAGAAATATGAAAGGCGGCGTACCCATGTTTCATCCCTGTCATATATATTTTGGGGTTTTTCAACTTTTTCATCGACTAAATTTCAATTATGAATTAGAGATGTGCTCAAATAATTCTACATTTTGATTAACATATATCTCTATGTGCCTTGGAAATGAAGCGCCTGCCGTTCTTAAGATTGCCGATGTTATAGATCGAGGAATAGTTATATAATTGCTGTTGGTATATTTTTATATAAAAAATTATCTTCACGTGTCACCATAAATATAAATAATATTTGCAAGATATGGAGCTCTAGTAGGCTATTTAGTGGGACCATTTCTTCCAGTTAAATTGAAGTGGGTAGATGTAATGTATGTGGTTCTTTACCGTATTTAAATAATGTACTGCCGTGCCATCTTGCTGAAACCACAAGCTGTCTTGTATCTTTCCAGGAACATTCACCAATATTTGTGGTATGTAGTTCGAAAGAAAATTAAGATATATAGCTCACATCAAATAAATGGGATCCTATTACATGTTCTCCAATAATTCCTCCCCAACCGTTTACAGACCATTTGTGTTGGTTATTATTTTGCCCCAAAAAGGGAGGCTTTTTTAAAGCACAATAATAGAAATTATGCTCGTTAACAAATCCATTCTTATGAAAACTTGCATTTAAATCAGTAAATAACACATTATTGAAGAAAATAAGTAACGTATGCAATTGTAGACGTCTGGAAATCATCATGACTTAGTTCTACTTCGACCTACTAGTGTACACTGATATTTTAAAAACATTTGACCGTATTGACCATAAGTTATTAATTAAAAAATTAAACTATATTGGTTTCAGTAATATACTAGTACATTTTTTTGTATCATACCTGAAAAACCTGTTACAATACTTTCAATATAACGGCTTTAAGACAGATATTTATTTTGCTATATTAGGGGTCTCCCAAGGTTCAAACCCGGGACCACTTTTGTTTATTATATTTATAAATGATTTAGTTGACATATTAACTTTTATTTGCAGATGATTTAAAAATATCCAGTGAAATAAACACCATCGAGTACTGTTTAACTTTGCAACAGGAGATACACAAAATAGAGTTTAGGTGTGCGTCAAACAAATTAGGCATGAATGTATCGAAATGTAAAGTATACGCGTAAAATAAATTCCCTAGATTTTTGTGTACCTTCAATATCACGGAGTTGCCAAGAGCCCAATCAATAAAGGACTTATTAGGCTATATAGTAAGAAACTGTAAACAATTTTCCAATGTAGATGCTCTTTTTTTTTATACATTTTATTTAACGTCGGCCTATTTCCGCTACTGAGGCCTAACACCGACGCCTGTAGACGAGCTACCCCCCCAACCAGGAATTTTGCCGAACCTCTTCCCTTAAGAAGAGTAGGGATCTTTTACTTGCCTAACATTTAATAGACAAGGGACCGACGGCTTTACATCCCCTCCGAAGGATGGTATGTCTCCTATACAACCCTCGCCTAAGGTTGTATAGCTTCCGCGCATACACTGATATACAAGCCGCTGGAAGATGTGTGAGGCGAGAACGCGGTTTCCGTTGGAATGGTCACCCATCCAAGTACTAACTGCGCCTGTCGTTGCTTTACATCGCATACCGAAGTATGTACATAGTAAAGACGCACCTACGCTCGCCCCCGTAGATCCTCTTGAAACGTTGTATTTCTCAAACATGCCAACAAAACTTGAGTATGGTGCTTTAATTTGGAACCCAGTTTATAATGTTCACTTACAAGCAGAAGAAAAAATTTAGTCTTTAGTAGTTAGTCTTCAGAATTGATGCGAATTATCCAGATCAGGGGTATTCAAACGAATTGTTATTGACAAGATTACACATGGCATATTTAGAAAATAGAGGTACCCACTTTATATTAGTATTTTCGTACAAATTATTTAACGATTTGATCAACTGTCCGAGGTTGGAACCACGTCAAAATGTTCTATTGTACTGTCCCGCCAGTCGTATAAACGTCTTGAAAAAGTCTCCTATTTAATCTATGATGGAACTGTATAATAGCCTTGGCGATCAATGTGATATATTTAACATACATTTAAATCAGTATATTAGGACCATCACAACTACTTATTGAAATTCTCAAGTAACAGTCAAGAAATTATTAACTACTTTAATAGTAGGGTTTAATTTGATTAACAATTCTTTACTAGGGCGAGCGTAGATGAGTCTTTACTATGTACATACTTCAATATGCGATGTAAAGCAACGTTAGGTGCGGTTAGTACTTGGATGGTGACCGTTTCAAAGAAGACCGTGTCCTCGCCTCACATATCTTCCAGGGGCTTGTATATCAGTGTATGCGCGGAAGCTATACAACCTTAGGCGAGGGTTGTATAGGGGATATACCATCCTTCGGAGGGGATGTAAAGCCGTCGGTCCCTTGTCCACTAAATGTTAGGCAAGTAAAAGATCCCTACCCTTCTTAAGGGAAGAGGTTCGGCAAAATTCCTGGTTGGGGGGTAGCTCATCTACAGGCGTCGGTGATAGGCCTCAGTAGCGGAAATAGACCGACGTTAAATAAATGTTAAAAAAAAAATTCTTTACTACTTATGTTACATTCTGTTGGACGATAAATCTATTATTATTATTAAATAAATTTGTAGGATTTATTTGGAGAAGAAAATCTGAGGCAAGGCTACGCAAACCCTTAGACAAATTTTTCCCTAACTCTAAGAGTGTCAATTTTACAATTATTATCTTCCGGACCATTTACATTAGCAATAATTATTACTGTATTTTTTGCATCATGTAAATATTTAACTGAATAGTCATTGTATTATTTACCACAAATAATTTAAATATTCAAATTTGCTTAATTAGTGGAACATACTTTCCTGTGTTACATTCATAAATATTTTATTAAAATAAATTCATAAATATTTCAATAATAATAAAACGTCAGAGACACATTTTATTCGAATAAATTATTTTCACAATCCAATTTAATTTTCCCATAAAATTTGAAATCGCTGTACTTTCATAGAAACACTCTTTCGGTTATAGCATTTTTAGTAGTCGAGCTCGAATAAAACCTGCCCAATTTTATGTATAAATATAAAGTAGCTTTAGAAATGTAATTACTCAATGACAAAGGGCTTTTAGCAATACCAGAAACTGAGTTATAGATTATTTTATTTGGAAGTTAATAGCTCAATATGCGCTCGCCGAAGGTAATGTACTGGATTTCATTTAAATATGACCTAATTTATTGTAGACACGTACGTATAAGTAGGATTTTATTGATTGTAATTACGAGTATAGACAAACTGCTGTTAAAATCCTGCTTACTTGCTTACCGTGAACACGAATTGGCCCTCGAGTTGGGAAATAAAAAATTGGAGCTGTGGGGGTTTAGAGCTGAGACCCTGGAGGGCTTTCGAGCACTTTATTTTTTTCGTGACAAGTCTTCTGGTTTTATTGGTTATTGGTTATTGGTGATGGACGCTACACCCTGTATAATGATAATCTGGATCAGCTGAAGCACTGTGGTGTCAACCTTCTTGTTGTTTAACACTGTATAGTTTTTTGAGTTTTTTACAAGGGTCAACGACTGCACTCTGTATATAATGTTTTTGAAAAAATAACACTTTGTTTTAAAACAAACGAACAATTATTTATAGAAACTTTTCTCGAACAGAGTTTGGAAAAGTATATTGTAGATCTTTTATTGTACAAAGCTTCTTTTCTATGATGGAAACTATTCGACAGCATAAATTCTGTCAGTAGAATTTAGCGAAATTATTTATTGAAATGTTTAATTATTTTATTTAATCTGAAAAAATTCCCTTGGTGTAGGATTTAACTTGGCCGTAAGGCGAGAATAAAATTGTCACTTAGGAAGAAATATAAATATTAAAAAATAGAAAGAAAATAGTGGCACTAAAGGCGATTACTTAAAACTACTCTTTTTAACCAGGTTTCGGCCTAGGAAGCTAGATCGGGACAGCTAATCACGAGAAGTTGCTAGGATAGGTGGTTAAGAAAGCCTAACTAGACGGTGGGTATCTACAACTTTAGTTAAATAGTAACCGGACCGGAAGCACTAGCACATAAGCTTATTACATTAAAATCACTTTTAAGAAACTTGTTCCACTGTATCACGTCGCGAATACTAAACATAGGAGTCACTGCCGAAACTGAACTTAACTTCGGCTCGTTGCACGCCGGTATTTATACTGTTTCAAGAAAGTTTCGTTTTTCTTGTCCCGTCGAGTCTCGCATCCCGTTATAAAGAGCTGGAAAGGCGTGAAATCGCTCTGTGCTGTCAAGGATGAGTCATAGATTACGACATGTTTGGCAATACTGGAATTTTTTTTGAATTTGAAGATGAAATTTATATAGAAAAATCGGCAATGCAAAGGGGAATTTATTAAAATTAGAATGAAAGTCGGATCTGTTTTGGTTTAGAAGTTATTTGAAGTTTTATCGGTAAAATCTGACTCGACCCCGTAATGTATCACGGAGGTCCGATATTAAAAGCTGTAACGCCGTTCTAAATGTTCCCGATAGGTGCGTAGCGCATGAAGATAAGATATTAAAAATGTTCCTAACGGGTATGAATCGATTTGAACGGAGATATTGTATTATACGAGGGGTAATCGAAAATGGGTGAAATTTAGAATAGCAATCGGGTTGCGGAAATTTGATGAAATGACATTTGGACTTTTAAGACTCAAGGCACGAAACGTGATTTGAAGTATACAGGGGGTAATCGAAAAGTAAGAAGGGAAAAATGCGAAATGGTTTTAAGAAAGTTGGCAAACGGGCTGGAACGTTAATTTTAAACGTAGTTACGTATACGAGGGGTGGTCAAGAAGTTTTGAATTTTTGAAAAAGGAATTGCTTATAGAAAATGGATGTATTGAAATAAGAAGAGGAAAATTTGGGTTTGGATGGTGATTTTGACTAAATTGATGAATATACGGGGGCTGTATTTTTAAGTGACTTTTTCGTGATGAATCGGTTATGAATGAGTGTAAATGAATGTTTGAGGTTGGAGTTCAGTGAATTTAAGTTATTTATGAATTATCGAGTGTCGGCGAATTTTATCAGATTTTTTTGAGTTTAACTGTGGTTTTTCGATGTGAATGGCGTCTGATTGACTTTTTTTATGTAGTTTGCCAGGTGGCATGGAATGATCTGATTTTTTGGTGATTTTTAGAATTTTCTGTTTTTTATTTTAGACTTGTAGGGTACATACCCTACAACAACCGCTTACTGTATAAGCATTTACACAAATCAACTATTGAAACATAAGAAGTTCATTCTTTCTTTGTATTTGGGTTTTCTACCACATGTATGATCCTCTTCAAAAACAAATCAGTGGCCAAAACGCGAGCCTATATTTTAGAACAACCACTTCTGTTACTTTAGTATAACTTGGTACTCTCTTGATAAAGGCCTAATAAGCAGAAACATTTGTAGAGACTTTTAAACAAAATAATTTGATACATCTAAAACAGTGTTTACTTAAAAACAATTATAATAGAATTATTGGAAAAAAGCCTCTGCACCAGTGACGTTTACGCCAAAGGAACAGTTAGGGATTCTTTTTTACAAATAATATAAATCGGAATAAACACAGACATAATGTATTTTGCTGACGTTTCGGTTATCGCCCAAAATACCACAAATAACTCAGACAATATAAGAAATTCCCTACCTCGAAGTTTTAAACACTATCTTAGCATTTTGAACTATTAGAATCCTCTTTTTAGTCTTTTCAGTCGTGGACCATGCACGCTGTCACAATAATTAAAAAGTGGTAATACATTATGTCCACAAGTAGTAATTTTACATTTTTTTGCAAAGTATTCTTAAGTTGATATAGGTTTTACTGATTTCTCTTTTTGTTCTTTTTTACCTCATTACTCATTCATATATATTTTGCTTATCTCCCTGTTCTATAGTTGGGTTTATTTACCTGTAGAGCAGTCTTGCAAATGAAAAATAAATGTATTAAAGCTGTTACAGGTATTAGTACAATAATCCTAACTCATTTGATTTTTGTGCTCATGTATGCATACATATAATATATTTCTTTTTATTTATTAAACAGTCTTATTAAATTTTTAATCTGACCTTAAGATAAATAATAAATAACACCACAGGAATTAGACAACCCCTAATTCCAGAAGCCAGAGGCTTGGCGGAAGCGGGGTTACACATTGAAAAAATGCGGACATACAACCATTTCCTCTGATAGTGCTAGTGCCGGAGTTTGAAACCGGTGGCGCAATACCCGTGTGATTAATCGCTATTGCCACCTCGTGCCTTAACCAACGCGGCTATCGTCCAGACTATACATATATATCTTTGAATTTTTAGTTAAAATTATTTATGATTTCAAATGTGGATTCTATTAGAACTAGGATAAAATTAAATAATGTTATAAATGTTTTAACCGCCTTCCACATCATTTGAATGACCCTCGTCGGTCTAGACTCATGTGAGTGAAGGAGACGGGGGCCTACAGTTTATATCAGGATAAGAACCACTTCTTGGGGGTAAATTATAATTAAGAGCGTAAAAAGGAATAATTGCATTGCACAGAGAATGTTATTCAGAACAGATTAGTAAAGTTTGGCTTTGGTTACTTTTGTTACTAAACGATCATATCGGTATGATGTGCTTAGTTACTTAAAATAATGTCAGCATAGCAAGTTTTCAAGTTCCTTAGAAAACTCCTCGTCGCATATAATTCAACCCGAAGTTTATGTATTGGTATTTTCATAATTACGCGTCTAGATAACAATTCGAATTCTTTGAATTACAATTTGTGAGTTGGTTTTGTAAAGAACTTCCAAGTTTCTTGGGAAAGGCAACTACAAAGAAACTTTTTGATACTTAAAACTGGCTTCGTGATTAAATACACTTCATGTTACCCACCAGCGGCTGTTGTGTAAAGTTGTTCAGTTCTAAAAATGTCTAAACAAAGAACATGCTCCTTTTTTGTCAACGCTAGCGTCTTTTTTCTTAGCAAATAACTTTTCTTTATTGGGAATGTGTTATAAGATCAAAAGTTTCAGTTTTTACAAAATGTTTGATACGATTAGATGTGAGAATAATTGATGAGAAAGAGAGAACTAGATTTTTTTAGGGCACCTAATAATAATAGTAATATTGATAGGATACTAAAAACAGAAAATTTGCAAGGTATTATTATATAGTGTATATTTTAATGAGATTGACATACTTAGTGACACATTGCCATACAAATGGAATAATTATATTAAAAGTTACGTTAATAATAATAGTAATAATAGCAATAACATTAATAATAATCTATATTAATAATAGTAATAATAATAATGATAATAATAATGACATTAATAATGATGCTGAGAGCCACAGAGCAGGGGAGTAGGGTAACTGGTTTTTTGTAAAAAAAATACTGATGGTGATACTGATACTGACAATGCTAGTGATAGTGACGGTGACAATGACATTGATAATGATAATAATAAACTACAATAGATATGGACATATAAAAACTAACCCAATAGGTAAAATTCATTGACATCCAATAACTGAACTGTCAGTTCAGTTCGAGCAACGAGGAGCAGCAGTAGGCAGCTTTTAGTGAGAACCTGAAGATGGCAGATGAAATTCTGCCGATACGTCGTTCAGACAACCATGACTCCTAGAGGAGCCGACCATCGACGCGGGAGAGCACCCGGAAGTACAATAACACTTCATTTGACAATAACAGTTCAGTTCGAGCAACGAGGAGCAGCAGTAGGCAGCTTTCAGTGAGAACCTGAAGATGGCAGATGAGATTCTGCCGAAACATCGTTTAGACAACCGTGACTCCTGGAGGAGTCGACCATATATATATATACATATATACATATTCAAAATTTGATTCTTTTTAACTTTCATTAGATACACTATATGCTAACGATCTATCGTTTTCGAGTTTTTATCAATTTTATCATTAAACAAGTGTTCTGATAGCGCGCTATAAAGATAATCAAAAATTCATATCTCTGCTAATATTGATCGAATGGAAATGAAAAATAAAATAAAATTGTTCGTAATCGAATTCTCTACAACTTTCATTTGAAACATTTTGCGATCTGAATGAAAATTGTCAACATGTCAAAAAGTCTACCTCGATTTCAATAGGTCGTAGGAAGTTTAAAAAAATGAAATCGTGTGGATTTTTATAACCTAATTAATAGTTTTCATGTGTACATATTTTACAATATAATTGATACTTTCAGAGTTTTTGCGAGAAACAGATTTTTTTACGTATTTTCTTCCCCGTCCCATCCCCTCCGCCTCCGTCTATGCGCGAGGACTTTCGATATGTTAAAAGTACCACAGAATAAGCCTGTTTCCAAAATTTCAGCCCGCTCTGAATTATTTCATCCAAATCGACAAATTTCGTCTCATTTTATTGGGTTAAAAGCCAAATGAACAAAATTTACTGTAACAAATTAAAGTTGGTTATAAGATTTTTTAAACTTTACGGTAATTAAATACCAATTTCAAGCATTTCATGTAGCTGTATATTCACCGGCCTAGACTCATTCCCTGCTAACCAGTGCCTCAGACTGGTATGTCATTCATAACTCTGAAACCACCGAAACATAACACAGATTTTCCAGATACACCGAATCGATAGTTCTTTGAATTCAATTTGCATACCTCTCCCCTATGTAATATCACGTAGAATGTGTGCTATAACAACACTGAAGCATGCTGACAAGTCGCTGAAATTTACATCATTTTAATTTCCACAGTTGCCTCGTCAGGAATTATAACGTTTATTTGGAATAATTCTGCTCCAAATTTCCTCGTGATTCAAGACACAAGACGTTTGAATTAAATATTAACATACCTTACTGCATCCCTTTATGGAACGTTTTGATCTTAAAATGAACACTCTTGACTCAAACAGTATAAACCAGTTGAAAATCTGTAATCGCGAATGTCAGCTTGAATTATTATACACTGAGTTATACACGTAATAAGTTAAAACTTTCTTACACAAAATAGTTGTAATACAATATTTAGCGTACGTTTAATGAAAGGATGCCCAGTATAATTAATTTGATTTTGGCAAAACACATTTTTCCATATTCTCTAAAACTTACTATTGTTGCCATCTATTGGTAGAAAATATTTTTTACAAGTACATTTCTATGGCTATTTGTAACTACTCGATTTATTGAGCAATAAGCACAAAATGTCGGAATAAACTTAAAACTAAACTAAACTAAAATTAGAGGTTTTTTTCAAGTAATCGAACAGAAAAAATTTAAAAAATGAAGTTTCTATTGTTTTTTTTATACATTTATTTAACGTCGGCCTATTTCCGCTACTGAGGCCTAACATCGACGCCTGTAGATGAGCTACCCCCAACCAGGAATATTGCCGAACTTCTTCCCTTAAGAAGAGTAGGAATGTTTTACTTGCCTAACATTTAATAGATAAGGGACCGACGGCTTTACATCCTCTCCGAAGGATGGTATATCCCCTACACAACCCTCGCCTAAGGTTGTATAGCTTCCGCGCATATACTGATACACAAGCCGCTGGAAGATATGTGAGGCGAGGACGCGGTCTTCGTTGTGAACACGAAAGTGCCTCTGGTTGTTGGGAAAATAAAAAATTTAGACTGGCTAGCTTCGTCAGAGACTCTCAGAGGCCGCTGGTGCACTTAATTTCTTTGAATGTTAGGTCGGGGTGGTATGTCCTTAAACGGAAGGATTCGGCCAATAGGTACACCCTGTATAAGTTCAGGGCATAAAACTGCTTTTTATTTCTTTGTCGGGGCCTAAAGCTTCACCCTGTATAAGCTTTTTGTAGCTAAATCACTTTTGGTTTCTTGGGTAGGGCCTACTTGAGTACCCTGTAGATATTTTTCTTTAATAATAACACTGTATTTAAAACACGAAATTATAATCTTTTTATTTATGCGAAAAGCACAGACTTGAATATTTATATTATTTAAAATTAACAAATTTCTTTCAGGTAACTTATCGACACTTAGAATGTTGCCTTAGACGGTGCGGGTTTCGTTCTGGTTTAATCAGATCTGAGATAATTCACTTACAAACTAAAGTCACGAAGACGATTTATTTTTACTAAAAACTAGGGCCGCGTGAGCGAATAAAATATAGCACTTTGGCTGAACAAAAATATAAAACACCGATTTTTTACTAGGGGCTGCCTAGGAAGAGGACGCGCGTATACTTTCGGTTTTGTTAGCTAAGCCGGAAAACACTACTTTGGATTTAGGCTCTATGGCGACCAAAGGGTAACGCGGATAGTAAGAACTTATTCGTAGATACACCGGGAACACAACTTGCTGGGAGCTTGGCACGCTTCTGCTTTTATGCAATTGACGGGGCACGACGTAGCCGAAAGCTGGATGAGAGCTGAATGAGAATTAAAAAGGGTACCGGACATTGATTTGGGCTATTATGGTGCAATGTTGTGCAATAGTTGCTTAAATTTTTGAATTCTTAATTGAAAATTATACTGCTAAATCGGCTATGAAAAATGTAATATTCTGATATGAAAATGTCAGCGGAATCTAATTTAGCTTTGGAAATATTTATGATAACTGCGGCTATGACCGATGTCTGGAAATGGCCCCGTAAAGTAGCGTTGAGGGTTCGACTTTAATCCATATTAATGTTACATTTAATGTTACACGGGATGCTAGGTTTGGTCATGATAAATTTATTTAGGTCACGCTAAATCCTATTTAGGGTAATGGAGTGAAATTGGCGACGAGTTGCCAGCATGGAAAAGGGAACTAGCAAATTGGATATAGGTTTTTTGATTAAGAAAAGAAGCTAAATGTGGGATAACTAAATGAAGATAGGGACGAGTGGCCAGCAACTCATGGGGAACATGTAAACTGGTCGTGATTTTAAGAAGGTTGTTTTATGGGCGGCTCGGGGAGTTAATTAAAAGATGTTTAAAGATATTTTATGGAAATTGAATTTGCCGCGAAAATTAGGATACGGGGGCTCGTAGAATGATTTGGGAAGTGAAAAAAATTTTGATAGATTAAAGTTTAGGGAGTAAATTGATAATGATTTGAGATGTTGAGGGGGCTGTATTTTTAAGGGGTGTCGTTTGTAAAATTTTGTTGTTAATTTAATGGAATTTGGTGTTTTGGCTAATTTAATGATATAATTTGAATGTCGGTGAATTATCGAGGATACTTAAAATTTCTCAGATGTTTTTGTTATAAACTGTGTTTTTTTGGTACGTTAGGTGACTTAAGGACTTTTTTATGGTGTTTGCCAGGTTGATCTTGACAAACGATTTATTTGGCAAATTTTGGTTATTTTTGGTCGGCCATTTTGGTAGTATGGGGAATATACTACAACAGTTGGAACGGTCACCCATCCAACTACTAACCGCGTCTTACGTTACTTTACATCGCATATCGAAGTATGTACATAGTAAAGACGCACCCACGCCCGCCCCCTTCTATTGTTCTACAATCCAAAATATGAAAGAAATATAACAACTACTTTTCCATCGATCACAACGGTAATTTTAAACACAGTACTTTTGATTTGATTTTGATTTTCTGTTAAAACGTATGCCAAAATTAGGAATATCCTATTTGTTCACTTGGAGAATAAAAAAATAAATACTATTACAGTTACCAGTTTATTTGAATGTATAGCAATATGAGTGACACGTGGCGTAAAGTAATACCTTAGTTTGAGACATATAGTAAGGCAGAGGTAGGATTTAAACAAATTACTGGTTTATCGGCTCTGTTCAATCACTTCAGATTTCGGACACCTTTCTCTCCGAGATTCAATAGTGAATTATTTACTGGTAACTGAACGTCGTAGGGTTCGCCATGTGTCAAGTTAGATAACTTACCACATCGTCAATTAAACTCTACTAACGCGAACGTAAAACATTAGATTGGGGATAACGAAAATTATCATTATTTAACAGTTAGTTCTTATCTAACTAAGAATGTAACGCATAAGATATGTAGAGGCTTCCGTATTTTATTTGTAACTCGCAAGCAAAGGACCTCGAAGGTAACTTGAAAGCAATGGAGATTGTTTTGATTTTTTTTTATAGTTTAATTCAAATAAAAGTCAATAAATAGCCTTTAACGATTGATGATAAAAAATACCTCATGAAAATACAGCGCCATACAAAACTTGCCACTTTGGAGAACTTTGCAGGTAGCAATTTACTGAAAAATCGAGTATTCAAAAAATGACGAACTGCAAAAAATAAAATAACAAGTAATAACTTAAGGAAGAAGGCTTTCGAAATTATTGCTATTTTTGTTTATACACATGGAGAATCTATTCAATAGCTCCACTCCACAAACTGTAAGAAGTGTATCCTTGTTAATGGCTTCATAACTTGCCTAAATTTTATTATAAAGGTCGGTCATGTCTGTAATTGGTTCTTTATTAACCTCACTTTTTAAATAACCCCACAAAGAGAAATCTAATGGGGTAATATCAGGAGATCTAGCTGGCCACCTCAGTACCCCATTTGTACTAATCCATCTTCCTGGATACGTTTGATTTAAATAATTTGCCACAATATTGCAATTATGTAGGCCAGCGCCATATTGATGAAACCAGCTGTCTAAAACCGATATTAGCCATTTGTTGTTCTTAAGTTTTTGAATGCTATGGTCTTTGGCGAAATATAAATTTGACTGGCAAGTCCGGGGCACTAGACATAATTGTCTCAATATTTGGGTTTCACATATCGCGTCACTGTCTATGCGATATGGAAGCACATTTGAACAAAGTCTTGTACTCGGGTTTAATGATTTGCAGTTGTCGACGTCCGGGAGAGGTACAAATAACAATGAATCATCGTCTTTGGCTATATATTTATGCGTTGTTAACAGGATCTGATGAAGTCCTGTTCGATTATCCAATATAGGAATGAAATAAAGGTTGTATTTTTCTGGTTCTGCTAATACGAATATTACTCTAGATCCGACCTGAGAAGCCTGGAGTTCTATGATATCAAAATATTGAGCCATTTTTTAAATTTGTGGAGTTATTGGCAAATTATTTGTATGTGAAGACTGAGATATTTCCTGAATGGAAGCGACCAGATCGAGGTAATCATTGAACTATGTAGAATTTTTAATCGGACAAGCGTGATTGAAGTTAAAATATTATCTAAACTGTTTTCTAGAAACATGTAACTCTCCATTAGGGATTTACGTAACTCAAGTACTCGTAATTTTGATTCAATGTACGCTAAATAATAAATAAATATAAATAAATAAACACCACAGAAATTAGACAACCCCCCAATTCCAGAAGTCAGGGACTGTGCGGAAGGGGGTTACACATTGAAAAAACGCGGACATACAACCATTTCCTCCGACAGTGCCGGAACCAGGATTCGAACCCTGTGGTGCGACGTCCGTGTGATTACGGAACTTAGTCTCTCGTATTCTTTCCTATTATGTCGGTTTTTTACCAAATGTATTATTGTCCTCTTCAAAAATAAATCACCGAATCTACAAATTAATAGAATTATTGGAAAAAAGCCTCTGCGCCCGTGACGTTTACGCCAAAGGAATAGTCAGAGGTTATGTTTTGCAAATTATATAAATCGGAATAAACACAGAAATAATGTTGTTTGACGTCTCGGAAAGTAACCTCTTTCCGTTTTCAAAGCTTTTTTTTGGAAGAATTCTTATTTTGCTGTGTATGTCAAATACACAGCTTTAAGATTCTGTTTATGTTATTTCCATAGATATTTACTACTTACACAGAACATAGAACTGATGATATTTTCTTTTAGATAATGTTGAGTTTGTTAAGTTCTTCTTTTAACATTGGTAGCCAGCTTGTACAAATATCGACAGAACAATTCAATACGCACTTGTCTTCATTTAATAAGATTATTGCTGATTCTTTAATTTTTCTTTTTTTTGGTATCTGCTTCTTTTGGTAAAATTTTTTTCTAGTACTTTCCGAAATATTTTACCTGGGGAGTTTCTATTGGTTCACCCTGTATATACATATAAACAAAGGTACATTAATTTTTTTCTCTACTACAAATTTTCAATATCCAAGAACGATTTTACGTACTCATTCGCTAGAATTTAATAAAGAATTTACATTTAAGGTGTCTTACAGAAAAAGATTCTATTTTAAACACATGATTTGGAAAATATTGCTCTCTTAGTGAATTTACAGACCATTGATCCATTTACTTATTTCCCTGGTTTGGTCAAAGTGGCTTTTATAGTTCCAGAAATTGCTACTATCTGGTAATGAGCAACTCTAAGAATACATTCGAGAACATTTCTATCATTTCATTAACTTTAAAAGAAGAAAATAACAATGGATAATATACGATAAATTTTATGCTCAGTTCACAAACAATTTATACAATGGTAAAGATGCAACTACAGGATTTAAGAAAATTACACTCTGGTAATAAAAGAATAGGAAAGCAAAGTAACCTCACTAAGTAAATAAAAATATTAGACTCTAAGGTGTTTCTATACGAGGTGATTGGTTCACCTACGTATAGCTGAAGGAGAAATGATTTATAGCCGATTCAAACATGTCGCCGTTTCTTTCAATTTTACATAATTCCGCCTTACTGATAATTCACTATGTTGTAATAATAAGTTTTTACGTCAAGAAACGGCTTATTACAGTGAAACCATATTTTACTATTTTGGCTGTTAACATATCCTCATAGTCTACGACATTATTTAAAACAATTATCTCTCTTAAAGCTGTCACGGTTTTTTTTATTGAATTTGATTAAAACTACCTTTCTTAACAATATTTTGAAGAATTTGTTCATAGTTATTGTTAAAGTTAATATTGGTAGTAATTACTTCGATACCTATAACGAAGAATGTATTAAACTTCTCAACAACTAGGACTTCGTGTGAATTGGAAAATGTATTACATTCACTACTGTCAGGATTTTTATCTGGTAATAATTTTTGTAATTGTTTTGATAGTTCTAGACCATTATGAGACTGGGAGGTAGTTACATTTTTATAACATTTTTCTTTATACGTTTTTATCCATGCCCCTCATTTGATACTGTTAACTACAGTGTTTCATAGAAGAATTTTATTATCATGGGATCAGAGGAAATGCCTTAAGTATATTTACGTGATATCTTGCAAACACTCAACAATGCATTAAATTTAATGGTAAAGTTTTGTTAATTATGGTGTACCATAGGGGTCTGTCCTAAATCCTGTGATGTTTATCATCTATATTGATGATCTGTCATTCAATTTGACTCCTGATGTACTTCCAATAATATATGGTGACGATACCACAGTTTTCCTAAGAGACAACCTTACTTGTATGTTAGTAGTAAAGAATATGATAGTCTAATAAAAAATTCGTCGAGGAGTAATATCTTACTATAAACAATGATAAAACCAAAACTTTACAATTTTTAACAGAAAATAATGAAGTACACACTGAACCTATTAAACTCCTCGGTGTGTATTGTGATGCGTCATTAAATTTCTTATTTCATATTCAAAACATATCAAAACGGTTATTCACCGCCATTTACGTAATAAGGCAACTTAGCAATAAAACAACAAAAATTTGCTTAAGTGTGACTAATTTTATATTCCACAGTATAAAGTCATATGGATTGGTAGTACGGGGGTCACATGCCATTTAAATAAAATTGTTAAATTACAAAAAAAAATCATAAGAATAATGGCGGATGCTAAATATGACGATCATTGTAAACAGCTCTTCAAAATTCTTCATATTTTAACCCTTCTTTATTTCAGGATGTCACTAACTGTAGACTGGTTTCGACTTATTTTTGGGTATCGTCAGTGCAGTGCAAGCGAGCGTACCTTCTATAAACCTGAGTCGCATTTCATAGGTACTGTTAATCTCCACGACAATAGAGCGAAGAGCGTAACTAGCGCCATCTATCGGTAGTGTCGAAACAATCCAAATCAAAAATAAAATTGATAATCATCACTGGAAAATCCATTTCACAGCAGAGGGAAATTTTATAAAAATATAAAAAGAGGAATTACAATATTCCACCAAGGTTTGTAAAGTAAGATAGGTAGCATGGTAACTTTCGACCAATCAGAGATCACTATTTAAAATGCGGGAACGCGTCACTCTGCCTGCTCATTCGAATTTCTGGCATTCAAACCATTAGTATAGAAGTATATTTAGTTATGAATTTGAATTCTGTATTTTGTATTTTTTAATGTACAAGCACAAATTAATAAATTGACTTTTCTGATTAATGATTATTAACATCGACAACGTTTTCCTTAGAATTTAAAATTGACATTACTATATATCAAATTTATAACTAATTAATGTATACAGTTAAAGAAGTACATTTTATATCAAGGGACTGAAATAGGTTCTTTTAATCTTGTGTGCAATTTCTTGCCCGAGGCTTCAGCCTTGATTTCATTGTTTTATATAATTCATCGCGAATTTAGTAAGTTATAAGATAGATGAAGAAACATACATGATACTAATTTTCGCCCTAACGAAAAGAGTTACTTAGAAAAGTTTCTTATTTTAACCGTGTATTGAGTAGAAATTTTTCCCTAGGCCAATCTTTACAATTATGTAGTATTAAAAAATTTTAATGCAAATTTTTGATTAGAATTAGATGTGAATACAATAATTTATTAATAAAATTTCACAAGAGGGCTATTAAATTTTATCATGTCATATTAGACACAGCAATTAATAAGAAAAATCACTCATTGGTTTTTTTCTAATATTTCTTTGTATTATATGAAAATAAATTTTATTTCCTGTATTAAGTAATTTTTTTAGGGAAGGAAAAAAATATCAACATCTCACCACTCTCTTTTGCCTTTTTTAAGTTGTTTTTGCAAACAGCTACACTATAAACCTTTCCTCCATTCATCTAATAATTGTATGTAACATTGTTATTTGTTATTATTATGAACGGAAAATAATATGAAACTGTTTACCGTAAAATTATTTCTGTAAATACACAGGTTACAAACTTCTATATACTATAAGTCTTTTCTCTTTACCAGTAATTGTCAATTAGATTGTGTGTGTGTGTGTGTGTGTGTGTGTGTGTGTGTGTGTGTGTACACTAAATAACTATAACTGCACGATTATAAGCACAAAAACAATAAATATTTCGAAATAACTCAACAAATAAGCGCAACGTCTTAAAAAATGCATACGTACAATTAAGTTTCAGCAGGCACAATGACGCGTAAGATGGCCGCCTTCATCGTAACCCCTCCATTCCGTTCAAGTTACCATGCTACCTATCTTACTTTAAAAACCTTGATATTCCACCCTAGCTATTCGCGCAGCTATATGCCGACGACGAGCACTGAATGAAATGGTGAAATTTGCTGTATTTTGTTTAACACAGCACTAAAATACAATAACTTGGATTGTTCGAATGCTACGAGGAAGACGGGAGACCTCCTTCATCTCAGGATGTCACTAACTGCAGACCGGTTTCGACCTATTTTTGGGTTTCGTCATTGCAGTGCTAGTGAGCGTACCTTCGTTAAACCTGGGTCACATCTCATAGACACTGTTAAGTTCCACAGCAATAGAGCGTGACTAGCGCCATCTCTCAGTAGTGTTATGAAATTTCCTTCTGTTGTAAAATTGCGTATTCGGTGACTAATGTATGTATAACATGAATAAATTTCTGTTCTATTCTATCATTTTGGAAACTATGGTATTTCTCTTTTGTCGCTATGATTTACACTTTCATTTTCATCTATAGATATTGCTTTTCTACATTTTAAATCCTTTCCTTCAGTTCTTTATAATTTATTCATTAATTTGTTTATTATCCAAATGTTTAGATTTCATTTTACTTCGCTTTAATGGACATGTTATATCATCGAGAGATTAGATAATGTTCTTTAACAATGAAGAGGCTAATGTGTTTTTACGTTTTAATATTTACAATTTTTTCAAAAATAAAAAAATATATTTAAATTGTCCGTTGGCGTCCCCAAAAGAAACACTTGTGATCGCAATAGAAAAATCATGCCTAAAGCAAATAACGAGTCATTTTTAGTTTAATAAATGCACCAAATTTAAAAAGAAAGTGTTTTTATGATATTTTAAAATAATTGATCCATTGTTCCATCTTTAAAGGGCTGTTAGGAAACATTTTTAAATAATGTGATTTACGTCAAATCGACATGAAATTACGTCTAGAATGTGTTCGTTTGTCAGGAGAGTTTCAGGACACCCTGTTTTTTATATTTCTTCGCTATAATATTCCCACCTGTAATTATTGCCCGTTGAGTCCAAAAAGCAATCGATATACTTTTATTCAATTTATGAAAACAATGAAGCTTTTCTAAGGTTTCGGAAAAAGTACTGTATATTACGCATTATTACTCGGTAATCTACACACGAATTTCAGATATAATTTAAAATGATCTGACACGTGGTAAACAGTATGACAACTGTGGTTATCAAACATTGCGGTTATTATTATTAAACGGTGATTAAAACCAAATTCCAAAAGTTAGTTTCACATTATTGCAGATAATATCAGGGTAACTCTCAATGCATATAAACTTGATCACAATCAAACGGTTGGATCGTAAATCTGGTAATTAAACTGCAGAAATTATAACCGGAAATTGCATTAGAGAGTACATCTTGGACCGGTGTAATGCTCCAGCTTGCGGGGAATACTACGGCATCTTATTAAAGCGAAATGCATTTAATGATTCCGCAGGTTTATAACCACAGACAAAACTTATCAACATAAGTGTCGCATAAATTGGACTCCACTACATATGGCTTCCCTCTCAAGTTCTGAATTGTACCGGAAGCCGCAAGATCCACACAATTGAGACCATTGTTAAGCTCCTTACATACTAGGTTACATCTGCAGAATAGATCCAGGAGGCTTTCAAAACTGAAATTAATTCTCTTGTAGAACTTCGCCATCACGTAGTTCGGCGAATATACTATCCAAGGTGCTAAATTTGGAGATTGTTGGTTGAATATAGTTGAGGGTTTTCAGGTGTACACTATTTGTAAAAACGTAGAATAATGAGTTTAAAATATTCAGCGCGGAAAAACTAGGATATTTTTCTTATCGTTTGCCAGAGTTTATCTAAGTCAGGACGATATATCCACAAAAATATCTAGAGGAGTAAGGTCTGGAGAACTTACTGGATATTCAATAGGATTGCTTTTAGATGTTTCCAAATAGTATATCTAGAGGTACTCTACATATGTTTCGCCTTGTTATGCCTTTTCAAGCCTAGTCGAACACTAGAGCCGATTCTTTTAAACACTTATCACTGTTATTGTTGTTATACCTAACCTGATTATGTATCTTATGTAATGTTTTGTCTTTTAGATTGGAACTATTAATGCTGATCCCGTATCAGATCATAGATTGGTATTCTGTAAACAACTTTTTATTAAACATTTTTAACATACATGCACCTCTCAAAACTGTCCAAGTCTCTGAATGAAAAGCACCCTGGTTTACTGTTAATATTAATTTTCTTATGTAAGAATGAAATAAAGTTTTAAAAAAATTCAAAAATTCTAACTTAATAAATGACTGGGAATATTACAAATAGTTACGTAATATCACATTATCATCAATCAGGGTAGAAAAACGAGCATATTTAAATAATTTTTTCAGAACAACGACAGTAAGAAAATCTGGTCTACTTTAAATGCTTTTAATATAACGAGTAAATCTAACAATCCTATACCTACGCATCTCTCAAACCCAAATAATATTAGCAACAATTTTTCTACATTTCTACAACAAGATAATCGAAATACTGGGTAGTTAATAAACTTGTATGAAAATAATTTATAAGATAATTCAGTCAAATTTGAATGTAAACTTGCTACCGTAGAGGAGGTGCATTTCTAAAATACTAGAAAAAAATTTATTTAAACAAATTTATGGATTTATGTCTAGAAATAACAAAGTTAAAGTTTGTCAATATGGATTTCGTCAAAACTTTAGCACCTCTAGTATATCAGCTATAGTAACTGACACCATTACACTATATGATAAAAAATTGGTTAGTGTGCTGGTATTGTTTGATTTTGCAAGGCTTTTGACACTATCAACCACCAATTGCTAGTCACAAAATTAAAATATGCTCTATATTTTATATAGTCATACCTTTCCAATAGAAAGCAGAAAATTTAAATTAATAATTCATGCTCTGATTTTGTGGATATTTCATCTGGTGTAGCTCAAGGGTCCATCCTTGGACCATTATTTTTCATAATATACACTGATCATATTTTAAATTTAGTCACCAATTGTAACATGCAAGCTTATGCTGACGATACGCAATTGTACTATAGTTTTCCATTAAATGTATTTAATCGAGCACAAACTGCCATCAATGACTAATTAAATATTATTTTCAACAACACAACTTGAAATTAAACTACTAAATCTAAAGTCATGTTATTTACATCCAAAAATTACCGTAACCAAATAAAAAACCATATAAATATTACGATGGGAACATGCTGCCAGTTTAGCTCAGCTAAAAATTTGGATTTAATAATAGATGATGACCTCAGATTTAAGTCTCACATACATAAGTTACTAGAGAAACCCTATTCTGCTTTAAAAATCTTACATTCAAACAGATTTATTTTAAAGAAAACTTCATCAGAATCACTTGTTCTCTCATTATTTAATTATTGTGATTTTATATATGGACCTTGTTTTGATAACATATAAAAAAGTAGAATTCAAAAAGTGCAAAACTCTTGTGTTAGATTTATTTTTGGTTTGAAAATGTCTGATCATATTTCGCAAAAAATTAATGTGCTCAAATAGTTAAATATGATAAATAGAAGAATATTTCACCTTAATATTTTTCTGCATAAAATGTTAATTCACAGAGTGGTAATATTGTTGATGAAAATCCGTTGGTTCCATCACATATCAAACGTGGAAGTACTCAGGAGAGCAAACAGCCTTCCAATTGAGGTGCTTATTTCAAGAGCACGCCTAAGATGGGCAGGTCACGTTCATCGTATGCATGATAACCGCCTTCCTAAATGTACACTTTATGGTGAATTGCTAAGCGGTAGAAGAAGGCGCGGCGGTCAACGAAAATCTAAAATCCTGCGGTATTGCAGACGAGCAATGGGAACAACTTGCAGCTGACAGAACCGAATGGCGAGGGGTTGTGGCCAGCTATCAAGGAAATGTTGCTGCAAGAAGGCCGAATCCAAGACCTATCTATGTTTGTCCTGACTGCGGTCGACATGTGCTCTCCCGAATTGGCCTCTATAGCCATAGTCGTGTGCACCGTAGATGAATGGGAATTGCAATAGACTACACCTTTTACTTCTTTTTTATTGTACACAATTTATCGACTGTAACATTTTTATACTCGGACTCGAGTAACGGCTAATAATAATAATAATAATATTGTTGATAAACTTATACAACGATCTCATATACATTCTGTTAATATCAGACAAAAAATAAGCTCACTATGTCTCATTATTCGACAGCCTTGTTTCAAAGAGGTTTTACCTCGCTTAGTCCACATTAAGGAGACAGATGCAAATATGCTCCACTATATTACCATTATTTACTTGCCGTTTGACGCGCTGTATCTTGAAAACTGTTGGTCTGACGGGAAAAATGCAAGAACATATTTTACGTAGAATTTTATGTTCAATTCAATTTCAATTCAATTTTCAATTTATTAGTGCATACAGACAATTCTTAACAAAAATATTTAATAAACGCATTTTTTTATACTTAAAAATATATTTCAAAATGTTACCCCAAAGTGAGGCAATTTACATTCACGGCGATATAAAATACATAACAATATACATGAAAACACATAAATAGATGCATACCATTAGTACCGAGTTTAAAATAATACTTCGAAAACAAAACCTCGCATAACTTGGATCAACTGAAACACCTGCGCTATACAAAGAAAGTAGATGCGATTTTTATAAATAAATATAGTAATATATTTTCTTTATCCTTAAACCTAAAAGCGAATTTTTCTTCCGCGTTCAACGCATTTGTTATTCAAGAGCCATATAATCATACCTCGAAATGTAAAGTTTCTGCTTTTCAATTTTAAGAACGACAATAGGATCCTTCTCAATTCCCAAACATAATGCATCGGGGAGTTGAGAGTGGGAAAGGTTCTCGGGAAACATATTTTAAAAAATAAACAAACAATTGATAACAAATTTCCGAGGTATTGTATCACTTGTTGTACAGTTTTGTCGCGCATTTCTTAGCAATGGCATTAAATAAAATGTTGCTTTTGTGGTCGAGAAATTAAGTTATAATGCTGTTAAACGTACAATCGATTATTTCGAATTATTGTTGTTAACTACTATAGTATGATCATAAATTTACACATACAAGAAGCAAAATATTTAAAAGATGACCTATGGATAAGGTGCCTAGGGCTTATAAGCTAGGGAAAAATATTATTTTTAATCACGTTTTTTCTCACTTCCTGTTGAATATCTTCGGTTATGCTTATCGTATCGAGGAAACAAAAATACGGGCTTCTTTACAATCAAATCTATGATAAAACGTAACAAGCTATAGTTGTTTCTGACTTAAGTTGCAAAAAAAATTAAAACTGAAAAGATCGCTGATTTTTTAAATTTGTTATCTTCGCATACATAAAAATTGTTTCAAGTAGCAGCTGATTATAGTGGAGCCAAATAGAGTACATATTAGAAAAAAAATCAGCAGCGTTTTCGTCAAAGGATTTAGCTGTTATTTAATACTGAAGTGGTAGCTCGTTCTACCATAGAAATATATTAAATTTTATCCGTTTTTGCCTACTACCAGAAATGAGAAACAATACTAGGACATTCCGTGCAATTGCCATAGTCGATCAAATGGGTTGAATGTGTGAACGTGCCGCTTTTATAGCAAATAATTTGTTGACTGCTGTGAAATAGGCGGAGCTTTTATAGACGAAATATTCGGGTATCTCGTCATCCAGTGCCGCCACACATTTATTTATATAGGTGTATATAAAACAATAATATTGTTCATATTTTATAAAATAAAATAAATATTATTAAATTTGTTTTTACACTCAACTCAGTCAAAAAGGAAAACTGGAGTTTTTAAAGAAAATTTTAAATGGCAGGTATAATTTTGTTTAAGACCGCAATGTCTACGAAATCTGACATCAAAACAGTAGAATGTTTGATGTTTATAAAAATTTAAATAAACTTCAACCACGCCAGTTTTTCTAATTGCCCAGCAAGGACCAACGTGGAGGTGTGAGCAGTGGCAGTGTTGCTGATTAAGGAGTAACAGGTTAAAAAAGAAATAATAAATATACCTGCAAGTTAAAAATAAATAACTGGTCTAATAATATGAATAAACTTTCTTGTTGAAATAACATAATTTAAAAGAGAATTTATCAAAGTTAAAAAAAAAAACTGTTCTAACAACATAAATAAACATTCTTGTTAAAATAACATAATTAAAAACAAAACTTACCAACAATAATTTCCCAGAATAAATAATTCATCTTATCACAATCACTACATAACACTATCATAGGCTATCACTCACTCTTCACTGTCACTGTCACTATCGCTGCTGGCTCCTACATTTATAATTATTGGCTCAATTACTGCGTCAATCCGAATATCCGGATCCCACTTATTTTTTTTCTCAAATTCTTTAATGTTCTCTATGTATTTTCGCCAATAGTCAGCTGTAGAAGGCCTTTTACGTATTCAAATTTAAAGGTTCTACTTTCTCGTGCAACATTCCCCTTTACTTCAGCCCAAATAAGCTCAATAGGGTTCAGTTCACAGTGGTAAGGCGGCAGTCGTAATACCTTAATACCTCCGGCTTTAGTCATTTCATCCACAATATATTTCTTATATATCGGCGAATGCTGTTTCGCTAGGGTTAGCAGTTTGGCTTTGACCGAAGCACGATCGAACGGGATACCATCTAACTACTATTGAATTTGTACTTTAAGCCATGCACTGGTTGGTAATTTTTCCAGTAATCGGCTGTGGTACGAGGCATCCATACTAACGAGAGATCCGGGTTCTATCTTTGCGAGAATTTTTGCAAACAATGTCTCGAAAACATCCGCCATCATGTCCTCATGATAATCGCCACTTTTTTTCGACATGAACGATATATGTCCATCCCCTAGGAATCCTTAATCACTTCCTATGTGCGTTATTATTAAGAGTTTTCCTTTTCCTATTGGCATTTTTAATCCGGTTGACCAATCTTCCGTATGGGCTTGACGAACACTTTTTACATTTCTATCTTACCAAGATCACGTTACACTATGTCGTTCATTCAACCACACTTCATGTAAATACTAGTATTTTCTTCCTCTTTCACGAGCAGCTCTAATTGCCCGAATGTAATTTCTTCGCCAACAAATAATATCATTCCTCTCAAATAGGAGGCTATTCCTCTTTACTTTTGCAAATTTTCAACATTTTGTAAGCGTCGCTTTGCCAAGTTTGGGTATATCTTTACCTTCATTCAAGGACTGTAAAATTGTTTTTACAGTGGAGATTTCATTATCATAGAAATTTTTTTTTTAACTTTACGTCGAATTCCATTTTTCTCAAAACCAATTAATGTTTTTTTTCCTTCCAGACTTAGCTTTAGGTTTCGGAACATCCCCTTCTACTTTTCTTCTCTCCTTTTTGTAAAACGGTGCATTCATTCACGCCGGTATACCTTGAAGTCATATTAACTAAACCTGTTGATCCATAATATCTTAATTCAAGACATGGTAGCTGATGCATAATTATGGAATTTATGAAATTCGTAATTCTTCACGCTCTTGGCTCTTTTTATTCATTTTGGCCAGACTATACACCCGAACGCAAGTTTCATTACTTTACACAGTATGATTCCTAAATTGGTAATTATTTTAAACCGTCTCTGACGGCAAACTTTTGTTGCTATTAGCAAATTCTGATGAAAAAGATTAGCTGTTCCCTTATCATTATGTCTTTCTATTTTATACACACGAAATATATTTAGCTTTGTTTACTTAAATTCCGTTTCCTTCACTAAAATTAAAAAGCAAAGAGACCGTGCCCAAGGAAGTAGCAACTTCAGACGGAATTATTAATAGACATCGTACTATTTCATTCATATCACGTTTTATCTCTTAACAGAATCTCCTGCTTTTATATTTTAGTAGTGGCATTTTGCTTGTCGTTTTTGGTTTCCATAAAGTTTTCTTTAATTTTCTTGCAGAGACGAGCAAATTGTCTGGATGAATCAAGATGCTGTATTTTCTAGAGCACGCTGATTTTAAATAAATAGAAGTTCGTAGAAGCGGCTTGATTTAATTACCTTATAACAGGAATTGAAATATAAATGTTAAGGATATAATATTCAATGTAAGTTCATAGTTTCTTTATCGTTAGATACATGGTTTCCTCGTAACGGTATCTGCATAAAGCATTTTATTAGCTCCGACTTATTATTTAACAAAAATTAATCAAAACCAGACTATGAATTAACCTTTACATTTTATAATTACTCATTACCAGTTTTTCACTCGATTGAGATCAATTATGAGGATTCTAATAAATTTATAATATCCTCAAAATTCCATACAATGTATCTTGGACTGGCCATTGACTGCCATCTAAGAGGGGACATTATAAATAAAATTATCATTTTTCAGACAAGTGTGCACAAAATAGACAACTACTAAATCCAAATAAAACCAGTTGCATACATTTTCAGATTTACCTAAACTTCTTTTGACAATTGGAAATTGTGTTTTAATAAAAATCGAATAAGCCAAATTTTAGGGCATAAAATTAGATGAGAAACGGTAATGAAAAAACCATATTGATTTCATAAGTCATAAAATAAGCTCTGCTTTCTTTGCATTGGATTCGACTCTCCCACCCCTAACTCCGAGGCGTGGGGTGGGGGCAACTTTGAAATTTGTAATGAAAATCCCTATTTTTATAGCGGATTCGGATTCTACGGTCAATAATATGCGAATTTCATATCCGGCATTTTGTTCGATTCTCGCAAGTTGTTGCTGCAATCGCAAAAAATTGAGTGGAAACATGAAAATTTTGAACGCATACTAATCTCAGAGTGAATCAATTCCTGAGCTGTTTTGAGAACAGTGATTTTACACGGTCGTGCAGAAACTACAACTATTAACATTCTGTAATAGTAGTAATTTTCAATTAACATTTTTTACAAAGCAATAAAAAACTCGATTTAAAAAAAACTAATAGTGGTTTTACCTCTCAATTCAGCCACTTCAGACAAATTCTTGATCCCAGCCAGTGAAGGCAAGGAGGTAACTCAGCCATTTTAGGCAAGGTGAGGATTTCTGCTAGTTGAGGCAATTAGTTTACAGCTTAACTACTACACTAGCAGGTTTTAATTTTAAGATTATAGCAGGTGATCAAAATGGTGCTCATTGACTTCTTGGCATTGTCCTAGACGAACGTAAAAATTTTCAATAGCACTTCTTATCATTTGAGGTGGTATTTCTGTAAAAATGTTTATTATGCGTTGCCTCAGCTCTTCCAAATCACAAGGTTTAGTGAAATAAACCTTACCCTTCCCGTAGCCCCAAACAAAATAATCAAGTGGCGCGAGGTCGGGAGATCTTGCTGGCCATTCAATAGTTCCTCTTCGACCTATCCATCGATTTTCGAAAGTACCATTCAAATAGTCCCTAACAATATCCCGATAGTGTGGAGGAACCCCATCTTGCTGGAACCAAACATTATCGAACTCATCACCAGCAATCTCTTGTATTGAGGGAACTATTTTATTTGTCAACATTTCCAGGTATTTTTCTCCATTTAAATTTCATCTATGATAAACTATCCTATGATTCGATCCCTGAAAACTCCTGCCCAAATATTTAATTTTCGTGGATACTGCGTGTGTGTTTCAAGCATCCAGTGATGGTTTTCGTCACTCCAATATCTGAAATTATGGCGATTAACTCTTCCACTGAGTTTGGTTACTCCTTTCCATCATTAATTCACTAAATTCAAGTCGCCGATCAAAATCATCTTCATTTAACTCTTGGTGAAGGTGAATTTTGTAAGGATGAAATTTCAGAAGTTTCAAATTCTTATGAACTGAAAATGCACTCATATCAAGCTGTTGACTGGCTTTTCTGATTGATAACCTTCGATTTTCAACAAATTTCTGGGCCATTTCCATTTGCCAAGCTTCCGATGTTTCAGATTTTGGTCTTCCAGAGTTTGGGCGATTTGTGTCTAGGAATCGTTTGATGGTACGGGACACAGTAGATTTCGAAATTCCCACTTGATCTACACGGAAAGTTTCGTTGAATAAAATCACAACTTCATCATAGGACCTTTCTTTATCGCCCCACCCTCGCATCATTAAAAGAGAAACACTCCCTTCATCTGTTAAAGTAGCTATTATGGAGAAAAAACGCGAGAACTAATGAAAAATGAAATAACTTTTTCCGTACAAAAGTGCGCTCCTGCCTCTACAAAAATTGGAAGGAACTGAACCTTCTCGTAGAAATTTCATAAAACAAATATTGTATTAAGAACACTTTAAAAAAAACATTCAGAAAACCAAGATATCACAGATATTGTTTTTTAAACTGAATGTTTTTTTTTGTCAGCACGAGTAGCTAGAGTTTGTAAATATTTACAAACTTATGGACGCTTAACGTTTATTTCAATTTTGTGCGATTGCAGCGACGCCTTGCGAGAATCGAAAAAAAATGCCCGATATAAAATTCACGTATTTTTGGCTATAAAAAAGAGGGATTTTCATTAAAGCTGCCCCCCGCCCCACCCACTGGGTTAGGGGTGGGAGAGTCGAATCCAATGTCATTGGATAGATTTCGTAAAAATAACAAATACGTGTTTTTCAGTTTTTCAATTGGACGTTTTTTATGGGCACAAGACGCTACTCTTGAAACAGTAATGTTTTCTTTTCATTTTTTGCGATTACAGCGACACCATGCAAGATCCGAAAAAATATCCGGAATAAAATTTACTCTTTTTTTGCCGTAGAATCCGATTCCGCAATAAAAAAATAGGGGTTTCCATTTGAAATTTTAAAGTTGCCCCTCGCCCCACCCACAGGGTGGTTGGTGGGGAGGTCATTTTGATATCAGTAGATAGTTTTTTGAAAAATTATTGACTCATGTTTTTTTATTTTTCGATTTGATGCAAACTGTTCGAGATTTTCCACCGTTCCCATAGTTCTCTAACACCCGGTATATCTCTTATGTGTAAAAATTATCAATTTGCATTATTAAATAGGACAGTACAATATATTCCTCCATAAAATCTATATACTTTTGTATTACTTAATGTATTTAAATACTTACTGTATTTTCTGTTTCCATCAAAACTAAATTAAGTTAATGTAACTTCAAACTAAATTCTTTCACACATAGGTGCCCAGTACTTTCGTGGGATTTTCTGTTTATTAATCCATACAATCAAGTGTAATTGTTTCTAAACATTATTTCGATTAATAAATAGATATTTTTATTATTATATATTATAATAACAATGAACATTATTGAATAGGGACCAAAGTCAACATGTGGATTCAAATATCTCAAATCGTCAATTTTTTATGGAACAAAATCTACCTAGAAATGCATTTCATTCAAAATTGAACCCAAATGATGCGGTTCAAACAATTTTTTGTAGAATTAAAATGTCTTTATTTATTTAAATGATATCAGAACTAGGAGTTTACATTATGACACCCTCTATATATGCAGTACTATGCTTTAATCTACCTATACAAATTGACGATGTTTACTATATTATTCGCTGGACACGCATAATGATACATGTCTTCTTTGTTTCAGAATTCTCCACGTTAAGGAGCCAAAATTATCGGAAATCGAAACATTATTAACATGTGACGCCGAAGAGGAGATGACGTAATCGAATGGCAGATCAACTGAAATGCAGCATGCATCTCGCTACAAACAAAATAACGGTGGTCGTATTTTTCTTAATTTCATTATGCAGCGGATGCCCGTTCCCTTGTATATGTAAATGGAAGAACGGAAAGCAAACCGTGGAGTGCATCAATAAGGACCTTGTTGTCATTCCTGAGGGCATGGATTCCGGGACTCAAGTACTCGAGTTCTCAGGAAATAATCTGCGAACGCTTCATCAAGAGAAATTCCACAAATTGGGTTTAATTAATTTACAAAGGATATACATGTCTCGATGCCGCATCAGCGTCATAGATGACCGAACGTTCAAAGGGTTGTCAAACCTGGTGGAATTGGATTTATCAGACAATTCTCTCGATGTTGTCCCGTCTGCAGCCTTCCTCGAATGTCCGTCTTTAATGAGACTCACGCTCAGCCGTAATCCTATAAAGACGCTAGAACGGGCCGCATTCAACGACATGTCGTTTCTGAATACGTTGGAGCTAAGCAATTGCGCGATATCAAAAGTGGATGAAGGAGCATTCCAAGGGTTATACAGTCTAGAGTGGCTTCATCTTGACGGCAACAAAATGAGTTCGTTCGGAGCCTCTAGACATTTACCTGCTGGCTTAAAGGGAGTTCAACTACAAGAAAACCCTTGGGAGTGTAACTGTCACATACTTGAACTTCATACTTGGTTGCTGGGTTTCGGTTTCCCGCACTCCGTCGAGCCCGTTTGCAGGAGCCCGCGGAGATTATCCGGCAGGGCAATTAAATCTCTACCGACTGAAGACCTCGCCTGTCTGCCGGATGTGGCTCCTACTACATTTTACGTGGAAATAGAGCAAGGTAAAAATGTGTCGCTCGTATGCCAAGTACACGCCGTACCAGAGGCGACAGTTACGTGGTATTTCGAAGGACAATTACTACAGAACGACACTTTTATCGCACCGGGAGTCCGCCTATTATACTACATCGAAAAGGGAGCCGTCGACAAACGCAGCGAACTGTTTATTTACAATGCAAATGCCGAGGACAACGGCACATTCATATGCAGTGCTGAGAACCCGGCCGGTGTATCTCACGCAAATTACACCATAAGAGTGATACTAAAGCACGAGCCGAGCATTGAAACAAACGAAATCCCTCTGGAGTTTGTTTTAATGGTAGCGACCGCCGCCGCCGTATCGGTTTTACTCTTGCTATTTGTGGCAATTTTATCAGTGATAAAGTGTCACAGAAGCTCGAGGCTAAGGAAAAAGAGGGATAATTCAAAGGTAGCCTTGAGGAACTCTACCAAAGATAACTTACTGCAGGAGAGCACGGACGACTCGGAGCATTTAAAGGAGAACAGCAATATTAAATTAGCGAACCACGAAGAAGGGTTGACACTTTACAGTTCACATCCCAATAAGGAGCTACTTAAGTCGCTGTCTCCTCTCACGACCGCTAATCAACTTCGAAGTCCCACATCCTTAAAGTGCTACCAGGAGCAGAATCCTGACCTCATTAACGGGACGGAGAGTATAGGGAGGCGAGGGTGCGATATTCTAATAGAGAATCATCAATTAATTCAGAAGAACACTCAATATAACTTGCAAACTATAAAAGAATTCCAAGAGAACGAGTGTAATTTATGCGTCTTGCCAGCCGATGTGCGTCTTAACCCGGTGGGACTATTGAGTACGGGAGATAGCAGATCGCAACCATTTAGCAGAAACTGTTATAGAACTTTACCTTACAATCGCTCCAACAAAAGGCAGACCGCCGCAGTTCCAATAGGTAACGTATAATCGTTTGATACAATTAATAATTTAGAATTATTCACGCTATATACACCAAATCCTCATTAATTATGCTTTACACTTTGTTACTTGAAATAATTAGTAAGATGGTGAATATTAAGTATATTTAAATGGATCTCGGGAATCAAATGACAAATTGGGTATCAAAGGATATACATGCGTAGTATTGGCATTACAACCAAGAATAAACTTTAATATTCTCTCAATATTAATTATGATGATCTGTTCATATATTTTCTTTTTTAATGGGTTTTTTCTGTCACGTATCTTCTGAAAATAGTTACAAAGTCTACAAGAAATAACAGAATTAGCCAGTATATTGTCTGTCTGTCCGTTTTGTCTTATGACTGCAATTATCTACTTCAAGGGTATCTTATGGTTTGATTTACATTATAAGATGCGGGATATATGTTTTGTATTGTCTGTACCATAATAAAAGTGACTGTCGCCCATCAGGAATCAATAAATTCACGCAACAATATCCAGATAACGTCAATTATGTCGCATACTTTTACATTATGATAAACATCTCGTCAACGGATTTGTGTACTTACTATTGTGGATATGAAAACCGTATAAAAGCATTTTGGCATCATACGTGGGATGGACAAGAAGTATGTGATCCTCTGACGACGGCTGAAGTCGGTATTGCTGCATATGTCACAACACAGGGTAGTCTTAAACACTGCAGCTACCTAGAAAAAATTTACAAAATATTAATTAACACCAAACTAAAGAACCCGCAGCACAATAGTATACTTTATAGCATTTTACATCCATCCCACTTATGATGCCAAGATGCCTTTATACATTTTTCATATCCACAATAGTAAGTACATAAATCGGTTCAAGAGATGTTTATCATAAAACACAGGCTACTCTCATAATACAAATCAAACTCTTGAAGTAAATAATCTGCAACTATAGGATAAAATTCTGCACTAAGAACGTTTGAATAACCCGATAGTGTAAAAGTGTGCGACATAATTGACGTTATTTGGACATTTATTGACTCCTCCTGATTGGTGACGGTAATTTTTATTATGATAGAGACAATACAAAACAGCCCTACCGCATCTTATAATGTAATTCAAACCATAAGATACCCTTGAAGTAGATAATTGCAGTCATAAGGCAAGTAAAATAGGATACTGAAATGTACTGCAATACTCCACTAAAAAAAATAACAATTTAATGCTCCTTTTCATAAATTAATGACCTAAAAAATCTCGGTAAACAAGACAGCCAGGTAAAATAATTTGTATCGCAATTGTTGATCGGAATAAAGATAAAGTGGGTAGGTCGCAATTGTTCATCATCATAAAGAAAAGGCCGGATCGCAATAATTGTTCATCCCATAAATCAGCATAAAGATAAGGCAGGTAAAATAATGTTTGTCGGAATTGTTGACCAGCATTAAGCTAAGGTGGGTAGATCGTAATTGTTCATTATCAATGCAATGACTGTCGGACAGACGAGCAGGTGGGCAGACAGACAAACGGATGGGCAAACAGACAGACGAATGAGCGGATAATTGCTTTAATCACCATTATTTTTAATGCAATTACCCTTACTGTTACTGCAATTACCTTTATTGTTACTGAAATTACCCTTAATTACCCTTATTGTTGCTGGAATTACCCCCACTGTTACTGCAGTTACCCTTAATCATCCTTACTGTTGCGGTGATTTCCCTTAATCATCCTTATTGTTGCTGTGATTACTCTTAATTATCCTTATTGTTACTGCAATTACTCTTAATTACCTTTATTTATACTTAAATTATTCTTAATTACTCTATAATTGCTCCCCACCACTTTAATTACCACAGCACTTCAATTGTCGCCCACCACTGTAATTGCCGCCCACCACCTCTCCTAGGCCCGCCCCCTCTTACATCCCGCCCCCTAATTACCTCCCACCACTATAATTACCACAGCACTGTAATTACCACCCACTAAGCTAATTACCTCTCGCCACTCTAATTAACACGTCACTGAAATTACCTGTCACCATTTCAATTACCTTCCATCACTGCAGTTGCCCCCGACAAGCTCTCCTAGACCCCTTTTACGTACCGCCCCTAATTCCTCTAACCATTCCCATTACCCCCACCCCTAAACCGATCACTGCTCCCGCTCCTGCTCCTGAACCGAGGTTCTCTCATTTCCATACTATTGCTTACATTCAATTATTTCTTGTTATTAATGAAACATAATTATAAACAAACAATTTTTAAAATCCTGTTACAGAGTAAAGTAACCATTAATTAATTAACGAGGAAAGGTTTATTTTAAGTTTGCGATATTTGGAATAAAATTAATTTATGTTTACACTACCGTTAAATTTTTTAAATCCAGTGTTGAACCTCGGGCTAGACATTTTTTTCAGTTGCAAAACATGTTAATACATCATATATGATAATTATTATAAAACATCTGTACCATTTACTTTTAATTATGGAATTTTTAGTGTTTTTACGTATTTTGATACACAGGGTGGACATAATAAATTCTACAGAACTTTCAGGTATAAAGTAAAAATTCAAAATACGTGTTGAAAGCCTCATTGAGAACTAGATAAAACACAATAAGATTTTGAGATTTTTTTACTCTAAGCAAGAAAACACACTTGAAGCTCAATTTGTCAACCAACCATCTCCCTTCCGATCAGCTGATTTTAAATGTGATTAACATTAAGCAGTTTCGATCAACTCCAGAGGGTACTTAGTTGGTGAAAAGAATATCCAGGTTGGTTGCCAATGTTTTAGAATTGGCGTGTCATGCCTACTTCTTAGGTGAAGTCGAATTTATTTTTAAGTAGAAAATTGCAAACAAAATATAAAAAATAAGCTAATTTGCAGAAGTTTTTATAACAAACGTCTAAATCAGACTAAATTCGATTTATTGCTGTTATACAATGTATCATATTATTTTTGGTAATATAATACGATTGCCGTCCAATTTCCTTCTTCACAAATATGCGACTGGTCACAATTTGGAAAACGGAGACACCTAATAATAACATATCATAAAATACATAACAAAATAGTGTATTTCAGTGAGACGCAAAAGGAGCTATATTTCGAAATATGGCATCCAGGAATCAGTTTATCTCTGAAGTTTACCAATTATGTAGACTATCTTTTTTAATTTTGGAAAATTCGAAAGTTATTAATAAAAAATAAGCATTTAGTGAATTTTTGGCGTCGCTGGTTACAGATTTGAGGTTGAAAAATCGAAATTAAAATTTGCATTTTCAATATGGTCAACATAATCTTAAAAATCACGGAGAACACGAACAATTTGGAAGACAAAATTATTTTCATCGATTTAATTATCCATTCCGAAAATTATATATTTTGAGGCTCCTTTATTTTTGTGATTGTATTATGTAAGTTTATAGTAAAAATTGCTTGCATCAACATATTTTAGGGAAAGGTGTGTTTGGAGATTGTACTTTATTTACTACTTTTTTTTCTACTTTTGTACTACGAACTCATTTACAATGTGTGTTTTATCTTTTGCTACAAGATTGATTTCTAATTTAATTTGTTTTATTTACTGCTTTTTGGATTTTGATAATATCTTGTGTTACTTTCCAAAGAGTTCACATCTATGCTACGGCCACTCTGACCCATATATACGGCATCACAGTCGTCACACTTTATTTCATATACCTCCGATTTTTTAATATCTTCTGTTTTTTCTTAATTATTAACCAACAAGCCACCTAAATTATATTCGATGATATTGTATTAATGGCTAATTTACTTAATCTATTACATACTGAGTTGCTAACCTTATTTACATAGTTTATACTATGCCATTTTTTCTTTTATATATTTGGTACGTTATAAAAATGTTTTTGTAATAATTTTCTTTGTTTACTTTTTATTAATTTGTCAATAAGTAAGTAACTCATCATACCCATTGTTTTATTGCATGTTTTAAAATTTCTGACTTCTTTTTCTAAGTTAACCCTATTTAAATTCAGAAACAATAGTCTGTGGACATAGGTATGAAAGGCGACATTTTTATCTTCCAAGATTGATTACAATGTGTATGTGTAAGAGCTTCAGTAAAAGTTGGCTTTCTGTAAATATCGAGTTCTAGACCATGTTTTTTACGTGTCAGCGTAATATCTAAAAAGTTTATTGACTATTCTTTTTCCATTTCAACCGTAAACTGAATGTTGTTGTTTAGGGAATGAATAAAATGAATGAATGAAATGTGACAATTATCTCTCAGTACTTATCCATAACACATCATCAACATATCGCTATGATCAGTTACTTATTGACATGTTAATAAAAAATAAACAAAGAAAATTATTACAAAAATATTTTTATGACGTACCAAATATAGAAAAGAAGAAATAGTACAGTATAAATTATGTAAATAAGGTTAGCAACTCAGTATGTAATAGTATAAATAAATTAAGCATTAATAAAATATCATAGAATAGAAATAATTTAGGTCGCTTGTTGGTTCATAATAAAGAAAAAACAGAAGATTTTAAAAAGTCGGGGGTATATGAAATAAAGTGTGACAATTGTGATGCCGTATGTATAGGTCAGAGTGGCCGCAGGATAGATGTGGGGTTAACAGAACACAGAAGTCTATTTTGGACAATAAAGAAATCACCGAACTTTGCATTGAGCAAAATCGCTTTTTTAGTGGTAGTAGTATTATATTTTTGCTTAATGTAAACAAAGGAAAAATAGCGTACATGCTTGAAATGCTAAGAAGAGTAAATAGGATATGCCACTCCTGAACCATTAGTAGAGTAACACCTTTGGTTACAAATGACGTCTTGAACTGGATGACATGTCCATCAGGAGTCTTTGTGATTTAAGGCCTGGTTATATATGTTTAAAACCTGTTTATATATGTTAAAAACCTGTTTAAGACCTGAGACCTGTTTATATGTGTTTAAAACCTGTTTATAATTGTTTGAAACCTGTTTAGACCTGTATGAGATCTGTTTAAAACTTATTCTGGGCTGTTTAAAATCTGCTTTATAACAGTTTTAAAAATATTCACCCAATAATTCAGCACTCGAAAAGTGTTCCGAAGTAAAATTATAATAAAATAATACCCCATAAATAAACTATTGATGTATTTTTCATTACAAGCCGATTAATATAGAGCACATGGAGCAATATTTAATTATTAACATGTACGGTTGGTAAGGATTTGGTGTATATACATGAATACCTTTCCATGACCATAATAAATTATGAGAGAATCGATCAATAACAGAGAAAAATGTTTATTGCAGGCAGATTCTCCAGAGAAGCGGAGTTTCTATCACGAAGCGCCCAGCCGGCCTCGTACGAGCACTACGGATGCGACATACGCTACACCGCTGATGGTTATCCAGTTAGGATATCAGATGAAAGTCAACAGCCAGTGATCATCCCATCACCCCCAGAATCTCATAAATCAAACAGCTCTGCGTCAACTGCAGAGCCGTGTTGTTCGTCAAGCAAAGTGCAGTGGCCCTCGTGTGTCCCAGCTAACTTACATTCGGTTAAACAAGAGCTGGTTGTGAAAAAATGTGTCGGTGCGCAGACGCAGACTGATTGTTTTCCAGCGCCGACTGCGATTTGTAATAAATTGCCGACAACTGCGGAGACAGTTAACGAAAATGCGGATGAAGGATATGAAGGCGAATGCTGAAAAATGTAAATAGAATTAGATGACTTAAGGGTGCCGCTGTTTTTTGTACGTCTGTATAGAAAAGACTAGGAGACTGATTGGTTTTTAACGTTTACTTTTTATGTGAGGGTAATAAATCAATATCGAGAGCATTTTCACCGCGATTTTAATAATGCAGATACTTTATCGTTTATATTAAGTTGTAGTGAACGTGCTATACAGGGTGTTCTAATTCTTATGTGACATAATTTGGCAAATTCCATCTAGTAGTTGCATTAATAAGTCAATTAAAGAACGACCATTTCAATAACACTACGGCATTATCAGAAAGTAGCTTGATTGCTTTTTAGTCCAAGTCAAGTTTGAGATGTGCATGATTTGATGCAATTATTGGCTGTTCGGCTTCAAAATGCGGCGTTCAACAAATGCCTAAATTCCACATAAAAATAACAATATGGAAGAAAAATTTTGCAGGGTAACAGCATTGCCGATTAGAGCATATCGAGCTGATAACTTTTTTTTAGTTTTTATTTAAACGTTATACGGAATATCAGCCTTGTAAACTGAAAAATATTTTCCTATATTTTACTTAAATCAGTTAAATTGTCAAAAAGTTTCTTTTATATGATTATTTCATTAAAGGCTCACAATGCAATAAAAATTGGAGAATTTTTTTCCAAAAAAAAATTTTTTTTTCAAGTTACACTTTAAAGTTTCTGCGGGTCTTACTATCCTGGATAAAAGTCTTAAATATGAGGGATAAAATACTATAGCGGCTATGTACGAACAGCAGCCGGCTGTTGTTTGCAGGCCACTGGCACATTCACAATAATTTTTTTGTGTGTATCAAGGCTGTAAAGTTGATTTTTCTCTGTTGAAGAAAACTTCGGATAAGGCCGAGATGGATCATTTGGCCGAGGTACACACAACATTTTTTAGGCAACTGTCCCAAAAAGTAAAATAAAATATTTTTAAAATTGTTTCGTACAAACTGGAAACATGGACAACATTTTGCAGGAACTCTACTAGGCTGACAATTTCAATTATCTTTCAAGTTAATAACAAAAACATGAAAACGTCACTAAATAGTTTATTGACAAGCCGTGACTTATATAAAATATTAATGATGATCAAGTTATACATGAGGTCATGAAGTGCGACCGTGAAGTAAGAGCGGTAATAAAAAGATTGACAAATGAGTATAAAGACATAACACTTTAGGAATGCTGTTAGATCCGATAAACGTCATTTTTTGTGACAGTTCCCTAAAAAAATATCTAGTGATATCTATAACGTCATTCTGATGAAGTACATATTCTAGGAGACAGCCATAAATCTTTTTTAGGTAATTGTAACAAAAATTGATGTTTATTGGATTTGACAGTATTCCTAAAGTGTCATTTCTTTATACTCATTTGTCAATCTTATTTTTTTGGCCGCTTTTACTTCACGCTTTTAAAATACAGATATTGTCTTTTACATAATTTGCATTTAAGCCACCATCATCCTTTAGCATTTCGGGCAAATAAGAAATTGCTTAATTGTATTGAGAGGTATCTATGAATATTACATATTGTGTTTTACTTCATTTGCTAAAGTATTATCTTCGTTCATTTTCAAAAATTTTTGAAGAATTGCTGTTGACATATTTGCACGTGACCTTAACCTTTTTCCATAACGATTCAAAGGGAATGAAGCGATTCTATAGTAGTTTTTAGCAATTTCTTATCTAAAATCTTGTCGAAATTTGTTCCAACACACTGGTTCTAGTACACAACAGATCTTGGTTTGCTTCTTATGATGTGAACTTTTTTCGTTTATCCTTTAGAGCTGACATCAATACTGTATATTCTTTGGCTTCTAAGAGTTCAATAATCTTCTGAAATCCTCTAATCATGAATATATTGCCTGACTAATAAAATGTATAAACATTTGAAAGTTTCATGATCCTGTATTTACACCTTATATGCTTCAATTATGCTACATTACATTACAAAGTTGTTGCAGAAAATGCTGACATCATTGGAAGAAACGTTCATGATAAACTTACCGACAAACTTTTTAAAGAAGAAAGTTTTATTGGAATCAGACCAAGCAGTAACCATGAAAGTATTGGAAAAAGGAATTGTTATTCCTGGTTAGACTCACCATATAAATTCCCGTGTTTTAATACAGAGAATGCTTGCTTGTATCTCCTTGGATAATATCACTCAAGATGCAAGGGAGTTTTTTAATTACGAGTTATCCACTTTACCAACTTCATTATTTGACCATAATACCCAAGAATTCAGAAAAACTGATAAATCATCATTGAAAAACTCATTAGATAGCATTAATGTCAATGAAATAGAACGGTATCGTTTCCAGCAAAGTACCCCCTACGATCTTGATGGTGGTGAATTAAATCACCATGGGCCGCTACTGCAATATTTGGCGATGTCATAAGGTAAAACGAATCTTATGTCATCGGAAGGTATGGAAAAGTGACAACAGTTTTTGATGGGTATGACTGCACAGATTGTGTATGAAGCAACCCTCTGTTGTAGTAGTCTTTCATGAAAAAAAAACGATTTCTTTCTAACTTTACAAACAAACAACGTTTTATCAATGTACTGTGGAGTTATTTTCATGGAAGGAGTTATTCCGTCATTCATGCAGAAGGTGACGTAGATACATTAATCGTCAAAGAAGCTTTAAACAGAGCCCAGGAAAAACATGTCACTGTAGTAGCTGATGATGCTGACATTTTAATCCTACTACCATATCATTCTTCTACGAAAATTTTAATGCAGTCTGCCGCACAATCTGATAAAGTTCGTGACATTCAAGCTATGCAATGATCTATTGGAGAGAAGGCTTGCAAAATTTTTTGTTCACACATTAACAGGATGTGGCACAACCAGTGCGTTATTTGACAAAAGTAAATCTTTTGCTTTTAAGAATATCATAAAACTCAAAATCTTATGCTAATGGCCTTCCCAATTTGGATCATCCAAAGATGTTACTAAGGAAGATTTGGTCGAAATTGGCTGTAAAGTTATTGTGTCATTATATGAAGGTATCATCGACACAGGCAACTTAATTTGCTTTGTTATGGATAATACATTACGAAAATAGATTCAGCTAAAAAGAATTTGATACAGTTCGTTTGCCTTCAATACAAAATGCAGTGATTTATTTGGAAAAATCTGAACATGCCAACCCCTGATCCTACACTATGGGATTGGCAGTTGCTTGATAGAGAATTTCAGCCGATATTAACAGACTTGAGCACAGCATCAGACAAACTCCTAAATATGATTAAATGTGCCTGCCATACTACGGTTGAAGAACTATGTAACGCCATGAAATGTACATATCGCCGATATGGAGTTCCATGTTGTGGAAAGGACTGTACAAACACAAGAGACAGTTTTGATTTAGATGAAAATGATATTTGATTTTGAAGAAATAAATATGATTTTATATTAGAAAATCCCTTTTATTGCACAATTCTTTAAAACTATTTTTTTTAAGGTGAAATTTTAACTTTAAATAATCAATTTTTTTTTATAATTCAAATTTTTTTTTTAAATCTTGAGCGAAGTTAAAGCTACCTAGGATTTTTAAAATAGTATATTATAGTACAAGTGTGTAAGTTAGCCTTTAAAGCCTTTAAAGCACGCACGAGGTTAGGACACAACGAGCGTAGCGAGGAGGGCATTGTTTTCTGTTTTTCTTTTATACTTTATTTTTGGCCGCATCATATCTCAGTCAGTTAAAGGTATTTCAAGATTCTCTTGTTACTGTAGCTATTAGAATCTTACGGCAAACTTAATAAAAGTTAAAAACAAAGTTATAATATATACGAACCAGATAAGTCTCGGAAAAAACTTAAAGGAAACTGAATTTGATGTACGTTTCCTTTTACATAATTCAGCTTTGACACAGTGAAGGCTGTATTTTAAATCCCTAAAAGCGACCACTCGTAATAAAAATTTTATGAGAAAATGGACCTGCATGGTTCTCGTTCTGTCAGCGTAAATTATTCTGAAGCAAATATATTTTTCTTTCCGTCTTCTCAACTGCTTAGAGCGATTACCTATAAGATGACAAGACCTGAGTGCTCTGTCTTTACCGACGTCAGTGAAGTTTAGGATGGGAAATTTAGTCAATTTAATCTTTGTAAAAACAGGAGTGTTAAGAGTAAAAACATATACAGGTTGTCTCACCGGGAACTGAATCGATCGATATAGAGAAAAGTACGTATCAGAAAATTTATTTTTATTACTAATGTCGGTGTGGCCAATCCAACTAAAATAATTACAAGCAGCTGGCACTTCCGCTTATACCGGAAGTCGATACCAACTTGCTTATATCAAATGGAACACTCTATATATTTTAGGGTTTTCGAAAAGAGCATAAAATTTTGAAATATGTAGCATATCCTATACCTAAACCTAGTCGTTTCAGAGATATTTGACATTTTATAGAAAATTTGACAGGTGCAACGGTTTGCAAGAACCGTTATAACTTTCTTTGTATAAAAGATCCTCATTTGCTTCTTGCTACATAAAAATAATACAAGGAGAACTACGTTCTACAACTGAAATAAATTCGATAATATCATACCAAGTGTTCCGTTTTTCGCGTTACATTTTATCAACATCAAACCGCGAAAACTTATTTAGGTCAAATGGAATCTCCTGTATTTCTTTACGTCAAGTTGTGTAAAATTGAATTCCATTTTATCTGATATTAGCATTGTGGGGGTTAAAGTTACAACTTTTTGAAATATTTGCCATTTTATTAGAAATTCATGAATTGTTGTAATCATTTCATCAAAATAGCCATGATTAGAAACAATCAGTCATTATCTTATGTCAAAAAATGCCAGCACGTTTAAATTACACCCACGAAAACTTTTTAAATTTGTTTCTTATTTATAGAGAATGTGATAAAGTAATATCAAAAACTTGCAGCACAGTATACATGTGACCTCTTTATCCCCTATTTTCGACCTCGATAGATTCTAAATACAAAATACACTCACAATTCTATTTCCTTCATATTAGCCGCTCAGGAATTGTATTTCAGGAATGGCACTCTCAGAATAGTGTGGACTCAAAGTTTGGCAACGATACTGCTTTCACGCGGTCATCAAAATGTCTGTTTACATTGTTAGAAATATAGATCGGTATCCTGTTTGTTCAAACCGTGAACGTCATTTAACAAATCAATAATCATTGTTTGGTTAAATTTGTACAATGTTAGAATGTTAATAAATCCAATGCTGATAGAAAATGTTCGTCGATTTGAGAAATGTAGACGTAGCAGAAAATGAGGAAATTGTTTGTAAAAATATTAGTAACGTATGAAATAATTGAAAGAAGTGACATTTAATTTTATATTAATTTTTTAAATACGAAGTCTTATGCGCTGCTACCTAAAAATATTTTTTTAAAAGTTTGCATTTTCCCTTTCGGCCTCTCAGTTTGCATATTTGGACTTGGATTACAAACATCATAAATAAATTTTCTGCAACATAATATACAAATAATACAGGATAATTAGCGAAAATCGCTAGAGAAAACACTTTCTTTTTCCGAGTGAGATTTCTCTGTGTGAAATGGTGGTTTACGACGTGCCTCTTGAAATGAGAAATACACTTAATACGTTCCCAGTTAGAATACAATTGCTAGTTTTGCTATTTGTTGGCCATTGGCTTCCATTGCCTTTTTTAATCGTTGGACTAATAAATGTCACAATATCTATTGTTGTAATGTACAATTATAGTAAAATCATACTATTCATTGGTTCTTTGAAAATTCCAGAAAATAGTAGTAATTCATATATGTATACAGGGTGTCTCACCGGGAACTGAATCGATCGATATAGAGAAAAGTACGCATCAGAAAATTTTGAAAATTTAGATAATTACTAACGTCGGTGTGGCCAATCCAACTAAAATAATTACAAGCAGCTGGCACTTACGCTTATAACGGAAGCCGATACCAACTTGCTTATTTCAAATGGAACACCCTATATATTTTAGGGTTTTCAAAAAGAGCATAAAATTCTGAGTAGAAAATACGTAGCATATTCTAAACCTAGCCGTTTCAGAGATATTTGATATTTTATAGAAAATTTGACAGGTGCAACGGTTTGCAAGAACCGTTATAACTTTCTTCGTGTAAAAGATCCTCATTTGCTTCTTGTCACGTAAAAAGAACACAAGGAGAACTACGTTCTACAACTGAAATAAATTGAGTAATATAATAACAAGTGTTCCGTTTTTCGCGTTACATTTTGTCAACTTCAAACCGCGAAAACTTGTTTAGGTCAAATGGAACACCCTGTATTTTTTTACGTCAAGTTGTGTAAAATTGAATTGCCTTTTTTAAGATATTAGCATTGTGGGGGTTAACGTTACAACTTTTTGAAATATTTGCGATTTTATTAGAAATTCATGAATTGTTGTAATTATTTCGTCAAAATAGCCATGAAAAGAAACAATCAGTCATTATGTTATGTAAAAAAAATGCCAGCACGTTTACTTATACCAAAGACAACTTTTTAAATTTGTTTATTATTTATGGAGAATGTGATGAAGTAATATCAAGAACTTGCAACACATTTGACACTCGATATCCACAAAAACGCAATATAACACTAACAGTGTAACATGCGTATTAATAAAATTGAAGATATGGCATGAACTAAAATAGTAGAGATAAGATCAATTTAAAATATGATTTCATTTTAATTTAATAATTGCTCAAAATTCCGCCCTCGAACCTCGACACATTTTTCGCACCTTCGGATTCGTTCCTCATGGGTAACTCTTCTAATTGAATCCTGTGATATGTTTTGAAATGCATTTCTTACTCTTTGCATACAATCCTCAATGGTTGTTAATGGGCTCTCATAAACTTTATTTTTAATAGTTCCCCAAATGAAATAATCCAGAACTGATAAATCGGGCGAGCGAGGAGGCCATAAGAAAGGTCCATTATTGGCAATCCATTGATCATAAAAAGTTTCTTGTAAATAATTATTAATTAAATATGTGTTATGTGGAGGAGCACCGTCGTCAGATAAAATATGTTTCTATGTTCGGCGAAAGGTAAATTTTCTAAATAGTTATTATTCAAATTTTGTAAGATATTCAGATATCTTTCATCTAAAAAAAAAAAACAAGAATTTACCTATACATATTCGCAGAAGAGAAAATTTAATTTACCGTTTAAATCTTCGTGATAAAATTGTAATGCCACCACTCTATCGTTTCTTATGGCACAGTAAACATTGAACTGCCAACTTTTCTGAAAGTTTCGCTCTCTGAACATATGAGTATCTGAGTCACTCCAATAATGCAAATTGTGTCTATTAAAAAGTCCATTTTTAGTAAATTTTGCTTCATCTGTCCATATAATATTCCCCAAATTAGAATCGTGACCCTCAGACGTTATTAGAATAAACTCACAAAAATTCTGTCTTCTTAGGAAATCTCTTTCTTTTAATCCTTGAACCCATATGGTTGAATGAAAATGGGTGAAACTTATGTTTCAATAAGATTCTGTGAATTGAGTCTTTGCATAGTCCCTATTCCAGAGCAGCTTGTCTTAATGACACCCTTGGAAATGCATGAAAATATCCCAGAATGACTATTTCAATGCTTTCGTCACCAGGCTTTCTTCTTTGCATTTTTGCCTTGATAGAGCCATAATTTTTAAAATTTTCCAGTATGCGTTTTACAGTGTTTGGTGACGGTTTCCATTTTTGTGGATATCGAGTCGCAAATGTGTTGCAAGTTCTTGATATTACTTTATCACATTCTCGATAAATAATAAACAAATTTAAAAAGTCTTTGTGGGTGTAATTTAAACGTGCTGACATTTTTTGACATAAGATAATGACTGATTGTTTCTAATCATGGCTATTTTGATGAAATGATTACAACAATTCATGAATTTCTAATAAAATCGCAAATATTTCAAAAAAGTGTAACTTTAACCCCCACAATGCTAATATCAGAAAAAAGGGAATTCAATTTTACACAACTTGACGTAAAAAAATACAGGGTTTTTCCATTTGACCTAAACAAGTTCTCGCGGTTTGAAGTTGACAAAATGTAACGCGAAAAACGGAACACTTGGTATGATATTATTGAACTTATTTCAGTTGTGGAATATAGTTCTCCTTGTGTTCTTTTTACGTGACAAGAAGCAAATGAGGATCTTTTACACGAAGAAAGTTATAACGGTTCTTGCAAACCGTTGCACCTGTCAAATTTTCTATAAAATGTTAAATATCTCTGAAACGGCTAGGTTTAGATATAAAATATGCTACATATTTTCGACTCAGAATTTCACGCTCTTTTCGAAAACCCTAAAATATATAGGGTATTCCATTTGAAATAAGCAAGTTGGTATCGACTTCCGGTATAAGCGGATTCTTTTTCCGGATTTTGTGAGCTCTGGAGATGGTTTCGATGTCCTAGGGATGAGTGAAACGTAGTTAGATTCCTCAGTAGATGATTCGGCATTATCCATTGATAGCTCTAAACTCATTCGTCGTGATCGCGGTACCAGGGGTGATGATGTTGATTTCTATGTAAATAACTCCTCTGTACGAGCCACCCACTAGCCGCTTAGAATATCTCTGGATTGCTCTAAAGATTTCTTGTAAAAAATTTTGCTTGGGCATAATATATAGACCTCCAAATACTAATTTGGAAGCATGTCGTGAAGAGTTAGAACGTTATATAACGTCTTATTTGCAAACAAATTATCTCATTGTTAAGTAAATATAATCTTAATCAAATAATCTTTAGTCCCACGCGCAAGACCAATAATTCCCGCACCCTTATTGATTGTATTGTCACATCTAATAACGACATAATGCTCGAAGTCGACATAGCAAATATGGAAGATATCTCCGACCATGCCCTCCTTGTTAGTTGCAAATTCAATATTAAAAAAGAAATAAGGAAAGTAAAAATGGTAACTTATAGAGACCACAGGTCCTAATTATGAAAACATTCTTATGATGTAGCTGATGTCAATGATATGTTAGAGTTCTGGAATCACAATCTAAATGAATTACTTGATCTACATGCATCATATAAAACTGTTAGAGTTACGAAATCTCAGGTTCCATGGCTAACTGAAAACTTGAAATTATTGAAGAAGATTAGAGATAAGGCCTAGCTTAAACATAAAAAATATAAAACTTATCTATTTTCGAGTGAATCTTAGGAATTTAGTGAATCGTTCTGTAAAACTAATAATATTTTAACCATATAATAATATTTTAACCATACATTAAAAATTAACCATGGTTACTTCTGGCAGTCTTTACGCCGGTTAAATACTAGCAACTCTAAGCGTTAAGTAACCTCCGATCTGACAAACGTTGAAGGGGTAAATGATTTTTTTTTTAATAATCAAGCAACTCAATTAGCGGCAAATCTGAACATCATTGAATATCATTGAAATTAACAGAAATAAATGAAAATTATCGGAAATTTGTTTTTCTAAATAACGTACTAGTCTTGAAAAGTTAAATTAGGTACTGGTTTTTCCATAATATTTTGAAAAATATTGGTAAAACAAGAGGTACAAACAAATTAATATGCGATATAAATCCTTTAATTTGTCTTTTTATACGATTTATCATTCCTACCTACTTACCTTGAAATATTTTAGCTAGTTACAATTAAAATATCGAAAATATATAGTTCCTTAATCATGAGTCCTATGACGAATACTTGTGGATGTAAACAAGAAAAAGATTATTTCTAAGCTGATTATTTGAAGAACACCCTGTACAAAGCATTTGACACAATTTTATTCGTGTTCTTTTGTTTTTATTTTCAATTTTAATTCCGAAATGCATAATGTAAATAACATACATCTGCATGTATGTACCTTTCAAACTGTAAACACTTATAGCCGGATATTGGATTTGTACAAAAAAGAAGTGCCGTTGTATGGAAATGTTGTAAATAGAACGTAATTTTATAGGTAGGTTATGAAATTGCGCAAAATAAAATGTCTGCAACGTTTAAATTGCAGCAAAAATTTCAATGTGTTTCCCTAAGATAAAATCGATAACCAATTTGTAGCAATATGTTCATATATAGAAAAAATGTTATACATTTTCGATGTTAAAAACCTAGCTTAAACAAACCGAAGCAGATTAAAATGGATCAAATACAGTTTTGTTTAATTAAAATGTTTACACTTTGTTCAGTTAAAGAGCCGAAGAACTAATAAATTTACCGATGATTTGTTGTTTTTGTATTATATTCTCGCATACCTTGTGGGTTTTCAATGAGTACGTAATAAATTATATATACATATATAATGTATTGTTCAAATATGCTTCTAGAGAGCAGAGAATTAAAACATAATTTTTCTGTCGCAAGCTCCTCTATAAAATCCTTATTTTACTATAAGGAACGTAACCAGACTGCAACCAGCAGCTACTCTCCGGACTATGTGCCCCGCCGAGCGCTGAATTACAAGTTACAAGCCTGGCGCGTTAAGTGTAATAATCGCATATTACCAACATAACGCTAATGCTTCGATTGCAAAAACACCAGCCAAAAGAATTTTATTTTCTAGAAGGATATTATAGAGGAGCTTGCGACAGAAAAATTATGTCTTAATTTTCTGCTCTCTAGAAGCACATTTGAACTATGCTAAGCCCAGTCAGGCTAATTACTTTTCGATTGCAACAGACACTGGACCGCTAGATGGCGCCTGATGACTATTTTGCATGTCGCTATCGTAAAAATACCGACATGTACCAAATAGTCAAAGGATCCTCGTGCCGGTCGTCACATGCCTACCTTGCACTGACGAGAGCCAACAGCTCGAAACTGCAGTCTGCAAGTTGGTACGAGACTGGCACGAGAGCTCCTTTAAGTAGGATCAGTCTTTCGGCTGGTGTTTGTTGCAATCGAAGCATTAGCGTTTTGATGGTATTATGCAATTATTACACTTAACGCGCCAGACTTGTAACTTGTAATTCAGCGCTCGGCGGGGCACATAGCCCGGAGAGTAGCTATTGATTGCAGTCTGGTTACGTTCCTTATAGTAAAATAAGGATTTTATATAATATGTTATATATACATACAATGCGTCGCTAAATTCTATAAGGAACCTTAAAACAACTAGGTTTTTATTTTATGCTCAGATATGAACCTGCTTGAATGAAACTAGCGAAAAGATAGAATAACCATGCCTTCCATTCCTTTTTAATTGTTAATGGTATGTTATATAATTTTGGTTGTAAAGGTCTATAATAATAAATAACTTCATTTAATCTGGTGTGGAGTCGAATGTAAATGAGGTAGTAATCCCATCCAGCAATTAAAAATTTCAATGTGTAATATAAAACTAAATAGAGGGAAAAATATATAGTCGGGTATATATTGACTGACAGTCAAAAAAAGCAACAAAAACTTTACGAGCTCATTATTAACGCCGGTGAACTATTCGGCATGGCCTTATCAAACAAACTGACGTACATTAAAGACCTATAAAGATTATGATTCAATTTGCAGGCAAGATAGTACAGATAGTAAAGATATTTTAATGAGGTCGTAAAGTTTTTGTTGCGTTTTTTGATTGCCCAGTAAACATTATTATTATTATTATTATTAAACATACACCCGATTATACTATAAAATCAAATGACGAGTGTAGGGATTTATTCTAAATGACTTATAATTTCATATTGTACAGAATATATTATGCAAAACATAAAAATGCTAGACTAAATTCGAGATTGAACAATTTTAAAGATTGCACGATAAGCAATTAAAAAGTGCCTCCGCAGCTACAATAATGAAATTGTGCACGAATGTCGTGTTAAAAAAAAATTGGGAACACTTTTATTATTATAGCTGCACGGGAACTTTCCAATGGCTTATCCTGCAATGGCCTCTTGACCTCATCTTAGCGACGCACTGTATATTTGGTTATCAGTTTTATCTAATACAAATCCGTCTTAAGAAAATTTGTCGCAAATAAATATTATCAAGTTGTAAGTCGATATTTCGTCTTACGAAATAAATTATGCAAGAGGCAAATAACCTTTTGGTACTTTAAGTATCGGATCCAATTTTGTATCTAGTCTTGAAACATAGTTAACCTGTTCGTAAAAATTCCAAATACACTTTCTATAATTCGTCTACTAGATAATTATTAAAATTTTCTAACAAAGTACTATAAGGAAAATGGTCTTTTATGAATGGATTTTACGAAATACTACATCCCCAATTAGTATATATGGAATTTCTTCATTCTGATCTGGTAAAGATGATGGATGTTTTAGTTAGCACCAAATATAGCCATTTGATATTGAAAAATTCTTCAAAAGAAAGGAAATGAGGAAACCACATAGACATTTTATGAAGACACCAGTAGATGAGCTATGACAGTTCTGGCTCAAATTCCCATGTAATTTCATATGGCGGGTTCATTCTGGACTTCAAGGTAACTTTTCGATTGGCCCCGCTCATCTGTAGCTAAGTTCAAACAGGTCACGACACCCCCTGAACCATCCATCCATGCCACCACCATGAACCACCCATGACCGCTAATGTTTGAATTTCCCGGCAGTCCGTGACCTGCGCGCGCAAGTTGTGAAGTTAGCTACAGTTGGGCGAAGCCTGGCGAAAAATGACCTTGAAACCCAGAAGAAATCTTAATAAGAAATAACATGGAATTTTGAGCCAGAACTGTCATAGCTTATCTACTAACACCCCATCGGAAAATCAATAAATTGCTGTACATTTATTTACTGTTGAATATATACTTACTTAATTATCAACTAATTTGATTAAAGTACTTTGATAGATGTTTTTTCTTCTCTAATTTAACATCTACTTTAAAATACCTAAGATTTTATATGCATGAATCGAAATATCGGCTTTTTAGGAGGACTCTAATTTCAATAATAAAAAATACATTACCTCTACCTTAAACATTTCGTATTTATTTTAGATTTTCCCAAATACTGCATAAATTAATGCGACATTTTTTTCTTTTGATGAAAAGTAGTTGTATATTGTAAATAGTATTTGAAATACACTAATTGTTAGTAGAAACAATGTTTTTATGTAACGATATATTTGTTATATTACTTTTGTACATACAGAACTAAGTAAATCAAATTTATAAAATTAGATTTTATTTTCCCTCGACCTCCTCCTCTCTTAACTGATTTATTATCTGCCAATAACAAGTCAAGAGCTACCCATCAATTCAAGTTTATTATAACTCTCTAGTGGTTGCTACACGCAGTTGTATAAAATTTAACTCCCAAATGGGTTTTGGTCGCTGTCAAGTATCGTTTAAAAACATGTGTTGACGTGTCCCCAAGCTGTTACTGCTTATTGTTGCCGTAAATATTAATTTTTATTAAATGAATCCGGCCCATTTAATTTTGGATCACTGTGAGTTGTTAATACGGGGCTTGAGCGGAAATTATGCAGATTTTGGTAAATACATAGATATACAGTGTATTCGAAAAGAAACCCATAACACTCACAATTTTTCATCACATTCGCATTTCAAAAGCATGGAAATTAGTAACAATTGCTCTATTAGTACAAAATGAGAATATTTTTTTGACATTTTACATATTTGTGACATAATCGAATGATTATTGTTAGTAACATTTTGGAAAACGCTTGTGCATCTGTCACTAACAAGATGTTTTAGCAACAAAAATACCACGTTATTAACAAGAATCGTGTTATCTACTACAACTGTGTCAATATGCACATAGTAATGTACATATTTCGATATGTGATGTAAAGTAACGTCAGGCGCGGTCAGTACTTTGTAGATGGGTGACCGTTTCAAGTCTTATAGTACCTTTTACTCATAACAGACAGAAACAATTTCAAAAGTCTTAAAATTTTCAAAATAATTCATTCTTGAAGCTCACACAGTCAAACTACTAACTAAAGGTCATTCAGACATTTAAATTTACAAAAACCACAAATTTTGCGCAATATTGCGCAATCGAGCCTAAATTACTGGCAGGGGACTTTGTCCAGACCTTTTATAGATCCGAAAAATCACGTAAAAAAAGTTTTAAACCAATTTGCCACAGCGCAGAACTTACAAAGTGAATTTTTCAGAAACACATATTTTTAATTTACTGTTTTTCTGCCTATTGTTTGTTACATTACTAATCTTATTCCCAAGTCGGAATATCTGTTGTCGAAAAGTTAACTTTCACAGCCGTGTTAATTTTAAACTATTTTATTAATACTTGGGCTTTACGAACTTTGTTTTCATTTTAAATAAATTACTCGTATTCGTTTTTAAATGAAAGTATTATTATTCCAAGAAAAGTATATACGCAGAGTGTGGCCCTTGACCCTGACAAAGGCATTAAAAAATATTCAGTGCTAGAATACATCAAGATAAACATACACAGGATGTAACATTTGACTTTGACCCTCAAACTTCAAAAAATTTAAAAATAAAGTGCACAAAAGGCTCCCATGGGCTCTATTGTTCAAAGCTCCATTCAAACTTTTTTATTTTTCAAAACTGAGGAACTCTCGCGTATTCACAAGTAAGACAGCGCCCTCGCCTCGCAACTTCCAGCTGCTTGTATATCAGTATATGTGCGGAAGCTATGCGATCTTAGGCGAAGATTGCGTAGAGGATATACCATCCTTCGGCGGGGATGTAAGCCGTCGGTCCCTTGTCTATTAAATGTTAGGCGAGTAAAAGATCGCAACTCTTCGAAAGAGAAGAGATTCAGCAAAATTCCTGGTTGGGGGTAGCTCGTCTACGGGTGTCGATGTTAGGCCTTAGTAGCGGAAATAGGCCGATATTAAATAAATGTTAAAAAAATTGTATTTTGACTTAGTTAGAATATATATTAATAACAGCGGCTATTCCGGCAAAATCTCGAAAGAGATTGGTCATTTTTTAAATTTAATTTTATCCTGATGATCCTGGTGAGGACATTAGGACAAAGTTGTCAAATTATTGTATTGTCATCAGGCCTTGATAAGTGTGCAAAGTTTCAGTTTAATCTGACGTTTTGAAGTGGGTGAGAATCACGTTCAAAGATTCCATTACAAACAAACTAACGAACTAACGAACTAGCAAACTAACAAACTAACAAACTAACAAACTAACAAACTAACAAACTAACAAACTAACAAACTAACAAACTAACAAACTAACAAACTAACAAACTAACAAACTAACAAACTAACAAACTAACAAACTAACAAACTAACAAACTAACAAACAAACATACAGGTGAAGCTAATAAAAGCGTGTTAAAAATAGAGTTATTTTAGTACACTATGACCTGTTCATGCCAATATTACTGATTAAGATATCAGAAAGTTACCTCGGTGTGAATTGGTTAACATTTTTATATCATCACACAATCCACATGGAATATTTCACCATAACTGATAATATGTAAGTATAGAGAGCTTCTATTTTTTTGTTAGATTTAGTGCCAATGTCAATTATTTTGCCTTTTTGGGACACTGTAGTGACGATTTACATAGTTTGGTATATATCAAGTTATATTTAACATTTTATTTTAATGAAATATCAAAGTTTATAGATTATCAATAGCATATTGGTATATAACTCCAATAATATAAATATGATTCTTGTTGGTTGTAAATTTACATCTACTTCTATTTTGGATAACATACTTTCCACTCGATCTGAAAAATAAAAATCTAAGGCCTTCCCAATAAACCTTATATTTCATTTTATTGGTACTCTCCACAATACAAAATTATGTTCGTATTTCCCGGTTTCCTGTAACTTTGCACTGTATTAATCCATCCAAGGAATTTTACAATTTGGCAAAACTTGCTTTTATTAGGAAAGTTAAATTCTTAAATGACTTCATAACCACAGGTATAATTTTTTGTCCATCAATAATGCAACTGAATCCTAAGCAAGCGGCTACTAAATGATGCAGCTGACCTCTATCACATTTAATTAACTTTAGAAACGAACTAATGTAGCAACTGGATAACAAAGACGCCGAACTCTAAAAACGTGCCAACAGATTCAAATGCGGTAGTGGCAAACAGTAGTAAACCAATGCAATGCCACCGTCGTGGTCAGAATTTAATTTGAAACGGAACTAAATACTTTTTCATTTAATTAAATTGTCTCTGTAGCATTTTTTAAAAGTTTCGTCTACTGGATATGTTTTAATAAACAATACCAATTTAGAAATTATTCATCCTTCACTTTTTTAGCATTATATGGAGGGGGTAAATAAATATGTAACTGAGAAGACCCACGGATGCTTGTCAACGCGTTTACATGCGAAATAAATCGTCAACCGACTTGTAGTGCACGTAGGTGTGATCCCAGTATTGTTCGTTGGGGGTGGACATATGTTCAATTACTTTCTATATTTTCTTGGGAAAGCCAGTCTCCATTTTAATTATTTATAATATTTTTCTACAATTCTTTTAAATCGACCTTTTGGCATAAATTGTTGTTTTCTATATTTAACATTTAAAATAATAAAGCAACAACAGCAACAAATGACTTTAAATTGTCTTTTGGATTAAAGAAATGACTTAAGCTTTTCTTTTTAGAAACTTCCTACTCTATCGATTTAATTTTTTTTATCCACTTAATCGTGAGAATTCCACACAAACCTAAAAAAATCATAAGTATATATTTAAATACAAATTTAATTCAGTGATAATTATAAATTTTTTTCATGTTAGCACCTCACTGCTCTTTTGAAAATATGAGAAATGTATCATCATATTAAAGCGTTTAAGGTGACAATCCCGCTCTATTGAAACTGTGCCATTTAAACCTCAACGGCGTTGCTGTTTTCTGAAATAAATGACTGTAATAAACTTTAGTATCACAAACACTAGGTTACGGCACATACGACAAAACAAAACATTCAAAACCATGTTTTCGTGTCTGGATATATTTTATGCGACCTCCGTTCCACCACTTAACTTTCAGGAAAATGTAAAGAATACGTTCAATTCCACAAGGCTAGATATGTGGGAGATTAATAAATCTCGTTATCCTTAGTCTTCTTCATGGGATCTTTATTGGAAAGGCAATTGAATTGTTTTAATTACCGGAGTATCGTAACCTTTTACGGGCAGAATTTGTTCATTGAGAATCACTCTATTTAATTCATGTAGTTTTCATATATACTAAAAATATTGGGCCAATGTTGTATATTTAGATCTTAAGCAAATCCTAGGAGATCATCTTAACTTTCTTTATTGGCGGAAACCTAAATGTTGAATTTTATTTTGAATTATTTAGAGAAGCAGTTTTCTGCATATATACAAAACACATTTGAAGATACCCGCACTCTACAAATAGAAAAAGCAGATGATCCCAGCAGTCCACATATACTTGAATATATCCTTGAATAATAATATATACTTGAAATGTCCTATCAACTGACCCAACTAAACAATAGGACAGCACCTGGACAAGACAATATCCCGGCTCAAGTCTTGAAGCTAATGAACCCCAAACAACTGGACAAACTATTTAATACGATATACAATACAGGTAACATTCCAAAAGATTGGCTAAAATCTACTTTCGTAGCGATACCGAAAAACAAAACTCTAAAACATGGGAAGAACACAGACTCATTAGCCTTATGTGCCACACCCTCAAAACTTTTCTACGAATTATCTACAATAGAATCTACACGAAATGCGAAGCAGTAACTAGTGATATACAATTTGGTTTCAAGAACGGACTAGGAACAAGAGAAGCACTTATGTGCATGAAATTTCTAATCCAGGAATGTTATGACCAGAGAAAAGATGTATTCGTTTGCTTTATTGATTACCAGAACGCCTTCGATAACGTACGCCATGATCTACTGCTACCAATATTAAAAATATAGGCCTAGATGACAAAGACCTAGGAATAATACACAATCTATATTGGAACCAAATGGCAGAACTCACTATATACAAATGAACCATTAATAATGAAGGGAGTCAGACATATACATACATTTTTAATGTAAATGGAACACCAATTAATTACCTTGAGATATGCAGATGACACAGCAATACTGGCAGATAATCTTGAAAATCTCCACAAATATCAATAAAATCAACAACGTCGGAAAACATTAGGGCCTTATATTTACACCACCAAAACCAAATTGATGATAGCAGACACCCCATCAGAAACTACCAATTTCAAGTAGACCATAACTCAATCGAGATAGCGAAAAAATTCAAATACCTAGGCGCCACTTTTAACACAAAATGGAACTGCGACGAGGAAGTCAAACTACGCGTAGCAATGGCCAGAAATGCCTCCATAAAGTTCAATTAATACCTCCTTCACAGAAAGAAACCGCTAGAAATGTGGACCCTACGACGATTTTTCAGAATTCCTTGGATAGACCACATCACCAATGAGGAAAGTCCTACGAAGAACTGGCACTCAGGGACAAATAATCGAACTAACAAAAAAAAGGAAAGTCTCATACTTGGGTCAAATCTTAAGGGGTCCAAAATATAAACTTCCCAAGGAGATCCTAATGGGAAAAATAGAAGGCAAGAGACGACCAGGCCGTAAGGAGCATTCATGGCTCCGAGACATCCAAAATTGACGTAACATTCCTGACGTCTCAACACTTATTAGAAGAGCAGAAGAAGGCACATTAGATATTATATAACATCTACAGTACATGACCGCCTACGCACCATCAAGCGCATGGCACTCGAAGAAGAAGAAGAAGAGATGCAGTTCATCTACAAATTACTGAAATATTAGAATATCTCCTTATAGTTCAACAAGATGGAGCACCCCACATTTTGCTCTGACTGTCCCTGATTTATTTAATGATGCATTCCCTGGTCGTTCGATTGGTAGACGAGGTCCAACGACTCAGTGGCAACCTCAGTTAACAAATCCTGCTCCTTTTGCCTTAATTTGTGGAGCTATTTGAAGTCTACGGAACTCAACCAGAGTCACAAGTTTTTAGTAATCATTGCATGGAGCTCGATGAAAGCTAGTTTGAACATTCAGACAATATTTGCTCCAGGGCACTGAATAACAGTTTGTAAATACGTGTATGGACCTATCTGATAAATCTTTCTTTCTGAGGCTAGTTACTCCTCCTGAAATAATATCTATAATACTTAACTTAAAAAATTCAATTGCTTCTGGCAACAAGGAAATGTCAAACACTTTAATCAAACAAATTGCGCATTTCATAGTTGCCACCATTGACCTACCTAAATCATTCTTTGGTGCGACGTATATATCATAGGAAACTGAAAGTATCAAATGGCATTCCACTTTTTAAGACAGGCAAAAAGCTATTGCCACCCTATCGATATTATTTTACTAAGCAAAAAAATTTGATCACTACGGTGGGTGAATTTATAAACGAAATAATTGAAGCATTAGATCACTTGGAGATTACTTTGGGACTATTTGTGGACATATCTGAAGCATTTCACTGTGTATATCATACTATTTCATATAAACCAGAGAGATATAACATTCGACGAGTGGCTAATGGGTGGTTTCATATTTGTCGAGGCATACGCAACAAATTTTGCATCCAAATGCAGAAATTTTTCATAGGCTTACTTTTTGGGTAGAAAAAAATAAAGTTTGTATTAATTTTAGTAAAATCGTTTCTATTTTCTTTAAGAAGAGTTCATAATTAAAGTGGTCCATTATCCCAACGTTTAACAAGTCAAAAAAATAGTTTTCAAACTCTGTCCCACGTTAAAAATTTAAGGAGAATTTCCTGCTGTGTGCTTTATTTTGAATTCATTCTATTCATGTGCGTAAAAAAACACATTTTTAGTCTGCCAGGAAATAGACTGTTGATTGTGGACAATAATGGTTCTAGCTTTCCATATCGACATATTATAGACCACTATAAAATAGTATTTATCACTTCAAATTACGCAATACCAAATATACGCAACATTTCGAAGGATTAAATATAAATGCGCAAGTGAAAATTGCAAGCAAAATATAGCACGACGCAGGGTAATGCTCTTGGTCCTCTTTTATTTTTGTTATATGCAATAATATAAGAAATGTATGTATGTTTCGTTCAATTCATTATGTATGAACATGAGAAAGAATTGTAAACTGTTAAATGTATATACTCATAACTGCTTCATAAAATATTATGACATTGAGATAATTGAAGAAACAAGCTATCAAGAACTTATCAAATATGAAAATCTTTTAGGAAACAACAAATTTATCCATTAAATAAAATGTTAATAAAAATGTATGCCTTTGAGGGCGTTTCCAAAAGGCAGTCGCAGTCATTCTCAATATACAAAAGGATTTCCTCTCTACCATGCTTACAATAAAAACTAGTTGACAAGTACTACACTTTTTCACTCCACCCCCTCTATAAGCACAGAAATAATCCGACTATGTCGCTGGAATTAATCTGGCAACGTCTAGTTTTTATACTCACCGGAAGATGAGTTATTACTTTGGTTTAGAATGCATTATGATATTTTGAGAGGTTAGGAATATATTTTTCATCTTTAAGAAACTATAAAAATGTGGCGAAGATGTAGTCAACATCTTCACAGACGGATAAAAAAAGAAAGATGGGGCGGGATATGGAATATATTCCAGAAGTCTACAAATCCATTATAAATGGGCTATGGATGGGCGAGCCAGCGTATACAGATGACACTGGCGGTATAACCATTGCTGCAAAAGAGATTGTCCATAGACAAACTACAGGAAAAACAATCAGGATCTATACAGATTGTAGACAATCACTATTAACCCTGCCAAGTTACAAAATTACCACAGGAGCAGTATGGGAATGTCACCAAGCACTTGTGAGTGCCTCCAGCATGAACAACATATCGGTATGCTGGATGAAAGGACATGGACAGTGCAGTGACAACAAATTAACCGACAGACTGGCTAAGAAGGCAGCAGTCCTAAATATCTATGGACCAGGCCCGGCCGGTCTGTTACTGATCATGGCGATAACAGAAGTAAATAAACAGAACACCCACAACGAATTCAAGAAGCTGTGGGATGAAACATGCAGCTGTCAGCTTGCTAAGGAAGTACTAGAATATCTCAATAAGAATACAGCAATAGACTACCTGGAAATGTCCAGTAGGAACGTTTTATAACGGGAATCCAGACTGGACACTGTCCTTTAAGGAAATATCTACACAATATGAGATTAAACGAAACACATCTCTGTAGGAGATGTAAAAAAGAAGAAAATACGGTCCAATAATGTACTCTGTGACTGTTCTGGCATATTAACAACCGCAGAATCTATTTTGGGAGAACTTTGACCTACTTTGGCCGGCGTAAGGGAGATGCCTGTAGGCAGCATCACCACCTACTTCGCAAGATTGGATTGGTTGGAGGCCTAGACGAGGGTCTGCCTACAGGATCGAAGTACAAGGGGCCCAAAGGGTGCTGTGGTTCAATATTTTTCTTTGACCACCCATCTAAACTAATTCCAAATTCAATATCAACTTTCATTTTTACGATAATTCATATTGTTTCACTCACATCTGTAAAGTTGATATTGACTGTACATTAACAGTATTTTAAACATGAAGGAATGAACAATAATGCGTTAGTATATAAAAATAATGTCGAAAGAATAAGGATTTGAAATTTTAAAATATAGCTTATTTAAAATTGTGTTATTAATATTTAAGAAATATGTTCTTTATTAATAACGTATATAATTACTTATTTATTACTGTGATATTGCAATTTAAATGTCATACAGCACATTTATAAATGCTGACACCGGGATCTAGTTACACAAAATATAAGGTACAAATCCTTTGGTTGCGATTTATCTCAGTTTTTCTCCGCCGAGACTGAGGTAAGCCACGTTCGTATAACCGCTCTAAGTGTCGCTGGCGAATCTTACATAAACATAATACTTTTCTACAGTAACGGCACAACAGTAATATCATAGAAAGTTAAAGATTAATTGCGCCAGTGGTGGAACTTGTTAGAAACTTGAGGTTTGCTATTTTACAGTTTGTGGTGAAAACATTTCAGTCTCTCTGTAACAATAACATGCCTTCAGAATATAAATGAGGTTTTCCAAGTTGCCATTTATCGTTTACTTTTCATATTAGGCACTTTGTTATACTGATACCGTAATTGCACAATTATTCTGTAATTATACAGAACCATAAATTAACTTGTGTTGCTTGAATTACAGCTAATGCTTTTTAGTGTTTTTATTAGCTGCCGACAATTTATTCGCGAAGTAAAACAAAAGACGATAAGAAACTAAATAGAGCACAGTCTAACACAGAAGTAGGATTTTAACTGAATTGGAAATAAATGATATATATGTTCCAGTAGCCAAATACCTATATTTTTCAATTTTTTTCGGAGGCGTTTGCAATTTTCAACAGCAACTCCTCGAGATTATTAGCGCTGTTCTCCTGGAAGCCATATATTTGAGATTTTACGTTTCCCCAGTACAAGAAGTCATTCGGAACCAGATCAGGAAATCTAGCTGGCCACGGGATTTTTCCCCTTCACGAGCACGATATTAACGACAACCATTTTGTTAAAGCCAGACCTAGTTCAAACTCGTCTCCGTTAGTCATCTATTTACCGGAGCACTTTGCTGTTACTTAAGGGTGGCGGCGCCATTTTTAAAAAGATGATTTGGTAATTCAACAATTTCTCCTACATCCTTGAACCAATTCAAAAAATATATATATATCTATAGCCGTTTAGAGAGCACTCGATAGACTGGTACTGGACTATTGAAAACTGAATAAAAATTCATTTCTATATTTCACACAAGGAAAAATAGTCCAGTACTATTCTATCGAATTGTCCCTAAAAGCTTATCAAAACAAATTTTGAATCGGTTCAGGGATATACAAGAAATTGTTTATTAATTCTTTTTAAAATCTACAATTCAAGGGCTTAGTGAAGACAATTTTGATAGAATAACGTATTTTTGTGAACAAATGATGCAATGGTTAGGTAACAATGTTATTCAACTGGAAAATGTTTTATTTTCGGATGAGCCCACGTTCACTCTTCATGGTCATGATAATTGTCAAAACTGTTGCTACTGGGCTAATGAAAACCCCCACCGGATGAGAGAATTACATACGCGAAGTCCTAAAAAGCTTAATGTTTGGGCGGGGTTAAAAATTGAGGAAAAAGCAAAAAAGAAATAGGTTTGAAAATGCTTATTTGTTTTTCCTGGTTTTGGATGATCCCCAGCGAAAACATGCCTCAAAAAATCCGTTGCAAGGCCCATTGCTATCCCGTACAGGCTGAACTGTATCCCTTCCCAGACAATGATCTCCTAGAATATGTAATATCTTAAAAGTATGATTCAAATTATGAACTGGTATTATGAAAATTCAGAACATATTTAACTAAATTGCAAATTCTCAAAACACACGCTTCCAAATAATATTTGTATTATGAGTTATTCCCTCTGTGTGCTAATAATGTGAGTAATGGCTTCTAAACATTTAATAACTTTTGAGAGATAATTAAGTAAAGTTGAAAGTTAGTTTGTAATTTGCACTCGGTTAAATTTAAATATTGTTAGTTAAAAGTTAAGAACGCCAAAATATCTCTGTATAAGGAAACTTCAAGATGTAAAAAGTTTTAAAATTAGCTTGAGATATAGAGCTTTACAAATTTAAGCAGGTTCACCGAAGGTCATATAGAAACAACGTAGGACCGTATATATTTATCTTACGTTCCTTTGAAACCTAAAATGCGATTGCTCGACATAATTATCTATTAAAAACATGTCATATTTTTATAATATAGTAAATAGTTTCCATAAATATTTTCCATTCTCTTACAGTCACTCTTACTATAAACCTTCTTCAGCACAAGTCAGCAATAGTAAACCAAAATTTCAACCCTTGTTATTCGAAATTAGACTTTATCTATCACTAACCTGTCTAGACACAGGTAATAACGGTAATTATTAGACAACAAGGCATCTTGCTCTGATTACGGTTATATGAATAACTAAGATGTCTAAGTATCTACCACAGCTGTCCTTTTGAGTATTGGTAAATAATAAGGGAGAGTTGTAGAACCAGGTTCTAAGTCTTGGCGAACATTAATGTCGTTTTTACGGAACAACTTTGGCATAAAATCGTATCAGTGACTTCAAATTTTAGTATACATTTGTTTACTTAAACATAATATTTTTAGTCGCAAACTCCTCTATAAATCCTTATTTTACTATAAGGAACCTAACCAGACTGCGGTCATGTCATGACATGAGAATCCTTTGACTATAGTACATCCCGGTATTTTTACAATAGCAACTTGTAAAACAGCCAGCAGGCGCCATCCAGCGATCCAGTGTCTGTTGCAATCGAAAAATAAATAGCCTGACTTGGCTTAGCATAGTTCAAATGTGCTTTTAGAAGGCGGAATATTAAACATAATATTTTTAGTCGCAAACTCCTCTATAAATCCTTATTTTACTATAAGGAACCTAACCAGACTGCGGTCATGTCGGTCGTCGCATACCTACCTTGCACTGACGAGAGCCAACAGCTCGAAACTGCAGTCTGCAAGTGGTGTGTGACGACTGGCAAGGGAGCTCCTTTAAGTAGGATCAGTCTTTCGACTGGTGTTTGTTGCAATCGAAGCATTAGCGTTTTGATGGTAATATGCAATTATTACACTTAACGCGCCAGGCTTGTAACTTGTAATTCAGCGCTCGGCGGGGCACATAGCCCGGAGAGTAGCTGTTGGTCGCAGTCTGGTTAGGTTCCTTATAGTAAAATAAGGATTTATAGAGGAGTTTGCGACTAAAAATATTATGTTTAATATTCCGCCCTCTAAAAGCACATTTGAATTTGTTTACTTGTTTATTAATGTAGTTTAAGAAATTATTGTGGGGCAAAAATTAAATTAAACTCTCTCTTCCAAGTATTCCATATTTGGTATTTAAATTGTAAGCTAAACATTTGCAATTTTTAATGTTCAGAAGAAATTTCTTTCCCGAAAAGTAAATAAAAGGCAACGAAATTAAATAAGGCTTGATACAGATATTTTTAATTTCTTTTCGTTGATTTCAGAATTTAATAACTGTTTACTTGTGCAAACTTAAATCCTAGTACATGCTGAATAAACTTATAAATTAACTGCATTGCTACATTTGCATTTACTGGGAAACCCGAGCAAATAATAAATTGAAGTGGGTAACATATTTGGATGCAAAAAACACGTAACATTTTGCACAAGCTACATCTTTTTCACTATCTAAACTTTGTAGTTATAACAATTGGAACCATGTGTGTTAGATTTAATGGACATGAATGAAATGTTGACTCGTTAGCTTCTAAATTGCACATCAACATTATATATAGTATGGGAGCCATTGACCAAGATTTTCGGCCTCATCGAGGTATGAACACTTCAATGATTTTTCAATAGTTTATATCTGTCCGAAGGAAAAGCTTCATTACCACTGACGTTTCTGGCGTTGTTAAAGGGGTAATTTCATTTATTGACTATGTAAAAATAAATTATGCATATTTTTTATCGCAGCACGTCGTTCTTCTCGTTTCTCTATTCAAGATAATGTTAGTCAATGTAAGAAAAATAATAACTGGCATTTCCCACCTCGTTCGCATTCCTACTGGGAGGAAATTTCAAATAATATGACACCGGGGAAATATTTTCATCACGGCACGTCAATTTCTCGTATAATTACATGTTTTTGATGACGGAGAATCAAGGAAAAATATTAACTGACAATTTGACCATTGACTGGCAAAAGGCCTGGAGCTTTTTTATTGTAAAATTTTTAAGCACTCGTTGATTCGATTACATGCATCCACCAGCAAAACTGAATACAGACTGAGCAAAATAATATACATAAGACCAGATCGCAATATAGCGACACCAGCACTACGCAATATACTACTGCCATATGGCGATGTCAGCAGTTAATGTGATAAACAGGGCATGCGTTATTGTGTTTACTTGTATATATAAACTAAACAAAATATTGAGTTTCATATTTAATTGCCATTTCATTACAAGTCGAATGGATGTAAACAACTATATACTTAATTATATCTATATATTAAAAGTATATATTCAAGTTTGAAAATTATCATCATCAGTATTTTTATCGGAATCGTCTTCACTGTCGGTATCACCTCGTACCTCTATTTCATCTATCTCCTCATTTTCCTCCATATGCCTGTCTGAAATGCCATTATGAAAGTTATAACTTTCTGTCTGATGATAGACACATTTCAAAACTTTAAATGGAGCGTGTTCGAGCCCGAAGCGAAGTGAGTTGAGTCCCACTCTAAATTGTAGGTCTCCGTCTCCTTTTTCAGATAAATCTAAATATCCTAGACTTAAGGGGGCCATTGAAGTGACTCGATAGTGGATTCATATTTAAGAAATACCTTAAAAACAAAAGAAAATGGGTGGCAATATGCTTCAGTAGATATTTTTCAACTCCAGTAATAAAGTTGTTATATCAGAACTATTGCAATACAAGTTAAACTGTTCTTTTCAGGATATATTCTATACTCATTTGGTGAACACCGAAACACTATTCATAAACTGTATCAGTAGGGCCGTTACATTAATCTAGAAAAAAACTTAATCGATGAATTTAATATAAAACATTGTCTTAGTACAATGTATTTATAATTATTTTGATATTGTGGCTTTAGCGAACAATAACTATTTATTTAAATAACCATAATAGTAACACTTAAACCCTTGCTAGAACCAGCGTAGATAATGGAATCCGATAGCGGTTCACTTTGCGTTTATTTGTCGATTACAATCCCACCGAAGGAATTTCATTTGAAACTTTAATTATAATAAATACATTTCTATAGGTTAGGGAGCCAAACAGAAAACTGTGGTAGTTACTACAGGCCTTTGTTATAATTATTATTATTATTAATCGTTAGTATACACCAAATTACAGTAGTCATAATTACTTAAAAAATCTACTCACCAGTGTACGCTTGGAGGATATCATATACAGAGATATTTATATACAAAAATAATACCATCAATAGCTAGGGTGAAAATACAGATAACAAGGTATCTATTGCTGATTAATTTTTCTACATCCACTAGTCATTATGGACTAGAAAAAGTGCGATAACCATCATAATACGATTCTGATGAATCTGGCGATGAAGAAGAAAATTCGGAAAAAACTATGATGATGAAATACAAGCTGAAAATCAACACACTGAAATGATCAATGCACTAGTATCAACTTATAGAGACGACATAAAACATCTCCAGATGAGTTGCATCAATTTTTGATATATGCCCAGAGGAAAGGGCTTAAATCGCCTTCTGATGCATAAATTTATTCTCGATGGGTTGCAGGCGACATTTCCGAAAGCTGAAACACTTTTGCATATTTATTTGACCATTCTGGTCAGTAATGCCTCAGGTGAACGCACTTTTTCGGCGCTCAAAAGAATTAAGCACTATCTACGAAATACTTCTGGACAACAGCGACTTCAAAATTTATCCGTTCTGTGTATTGACTCAGAGGAAACACGAAACTGTGATTTCAACGTAAAAAGCCGGAAAAAAACTTATATAATGTGGCATCTACTCTTAAAAATGTTACAATATGATATGTGTCCTACCTGTAACTATTGCCAACAAATAGTTTAAAAATACACTTGCCTTTAAACCTTTAGATATGATTTTTTTTAATTTTTGAGTTTTCACGGAGGGGCCCTTAAATTTCACTGCGCCTAAGCGCCCAATTTATCTAAACGCACCCCTGAATGTCTCCAGCACGTAAATAAATGAAATATTTCTGTGATTCTAGTTGTGATTAAATTCAAACAATATTTTTCGCAATGAATTAGTTCCTTTTAACGATAGTGCATCTTCACCCAAAAATGTAGTCGACCCTATTAATAATACTGACCAAGACTTCTCAGAAGAAGCTTTACAAGATATTTTTACATTGTTGCAAGAACATTACAAACATTTTGGAACCTCAAGCTCAACAAGAAAAAGTTCTGTAAAGGCTTAAGAGTATTAAAACATAGATATCGTGGGAGTTTCTCTTGTGTACTGCTGGAAGTTCACTATCGATCTGTCACAGAAGTAGAACCTACTTCGATAAGTCGACGAAAAATAGGAATTACAAGAGGTTGTAAAAAGGTTACCCATCGCTATACCACCAAAACGGGAACCTAAATAAAAAAAGAATGCGCAAATTAATAGAAAACGTAGCTAAGAATCAATCGAATGTCAAGTCTCATTGATCAGGACATTAATAAAAAATACAAATTATATCATAACTTAGTAGTGGTGAGAGGTAAGTGAAACCTCTCAAATGGTCAATTGCTACTATACACCATAGATGTCTCCATGGGCGTATAGCGACTTGCGATTCTGTAAGTACCTGAGAGCGGCGACCTTTCAGTCCTAGGTGGACTTAACCTACTATTATAATGTATGATTTGCAGGAAACAACTACTCAGCGGGCAAATACCCCGACCTGCATTGAATTACACCTTACAAATCATGAAAGCTACCACTCTTTCATGAAAACTACCACTCTTTCATGATTTGTAAGGTGTAATTCAATGCAGGTCGGGGTATTTGCCCGCTGAGTAGTTGTTTCCTGCAAATCATACATTATAACAGTAGGTTAAGTCCACCTAGGACTGAGAGGTCGCCGCTCTCAGGTACTTGCAGAATCGCAAGTCGCTATACGCCCATGGAGACATCTATGGTGTATAGTAGCAATTGACCATTTGAGAGGTTTCACTTACCTCTCACCACTACTCAATTTACTATAGTTTGTATAAAACTAGCAGGTTGGCCACTATCATTTGTCTCTTCCATGACCTATGGCATACTGATGAGAACTAATAAGTTTGAAACCGGTCTATGTCTGGTCAGGGAATTGACAAATGATGTTGGCTACCACTCTTTCATGATTTGTAAGGTGTAATTCAATGCAGGTCGGGGTATTTGCCCGCTGAGTAGTTGTTTCCTGCAAATCATACATTATAGCATTACTTGTTACTTGCTATAATGAAGGACATTTTCTGTGCGTGCTAAGTACAAGCCACCACTCATTACGATAATGAATTTATCGTTGACGGCACTGTCTATATTTTCTTCGAGGCAGAACACAATTTTTCGACCAGATTTATAGTCGAGCTTGTCAGTTCTCGGCACTCATAAAACACAAAAAAAAATTTACGACCGCATTAAAGTACCGGTACTCTCTGTACTTCTGTTCGCAAATTGATTCGCTTACGTTTATAGGTTTTTAATGCGCGTCGGCTTGTTAGAGAGCATGCCGCTTGCCCCAACGGCAATAATAATTATGTCGTAAAGTTTTTGTTGCGTTTTTTAAGTGCCAGGAACTGATGAACTCGACTATACCAGTTTGGTAGTCCAAATTGACAGATAGCAGCTCACCCTTTAAGTTCGGATTGTAGAAGGTGTGCGTTTTAGATTAGAAGCCTTTATTTTTGTCTGAAACAAACTTATCAATTTGTATTTCTTGTATTATTGAACAAAGATGAAACTTATACTCAACAGTTTCTAGCAATACTGAACCCATATACAAGGCCTTTGTCATAGCTTATACGTGGTTTAGAAGAACGCATTCCCCCTCGTGTTCTAAAGGCAACATAACACTTTTTAAGATACGCCTTTGCATCTAGATTTGGGGACATTAATTTTATTTGAAAAATTTCACTTCTTTTTACCTGTACATTAATCAAAATATACAGAATTGCATCAAAATGTAATTTCTAACCACATCAGGAAGTTGTTTCATTAGTAGTTGTTTCGATAACCTCAAAATTAATATGAAACAAATTTTTCTAGAGCTCATTTCTAAAGAAATACGTGGATGCTAAACAATGTGGCATATGACAATGTGAGGCAGTGAAACTAGATAAAGACTCTCTAACAGGAAACTGCAGCTCGCCTTTTCAGTTCACTTCCACAGTATTTCAGTGTTTGGAAGCTGGAAGAGGAAGAAAGAGGTGAGCTTATCGTCGGGCGAATGTTCATCGTCATCGAGAGGGTTTTGCTTCACGTTTCTGATTCCACCAGTTTTGGGAGTCTTAAGACAGCGAACGGCTTAAAGTTAGAAAGTGAATTATTTGCTCTATTTTGCGTATTTGTTGTGAATCTTAAAGACTATATGGACTAATATAGAATATATACAGGATGCATCATTAATAATAGGCCTTAGTTCAGGGGTGGTTTGGGCCAAAATAAGATTTTCATAGATCTGTTTCGTCGTTTGGGAGAAACGGGTTCATTTCGCCACAAAAACGATGTAGGACGACCGAAATGAATTACTTCAAATCAAGAACTAGAAAATTTAGTCCGTGTGGATGAAGATCTTCAAGTCAGCTCAAGTCGTTTAGCGTACAAAACTTACTTCGAAGGGATCTTCCACAAAAGCTACAATTTTGTCAATTTGTTCTAAATAAACACAACAGGGATCGAAATTTTGTTAAGAACACTTTATTTACCGACGAAGCAACTTTTACTCGCTGAGACGTCTTTAACTGGAGAAATATCCATTACAGGGATGTAAAAAATCCTCATGTCGTTAAATAAAGACATTTTCAGCAAGATGTGGTATCATCGGCGATCAATTACTCCAAATTTAAATGGCCAGTCTTATCTGTTTTTTTCTTCAAAATACTCTTGATGATATATTACATGCTTTCATGCTAGACATACGGAACAGAATGTGGTTCATGCAAGATGGAGCTCTCCTTATTTTTCCATTGAAGTCAGGAATTATCTTGATGAGGCTTTCCCAAGCAGATGGATCGGTGGAGGAAGTGAGTTTGCTTGGCCGCCAAGGAGTCCTGATTATAATCCTTTGGATTAAATATGTGTGGGGACATATCAAGCCTTTAGTCTATGCAAATCCTATCAACTCAAGAGAAGAACTGTGAGACAAAATACAAAACGCAGCGAATTTTATTGGAGGACGAGAAAATGTATTTTTCACTGTAAGTATATCTTTTATGAATAGAATTAGAAAAGGCATAGAAAATATGCCAACTTCAAACGCCAATTGCCTAACCATATGGATACCCCCTCTTCTTAAAAAAATCAATTCTTTCCTGTCCTTTTCTTCGTTTCTGTTTGTTTATTTTTGCTTTCTAAATTCTCCTTCCACCAACCATATCCTATTGAAATCAGATAGTACCTTAATCTGAAATTATTACTTGACAACTGGGATGCTGTCTTTTCAGGTTTTTCTTTCGGCTTTTTCCCGTATCAACCACCCAAATTGAATTAGTATGCGCTTACCTTTATTAGTCTTAATTGTTTTAATCCTTCCTTTCCTTGGAATTTTTAATGTATCAACCTTTTTTAATTTGCCTCCTAGGCGCTTTATCTTTTTTTCTTTCTACTTTTTATTTTTAACTTAAAGTTACTTTAAATTGAACTAAATTGAATGAAGCTTATATTGTTTATAGAAAAACTGGCATTTTCAATCATAATAAAGAAAACACAGATTGAGATCTTGGATAGAGTTGATGTGTATTTACAGGAGTCGGTGTTCAGGCATTATATTCTACTCCATCTTCTGAATGGTTTGCCAAGTCACGGAAGTAATGGTTAAGATACAGTAAAGAAAGCTTTTATAAATGTTTATAAAAATATAGTCGATAAATGATTAATATAACATTTTTGGCGTATTTCAGCAGAACAACCACATAATGCTTAACTATTTGAGAGTAATCAAATAAAAATGAATAATGAATCTTTTTTATTATTTAAAATAAGCACGCTAGTGCTGTCATAGAGTACATAGTTTTAAATACTGTATTCACATTATGTTTAAATCAATGCTTTGTTCAATTCAACTTGAATTTAAAAAGTAATGATGGTTTATACGTCAAATCCATTAACTACGATTTTACTGATTATTTTGTTTAAAACATCAAATGAACATTTTTGATTGGATTTAATAACTTTATTATTAACCTAAATCAATCTGTTTCTATTTTTGTATTTTGCTTTGTTGTCGACAGTTCTATCCGATATTGAAAAGCTCTGTGGTTATGATGTGTGCCTAGTTAGCAAGTCAAATTAATAAATTATTGGTCACAATGAATGAAAAACATATTTTATATTGCAAAAAAAAAGATTCCCACCTTGAGAAGATAAGTGATGAAAAAGTGCTGATCCCTTGACGTGAGCAATCAATATAGCAGAATCAATAGGGACACGAGTACGACTACTGGCAAAAAAATCCAAAAAGTCTTATAAAAAAGGATTTCTTACTTTTGGTCGATATTTCTACCGAGTCTCTCAAAATAAGCGCCTTAGGTGCATATATAAAAGTCCTTTTTATTCTCTCATGGCTAGAAACAACCTCTTCGCCAAATTTTTCTTTTCAGCTTTTTAAAATAATGTCAGGATGAATATATTTTTTCCGGAAATCTTACACTATACATTTCATGTGCACGTGTTGCATTTCTACTACATTCCCCGCGAATAGGAAGCATGTCAACTTTTTCATTATTTGTATGCACCGTTGTAACAACCCCGAACTGAAAGTTCCAATTAGAATAATTATATTTTAATTCTTCTGTTTATTTTTTAGAATGCCAGAGTAACTTCACGCGAAATTTTTTGATAAGCGGATTGTAATAATAATTGTAAATTTAAAATATTATAAGTAAAATAACTTTTTACTGTTTTAAACAAATGTTCATAAGTATATTGGTATCGTAAAAAATGCAATTTAATGGACACACGAAGCATGAACACTAATGAGAGTCTCGGTATTCAAAATTAGAGACTCTTCAGGTCTCGTCGTCTTCAAACCAGAACAAGATTTAGGGTTTTGAGATTTTGACTTTCTGAATAGGACTTGTGGTATCACCCTGTATGCGGCACTTTTTAGATTTTATGTCGAGATGAGAAGATTTGATTTAGAATGGCAATAAAAACGTTTATTCAAACACTATTTCAAAACAAATTTAGTAATAAACGGAAAATAATGATTTAAATATACACTCACATGCAAAAAAACGCAACAAGTTAATATTTTCAAAAATTTGAGGTCTTATAATTTTTTTAGTTTTAGTTCAATTTTGATATATTTTTACCAAACTGTAGATGACATGATCAATTTGCAAATTGCATATCTAGTCTTTTGTTAAATGCTGGTGTATTAGTCATTATACAGGGTTAATTAAAAGTTCGTTGTATAACCCTAACTTTAAAACACCCTATGGAATAATTTCGTTGCCAAATTCTTACAAAATACCAATTTTTGTTAAGAATCATTCCTTTCCTACATTTCGTTTTTTGGTTCATGTCTTTAGGTGCACTGGTTCATTTTTAAAAGCGAAATGAACTTGCCACCAACAGTTTACTTTGAGAAATGTTATTTTTTGACGAGCCGGCTTTGCTCGTTGTTGCTCTAATGTCATATTGACAGTAATTTTTGTTACGCAAGACCTGTTATACTGCTACTATGGTTTTAAGTGCGGAAAATTGCGCAAAAACTGTTGCTCTTGTTGAAGATGAACGTAATTATGAATATGTTGCAAGAACCTTTCATGTTCATCGCTCTACCATCAAAAGAGTAGTCGAACGTTTTAGACAAACTGGCAGAAATAAACGTAGGGCAGGTTGTGGCAGAAAATGAAAAACTACTGCTATGGATGACAGATTTCTTCACATTAACACTCCGCGGGATCGCCATGTAACATCAGTGCAGACAAGAAATCAACTCCAAGAGGTCCGAGGTACTAATGTTAGTGTGTGGACAGTTCGTCGAAGATTGAAGGAGTTTGGTTTGAAACCTTGCAGACCAGCAACTGGACCTAAAATGCTTCCTCGTCACCGAGTAGCTAGACTGCAATTTGCCACTGAACATTTACCTTGGAACTTAGGGCAATGGAACAATGTTCTTTTTACTGACGAATCCAGATTCTGCTTACATTCTCCAGATGGACGGAAAAGAGTATGGAGAAGGGCCGGAAAAAGATTGGCAAAGTGCACGTTCAGTCCCCGTCTAAGCTATGGAGGATGTTCGGTAATGGTATGGGCAGGAATAACCCGGGAGGCCTGCACCGATTTGGTGGTCATCGATGGATCCTTGACGGCCCACCGATATGTTGAGGAGATATTAAGCAATTACGTTATACTTTTAGTGGATTTGTCGGCGATGGCTTTATCCTAATGCAGGATAATGCGCGGCCACATTCAGCATTGCGTGTTACACAATACCTCGCGGAAGTTGGTATTAACAAAATGAACTGGCCAGCATGTTCGCCCGATCTTAACCCCATAGAGCATGTGTGGGACATGCTTGGTAGGCGGATCAGAGATCGCGAAGTAGCTTCGGCTACGATAAATGAGCTTCGTTTAGCCCTTCAGGAGGAATGGCAAAATATACCTCAAGATGCTATTCGTAACCTTATTGACAGTATGAACCGACGTATGCAGGCAGTTATAAGGGCTAGAGATGATAATACAAATTATTAAGTTAAATTTGTTGTAAAAAGTACGTTTCTTTAGGTTAGGAATTGTTTGCATAAATAAATTTTCTTATTTTTCTTTCTTTTTATGTAAGTTGTAATAACTAAACAATATATTGTTGCCATTTCATTACTAGACTCATAAACTAAGCTGTCAAACTGACGTTAGAGCAACAACGAGCAAAGCCGTCTCGTCATAAAGTAAACTGTTGTTGACAAGTTAATTTCGCTCTTAAAAATGAACCAGTGCACCTTAAGACATGAACCAAAAAACAAAGTGTAGAAAAGAGACAGCTCTTAACAAAAATTGGTATTTTGAAAGAATTTGACTGCGAAATTATTCCACAGGGTGTTTTAAAATTAGGGTTATAAAACGAACTTTTAATTAACCCTGTATAATGACTAATACACCAGCATTTAACAAAAGACTGGATATGCAAGTTGAAATTAGTCATTTTATCTACAGTTTGCTAAAAATTTATCAAAATTGAACTAAAAATAAAAAAATTATAAGACCTCAAATTTTACCAAATATTAACTTGTTGCTTTTTTTGTGAGTGTGTGTCCTACTTAATTTCTAAACCAAATTAACTGAAGGTCACACATAATTTCACGCATGGGCGTATCAATAAACACGAAAGGAGGGTATTTTGTAACGTAAATATATGGACATAAACAATAAACATGCAATTCGATGAATTTTAACAGTGTTTATTTACATTTGTTTTTGTCAAATATATGAAAATAAGAGTTAGAGAAAGAGTATTTTTTTGAGAAAGTTTAAAAGCAAGCACGAGAAACTTTAATATGTTTGTTCCCCATTCAATATCTCGTTTTGCTAGTAAAAGTGTCACTTTATTTAGAGAGCAATTTGTTAATTAATTAGAAACATATATACATTTGTAGAGCATACTTCGTATTGATCATTAAATATATCACAGAGTAAAAAATACCTTATTATTAATAAATTATCATATTGACTATTGGAAAATTATACTAAAGATAAAGTATATTTAGTTTTAGTACTATTAACAGGAACGTGTAAAACTCTTTTGCATTTAACACAATTTTAATGATTTTTCACTTTCGAAAACATATGCAGTTAATTCTTTTTTTTACATTTCAAATAATTACATCGTCTTATATTCTCAGGAAGTAACAGTGAAACATGTATGCAATGAAACCTTTATAAAACAAAATTTTGGCTAATAAGTTTGACTGAGTAGTCTATAGAAAAGTCATCTATATTTCACGTATTATTAACAAATTTAATTTTTGAAATAATCTATAGTCAATTAGTTTTTCATTTTGGAAGACATGTTTAGTGTTCTGAAAAGAATTCGCTGTTTAACATTCATAAAATACTGATTATAAATGAATTATTTTTTAATACAGTTAAAATGCATCGAACAGTCAATAGGCCGCGAAACATTGTTAAGTGGTAAATAAAACAAATTAGTCAAAATCGCTCTCTGTGAAATCGTCAACTGAACTACTGCCGTCCCCAACGTTAATAATAATTCGTGGGATATTCTCCAGAACATGCTCTCTCTTGAACCATATGTCAATTAAAGATTGTGTATATTTGACAACAGAGGCCCATCTTTCCACAGTACATATCTGTAGAAATTTTTCCCATATAGCCAGCACTTTGTCATCACCATATCCTTCTTCACCTATATACGCGTCGTAGAATCCTTTTGTCTGTGCCCAGATTAGTTCTATGTCATTAAATTGGAGGTGATACGGTGGTAGTCGCAATACCTCATGGCCAAGTTCCCTCAGATATTCATCGACAACATATCTATTAGGTTTTGTATGTGTTTTGACTAGCGCTAATAATTCTGCCTTGAACTTATTATGGTTCACAGGTATATTGTTATCTTGCAGGCATTGGACGATGTCTTTTTTCCAAGATGACTTTAGCTGCTTTTCTGCCAATACACTGTGATAAGGTTGACTGTCCATGACTATAAGCGATGGCACCTCTAAATTCGGAACAAGTTTACTCTTAACCCATTTCATAAATATGTCACCATTCATGTCGCCATGATTATCTGCCAGTTAAGAAGCTGTGGAGTACATAAGGGAAGTATTCTCTACAAATCCTCTACTATAACTTGCATGTACCACCATAAAACGCTTTCCCTCGAATCCACCCGGCTTCCGCACGCTTTTTACCGCCGAATTCTGCCAAGACCTCTATTTGTTGCCTTTGGCAAAGATTCAGGTCTCATGTAAAAAGACAACTTGTAGTTTAATGGAAGAGTTCTGGTTTTGTCTATATTTGCTTAGAAACTCTACCCTCTGTGCGGTAATGTTAGCTTTTTCCATTAAGGCCCTCCGGTTATCATCCTTTTTATATTTAAATCCAATATGCGGCAATATACGGCGCAAGGATGACACGCTTACGTTTATTAATTTCTTCGTGGCCAGTTCCTCCTTTAAGGTCTTCATAGTTACATGTTTTTCTGTAAAATAGCAATTATTATTGTATACAATTTTGATATTATAAAATTTTCGCCAAGCGGCAACACTACTTCAGCATTCCGATTTTCATATAAAATATGTCTACGGGCCCCTTGATAGTCGGTTGAACGGTTAATGGTTTAACCATTTAACCAACTCAGCTATTGACAAGGATGGTAGACTAACAACTAAAACTACAAAATCACTACGCTATAGACTTACTTTCAGAGAACATATTATAAATAGTATCTCTCACAATCCATCTTTCTTGCCTCTATTATATCCTCGGTTTTATTTTTCTTTCTAAGTTCATATTTTGCCACAGTAGAATTTGGAGCTTCCTGCTCCTCACGGGTTTTCTTGCAAATCCGTTCCACCGTCTGCACACAAATACCCAGTGCATTAGAAGTACGCTGAAAGAAAATTAATTTTATATATCCTCGCCGCTATAATTAATTTTACAATTCACCTCATGGACTGCTTGGAAAGCTAAAAGAGGACCTCCGTTACATTTTTCCTGGTTGAAGTACTCAACTAATTTCATAACCATACTTCTAGCTATTTCATCCAATTTTTTGCCGGGCATTTTGGTATTGCTTTTTTACACTGTAAAACTAGAACACTTTCAAACTATTTTAAACAACAACAACAAAACAAGCACTAAATTTGAAACGCACTGTAAAAACACTATAAACTTATAAAAAATATATAGAAATAGAAAATTAATAAACTTGATGGTAATATATGCATCCATAGCACGCCGCTGAATTGACAGAGAATTGACAGAATGTTCGACGCTGGTTGTGGCTACGACTAGCAACTGTATTATTCATTTGTAAGACTCGTTACGCGTGGAACTTCTGTCGCAGCCCCAGGAGACGTGATTTTCTGCTTTTTAGCTCATATGCGCTTTGTATTTACAAATATAGAAAATTTTCAACTACATACATTGATGACGTGAACGACAACATTTGTGATTTCAACTATACATACTATTTGTTATTTTAACTGAAAATTTGCAACAATTCGCGTTAGAATGGGACATTACGTTAATAAATATGATTTATTTAAATTATTATCCTTAAAAAGGCAAGAAAACTGGATGAGCTTTTTGAAAATATAAATCTTGTCGAATGCCGCAAAATAATGTCTCGATTTTGGTAACTGCATCGAAAATGCGTTTTAGGAAGTATACTAAAGTTTAACAAGAAAATAATATTTTAGGAAGTATTACGAAAATTGCCAACAAAATTTGTCCTGGAATAAGTTTCGTGACTTTGGATTGATTGAATTTAAACTTGATTTCTATGTGAATTAGTTAGTCTTATATCGATTTAGATGAAACTAAGATTTTTAATTGTCATTTAAAATGAGGGTTTTAGTGACTATTACAAAAGAGAAAATTGGAGACTGCAACAGAATTATGTGTCCAATGGCGAATTATTGATAAGTATACTAAAAATCAATGTTTGTATTACTATTATTTTGAAATAGTAACCAACTTTATTAAAATGTGAGAATCTGAAGTAAATATTAGAACTATTTAACTATTTTTAGTCTTTTGCGTTCTCTTTTATCGAGAAAAATTTATGAGGTACGCTAACGTTCCGCCACCACCAAACAAAAAACGGGTTATTTTAAAAATACAAAATTATTTAAACTAAAAGATCTGCAAAATGATTAATAATAGTAAATATGCGTTATTATTTTTTTCGTAGAAACTAAAATGAAAGGTACGAAATTACTAAACATGTTCAAAAATTCATCCTAAATCCAAAATTATAATAATATATAAAGTTAAGGCCAGTTCCGGTGAAACCGAAACCGGAAGTTGTAGAAAATTACTTCCTATGCTTCATCCAGTATAGTTTTATAATACAGTTTTATTTAAATTTAATGGATATACCTTAAATACTAACAGCGTTTCTTATTTAGAAATGAGTAATTTCTATTTTTCTAACAATATAATGGAAATTTTTTTCGAAATTACCTCCCTCGACATAAATCATAATTCTCACAAGATTTATTTCACTGTTAGCTAAGTCTGTACACCATTGCAGAATAAAAATATTACCCACGAAGCCATGGCAATGTTTTTCACATTCTTTACTACAACATATATAACAAATTTAGCAAATTCTAGTTGAGCGGGTTCAGCCGACTAGCTCTGGAGCAAAGATCGATACACCGCTGAAGGCGTTCGCCAGCAAGGGTTACATTCTTACAAGAGTAATTACTGAAAACCACTTTGTCGCCTTCAGGCCGCCTCAGAAAAACCATATAAATTTACACTCAATAAACTTAAGGACATTTTCATTTATTATACTTTCATTCAGAAGGCAATTTACAAACTGAAACGGGCAGGAAGTTACTTCACTAACAATTTCTTAGTAGGTGTACGTATCTGGAATAGGCTGGCAAACGTATAGATCGGGAGCCCACCGTACAGAAGTGTGTCATAGTTTTCCATTGAAATAACTTTAAATCGGCAAGACGAGGAAAGTTATATCACCTGAAATGCACGTTGGGTTAGAAGTTTAAAGTTAACCTTTGAAATTGTGAAAAGAACTTTTTTCTATAACTTCTGCCTATTTTACGCAGGCCACACCAAATATTCCACTAAATTGCTTGACGAGTTTGGTGGGTGTTGGGATCAACGTTTTGTCAAAAAACACAATTTTTAATTTGTCGACTAAATTTAATTAATATCTCCAGATGGCAGTCATGATTTACGGAGACAGATTTCCAGATGTTCCGCAGCCAAATCGAACTATGTTTAGAAAGTTAGTTCAACATTTAAATGAGGGAGATAAGCCGAGGAGGGTAAGATTTTGTAGATGGTTGTTAAATAAAAAACGAAATGACCCGGTAGCAATATTCTTTGATCGGACGAATCAAATTTCTCTAATAAAGGATTTTTCAATAGAAATATGCATTATAAGTGGACACACATTGGTGCAGAGAGACTGCTTTCCAAGAAAGATATTCTACGAATATTTGGGTAGGTCTTTTAGGGACTAAAGCAATTGGCCCTTATTTTTATGATGGCAGATTAATCGCTCGTAGATGCATTAATTTCCTGCGAATTTTAAGAATTTCTTTATGAATTAAGAGTGGCAGAAAGATTAAATTATTCATATTTTCAACAAGATGGGGCATCCCCTCACACTGTTGTTTATTATATTAATTATTTAACGGTAATTCAGTGTGCTAAAGCATCTGGCTAACATCTGGTTAATATAAATGGCACCTTTTCCGCAAGGAAAAGGATATCTGCTGGTGTCCCCCAGGGAGCCATTTTATCCCCACTCCTTTATAACCTCTACCTCTCAGACGCACCGGACGACAGACATTATACTATACGCAGATGATACCGTGATTTATTTGCGGTCGTTTTACGCACAAACGGCGACCCAGAAGATCCGGTATCATCTTACGAAACTGACAGAATACTATGACAAATGGAAAATACAGATTAACGCGGACAAAACGGAGACAATAACTTTACATAGGAAATTTAGTAATACTAAGACATTCACTAAACTTAAAATTGACAATAAAACAATAACAGACAAAAGCGCAGTTAAATATCTAGGGGTAACCCTAGATACGAGACTGCGCTTCGGACCACACATTACAAGAATCATTAACAATACATACGCGGCATTAAGTAGACTTTACCCTTTGATAAATAGACGCACAAACTGACGAAGGACAACACACTGACTATATACAATGTAATACTGAGAAAAATTATGACATATGCTTGCGCATCCTGGAACGCAATCTCGGACGCGCAATACAAAATACTTCAGACCACGCAAAACAAAATACTACGACTTCTTACAGACGCTAATAGATATACGCCGATTGCTGTAGTACACAGAGATTGCAAAATTCTGATGATAAAAGACTACATTATAGAAACAGCTCAGAAATTTTTTGAAACAAAAATACAGCAATCGGCACTGACTAGAGACATGACTAACGTACGTATACACGATAACAGCACACATACACACAGACTCATACATCAAAATCTACCTCTATATGACGAAAGACTACGACAATAGACTTAACACATAGAATTTGACTACACAAATTAAGAGGCTTCCTTTCCGTCCCTTTCCACGCCCCACTACGCCTTTATAAAAATCTTAAAATCATAAACAAAGAAAAAACGAAAAAATTCTTTCTATCCTTATACCATCGGTGTATTTTTAATTGTAAATTCTTTTACATTTAAGTAGGTTTTCGTATGTTTTCCTACAAATATACAACAAAAATTAATCCAACAAGAACATAAAAATTCCATGATCATAATCTGCATAGAATCGCTAACACACAACACGCTTCACCATTGGAAAAACCAGAGCTAATTGAGTTCAGTACAAAATCTCCTGGCTTAACACCTGCCGTCCGGCGCTGTAAATTGTATAATGTTGAGATAAATAAAATACTGAACAATGACATGTTAGTATAATAAATAAAGATAGTTTTAATGGTAATGGCTAGCAAACTGAGTTGCCTAGCGAAGGGGTTCGATTCCTGCAAGACGAAATAATTTTTCATTAAAAAAATTGCCCCAAGAGTGGTTCGGAGTCCACCTTAAACTGTAGGGCCTCGTCTCTAAAACTTTATTCTTCTAAAATAGATATTGTTATGTGCTGCCCTCTAACAAGGAAAGATGTGATTAAGTTCATGTTCAAAGTTTTCCTCAGAAGCTTAGTTACTTCCCTGACTAGTAGGGTGGCGCCGTCTATGAGCCAATTGACGAACAATCATCTATTACATGGTAGAAAACTCTATAGAATTCCAGAAAATTGTAGAATACTGTGGTACATTTCTATGGGTGTATATAAGGAGATGAATCCAGCAGATGGGGGAACAGTTCAGTTGAGTGAAGTATGCAGTTTAGTGAAGTAAACAGACAAGAGAGTTTTTAGGTTAAATAAAGTTGTCAAGTTTAGGAAGAAAAGTACATAGTGTTTTAAAAGTAGTGAATTCATATTAGATTAAGTTATTATTAGTTGTGTGATCTTTAAGTATTTACTAGTGTAATTTTAGTGATTAAATAAATCAGTGGTTTGTGAAAATTCTTGTTGCAAGTTATTCGAATCCACGGAGTGTTTACTGAAAATTGTAAGCACGTAAAAATATTAAGCAAGATATTTGGTATGGCTATCGGTATATTAACTTAGATATTGTATTCTTGTAATTTTTCCACCCTGTAATTGGAATATTTCTGTGTGGATAGTGTAGTACTAAATAAATAAATATATCGGATAATTCTACTATTTTCTTTCAATGAAACTATGGTGATACCTACCGCCTGTCTATAATTTCTCAACAAAAAATACGCAATATAACATCTTGAAAGCTTTAATAATATATCTCGGCTATCAGGAATGTTGGCGAAGACACATATAATATTTAGAGCTTAAATGATTTAACAAAATTTCAAAGTGTCTCGCCGGGTAAAGGGTTGCGATGCGTATATTTTGGATAATCGGCTTTACCAAACGCACGGTTAAATTGTTTAGTCTGTTTTTCCTTCCCTAACTTAATCAAAGCCGTCTCAAATTCTGGTAAACATCAATTTTCTTTTAACAGCTTGACACGTCTCAATTAACTTCCCTATTCTGATTTCGAAACTCAAATCAGTAATACGCGATTCACTTTAATTACTTATATTTACCTGACCTCAAAGACAATTACCTACATCCGCCATTTTGTAGATCCTTGACTGCGAGTATTAAAGCCGTACCCACACATATAAATGTCAGTTCAGCTTCGTGTTATGTTTTGACATATTAATACAATTTATAGTTCAGCAAATTTCAAGCTCTGCGTTGATGTGACATTTTATTACGTGTTTCAGTGGTTTCCAAACTTCAGGGGTTCGCTCACTGAAATAAACGGAATACTGAACAATTGAAATTATTCACCATGTACAGCTGCTAGTGCGAATGTATACTGTAAGCACATAAAATGCGGATAGTGGTTAATAGAATCTGTGTTAATTCTGAGAAAAATCTTCGAATAGCTCGAGATTAATTTTTAAATGTTCATCTTTTGTTACAACAATTTTTTTGTGACATCATTTTCCGGATATGAACTTGTCGACATTTTTTAAAAATCGCACCCCCACTTTTGATAGTGCCTTTCGAAAGAGCAACTTTTTTTACGTACAACACATGAAAGGTTATGGTATGTTATATAACAATATTCTTGAGAAAAATAGCATTTTTTGTATTCATAACAATGTATTATACCACTAACTGGAAGGTACATTGACTGGCCAGTGTTATTCGTAAGTTTTGCAAGCAGAACGGGGACGGTAGCTCAGTGTGTTAAAGCGTCTGGCTAGCAAACTGAGTTACCTAGCGGAGTGGGTTCAATCCCCGCAAGGCGAAACAATTTTTCATTTAAAAAATGCCTCAAGAGTGGTTCGAAGTCCACATTAAACTGTAGGGCCTCGCCTCTCTTTACCTAGCACATCCTTCAAATCTTCCAGGGGGTTACTTCGGTAACTTGAGAGGCGGTTAAGAATTTTTTTAAATGAATATAATCCAGGCCTTGCAGACTTGCCAATTTATTATCAACAAGCCGGAGAACTACCACGTTAGCTTCAGGCGGTACACGATTAATATGACATACATATATGATGGCGCCTGCTTACTATTTCACATGTCGCTATCGTAAAGATACCGAGGTGTACCAAATAGTCAAGGGATCCTCGTGTTGTTCGTCACATGCCTACCTTGCACTGACAAGAGAGTCGTGTGGGACGACTGGCACTAGAGCTCCTTTAAGTAGGAACAGTCTTTCGACTGGTGTTTGTTGCAATCGAAGCATTAGCGTTTTGTTGGTAATATGCGATTATTATACTTAACGCGCCAGGCTTGTAACTTGTAATTCAGCGCTTGGCGGCGCACATAGTCCGGAGAGTAGCTATTGGTTGCAGTCTGGTTACATTCCTTATAGTAAATTAGGGATTTTATAGAGGAGCTTGCGACTGTAATATTATGTTTTAATATATATGTATACAGGGTGTCTCACCAGGAACTGCATCGATCGATATAGAGAAAAGTATACATCAGGAAATTCTAAAAATTTAGATAATTACTAATGTCGATGTGGCCAATCCAACTAAAATAATTACAAGTAGCTGGCACTTCCGCTTATACCGGAAGTCGATACCAACTTACTTATTTCAAATGGAACACCCTATATATTTTAGGGTTCTCGAAAAGAGCATACAATTCTGAGTTGAAAATTTGTAGCGTATCCTATACCTAAATCTAGCCGTTTCAGAGACATTTGACATTTTATAGAAAATTTGACAGGTGCAACGGTTTGCAAGAACCGTTATAATTTTCTTAGTGTAAAAGATCCTCATTTGCTTCTTATAAAAATAACACAAGGAGAACTACGTTCTGCAACTGAAATAAATTCAATATTATCATACCAAGTGTTCCGTTTTTCGCGTTACATTTTGTCAACTTCAAACCGCGAAAACTTGTTTAGGTCAAATGGAACACCCTGTATTTTTTTCGTCAAGTTGTGTAAAATTGAATTCCCTTTTTTCTGATATTAGCATTGTGGGGGTTAATGTTACAACTTTTTGAAATATTTGCGATTTTATTAGAAATTCATGAATTGTAATCATTTCATCAAAATAGCCATGATTAGAAACAATCAGTCAGTATCTTATATCAAAAAATGCCAGCACGTTTAAATTATACCCACGAAGACATTTTAAATTTGTTTATTATTTATGGAGAATGTGATAAAGTAATATCAAGAACTTGGAGCACATTTGCTACTCAATATCCAGAACAAGCAGGTTGGTATCGACTTCCGGTATAAGCGGAAATGCCAGCTGCTTGTAATTATTTTAGTTGGATTGGCCACACCGACATTAGTAATTATCTAAATTTTTAAAAATTTCTGATGCGTACTTTTCTCTATATCGATCGATTCAGTTCCCGGTGAGACACCCTGTATATAATAATTATAATACGTTTATTTACGAAGAAGAAAAATAACAATAATATACAATGGTAATGTTGGTACAATAATTGTAAATAAATATTGTTTCCCAATAAGTGTTGTTTCAAATACTAGCTTATCGAGTATGCCTAAGTTTTATAGGAGACTAAAATAATAAATTAAAAACTATTTTTTATCTAAAAACTAGTGTTAAAGGTGAACAGACAATGGGAGGGAAGACTTAGACTGTTGA